>CM032797.1:1701109-2318609 GCA_019155185.1 Beaufortia kweichowensis | reverse complement strand
AGATAAGAGGTGAGCCAGGTAAATGATGAATGAATCTTTTCTGTTTCTTATAGCATTATAGTTTGTGTTGTTTGTAGTGTGATCAACGTTTGCATAAGTAGTAGATGTGTTAGGGAAGTAGCACGTAACATTTTAATTATATTTTGCTAAAATGAACGAAATGACTCGAAAAAAGATTCGTTCATTTTGCTGAACGAGACTCAAAGGTCCGAGTCAGTAAAATGATCCGAACTTCCCATCACTACTCCAAAGCGTGATTCGAAAACACCCATGTCACGTGACTAAGGCGATTCGAAACACCCATGTCACGTGACTAAGGCGATCGTAGCATCAGGGCGTGTCACAATTGTTTCAAGACGTGGCATACCTGCCGATTCTGCGTTTGATTGACAGGGTCGGTAACAAATTACACAATCGCACATCTGTCTCAACATAACTCCCACAAAGTATAAAAGTGGAGTTAACGCATCTTCACTTCGTGGGTTTTTGTGAGAGGAGAGAGATTTTGCGATATAGTGATATTTATAGTGTAATTTGGTTAATTATATTTAGGCTACATTAAAAGTTATTATTAAGATATTGATAGATAGGCTATAGACATTGACAGATAATTAGGATAAATATACTGATACATTCATAGGCATACATATACATTCAAATAAGTTTGAGACATTCAGATAAGTTTGAGAGTGCACAGCAAGTTAGAGATAGGATATCATAGGCTAGTTGATACATAGATTATTTCATATTGATAGATTACATAATAATGGAAGCTTCACGCAAGAGATGGCGTCCATCTGTGGTGTGGGAGCATTTCCATTTGGAAACACAAAATAAAGTGAGATGTATGTATTGTGATAGGCAGCTAGCCTACTGTAATAATACATCATCCATTATGCGCCATTTGAGGAGCACTCATCCTGCCCTTTTGGGGGGTGCAGAGGATGGTAACATTGTCCCTGTACCTAGGCCTGCTATTGACACTGCTGGGCCATCTAAGCAAGGTATGCATTGTATGCAATCTAATTCAGATCACAAAGTGTTGAGACGCTGTTTAGAAAATCCATATTTTTAAATAGACTTAGGCCTATGTCAACCTAAATCCTACAATTTAACATCCCAATCTCAATTAACAATCATGTTAAAAATAGCTTCACTGAGAATATTTAAAAATAACACCTCACAAACTTGAGTTTATTCAGTTACCCTTTGACTGAACCTCATTTTCATTAGTTAAGATTCCATGCCACATGTCTGTCAGATGTGCATAATACATTAAAAGGGACTCTTTTGAAACAGGTAAAACACCAAAGAGAGCAGTCATTTTTCCTAATCTGTACATTCTAGCTAAAAAGTATCTGTACATGCCAGCGACAAGTGTCCCTTGTGAGAGGATTTTTTTCAAAGGCTGGAGAAATTCTATGTAAAAAAAGCAGTAGGCTAAAGTCCATCAACGGCAGAACATTTAATATTTTTAAATAAAAATCTTTATATGTAAAAAAGTGGCTTGATGTACTTTATTGTATATTTTTCATTACCAAAATAACACTTATTCACAAAGAGTTCTTTCAGACGTCAGACTGATGTTTCAACACATTACAAGAACAGAACAATAAAAACAAACATTTTAATTGTTTTTTATAATTTTGTCGAGATGACTGCGTCACCCAAGATTCGAACCCAAGGTAACAGCACACAAGTAGAGTACACTAACCACTCACCCACACCACTTTGTAAAGCAATTTACACAACATAAGTTATAAATCGTCTATTCGCTCAACTGTTTCTTTGTCAACGCTGTTTTAGAGCAATACTTGAAAATGACCACTAGGTGTCACCCTAGAGACGGGTGTCAAAATGTTTCGAAGCCTCGACACATTTGCTTCGACTGTTTCAGTGTTTCACAAAGCCTCGCTCTGCCCACCACTAAATGAAGGTTAAAGGTTTCTTTTTTTTTTTGAAAAAAATAACAATGTAAATCAAAGTGTTTCATCATTTTGAGACACAGACATCAAGAATCACTGCATCAATCTCACCAATGGTGACAATCAAATTGAAAACATGCTGCAATGTATCCTTGGAGTCGTGCATGAGTTATACCCAGTATGCATTGCACCATGAAGTGGTTTATTTTATTGTCACCATTGTTGAGATTCATATGCTGATTCTTCATGTCTATCTGTTAGTAAAAACTAGTGGTCACTTTTATGAATGTAAATGTTGAAATTGTACTCTGTTACAAACATAACCTCGGTTCCCTGAGATACAGGAATGAGTACTGCGTAAGGAGAAAAGCTCCTTTTTCCTCCTTGCTGAAGCCTCTTTGGTTCAATGAAGAAAACTTTTTGAACTGTAGCTGTGTGAGCCTGCCAAATGGGTGGGGCTTATGGCTATATAAGCGGGCGTTTCAGAATTTCAGGTCATTCAACTGAAGCGCCGACACTGAGCCCCAGCCCCGTGGCACGGCATCAAAAGCAGTACTCGCTCCTGTATCTCAGGGAACCGAGGTTACATTCGTAACCAAGTACGTTCCCTTTTGATACTTTCACTCATACTGCGTATGGGGAATGAATACAATCGCGCCGTGCCACGGCAGGGAACGACTTAAGCATATCTTGAGCGCCTAAGGGCCCAGAGGATACGTGAGGGGGCCAGGGGCCGTCGAACCCTTTATGTTACTCTGGAAAAGGAAGACACTCCCTGACAGTGGCGTGACGACGGAGCTTGACAGAGGCCGTCGTGTCACACCGAGAGGACCCGAGCATGCAAGGTCGGGATGTCCAAATTATAAAATCTGACAAAAGTGGACGGCAAGGGCCAGCCGGCCGCCTCACAGATGTCTTTGAGGGAAACACCGCTAGACCAGGCCCACGAAGAGGCCATTCCTCTAGTGGAGTGAGCTCTTACTCTTATAGGGCAGTCAAGGCCCATAGAGGAGTAACATAGAGCAATAGCATCGACAATCCAACGCGAGAGACGTTGCTTTGAGACCGGAGACCCTTTGGTACGGCCACCAAAGCAAACGAAGAGCTGGTCGCACTGCTGGAACGGCTCAGACCGCTCAATGTAGGTCCTCAATGCCCTGACGGGGCAGAGTAATTCCACCTCTCGCTCGTCCGAAGGAGGTAGCGCTGAGAGGGAAATGACCTGTGCTCTGAACGGGGTTGAGAGCACTTTAGGGATGTAGCCATGCCTAGGCTTTAAAACGACTTTGGAATCGTTGGGCCCGAATTCGAGGCACGCAGGGCTCACAGAGAGGGCCTGCAGGTAGCCAACGCGCTTTACCGATGCTAGTGCCAGTAGCAGAGCGGTTTTAAGCGTCAAGGGCCGGAGGTCAGCTGACCGCAGCGGTTCGAAGGGAGGACCCTTGAGGGCTGCGAGGACCGTAGAGAGGTCCCAAGTGGGAACAGTGAGTGGGCGAGCGGGATTTAACCACCTAGCACCTCTCAAGAAACGCACAACGAGGCTGTTTCTTCCCACCGACTGACCAGCGATGGGAGCGTGGAACGCTCTGATGGCTGCTACGTACACCTTGAGGGTGGAGGGCGTGAGGCCCCTGTCCAGCCGTTCTTGGAGGAAAGACAGTATCTGAGATATGTCACTCTCCACGGGTCAACATCGCGTGCTAGCACCAGTCAATGAAGACCGATAATTTCTGGGAATAGAGGCACCTCGTAGACGGAGCTCTAGCCTGAGAAATGGTGTGTAACACGTCCCTGGGGAGACTTACAGGCTCCCATCAAGGGACCAGAGGTGCAGAGCCCATAGCTCTGGCTGGGGAAGCCAGATTGTCCTGTTCACCTGATAGAGGAGGTCCTCAGGGGGATTGGCCAGGGGGCTTTCGTGGAAAGGACCAAACTTGGCTCCTCCAGAGTGGGGCCACCAGGAGGACTCTGTGCTTGTATTCCCTGACTCGCCTGATGACTTGTGGGATCAGAGCAACCGGGGAAAAGCATAAAGGAGGAGGCTGGGCCAGTCGTGGGCCAGCGAATCCATCTCCTTTGTGAAATAAGTTGGGCAGTGAGAGTTGTCTTCTGAGGCGAAGAGGTCGACCACTCGTCCGAGGGGACATTGCTCCGAGATAGCATGTCTGCTCCCAGGTTTGACCTTCCAGGTATGTGCGTCGCTTTGAGCGATCGCAGCCTGGGTGCTGCCCATTTGAGGAGGTGCTTCGCCAGGGCGCATAAGCGGCTGGACAACAGGCCTCCCTGATGATTTATGTAGGACACCACTGTCATGCTGTCTGACTGGACTAAGACGTGGCGTCCTTCCAGGAACTTCTGGAACGAGAGGAGGGCTCGTTCCACTGCCAGCATCTCGAGGCAGTTGATATAAAGATGGCTTTCCTTGTGCGACCACGAGCCGAAGGCCGGTCTGCCCTCGCATACAGCTCCCCAACCCCCCCAAGCCCTAACATCCTCTGGAAGAACTTCAGAGGGTAACGGGCTTTGTTCCTGACAGATGCCGTAAGCTTCTGAAGCATCAGAGCGCGCTCTGGCGAGACTACAGCCCTCATGCGGACTGAGTCGAAGACTGTGCCCAGGAACGTGATACATTGGCTGGGGAGCAGCGAGCTCTTGGCAAAATTGACCCTGAGTCCCAGGCACTGTAAGTGGCTGAGGAGCACGGATCTGTGGTGTTCTAGCTCTGTTCGAGATTGGGCCAGTGTGAGCCAATCGTCGAGATAATTCAAAACCCGGATTCCCATCTGTCTCAGAGCGAGAGCGGGGAACTGAGCTCGTCGTGGACCTCAGGAAAGAAGGGGGCAGAGTGCTGGTGAGGGGTCTGGCGACATCCTGGCAGATACCATTCGTCCAGCCTGCTGCGTGTCGGCTCCTCGGGCGGGGCCCATTCCAAGTCAAGCTCCTCGACGGCCTTGGAGAGGACACGGAATAATTCAGCGTCCATCCCGGACCGTGCGTCGACGAGCTCCAGCGACGGAAGGTGGGCGGGGTCCTCGTCACCGGCCCATTCTTCCGCCTCAGATGCCACGAGGGACATGGAGTCATCAAGCGGCTCATCCTCTGAACCGCCAAAAGAGACGAGGTTGCTCGCTTCCGCCGAGGGACGCTGCTCTGGGCGCGAAAAGAGGACAGAGGACGGCTCTCTCCTTGGAGAGGGAGAGGCACGCGGGCACTGGGCCGACGTGAGCTCTCCCAAGTCCGGGCGCTGAACCCCTCTACCCCGCTGTCTCTTCCTAGCTGGCTCGCAGGAGGAAGAAGACGGGAGGGTGCGAGGGGCGGGACCGTTTTCCGAGAAGAAAGCGATCCGCGAGCGCAGAGAGGCAAGACTCATGCACTCGCAGTGCGGGCATGAGGTCTTGGTGAGCGCAGCCTCTGCATGGGGCTTACCCAGACAGCCGACGCACTCACCGTGGCCATCATCAGCCTGCAGAGGGGCTCTGCAGGTGCCTCAACTGTGGCGCGGCATTTGCAACAATGCCGCCGCCGTGAAAATGGCGTTTGGGCTCTTTTCGAGCAGTAAAGACCGCGGGAAAGCTCTTTTAGCAGCGGCGTGTAAAACCGCGGAAAAAGCTGCTTTAAGAAGCGCCGGATGGCGGCAGGAGATTCGCTGAGAAGCGGCCGGGAAGCTTGAAGTGGGCAGCTCGAGAGCAGCGCTCGGGGGCGGCAGTCTGCGAGGTTGCCGGCGCTGTAGCAGGCGGCAGTCTCAGCTGATCCTCTGCAATGCCTGTTCAATGGCGGAGAGAGCTCTTCTAGCGGCGAAGGCATTCAACGGGATGCAGCGAACAACGTCAAGGGTCAAGAGCCCAACTAAAGCAAATACTTATCATCATAATGGCGACATGAAACATCTAAATCTGTTCATTGTCAATAAGAGCATGTGTAGATGTCTGACAGAAATAAAGTCAAAGTGGTTTGTAAATATAAGTGAAGATGATAATGGTGTTTGTGGAGTTGTTTAATCTTGACAGATTTAATGTGTTCATCTGTTATTTGCAGTTGATATTCATCTAAGGTTGTGTGACTGTAAGTGACTAAGTTTCTATTTTTTATTCTTTTTTTTTCAGTGTTTCTGCTTGTTAACAGCAGGTTTTCATCACTAATGACTCAATCATCACTACACTCATCACTTGATGTCAAGTTCACGTTGGATTTTGACGTCAAACCAGATTTTCATTTTTAACCAAAATTAAACGTCAGCCCAACATTGTTAATGTTGGAGTGTAACGTTCTTCTGACATTAAACTGACAAACTGTGCCTGGTGGGATAGCACACCTCTCCTCAATAAGCTGATCGATTTTACCCCTCATTCATGTCTGTGACAAATGGTGTGGGACGATTTACGAGCCCAATTTGTCCAGAATAAGAAGCAGAAGAATAATAGGTATGATGAATAACAATATATATATATATAAGTATGTTTTTAGGCATTTTTATAATTTCTTGCAGTTTGCAATAACAGGTGGCACAGCCATTCTGCCAACTTCTTTATCCCTTATCCTGTGCAAACTGAAAACGAACATAACAAATATTCACGATATTCAATGAGTATGCAGGTTATCACAGTCATGCTAATAAAAGGCTCTATGAGTATGCAGGTTATCACAGTCATGCTAATAAAAGGCTCTATGATTTTACAATTTCCGCTCATGTTATATTGCTTCAATGTATGTTATTTTGTGGCCATTTAACATTTCAGCATTTATCAGATCTATACTGTACTATACTAAAAAAGGCTAAAAAATACAGTAAAATCATTTTAAAAACATTTTAGGCCTGTGGAGGCTTGTATAAAACATAAGGACATATGTAATTTTTCTAGCATGACTTAAACCTAAATCCCTCTCTCTTACAATAAATCAATTTAAATTACATTACAGTTCAATGACAAAAAAAATTACATTTAACTTTTACATTCTCCCACCTTTTCTTTTTTTTGATGAGACTCATTGTGAGCACAGTGTCCCAATTGTCTTCCTGCAAACAAAATAGTGTATGTTACTTGGACAGCACTTTATTTTACAGTCTCATTCTACATGTAGCCCTGAACCCACAAGTTCAAGTTTATTTGTATAGCGCTTTAACAATTTAGCACTGTTTCAAAGCAGCTTTACAGCAAAATAAACAGAATGACACAAGCAGGGAAATATAAAAGCTATCTTAATAACTAATATCTAATATCAGCAGTCTCCTAGTGAGCACTCCAACATGGCAACGGCGGCAAGGAACCCAAACTCCATTAATGAATGTCACACTTAACTAACAAGAATATTATTAGGCTTGGGCCTTTGTCGTCATATACATATATATATATATATATATATATATATATATATATATATATATATATATATATATATATATATGACGACAAAGGCCCAAGCCTAATAATATTCTTGTTAGTTAAGTGTGACAGTTTTAGGTCTAATGATTAACACCTCTGTTTTGTCAGAGTTCAACAACAAAAAGTTGCTACTCATCCAGCTTTTTATGTCAACTATACATTCCATCATTTTGGTGAATTGCTCATGAGGCCTCGAGGAGATATAGAGTTGAGTATCGTCAGCATAGCAGTGAAAAATAACTCCATGTATCTTAATTATAGCTCCTAAGGGTAACATGTACAGGGCGAAAAGTAGAGGTACTAGAACTGATCCCCGTGGTACCCCGTACTGGACTTGTGATCGGTAAGATTTCTCATTGTTTATTGCTACATATTGAAAGTGGTCAGATTGGTAGGAACCAAGATTTAAACCATTCTATTGCGATTCCACTAATGCCGACATAAGTTTTAAGTCTATTTAAAAGTATGTTATTATCAATGGTGTCAAAGGCAGCACTAAGATCTAGCAATACAACTAATGAGATGCAGCCACGATCAGATGACAAGAGCCAATCATTTGTAACTCTGATCAGAGCAGTCTCTGCACTGTGATAGACTCTAAATCCTCACTGGAATTCTTCACAGATTCCATTCCTGGAGGTAGGAGCATAGCGGTGATGAAACTACCTTTTCAAGTACTTTAAATACATTAGCAGTATTTTGTTGGGTAAGTACATTGTAAATAAAATAAGTGCAACTGTTATTTGTCATCTCAGAAATTAAAGTTTTTTTTTTTTTTAAATAAATCCATCCACAGCAATAAGCTGCACAATTGGTCTTTTAAGTCACTGTGTGACTTATATTACTATGTTAAACTGTCCTAATGTAAGTAAAGTGTCCTGTTGTAATATGAGCTGGTTTCACTTTCATCTAAACTGTTTTGTAATCTTTTTTTCTGGCACAAAACTGTGCTTGCCTGAGGTCAGTAATTTTATTTTGAGAAGACAAACAGTCTGTTTACCCTTTTTTAGATCAAACTATCAAAACAGTCCCCTTTTGATTGTTACTTTAGCAGGTAACATTTTGATTAACATGTTCTCTTGTGTATCATATGATACACAAAGTCTTGTGTGTAAGTTCATTACACATTTCCTCTGAGCACAGAATAGGGTAAATATTTATAGTTGTCACGGCTCGTCCCTTCACCTACACGGACTTCATTTCCCATCATCCATTGCACCACACCTCCACCATCTTTAATTGTCTTCACCTGTTCCTTGTTTAACTGGACCTTATTTATACCCTGAGTCTTCACAGACTCGTTGTTTGATGTCTCTTCATTCTCGAGCCCTCTGACCTTCTTCTCCCTCATCCATCCTCTTTCTCCCTCTCTGATCCTTATTTATATGCTCTGTTTCATTTGTTATCATTGTCACCATTGATATTGCCATTTGTCACCATTATTGTATTATCCTGTGTTTTTGTTAAGTAAAGTTTTATTTAAGTTTATCATTGTCTTCATCGTCTCCCTCTCATCTCACCCCTGTAACAATAGTTCTTATACATCAACCAATAAACTAGATGTAAACTAAGTGCAATGTAAGTGACGTTAATTTAAATAAACAATGTGAGATTTTTAATACTCACTGTGTTTTCCTCTTGTTGTAACGTATATCCTCAACACAAAATGGCTCCTGCTGTAATAGTTTTACTTTCACTTGTTACCTGTGAAGGAGGAGGAGCCTTATAAAGCCATATTGTTTTTCTTACGTAATCAGATATATCTTATTTATTCTGTTGAATTAAATCAGTCACACGTCTGATAGCATTGTAAATTCCCTTTTTCACATGAACAGATGATTTTCTCCAGCCCCTAATATCTGGTTGTATCATGTCGTACTCTCACAACAAAAGATACAGATTATTATTCTAGAACATGACCTTAAAAAAAGAACCTTAACACTGAACTGTTGTCTCTGTAAAGACCCTTTTAGTGCTGATGGCACAATTAACCCACTTAAAAGACTTTTATATTAGTCCAACCACAGCAATGAGCTGGTCATTTGGTCTTTAAATCTGTGCAGTGTCTCATATGTTTGTGTTGAAGTGAAGTCTTTACTTTTTAAACTTTTTTTAGATCAAGCTATAAAAACAGTCACATTTTGTTTGATAGAAGGTATTTTGAATAATGAATGTAAAATGTTTGTAACATATTGAAACATAATTCCTCTTACAATATGGTAAACATTACTTACAGAACAATGATGTGCACTTAAAGTTCAAAGCAAGACACAATTAAATCTAACAATGTGAGATTTGTGATACTCACTGTATTTTTCTTTTCTAGTGTGATCTTATTCCTCAACGCAAAATGGTTCTTGCTGTAAAGTAATAATTTTACTTTGACCTGTTACCTATGGAGGAGGAGGAGCTTTCTATTAATTATTATTTGGGCTGTTTCTTACACTTACATGAACAGTTTTCTTAAACCAGTAACACTGTAAAGTTATTTTTACGATAGTAAGGGCATTAAAACTTTATGTAGCTTCATATAACAAAAAAAAACAATGGTTATTATTGTTAAACCATGCTTAAAGGTATAGTTCACTAAAAATGAAAATTCTTTCATCATTTACTTTTGCAAATCCAGACATTTCTTAAAAATATCTTTTTGTATAACACAGAAGAAAGAGTCACATACATGTTTTGAATGAAAAGAGGGTGAATAAACGATGACATTTTCTTATTTGGGGGGTGAACTATCTAAGATTTCGAGTCTAAAGTCATTGTAATAATGTTTTATTTTTTTAAACGAAAATATAATTTATAAATACATTTTTTGTTTTAAGAGGCAAAAAAAATATGAAAAGAAGAAAAACCCAGTAGGAGTTTTCAACGTTGCGATTTAGAGATCCTTACTACAGTTCATGCAATATTCCTGCAGGTGTAGGTATATTCATAATGAGACCGAAATGGTCCAGTAGAGGGCGGTATATATTCATACTGGAACTGAGATCAACAGAAGAAGAAGAGCTTTGCGTTCACGTTGTTGATAGCAGTCAATGATCAATGGCGGGGCTCGAGTTGCTGTCAGATCAGGGATACAGACTCGATGGACGAAAAGCGTCCGAGCTGCGTAAAGTCCAGGCTCGCATGAGTGTGTTTGCTCAGGCGGACGGTTCTGCGTATCTGGAGCAGGGAAACACTAAAGCGCTCGCGGTGGTGTATGGACCACATGAGGTGAGTGATGAGATTTGTCGCGGTACTTTGATCTCATACCCCCGATGTGTCTGCGCAGCGTGTGCCACATGTCAATAACAACACGTGTTGGCAAATTAGGTCTGTAGTTTTTTGTCATAGGTATATCAATTCTGTATTTTTTTTGTATAATATTTTGTATAATGTGATAAATTAGGATTCACATCTCCACGAATATTAAACATGGTTTTACTGCAGTTACTATAGTTTATCTATGCTATTTCTGGTAAAACTATGGTAATCAATCCGCCAAAAAACATGAAAAGTTCTCATATTCAGTCTTAAGACATTTTAAACGCTTACATATAGTTACAGAAGAACCACTGTTAAGGTGTCGTTATATCAATGCTAAATGTACATTCATGCATATGACGGATGCTTTTATCCACAGTCCATTAAGGGTTTGCAGTTTCTCAGCATGTGTAAACCTTTGAGCTAGCACAATGCTCTACCAACTGAGTTACGTAAAGAAATACAGTCTCCTTTATTTACTGAAATAAAGCTGTTAATGACAGTTTTGATTCTCTACCTATTAGACACGAGGATCTCGCAGTAAATCTCTGCATGATCGTGCCGTCATTAACTGCCAGTACAGCATGGCCACATTCAGCACAGCGGAGAGGAAGAGACGTCCACACGGTGACCGCAAGTCCAGTGAGATGAGCCTTCACTTGAAACAAACCTTTGAAGCTGCGGTTCTTACTCAGCTTTACCCTCGCTCACAGATCGACATCTATGTAAAGGTATGTACTATATACATATAGGTTTGTTCCAGTCATGTGTGAATGCATACTATTGTTAATGTATCTCTTGTTATTTATTGTTTGTAAAACATGAGTCTCTCATCCAATTCTTTAGATTCTGCAGGCTGATGGTGGAAACTACAGCGCATGTGTCAATGCTGCTACATTGGCTCTGGTGGACGCTGGCATTCCCATGCGTGACTATGTGTGTGCCTGCACTGCCGGCTTTGTGGAAGACACACCGCTGGCTGATCTCTGTCACGCAGAGGAGAGCGGAGGGGGCACATCGCTGTCATTGGCTCTGCTGCCCCGCAGTGGGAATATCGCACTGTTGCAGATGGATGCCCGGCTCCACCAGGACCACTTGGACAAATTGATAGAGGCGGCCATGACGGCATGTAAAGGTCTTAGTAAAGTCCTGGATGGTGTTGTGAGCCAGCATCTGAAAGAGGTTTCGGTTCTGACAAGTGACTGAGGAGAGCAGCTTTTGATGATGAAACTGATGTTCAGGATTAGTGTTTGCCTTTTGACGGAGCATATTCAATCATGAAAACGCTTTTTATGTATGTAAGTTTGTTCTCAAAGAGATGTCATAGAATCTTGAAAGAATTATATCTGTTCTGTTTTTTTAGAAAATTGTAATAAAAAGATTTTTTATGTTACAAAGATTGCCCCATTTGTGTTTTATATAACATCCAAATTTAGTGCAATGTAAAACAAACTTTTATCAGGTTTTGAGAAAAGCCTACCAAAAGTAAATTTTATTTTACACAATTTATTTGATTCAGGTATGCTGTATGACATTTGTCACCATAGTAATTGAACAGAATATTCTGTCACCTTTCTCACCATATCGTACTGCTGTTAAAACATGAATGTCAGATATAATTGTTTGCCTTTAAACCCTTTATTATACCCTTTTATGCATTTGTTTGGTTACACTTCAGTTCCACCTGAAAACAGCCATACAGCATTTTCATGCCACCCTTGTTATGTGATAGAATGCAGACTATAGATAAATCCCAGCCCATGCAGCACATAACATACAGTTGTGTACTAATGTAGTGAATAACTATTCTAACTGTACAAAATGCATCTACATCCATAATTAAACAAATGTAACATCTTGCTTTCACATGTTTTAACATTCCAAAAATGTATTGTAAATAAACACTTTTGACATTTGAATAGACAAATCGAGCATGTAAAAAACATAATTTAGAGAAAACAAACAATATCAAAAACATATTTTTGGTTTTGTTTTACATAATCCTAATTTAAATGTGTATATTTCAATGTTTGAAATTACTTTTGTAGACAAATGTATAATTCTGCCAACCTTTTTATTTATTTAATTAGAAAACTAAAATTTTATTCAAAAATACTTTTAAAATAAATCACTTGGAGCAAATAATAAATATAAAGCAGCCAAAAAGAGTCCAGGTTGTGACCTCAAGAAGCTGAATGATAAAATGTCAAGAGTATGATTTTGCAAATTCTAGACATTCTAGAATATAACATAGTGTTCATTTGGTTTTTTATGCTTTACAACATAACTCCCAGAGTTACAATTGTGTTATTTTATGTTTTTTTATGAGTTTACTACAATTCTAAAATTCTACAAATTCTACAATTCTACAATTCTAAATTATAAAATACTGAGAAAAACAGTGTGTAAGGGTTTCCAAACTTTTGACGGGTACTGCATGTCTATTTTGACACCGTATTTCTCTATACTGCGCTGATAGTGATAGTAATGGGCGGGGAATATGACGTATGTATGTGTTCATTGAGGAAGTTGGAGATCCTGGTAGTTCCCCTTCACTTTAACACAACCTTATGAGTTTCGAACAAACCTAAACGTTTTGCTATAAAACGGTTTATAGACCACACAGTTCCGTCTCTGGTGTTAAATTTATATTAACACTTTTACCGGAGCGAAGTTATTTATCGAAAGAATCTCAGAACAGAGCAAAAGGGATGATGGACGGGACTCACCTGACGGAAGACGAAATGGCTGATATAAAGAAAGAAGTAAGTGTCGTGTATAAACGCGCACAAAACAAAGCAGATCGCAGCGCCGCGAGTTTGAGGTTAGAAAATTATCAAAACAAAGCGTAAACAAAGACCATGATGTGCTTTTCTACAGGTTTTATTTTTAATGACTGGACTAAGTGCGAGTAAGTGTAAAAGACTTATGTAAAAAGATTATAAATGGGGCTAACATTGAACATTTAACGTCTGATTTAGCTGTCATGTAAAACTTTGTGCCAGCTCTGAAACCCAACATAACCTGTCTCGGCACGACCGGGGGAGTTAGCCAATCAGAACATTTGAATGCCGCTCTCAGCCAGTAGCGAGAGCTTGGGGCGGGGCTAACTGTGATATGAATAGTGGCAAACGGGCGGTGGTCAGTCAGGGTTCGGATCGGTTTACCGACTCGGATGTTTGAGTGTCGTTTATCAAAATAAACGAATCTTTTCAGGTTCATCAGAGTCTTTTATTTGAGTAGAATTACATTAAAATATTTTTTTTTAAAACGTCTAAAACTCTGATCACGTTTTATATAGGAGTTAAATGATAATAATAAAGGTCAAATTATGGGAAACATAAACGATTCCACAAGGCATCCACACAAACTCTATTCAATAAACAGAAATTATTAGCCCACTCTTTTTTTTTTTTAATAAGCTCAACCTTTTAGAGCTAAAGTTGCCCAAGCCTCCCCTATATGTGGCCCCCGAAAACTCAGGAAATGAACAAATAATTTCTGATTCCCATAGAGAATGTATAGTATTTTGCACAATGCGTATACGCAGTAAGTAAACGAATCACTCTCTGAGACAACTCGTTACTCCAGAGTCAATTATATAAAGATTCGTTAAAAGATTCGACCTGATTGGTGCAGCTACTTTCGGTTGCCTTGCAACCTGCTTGTAAATATCTTATGTAAAGGTTGTTAAATTGTATAGTGGGATAGCACAGAACATGTCGCCATTTTGTTTATTGTAAATCCTCCGTCTTTGTTTGTTGATTGGGATAAGGGCAGTAAATTTGTTGTCTGGGCAGTTTATAATACCAGCTATGTAATGTAGTTTTCCAGAAGAGCAATCAGTTACACAGCATTGCTGTGAAAGACATTATATACAAACAGTTGATCGCTTACTGCAGATGTTTCAACTGCATTTTTCATTTTCACTGTAGGCCATAGAAAGGTTGCGGCCATACTTGGTTGACAAGATCATTGCAGACCGACATTTCGATTACTTGCGCTCAAAGAAGATTCTGACCAGAGAGGACACAGAGGAAATCAACTGCAGGAGCACGAGAGGAAGACGCACCAGCAAACTGCTGGACATCCTTGCAGAAAACCCACGGGGTTTAGACGTGCTTATTGAGTCTATTAAATTTGGTCGAACGCTCAACTTCATTATCGCAAAAATTACAGATGAGGTGCAGCGTGTAAAAAACGAACGACTGGAGGCTCTAAAAGGTAAAAAAACATTGAAGCTTCAAAGACTATTGTGTAGATAGTATTAATAATTAAGTATTAAATGTGTTTGTTATTCATGAGAATCACCAATAAGGATTATTACTTGTTGATTTCAAAAATTGACTCCATAGTTTCCAATTTGATTCAAACATGTTTTTGATTATGTGTTATATGGTTCATAGATTTTTGCTTAACATTTCTTGTTTATTCTCAGATGTTATGATGATATTTTCATGTATTGCAGCTGGATCTTCAGCCAGCTCGGTATATACCGGCACAAAAGCAGCCACAAATGACCTCTCCAAGATGGACTTGGACTATGACAAATACTCCACAATGTGTTACCACCCTGAAGGTGAACGCAGCCCATCCACGTCTGTTGCCACTGGATCCTTTAACCTGCGCTATGGATCAGGCCGAGGAAATGAGGTTCTGTCAGTCTGTGGAGGTACTGGGAGTATTAATGTTTCCTCCACAACATCATCAAGTCTGCCCAAACCCGGTGACCCCGGAGCTCCAGCGCTGCCAGAGGAACCTGAGGATATAGATACTGGGGTTTGTGGGAGTACAGGAAGTAGCGGGGATGTGAATATTCAGCCATTGCGCTCACGTTCCCTGTCTCCACACGTCCCGTAGCATAATCGTTGCTATTCTGAACATTCTCCAAAGTTTTCATTTTAAATGTCTGTAGTTTGTTATGTCTCATACTAATCCCAAAAGAGATCTTTGAAATAACATGTGGTTACTACTTTAAGCTGTTTAAAGGGATGGGCATTTTGAATTGATTATTTGCTATTTTGGGAATAGTTGGTATACAGGTTTTTACAGAATTTATACAATCTGTGCCTTATTGGTCGTCCACACTGACAGCAATTTGCAGCAACAGAACTTATACTTAAAATACTTAAAAACATATTTTGTGGTCGAAACTATATGTGGTCATGCACATTTATTAATTGTTGAAATGTTAGAAACGTCTTTTAGGGCCCCCCATTTTGTTCCATTGCAGTTTCTTCCCTCATTCGCTGTCTTAAAAAAATGCTAGATAACATTGAAAAAAGGCTGTTCTTGGCATGTTTGTGTATACTGTAGTTGTCACTGGATTTCAGTTGATGTGAAGTTGATGAAAAAAAAAATCATTTTAGTCATTTAGTTATGTTGGATTGATCACTATAAGATTTAGACTAGTTTTCATGAAAGCATCATTCTCTGATTTTTCATTGACCAAAATTGTGCAAGTCACGCATGACACCATTGCATTTATGTGTTTTTGTACTGTCAAACTTTTTCTTGTTGCTAATATCTAAAACACAGTTGATTAGTAACATGGACAGCATTTGTGAAGCTTTAATAGTTATCTGATGTGGTTAATGAGTCTGGCATTGTGTCATTGTTCAAACTGTGCAAAAACATAAAAAAGGAAATGAATGTGAACTATAGGGGCATCTTTATGAGTTCAGCAACTATATGATCTAGCTTGTTCTGACTTGCTGAAAATCTTTTCCATGTAGCATGTAAATGCTTGTAGCAGATTTAGAGTAGTAGAGAGCTGCTGATTCTTTGAATTTGCTCACTTCATTTAAATATACATTTAGTAATCAAATTAGGCATTGTAAATATATAGTGTTATGTCAGCACAAGAAGTATTAATGAATAAGAGTCATTTAACTCCAACAATTGCATTCACTTCTGCAGTTTAACTTACAATGTGTTACTAGGGGTTTAAATATGGTCTTTTCCTCTTTTCTGTACATGAATCACTGTACACATATTGCTGGTGAATGAGGAACTTTATCACTTGAAGGACATTACAGAAATCTCATACCTCAAGTCTGAATATATAAATATATTCATATATATATATGTAATATCTATATATACTGAATTTGTTATAATGTTTGTATTAACTTTATAATTTGTTATCTGTATATCTGTGTAGCTGTCCATATACAGTATATTACTGACAGAAAAGACATACTGCAAGCAAGAAGTCAAGAAACAATATTTGAACATCTTATAAATAATAAGTTAACATTTATTTTACATGTACTTCTCAATGTTGCTAAAGGGGGTGTTTTGTGTGTTTAGGTTACCTACAATTAAGAAGTGTAACTAGCTACATGTGTTTGTAAGCAAAATGACCAAATTGTTATTAAACTTTATTTTGGATTTAAAGTGTCAGAAGTGAATTTCATTTCTTTTGCATATATATAATATTTATAATTAGTGACATTTGAATGTCATGGTCTTGTTTGCATCTGGTAGAACATTGCATTAGAAGTGTGAAGGTCATGGGTTTGAATCCTAAGAAACACACATGCTGATACATAGATATAGTATTGCGACACTTTGGTACTTATGTTAAATTTTGTTAGTTCTTACATGATCTGTTGATTGAGGAGTTAATCACGGCAGCATTTTTATAGCTTCTTATATCTTACAGCCACACTCACGCTGTCAAAGAGTGACAGATAAGTGCAATGAATGCTACACAACCTGCTTAGAAAATGTATGGAATGATTTAACTATTCAGTCTGCACATAATCTGATGCAAGGCATGGTGTGATCTCAAAAATACAACTGTATCTGACATAATCTTCAACAGCGTATGTAGATAACACAATGATGAGCTCTGGTTCTACTAGTTTGAAAAGTACATAACAACAGCTTCAGTTCCTCAAACATTGAAATCCCTGTCTGTGTTAAGTGCCGAGTCAGTCTGATGTTCTGACTTGACAGTAAACTGGCACAGATGTCTGATGAAGAGCTTCTTGTGTGTAATTGTCCAAAAAGTGAGCTGGCAAACTACAAGACAGCTGAAACAGATGTGGACCCTAAGTTTGTGGAGATCCTCAGAAGAAGGCTGAAATATTTCTTCATGAGTCCATGTCAGAAGTATCAAGCCAGAGGTCGAAAGCCATGGAAATTAATGCTGCAGATTCTCAAGATTGCCATTATTACGGTTCAGGTATGAAAATTAATTTAATTCAGAACTTTTACTTTTTGAATATTTAATTTATCTTAATCTTCCTAATAAGAAACACAAAGTCCCTTTTCTTCTCTAGTTATTTAGAACTGTGTTCTGATGCTTTATGCAATCTGGAAACCAATACAGTGATCTAAAGAACATGTAACATGAAAAACATTTTGAAAATGGTACAATGGTAAAATACTGTGATATTCTGAACAAAATTTTGAAAACAAAACTCTTTCCAAAACCATATTTTCATATAACATTCATATTCATATAACATATCATTCATATAACAAATTTCCAAAACAAACAATTTCCAAAATCATTTTTGTTGTACATACAGCTTGTTCTAAAACGGACAACATTCAGGGTTTAATTGAATGTTCTGTATGTAAATGAATAAAATAGGCTTTTTAAATTTTTTTTTATATAAATAAACGTTAATCTAACAAAAAAGACTTACAAAAGCTAAACCCTAAGAGAGAGAGAGAGAATCCTAAAGGAGTAAAAACTAAAAAATATATATTAAAACATTATTGACAAGGATCATGTTTTGGCAGCTCAACAAATATATTTAAACAGACGTTGCATGGTAAAAAAATATTTTTGTATTATGATATATCATGCCACAAAATATAGGTATTGTTAAACCCCTATACAGTTGATTGTGGTTTATTGCATTTTGTATTTGTTCCACAGTTAGTTTCCTTTGGACTGAGCAATGAGATGATGGTCACCTTCAAAGAGGAAAATCTCATCGCCTTCAAACATTTCTTTTTGAAAAATTACCAGGATCAAGATTATGCTGTATATACCAAACATGAGGTCTTTGACCATATCCAGTACATTATCAGACGGGTAATGCAGATGACACGTTTATCCATGTTCTTGATCCAGTTCATAGAAGGCATACATCATTTTGTGCTTTTTATGACCTGTAAATTTCATTGTGTTTATTCTGATATATCAATATTAACATGTTACATTACATAATTAATCACACCACATCATTTCATAGATCTATTTCATTGTTACATTATATTACATTTCTGGCTTTTATTTTGCAGACGCCTTAATACAAAGCATTTAACAGAGTATTTAATCTATTGTTTGTTTCTTCTTTTTTGAAGTATCTCAACCTTCAAAACCTGACTGCTGGTAATCACGCATTTGAGAAGATCAATGGCATGTTTGCCCCACTGTCTCTCTGTCAGGAGCTCTACCGACATGCTGATATTTCACCTGCCAATGAAACCTTCGATATTGATCCTCATGTAGACACAGGTGCATTGCAATGTCTACAAATATTACACACACAACTGTATATTTTTCTTTGTTATGTAGTTGTTATGCGTTGTTTTAAGTAGTAACAATGGGAATTTTTATGGGAACTGTTTTGGTCTGTGGTTTTGTTGCTTATTGTTTGGCATTTCCTAATTTCATTTTTATACTATTTAATTGTAACACTTTTTATTTTGTTTGTTATATACATTTATTTCCTTACTTACATACTTACGAACTTACTTTAAAATTACTTAATTCATTGGCAGAATGTATTTCCATTTACCCCATATCACCCTACAAGAACGATGATTTGTCAAGTGATATGAACCTTACTTTAGACTTTAAAAGGTATTTATACGGTACTCTTCTCTCTTCCACACTCATCATCCTTTTTCATACAATTAAAGCGTTTATCTCTTAATAATGTGATATATTGCGTGACATCTTTCCAGACTGTTAGCAGTGAACATCTATTTCAAAATAAAGGCTATCAACCTACAAACAGTTCGACATCAAGAATTACCCGACTGCTATGACTTTAACATTAATGTAAGTGCTGCCCACAGTTATCCATGTCATATGTAACATTTCATGTTAACTATGATACATTTCATGTAAAGTATGACAAATTTAAGTCCTGACTATAAAATTTCTCTACTTACCCAACATAACATCCAAAGACAGCTACTTCTGCTTTACACTCATTTTATTTTGCTGGACATAACCACACAATTTCCAGAATTGGCAAATAGAGGTTTGCTTTTGTCTCATGGAAGTTACACATTTCCCTCTTGTAAACCACTGTTGCCAGATTTTATAATGCTTGTCATAGAGTCACAGTATATTTTTTTCTTTTTTTTTTCTTTTTTATTCTAAAGAATAACAGACTCATATCTGTAATTTGTAATCAGCTGTATTAAATTTCAGATCATGTTTGACAATCACGCACACAGTGGGCAAATCCCGATATCTCTTAGCAGTGATGTACAGATCAAGGTTTGTAAAGACTGGATTGTTTCTGGCTCAAGTAAGTCGATTTATGATATAGTAGCATTTATTGAAAAAAAATCAGATTGTCATTAAAGTAAACAGGACTGTAAATAAATGAATGCATAAATTAGCACTTACAGTAGTTTATTTATAAATGTCTGAATGCCATTACATTACCCTTGGTGTATATTTGCTTTGGATGTGTGAGTAAATATAATGTATATTATATGTAAAACTCAAACCAAATGGCATTTGATAACAAGTAATTCTGGAGCAATTCCATGCAAATGTCAAGATTACCATAAAAAAATTAAGTTAAATACCCAGGGCCACTGTAGTTTCATCAGAGGTTTTCCACACACATCATCCAACAGGGGGCAATACATTCATCTTTTACTGTTCACATGATCAGTAACTCATGGAGCAGCTTTCTGATATGAACTCAATGTGAAAAAGCATAATTCAAATGCAGATCTCTCTTTTGTTCCAGCAGACAGTCACTTCCTGCTGATAGTTGTGTTTGATTGTGTGGTCATCTGTGCCTGTTTGCTCTCGTTCCTTCTGTGCACACGCTCCGTCTGCATGGGCATTTTCTTACAGTTTGTGAGTATTCTGGATATGTCCATTACAGTTAGTAGCAGATGAGGCCAATCCACTTACCTAATGTTTACCTTTAAAGCTGCTGGAATTGTGCTGCAGGAACATCACATGTGAAATTACACTACGACCTGACAAATATTATTAAAATAATATGTTAATAAGATAAGATTAACAATTAACAATTAATATGTTAATTAAGATAACATAACGCAATCCGGTCTGCCACATCCCTCACCTCCTTTAAAAAACTACTAAAAACACACCTTTTCCACGAACACCTAACAGCTTAAAAAAAAAAAAAAAAACTTCCTTCCTCTACAGGTATTTATCTAGCACTGCACAACATTGTAAACTTACTAAAGCACTTCTTTGTACTATTGCTGCTGCTTTTGATGTATCGCTTCATTGTCTCCTAAATATTTGTAAGTCGCTTTGGATAAAAGCGTCAGCTAAGTGCCTAAATGTAAATGTAAATGTAAACATTTAAACAATCAGGAATCTGTGAGAGACCTAGGCTCTTTAAACATGCTTTAAACAGCTTTGAAAAACTTAATATTTACGTGTATATGTGGCACTGCTTATAGGTCATTCGAAACATGCTTCAGGTGTGGAAAGTTTTGAGAAACAACCAATATTGATAGGAGTAGATTTAACCTGTTACGTACGTATCTGTTTCCATCAGGAGTATAGCACACATGTGTCCATTCATCACAGTAAGCAGGTGTCCTGGTCTGAGAGATTGGAGTTCATTAATGGCTGGTACATCCTCATCATCATCAGCGATACACTGACTGTTGCTGGTTCAGTTCTCAAAATATGCATTCAGTGCAAGGTGAAAACAGCCCTTAAATGTTGATTTTAAGTCACTGTTTACCGCTGAGGAATGAACTCACATGCAGTTCCTGTGTAAATGTCATATCAGCACATATCTAAACCATGCGTGTGGTTTATATTCATTATTATTATTCATTATTATAGGAGCTGACAAACTATGATGAGTGCAGTATTTTGCTGGGCACTGCCACAATGATGGTGTGGATCGGAGTCATGCGCTATCTGAGTTTCTTTCAAAAATATTACGTAAGATGTCTTAAATATATCTATTTATTTAAACAACCCTGATTTAGTGAAATGTATTCATTGAAAATTAGGTTGTGCTATCTATTGTTCAAGTTCAAGTTTATTTGTAAAGCGCTTTTACAATGTAGGACTGTTTCGCTTTACAGAGAAAACAAAAAACAAACGGATACAGTGCATCTAATACAATGTAATGTATACATGGTTTAGTGTCCAGACACTCTAAAGGGCAATGACTTACATGATGTACATTACAAAAACACAAATGATGATGATAAAGATGGTGTTCTTATTGAACTCATCACAGTGTTTTGTGT
Organism: Beaufortia kweichowensis; assembly: GCA_019155185.1. Lineage (NCBI taxonomy): Eukaryota > Metazoa > Chordata > Actinopteri > Cypriniformes > Gastromyzontidae > Beaufortia > Beaufortia kweichowensis. The sequence continues at coordinate 2,296,588 of CM032797.1, read as the reverse complement.
CTTCAGATTCTCATCCTCACCCTGCGTGCTGCTCTTCCCAATGTGATTCGGTTTTCCTTGTGTGCTGTTATGATATATTTGAGCTACTGCTTCTGCGGATGGATTGTGTTGGGGCCACACCATGAAAACGTGAGCGATATAAATCAGTATTAAGAACAAAAAAGGTTTTAGTTACTGTTTTTGTGGAAAAAACAAGAAATTCAGTGAAGAGGTAATGTATCAGACCTCATACTGGCAGGGTGATATAAATCCTCATTTTAATTATTTTCAACTTATTTTTTTAAATGTTTCTAAGTTTCGGACATTTAACATGGCAGCTGACTGCTTGTTCTCAATGATTAATGGGGACGAAATCTACTCCACCTTCACCAAGCTCCGTGACAAGAACTACCTTGTGTGGGTGTTCAGTGAAATGTACGTCTACACCTTCATCGCACTATTCACTTACATGGTTCTGAGCCTCTTCATCGCCATCATCACAGACACGTATGAGACCATCAAGGTGCGTTCACCTAACCCTGCTCCTCGAAGGTGTTAAAAGTGTTTACTAGACAGAAACACAGCAAATTAAAGGAGTAGGCTAATACAATATTTTAATAATCACACTTCTTCACTAACCCTTTCATTACAGCATTATCAGAAGGACGGAGCACCAGTTTCCAAACTGCAGGCTTTCATAGCTGAATGCAGGGATCCACCTGACTCAGGCAAATACATGATGGATGAAGAACCCTCCAGCTTTGCCTGCTTTTGTGTTGCTTGTATATAATGTACCTCTCGTTTGTGTAATATTAAAACAAGAGCCTAAAATAATGTGAGCATCACCAATAATTTGTGATCAACACGTTCAATGTCGTTCTAAACATGTATGATTAACAAAACATTTAAACTTTTTTATTCACACAAACTGTTGTATGACTTCAGAAGAAATGGAGTATAGGGAACAAGACATGCAAACTACTTTCATAATAGTTTTATAATACATAACACTTATACTTTCATAATGCCTTATTCCTTGTTTTTGATGTATGAAAGCTTTAGCTCCCATTGATTGTAACTTATTTATAACAGTCAATGCTGACAGAATTGTAGTGTTTTTTGTTAACGGCATAATGTCAATGTTCAACATTAATGACTATATGACTGAAGTAGCGCTTTTACATATTTCATGTTTGAAATGAAGGGCCATAAAGATTTATTACAATAAATTATTGTTTATTGTTCGTCCCGCTTTCTGTTGAAAAAACATGGACTGTAAGAATGCAGATTATTGTTTGTTTATTTGTGTTATTCGAATTACAGACACACGTCACGTCTCACTGACACAATAAATACACAGAGATGGCCAATATAAACAAAAAAGTATGCAAATATTTCTTGATTTGCACATGCAATCAGGCTACTTCAACTTTTTCTTCAACTAGCATTTTACAGTTATAATCTATAATACTAAATAATTATTTAATCAAAATTATAGCAATAATTGTTTTGTGGCATTTAGTTTGTCCAACTTTTGTAATAGACACTGAAAACCTAACAGATCATTAAAATAATAAATAACCTAATAACGAAAATAACATCTGCAAATGTTTTTTTCTCTTTTAGTTTGTTACACTATTACATTGTTTTATAGACCTCCAGCACAGCATACAAATACTATATTGACTGTCATTGAATACTGAATACTTATTACTATAGAGAACTAAATAGATTTTTCATGAAATATAGAGTTGTACAGTAATTAATAAAATATGTGTGAACTACATAAGACCTCACCCTAAATGCACATTATGTGTTCACCTATTTTTCTTTTAAATGAATGCATACGGTTTTTGTATTTATGCTTAATTAATGCTTTCATTCATTCATTTAACTTTAAAATGGTTTCCGGCGTTCTTTTTTTTTTTTTTTTTTTTTTCCGGCGTTCAACACCTGTTGCGTGTCGTTATGGACAGGTTGAAAAGATGACAGCCAATGAGGTGGCGAGATGCTGGTTGCCTGACAACGGGCTGGCCAATGAACGTCACATTTGTTTATTTAGCAGGACGGGGGCGCACTTCAAACTACACAAACATCTGAAACGCTTCAGGGCAGGTGAATGTAACGAGCACTCGCTAATCTATCAGATTAATGAACCGGATCAATGTGATCTCGCGTCTGGACGATCGTGTATTCAACTCATTGTGTTTGTGCGCGTGTACCTGCATCTGAATGTAAGTCAGCTGTCTGTGTGAGTCTGTGTGTGTTTATATGTTAGCTGCTGTGCTACATTTACACTTGGATTGTGACTGACAAAATGTGTTGTGATACTACCTGCAGTACATAGACATGATGTCTTGCTTCGACTGTAACGTTTGATAAACTAAATAAGCAGCTTAGTAGATTTAAAGTCAAGTGAATGCTGGTGCACTATTAAACACACAAAATAAACTCATGTTTAAGCAAGTTTACTTAAAATATTAATGCTTGTGTTGGAAACTTAAAATATATGGAAGATGTAAGTTATTTGCGGATTCAGTTTGTGCTTTTGTAATGGATCATATTTATAACCCTAAGCTCAAACCCAGATAATTTCTTTGTAAAGAGCATATAATGAATTAATAATCGATTCCAGATATTTAAATAAAAAAAGCATTGATGGCAGTTTGCCTCCTTGTATTTACCTCTTTGCAACAGTTTATTATTGCTATTATTATTGGCCAATACACTTTTATCCTGTTTTAATTTCTTTTTGTCATTTCAGTACTGTGGTCATGTGGGCAATTCCAGCGTTATGAATGTGACAAAATAAACACAAGTTAAGAAAGTGAATTAAAAACTGAATTGAAATACCCAAACCAGAACAATAATACCCAAATAGAAAAGGGATGACTCTTATATGAAGTTATTTTATTTTGATTTGCCATGTGACTATGAAAAATCATGCTTGAAACGTAATCAATTGAGACATGGGTATTTAAACCATCAAATATTGACTCTGATCTGAGCTATCGGTATAGTGAAAATCTTTTGGTTGACATTTGCATGGAAATGCCCAAAACCACTACGCACTGAAGCCAAAGTGAGAAATCTGTTTTAGTATACAGTATTTCATAATAGTGCAGTAGTCCAAAGTCCACATAAAGATCTTCTCACCATAATAAAATTGTATTTCCCAGCACATCTTAAGGGTAGATAGAAGGCCAAGGATTAAACAGGACAGTTTAGGGAGGGATTTGCTGTGTGTCATGGTGTTAAAGGTTTAGATTAGCCGGAGGAGTGCGTGTTGCTCTGTTAATGAGATTATCAGAAGATATCACGTCTGACTGTAACACAGATCTGCATTTGAATGAACATCTGAGGAAGCTGTTTGTTTTCATCCTGTACAATGCCATCAAATCTGTAATTCAATAATAGACCATTGACAGTCACTGAGTTAAATAAAAACCAGTGTGACATGTTTGGGAAGGTTACAATGTGGTTGATCTTCTTCTTACTGTAAATTTGTTATTCGTCAGTTTTTACTGTTAGTGTGCTGCTGGGCTGTACCATACCTTTATTATCTATGATTAGCCTTATTCATACACCTCAAGCTAAACTAACTCTTATGTCTTTTCTCCCGTGCTTTGTCTGTCCACCCCCTCTGTCACCCGCCGGCTCTGGTAATCTATTGCATGGCTGGATAATCCGGGTCAGGCCTTCTGCTGTATAATCCAGAGTGCCTGGCTGTTTTATTTCAGGACTGGCGGCCCAGCATTGTCCTGTGTATCCGCTACAGCCCCTCGTCTCTCGTGGATGAGTGACACTACAGGATCCCAGTCTGGCCTAAAGTTGACATGGGCGATTGGTGGACACCAACAATGATGCCAGATCCAGCTCTTGGTGGGTATTGCGCACACATATCGTCTTTATGTTTAATTTAGTATTGCATTACAGTTAGTTCAAGAATTTATTCACCTTATAACTTGTAAAATATTTATTTAGACTTTAACTGTTTTGTTGCTTGATTTTGTTGATTTGATTTCGGTCTGCCTGACCCAGATCCTAACTATCATGACTAAAACAAAACCAGGTTATTTTGTCTTTTGCAGCAGCACTGCACTATGGAAAAGAAGACATGTAAGAAGATTTAAGAGCTTCAGGTTTCAACAGGTTATTATAATGGGCTCTGCCCTGCCTTTTGTCCTCTGTACAGACACCAAAGATCTTTCCAGTATTTCTGGGATCAGCATGTCTCCCTCCAGGCAGAATTCCCACCCATCGTTGCACTCCACCATGGCGCTGCCCAAAACCTCCTACAGCGTGTTAAGTGCCTTCTGCACCGAAGAGAATGTGTCACAGTGTGTCATCTACATTAATCAGGTACATGACACTGGAAGATTACAAAGCTCATGTTGGAAAGCGTGGTAATAGTTTATTATCACTTATTCTGGTAGTTTATAAAATGCTGTAAGAGCCATGCATAAGCTGAATAAGAGTTCCTCAAATACTACCTTGAGTACATTTGACTAATACTTTAGTATGAAGACACACTTACAGATTTGGTTCAAAGTTCAGTAATCAGATTTTGAGATTAGTATTTCAGTTTTTTTACTTTTGGGTGTTTTGTCTAGTGCAAGAGCAGAATTCTGCATGTTGAGTGTGAAATTTAGGTCATCTGGTGTAACTTTATAGTCGCACAGCATGCAACAGGTAAATGCTTACATGGAAAATTTAAAAACTGTTTATTACATTTCATTCTGTAGTGTTATGCAGACAAATAACTATAATTTAAAAGGGTTTTTTTTATACAATGTTTTGTAATTGAGCTTTATTTATTATGTTGGTTGAGCACTTATTTATTATGTTAGTGGAATTGTTTGTATAATTAGAGAATAAAGTTGGTAAAGTGTATAATTGTCAAACCATCCATATATATGGTCATGGTTTATTTATTTAGCATACTCGACAACATGAATGAAATTCTGCACAATTAGATCAAAAACAAGCATAATAAAAAATAATGATATATTGATTATATAAACCTTATTAAAACGAAATATAAATAAAATCTGATGAACATCATACAAAGCTATCACGGGGAAGTAAAATAAAACAAATTGTGATATAACCATGTTGTACCTAATTCCTAGAGAATTCGTTTTAGTAACTTTAAATATCAAGTTATATAAATATAACTTTAAATATATTGTCCGTATGTATGCATTTGTACATAAAATGTTGAGTTTAATTGTTTTTAGTTGTGCAGTACCTGAAGATTCTATCTGATTTGTGATGTTGTGTTTCTCTTCAGGAGGTGTGTTCACTGGGGCTGTCTGGAGTCAGTCTGGAGTGTAAATCAGACAGTCTGAACGCTGTCCTGGTTCTGAATCTGCTGTATGAACTCCTGCAGCTGCAGAAGAGAGCTCAGCGTGCCCTGCATGAGCTGGAGAACCAGCAGCTGAAGAACAGCAGTGACCTCGAACATCTGCAGCACACCAACTCCAGACTCAAAGTACTCACCTTTATTACATGATATATCAATCGCATACAGTTTTAGGCTTTCAACAATGGTGACTACAGATGAAATATATTTGTTTTTAGGGCTGGGCAAAAAAAACAATTAAAATTAATCGATTTTTCGATTAATCATTTTTTTTTAAAAATGTGGTCGATTCGATATTGATTCTCAAAAGCCGTGAATCGTTTTTTTTCTTTCCTATTTGCGCAAGCATTGAACATGCAGTAAGAGATCAAAAACTTGAATCTTATTGCTGCTACTAGTCTTCTTCACTAGATGTCGCATATTGTTTTTACAACTAAGATATTACAACATCGTTCAGTCATTGCTTTATTAACATGGTGGATGCAGATGTGTCGCCAAAGATTCGTGAGATTTTGTTTGTTATCTTATATATAAAATAACCTGATCCTGTGTGATCAAGGTATGCAACTGTTTTGTTTTAATATACCTAAGTGCACCCAAAAATAAAAAGCTAAATGTAGCCTGCAGGTTTGTGGATCTTTATTTCTTTTTTAATTCGCCATTGTGCTGATGTTTACAGATCTTTTTTTTAGAAATGTCTGTAGGATTTGTATTAAATCTATAGTCAATTGAATCGATAATCAAATCGAGAGCTTGAGAATGAGAATTACCTAGAAATGCTAAAAAGAAAAATACATTTTCAAGTGTGAAACCGAATAGCTGGATACGTCGTTTGCGAAAAAAAAACATTTTCTTTATTTATCAGTAACAAAAAACAGTTTTACGTGTACGTGAGATGGGTTTTGCTTTGTGTCTCAGGATCAGCTGGAGCACACCAGGAGAGAGAACTCAGGCCTTCATGAGGGAGAGAGACAGCTACAACTCAAGATCAAGACCTTACAGAGCTGCCTCAAGTCTGAGAAAGAGGAAGTAAGTCCACATGATCACGATCGGCATCAAACCATTCAGTCATGTGAGACTACTGCTGGACTTTTATGAGAGGCTGTCTTCATGTGATGTTTATTGTTGTCAACTAGTGTTCTTATGCACAGTGTGGAGTTCTTAAAATTATGGAGCTAAAAAAGTGCCAAAACTATTTGAATTTGAATTTTATAAATGTGAAGTTTTGCTATGGCGTAATTTAATAAATGCGTATTTTTAAATGGCGAATTTTTTGTTTTGGAATGTGTATTTTCAGTTGTATGAAATACAGATCAAGCTTTTCAAGACCAGAAAGAAATTCAGATTGCAGAAATTCAAATTGCAGAAATTCGCATTGCAAAGTTCAGGTCGCAAGCAGAAAGTAGGTCAGGGTCAAGCTTCCGGTTTCCACAGGAAGAGTAGAAGATCTCGGATAACCCGAGCGGCTCACAGTAGATGGCGGTAGTGCGGAGTTAAGATTGCAGTAGGGGTAAAATCTTTCCGTGGCCACACAACCTGCCACAAGATCACTCACTGTTTACAGATATCTGACTCTTCCTTCGATTCAGGAGAGCAAACAAACATGCAATTCATGCTCTTATTTATACATTTTAATCCTTAACTTATCATTTATTGCGCTGTGTTTTACTTTTAAAGAACGCGCGTCAACCAGCCACATCGCAGCGTCAAACCAGCCACAAGATCAGTCACTGTTTACAGACACATGACACTTCCTTTTAATTATTATAGCAAACAAACAATTAAATTATGCTCTTATTTATACATTTTACTCATTTACTTACATTTTATTGCGCTTGTTTTATAAGTAAAGGAGCGCCACACAACCAGCCACATCGCGAGCGTCAAACCAGCCACAAGATCAGTCACTGTTTACAGACACCCGACACTTCCTTTTAATTATTATAGCAAACAAACAATTAAATTATGCTCTTATTTATACATTTTCATCCTTAACTTATCTTTTATTGCGCTGTGCATTACTTTTAAAGAACGCTACAAACCAGCCACATGATCACTCACTGTTTACAGACTGACACTCAGTGGAAAATCCATCTGAACATCTGCCACTGTAGAAAAGCATTAGATAAATATTTTACCCCTCTATCTGGAAGGGATGTTTAATGATGATTAACATTGTCATTGGTTTGTCAATAAATAAATGTTTACATTTATCTGTAAACAGTGACTGATCTTGTGGCTGGTTTGACGCCATGATGTGGCTGGTTGACGCCGCTCTTTAAAAGTAATACACAGCGCAATAAATGATAAGTTAAGGATGAAAATGTATAAATAAGAGCATGAATTGCATGTTTGTTTGCTCTCCTGAATCGAAGGAAGAGTCAGATATCTGTAAACAGTGAGTGATCTTGTGGCGGGTTGTGTGGCCACGGAAAGATTTGACCCCTACTGCAATCTTAACTCCGCACTACCGCCATCTACTGTGAGCCGCTCGGGTTATCCGAGATCTTCTACTCTTCCCTGTGGAAACCGGAAGCTTGACCCTGACCTACTTTCTGCGACCTGAACTTTGCAATACTTAATTTCTGCAATTTGAATTTCTGCAATCTGAATTTCTTTCTGGTCTTGAAAAGCTTGATCTGTATTTCATACAACTGAAAATACACATTCCAAAACAAAAAATTCGCCATTTAAAAATACGCATTTATGAAATTACGCCATAGCAAAACTTCACATTTATAAAATTCAAATTCAAATCGTTTTGGCACTTTTTTAGCTCCATATAAAATGCCCTTAAAGAAGCAGGTCATCCTGTAAATTAAATGACATTATTATTTTACATTATTTAATCACCCTCATGTAATGTCACACATGGATGTTTGTTTTGTGAAACCGAAAAAGACATTTAAGAAATCTGTCAAATTAATTTCGAGTAAATATTACCATTCATTACAGGTCCAGAAACTTCAGAGCATCATCTCCAGCCGTGCCACACAGTACAACCACGACACCAAGAGAAAAGAGAGGGAATGTACCAAACTAAAGGAACGGCTTAACCAGCTCCTCATGGACAAGCGGGACAAGAAACTCGGTGAGCAGATCATTTATACATTTCTTTTGGGGCTCTACGTGATCCAATAAAGCTGTTTAACAGAGTTGAGATACTTTGTGAGGGAATGAGGAAATATTTCTTCATTCAGCCATAGAAGTGTCAAACTATGTGGGGAGGTCAGATGGAAAGAGAGGCCTTTGGAAGACAGGAAAGATGGAGGCCAGGTAACTTAATGTTATCCTACTTCTACTCCTTCCTAATTCTCTGATAATGATAAATGAAGGTAATACTTTGTGTGTGTGTGTTAGACACGAGGGAGAGATGTACAAGTCTCTGTTGAACGACTACGAGACACGTCAGAGATCTTTGATGCTGGAGAACTCGGAGCTGAAGAAGGTGTTACAGCACATGAAGAAGGACATGATCTCAATTCTGAGTCCAAGAAAATCCTGTGTCAAAACGGAGCGGGCAGATGACAGCCTCGAACAGGTCTAAAATCTTGCGTAATCTTTTAAAATTGAATGAAATTCTAAATGCAGTCGCAATTACACAGTTACAAATATTGCTAAAGTGATTTGAAGTCAACTTAGTAATTGAAATCGACCCTAGAACTGACCCTTACATTTTACGTTCTTGGTCTTCATGTACATTTTTAATCTTTGTATGTTTTGCTGGCTCCAAAGCCACCTTTTTACTGCCAGGTAGGGGTGGCAACCATCTATGGGTGTTACATAGATGCTACTGAAAGTTTGGTTCAAACTGAAAAACTGCCACTAGGGGGCGAAGGTTAACAGTCACATCTGAATGTCCAGCGCAATCTATTGAGAATTTGTTTGTGTTTTACAAGTTGGCTAATTCATACTAATTTATATGATCTCATTCGTACGTCTTAGTACGATTTGTCTTCTCCCCAGTGACGTTAGGGTTAGGAGTGGGTTTTATTGTTGCTTTTTTTCTACCATTCGTACCTGTTTGTATGAGACACAGTGTATGAATTCGTACGAATTGGCCAGCTCGTAAAATATGTACGAATTCTCGTGAGATTAGCCTCGAATGTCCTGTGTAGTGGAAAAGCGGCTTAAAGATTCCCAAATATCTTAAGAACATAATGTTCACATAAAGCAGAACAGATACAGGATGATCGTGTGGTGTTTGTATAGTGACTGGTGTTTATCGTCAGGTTGGCTCTGAGGGTGAAGAGGAGACTGCTGACTCCAGCAGAGAGACTCTGGAGCAGTCCTGCGAACAGGCTCGAGAACAGCTCACCAACAGCATCCGCCTGCAGTGGAGGAAACTCAAGAGCCACATGGAGAGACTCGACAGTCAAGGTAGAACATGTAGAACAATGGTGTTTATCTCTTGATAAATAAGATTGATTTTGTGATATGATCACGACCCCTGCTTGACCAGATAAGTTACTAGATCATCTCTGTGTGCATGTGCCAGCATCTCTGGTGGCATGTCAGGAGCGTGAAAGTGAAGATCTGATCTCCAGGGGAGAACATGAGGAGGAGATGCAGCGCATGAGGCTGGAGGTCCAGCAGTGTAAAGACTTCATTCACATGCAGCAGCAGCTCATGCAGGTAATGTAAGCACACTAACAAAATTAAAGTCCATATTGTGTTTGCATTTGTCACAAATCCATACGTTCAGTCGTGCGTTTGTGTTCAAAGCAGCAGTTGACCTCACCATGTGATGATGAGACAGCCGCTATACTAAATGATTGCTACACGCTGGAGGAAAAAGAGCGACTGAAGGAGGAATGGAGGCTCTTTAATGAGCAGAAGAAAAACTTTGAGAGGGAGAGGAAAAACTTCACTGAAGCTGCTATACGTTTGGGCCATGAGGTGCTGAATCATCGATCTCCATCACAAACAGTATATTCATAACCAGTCTGGTTTAAAGGTGTTTTCAAAGATAATTAATATTAACATGATGCGCCACTGCTATTACTATGAATAGGGCAGATTGCAATGCTCACTTTGGCCACACTAGCGACGACAATTTCACCTTGCGGTAAAAAGAACCAATCGCCAATCGATAAAGACAGGTGTTTTTCTGGGGATGGCCGTTTACAGAGGCTCGTGAAGCGATCTCGGAAAAGGTGCTTTTTGTGCAATTTGAACTTAAGAAACAAAGGTTATGGTACAGTTAATGTCAAGTGTTGGTATGTTAATAAATTGTGAATTTTTTTTTTTGCGATTGTAGAAATAAATGCCTTCCCCCATTCCCCATTTAAGTTTCAAACATGGTGGCACCGACTTTGATGTTTTTTTTACCTTATTAAATTTGTCTGTTAATTTAAATAAATTTTGAACAAGTAATGATACATTTCTATTGGTTCTCTGTAGAGAAAAACTTTTGAGGATGATCGAGCTGCATGGCTAAAGACCCAGTTTTTGAACATGACTCCATTTGTAGACCGTAAGAGACCAGCACTTCCGGAAACTCAAAGTGCTTTATCAGTCAGTGAGTATTTCTGAATGCTACAAAAAAATTCACATGTTCCATCTTTCTGTTATGACCATTACGGTTCATTTGGAAATCATGTACACTACCTGTCAAATGTTTTGGATCACTTATGTGCTGTTGTTTAGATTGTTCTCACATTTTAGAGTGGTAGTAAACTCATCAAAACCAGGAAATAACACAATTGTAACTGTGGGACTTGCATTGTGACTAAAAACATCCCAAATAATTACCACCGTTATATTTGAGCATCTTCAAAAATAGTCACTCTTTGTGTTGTCTTGAGGTCTTAATCTGAGACACTTTTTAAACTGCACTAAAGGAATTTCTATCTGTGCTTGCTGCTTTTATTCATTATTTGCTCCAAGTAATCCATTTTGAAAATATATATTTTTAATACAACTTTTGCTTTCTAACTAATGAAATTAATATGTTGGCACAATAATGTTTTATGTAATGCAATAATGCTACACAATTAATTTCAAACAATGAAATTCTTCCGATTAAAAGACACATTTTTGTCAATTGTGTCTGAACTTTTGACTGGTACTGTATCTGAGACTGTACATTTTCTAATTTTGTCATCTTCCTTATTTTTAAAAAGCTTATGTAAGTGTCAATCTGCATTTTACATGCATAACTGTAGGTACAGAACCCGAAGCCAAAATCCTGTCCACTCCACCCCTTCTGACAAACTCCCAGTCCTACACGTCATTCTCCACCCCCAAAGCTGCCCCGGTGAATATGCCCTCCACCGCTGACCTCTACCGCTCGCTGCGGCTCATTCCAGAGAGCAGGTACTGCCGTGTGCCAATCAAAGGATAGTTTACTTAGGGTGTATATATTTTGTAATACTGATTTACTGCATTATATTGCATTCTGAGTGAAATTTGTAATGGAGGTCATAAACATCTCTGTCTTCCCAGAGGCTACGGTAGACGTCAGAGCGGTGAGACGTTGTCTAAGTCCCGGCTGCGGAACGGTTCTGCAGACTGCAGTGTCTTCTCATTGGTCAGAGATGAGAATAGCCCCATCTAAAGGTACTTCAGTGTTACAGTCTCTAATCAAACTGCCCTTACACTACACAAAGACCACACTCCATGTTATTTTTCAATGTGGGTGTCACTTTATTAAGCTTTACTGAAGTCTTCCTGCCATCCCCATCACCGGATGACCAACCGCCTCCTCCTTTACCTCCTTATCTGCTTTGTGGTGGAAGGTTTATTATAGGAAGCTGAATAGAATTAAACAGATGATGTATTTAGTTAAATGAAACTCATCTCAGAGACAATCGGTTGCTAACTTGTTTGCATTTACCTCTTATGATCTCTATTGAAGATGTAGTAAGGTTGCCAATGTGTATTGTATATTAATAATAATATTGAGTTGTGTTTGAACAGTACATGTGGCATCACGCAATCCGATTAAGCACTTTTAAGAGGAGCAATGCTAACAGTGTAGTTTTTAAACGCTAAAATAATTTGATATGTTGCTTAATATTGTATTGACACATAACGTGTAATTCATAATCTTGGGGTTGGTTTCAGATGAGAGGTTTAGACTTTGTACTTTTATTATAATTGTGAATTTAGGTACGTGTGTGTTAATTATATATATATTTTTGTGATGTACTCACAATAGGTTGTGAGTTTAGTTTTGTATTTGTTTGCTCACTTGAATGTTAAATATTTGTATGCACAAATCATGAATGTCTTTGAAAATATTTTTGAAGCCACAGTTTACAGACACCAGATCAATGCAATAAAGATTTAATAATAAAAACCTTGTTTAACCATTATTTTTTGTTATACAGTATAGTAAGCACCCAACGTTATTAAAGAAATACATAATGTGTGTGTGGGGTGTTTTGAGTCTATTTTAGAACTATTAGGAATTTAGCAATGTGACTTTTTTATGAAAATTAAGCATGTTTTCTCCACAAACCACCGTAATAGAAAAATATGTATTGTTTTACACTGCTAATATCTTATCATATCTTGATTTTGGTTTTAGATGTGATCAAGTTAATCCAACATATACTGGAAACATAATTTAAAAAAAGACACTGACAGGCAATTAGTGACTGATTTATTGTTATTTTTTACATGGCAACCGCAGTTTGAAATGTTTCAAAACACTTTTGGAAATACTCTTTATTTCCACAACCCAGTGGTGCTGTTGATAAAATAACTTTCCACTCAAACTTCTTCCAGCCTCAACTGTACACAATCGCACCTTTTGATTTATGAAGTAACAGCGTTGTTTGCATTGCTATTGTGTTTTGCTAAAAGCCATGGTTTTGAAAACAAAATGTGATTTAAAAAGTGCAGCTATTAGCTTCTCAATGAGCTGTCTCAATGGCGAACATCCTCCTCATCTTCAAGATCATCCTCCTCATATTCTCCTATTTCGTCAGCGGTGGCATCTTGATACTGCTGGTACTCTGAGACCAGGTCGTTCATGTTGCTCTCTGCCTCTGTGAACTCCATTTCATCCATTCCCTCTCCAGTGTACCAGTGCAGGAAAGCTTTGCGTCTAAACATGGCGGTAAACTGCTCTGAAATCCTGCGGAACAGCTCTTGAATGGCCGTGCTGTTGCCGATGAAAGTGGCAGACATTTTGAGGCCGCGAGGTGGGATGTCGCAAACCGCGGTCTTGACGTTGTTCGGGATCCATTCCACGAAATAGCTGCTGTTCTTGTTCTGCACGCTAAGCATCTGCTCATCCACCTCTTTCATGGACATGCGTCCACGGAAGATGGCCGCCACTGTGAGGTAGCGGCCGTGGCGCGGGTCGCAGGCTGCCATCATGTTCTTGGCGTCGAACATCTGTTGCGTTAGCTCTGGGACAGAAAGGGCACGGTACTGTTGGCTTCCACGGCTTGTCAGCGGGGCAAAGCCAGGCATGAAGAAGTGGAGGCGAGGGAAGGGCACCATGTTGACTGCCAGCTTGCGGAGATCAGCGTTAAGTTGACCCGGGAATCGCAGGCAGGTGGTTACCCCGCTCATGGTCGCAGAGACGAGGTGGTTCAGGTCACCGTAAGTAGGGGTGGTGAGTTTAAGTGTACGGAAGCAAATGTCATAGAGGGCTTCATTGTCGATGCAGAATGTCTCGTCAGTGTTTTCCACCAGCTGATGCACAGATAGCGTAGCGTTGTACGGCTCCACCACTGTGTCGGACACCTTGGGGGAAGGCATGACGCTAAAGGTGTTCATGATGCGGTCAGGATACTCCTCTCGGATCTTGCTAATGAGTAGGGTACCCATGCCTGACCCGGTGCCTCCACCCAGGGAATGTGTGAGCTGGAAGCCCTGCAGGCAATCGCAGTTCTCAGACTCTTTGCGTACCACATCCAACACTGAGTCCACCAGCTCCGCTCCCTCTGTGTAGTGGCCCTTGGCCCAGTTGTTGCCAGCTCCGCTTTGACCTGAAAGAAAGTGCATGTGTCCCAGTTTTACATACAAGTTGATAAAGTTAACACAGGGACATCACAATGTACCTGTACTGACAATAACAATGATATTAATAACCATGATTATCAATATTGTGTTAGTCTCGCGTAGCCAGGTCTGGGAACTTTGGCCGCTTTTAGTGGCAAAGGCCCACCCAAGAACATATGACTGACAGGTTAAGCAACCAATCACGTTTCGCTTTGTCGCATCATGTTTAGGGTCCTGCAAGCACTAAATCATTCATGTTTGTAACAACGTTTGCTGTTCATTAAAAATGCACAATAACAATAACGCTTTAGTCTCCTAGAGGTCTGGTTGGCAAAACACCAAGGAAATGGGTAGGAAACATATAAAGACTTTGTTCCGAGAATTTCAAATCATACAAAACTAATAAACACTGACTATTTCGGGGACACTTCTCTTGACAAAGCTGATCTTGTATCTGACTTTTAGGCTTCACTAAGTGCCTCAAGCAAAACCCCTAGACGTCTTTTAAAGAATACCGTGAACCTTGCATACTTTTAAAAATGATGAATGCCCACTGTAACCGATTGGACTGCTTTGTTTTGTATAAGGCTGAGACTAATATTGTGTTATTTCTACATTTAAAAAAAAGCATTTTTTTTTCAACTTATGTATGGGCAAAGATACTTAATATTAACAAGATGCGCCACTGCCGTTACTAAGAGTGGGGTGGATTGCAACTCGTAATATGGCTGCTCTAGTGAATGAAGTCCCACCTTCCAGTAAAAGGAACCAATCGATAAAGACTGACGTTCTCTAGGGGAGGGGCTTTTTACGAAGACTCGTAAGCCAACGGCTCTGCTCGTAGGTGCTGCCAACCTGTGCAAACGCACAGTAGCTAAAGCGATTGCAAACATGGCGGCGGAGTGAACAGACTTCCGTAAACTGACTTTGGTATGGATCAAAAAGGGACAAAACTTTGTTTGTTATAAATTAACATATGCTGGGTTGCTTTAGCCCATGTTGTTCCAACACATGGTTGGGGTGACAGACTGCAAAATATTTATTTTCTTTTGTGTTTTACAGCATAAAGTCCATTACAATTATGATTTAGACTGACAATAGGGTGAGTAAATGCCTCTTTAGATCATGTCGTTTTGCATTAGAGTAACTACAGGATATAGAAGATGTGATACTTCATGCAATCCAGCTTTAGCTTCACACACACACACCAGATTTAGCTGAGTCACCACCACCCCCAGCCCCCCACCCCCCCACCCCCGCCGACAGACTGCTACAGCCTCAAAGCCTTAATAAATGATTCTTGAAACAACTCTCTTCCTGTTTTCTTTAAATGACAAAGCTGTGCATAATTGCTGTACAAATATATAGTCTGTTGTACACAACGGAATTCATAATCATACCAAATACAAAATTATCTGGCCTGAAGATTTGTCCAAATGGGCCTGACCGCACAGAGTCCATGGTGCCAGGCTCGAGGTCCACCAGGATGGCACGAGGGACATATTTGTTTCCTGTGAAATAAATATGCAGAAGGGTTTACAGATGCATTTGAATCACAAAGCTGTAAATAACATGTTGCTAAGCTAAAGCGTGACCAGTTTCTATTTGTCTGAATGATGTTTGCATGAATTAATTCATTTTATGTGTCCTGTAATTCAGTTTCCCCACAGTTGTGTCTGTGAAGTGAATGCTAAACAGCTTTGAAAAAAAAAAAAGCAGGATCATCCATTTTGAGTACAACAGCCACTATAAATAAAACCTTCGGAGCTAGAAAGCTGCGTATTGGCTTTTGCTGAATGACTGTCATGCTGTTATCACCCAATCTCTTTCATTTTTCAGGTTAACTATTCAGTTGGGTTAATAACTGATGTTTAAATGTAAAGCCACGTAAAAGATGCAATTCACTACTTGTGGTCAAACTGTGGAGGGATAAATGTGCAGTGATTAATTTGGGTGGAACTCCGAGACGTAAATGGCAAATCAATAATGTATAAACAGGGGGTCGGAGCAGCATCAGAGACGGCCATTAGCTGACAGCAGCAGAAATAGGTCTATAGTCAGGGGAGCACAACTGCAGAGCACAGCTAGAGAGCTTTAATGATGAGGTAATGAAAATCTGACTGCATTCAGCACCTACTGACCTAATAAACACATCTCACCAAAACCACTGACATATGAAAATGCACAAGTTTTGCTATTACTTACCACTCGCCTCATTGTAATAAACATTTATCCTCTCCAGCTGCAGATCACTGTCACCTTGATAACTGCCGGTGGGGTCAATGCCGTGTTCATCGCTGATCACCTCCCAAAACTAAAACGCATGAATTGTAATGTTGATGTACTACAATTTTAGTTTTTGATACATATTTTTCCCTGTATTATTTCTATTAGATGTTATAGAGTTACAGGTGCATTTTCTTTTACACCCCTTTGTTCCACCCCACCTTCCACTATTCTGTATACATTGCTTATAAAAATTTGTTGTGAAAAATAGGAGAAAAGAAACTAGCATACAATATAGAGAGGTACACACAGAAAATGTTAAATGCACACAATCAAATAACAGCTAAAACACGAGGATGACCATTTTCTCAGCATTACATCTCCAAGTCTGGTATATTAGTCTGATTCATGTTATTGAGAGAATACGCTGTGATTCATTAATCCATGCATTGGGGTATTGATGAATCCAGCACAAGACCTCTAACGGCCACTGCAGACCTTTACCACACCCACACATGAGAGATGACACATAAAACACACATCCATGATTTACATGATTTTTAGCACCTTGTCTCAAAACCTTTTCATCCCTAACCTTTCTTTTTCATTATTAGTATTATTGTTTTATTATCACCAGTAGTATTTGAAGTATATTTAATTCAAGTTCTTACCTTGGCACCAATCTGGTTACCACACTGCCCGGCCTGAATGTGTACAATTTCCCTCATTGTGCTGGTAAAGATAAACGATGCTCAGTGTGTGTGACTGTAGCTGCTTCTGCTATTGTCAGTATATCAGTGCGATAACAAGTCAGTGGTATATGGACCGGCACATGAAGAATCTGATTGGATGGATTCTGACTCCCCGTCAGCCAATGCGAAGCGGCGGGTTTGATGCAGTGATGCTGCAGCGTCATGTGTTTCTCCATGTTTTACTGACGTGCGCTCAAAACCGCTGAATCAACGTTTTTTTTTTAATTAAACACAAAGCAATAAAGATGAGCGATCTTTGTCACAGTATTACATTGTGATTCGGAATGCAGTAAGCTTTAGCATTTTGTTTCCACGCTCAAAAGAAAATATGTATTTTTATTAACTTCCACTTGTTTCCTGCAGAGGTCAGTGTTGACCAAAGAGAGAGACACGAGTTTGTCTTCCTCATACAATATGTGTTCTTTGAAGAGTCATCACGTCTCCATTTGTTGGGTATTATTGATTCAGGTTTGTGCATTTTAATGTTTTGTGCGTTTTTACATGTCGCCTGTCAAAAAAATTGCATTTTGACACATCCAATATGTATGTGTAGCATACTTCTATATTTTAGACCAATCTCATATTTCTCTTAGGAATAACCGTAGTTGTTTTTGTTTGAGGACAGCCAGCTGTATTAGAAACGTTACTCGAAAAGGCAGTGAAATTGTAGTAACCACAGATTTGGCAGACTGATTACCATTTTTCCTATCATAGTTTTACTACAAATACCATGATTAAACTATGGTTACTGTGGTGAGACCACAGTTAATTTTGTATGGTTATGTACATACGGAATTCTAATGAAGGTCTGAAACTACTATAGCCACTGATTCAGAATCTGCTTTAAAAAGATCTTTCAGGATTCTATTAATAAGCCTAAAAGCTTGTGGTAGATCTACGGTTGTCTGTTGAATAACAGCAGCGTCACACTGGCCTGTAATGGCCCACTACAAAGTACTTACTAAGTGCTAAAACAGCACGGTGTGAATCTTTGCTTATTTCAGCTGTAAGCACAGTGTCTATAGTGAGATCTTTTGGTAGGACTGCACATACACGGTAAAAAATTGTGCTAAATAGCTCTAAAAGTGGTTAAGGGAACCACTTTAAGTGCTATATAGCACCTATCTTTATTAAAGATGCTATACGGCACCTTTGTCAAATAGTGCTATAGCGTGGTATAGCACCTTAACCACTCCAAAGAACCGATGAAGAAGCAAATTTTTTTCATGTAGGGCTGTCAGATTTTCTTGTCTTCATCAGTACCACATTGCTATTTAACATTCTTCAAACTGTATGTGGTTAATTGATCAGTTATCCTTATATTGCACATACCCAATGCAGTCAAAGGTTAGGTTTCTGTAAACTGTATTTTCATCAGACAAGAGACAAATAACACTTACACGTTCATCAGTAATCAATAAATAGATTTTATTCAATAAAGTATTTTACGACACATATGGTTTTATATACAAGAGCATTATTCATGTTAAAAAAATGTAGATGAAATCCAAACAACTCTGACATTCATTCTCGTGCCAGTACTCTTGGAGCATACATTCTGATGGGAATACATGTGTTAAATACCCTTTTTCAAGTACATGAGGTATACTCGAACCATCACAAACCAAGTGCTTTTGGAATAGTTTGTATTAGACAACTAATATGAAGTTTTAGTGCATTCCAAAACATCTTAGTACTGGCTGCAAAAATGCTCACCAGTACCACATTTGGCATTATCACAGTTTTTACAACCTTTAGGGTCCTGTATTTTAGTAACTTTGAAATATGTAAACATGATATGGTTCATGTCAAAACTCAATATATTGTGGGTGGTTTGCTTACCAGCAATTTAACACTAAACACTGTTGCCTCCTATTGCAAACGGCCAAGTTTGGCAAGCTGAAGTAACACATCCCCAAGTATACTTGTGATCCCCAACAAAAACCATTGTGCTTACTGGGGTGACTTTTGAATGTGTAATCTAATGTTGATGTGCTGGTGATGAATGGCTGAGATTTATGTAATGGATATTGTCATTGGCTATGGAAGGGTCCTCACCACATCGCTTCCTCGTGTTCAGCTTTATCATCTCACACTTTAAGCTACTGTATAGCATAGAAGCCTTTCAGTTTTACATTAGAGCAGTGTACCACACAGGAAAGAAGCTATTTGATCTAATTTAACATTCAAAGCCTGATGTCAATGCTATAGTGGAGAGGCAAGAAACACTTTACACAGGACTGCAAATGCTTCTGCTTACATGAGCTTCATATTGTGGGTCACTGTGTTTGGAAATGCATCATAAATACATGTTTATCTGCTTTGCTGCAAGGGGCCATACAGCACATATTAGAGTAAACCCTTCAACAGTCATAAGACTGCAGTTGGAAGAGAAATTAGATCAAATATGTTTGTAGCTAGAAACCTGAAGGATAAAACAACTAATTTGGCCTTAATGAACTGTTTCTTCAGTCCTGAATTCCCATTGGCAGAGTTGTTCAAACTAGCTCAAAAATGTCAGTTTTGGAGATTTGCCCAAACTGTGTGAGGCAATACAAAGCCAAAGCACGCTAAACCAGTCTCTCCTGTACACGTGACAGTCAAGTGGTAGGATTCTTTTGACTTCAGGAGTCCTCTAAGGAGTCCATTTGACCTGAAATGCAATTAAATTAATGACTCGTGCCGTTACTCAACATGTCTGTATATCAAATGTAACATGTCTTATTAAATAGCTGTAATAGGGGAACAGCTATTTTTATAACCCGACATGCTCTGTGGCATTAATACATTTTTTCCTGTCAATACTGTGGATCACATAAACTTAACCAACTTTTACAAATAAAAAAGGAAATTAGCTCTAATAAGATGAAATGATTAAGAATATTCCATAATCAGTTGAAAAGATGTTTAAAATGATCTTACATTTGGTGGCTGTCAAGTACAGGTACAGATTCATATTGCCATATTCAATAAGCATATTCTACAGATAAAATTACATTATGCACCTTGTAATCAAAGCTAACCATTTTCGGCCAATTAAAACTATGAATACTTCATGTTAATAAAAGTGTGAATGATGGAAAACAATTGCAACAAAAAACATCAAACGAACAAAAATGTTTTCCCCAAACTAAAAATGGGTGGCAAATTATAAATACATTATTGCTGTGGGTATAAAAAACCCACAAATAAAAAATGAAAATTGTACTAACTTCTCAAATTCATATTTGTTCTCATTACATTTTTTACAAATTTTGTTTTAGATGTCCACATGCATTGTTGTCATTGTGAAAGATAAAGTGCCACATACATTCACACAGATATGGTAACAAAGGCCCAAAAGAGCAATGGGCTCACACTTAATAATAGAGACAAAATAACATTTTCTTTTTCCTTTTTTTATGTAAAGCTCCACATCAGTACCACAACAGCATAAATTACAAAATTTCACCTACGTTTTCACAATGACAATAGGTCTGTTGCGTACATTTAAATGAGCGTGTTGTTGGTCACTTAGACGATTATTAATTCATGAAATAGTCCTTTAGAGTATCTTCTGCATTTCTCAAAATGACTATTTCACATCAAAACCCAGTGATTAGCTTTATTAAAACAAGTATAACATTCTGAGCAGTTGCTTTGTAGCATTTATTTTAAAAGAGGTTTTGTCAGATTTTGGAAATACACATGATTTTTCGTAGATACTTGTACGTGTTTACTTGATACCTTATTTTGAAAGGATCTTTGCCTCTCAAGGCACACTGACCAACATCCAACGTGCAGTGTTGGGCTACTGAGGATTTCCCTTTAGGCACAAATGTATCTCCTTAATGTGTCTCTTTTTTGACAGACTTTCATTATGCATTTTCAAGTATAAATTAAAGTACATTACTGGACTTCACAGATGTTGTATTCCCTACTTAATATGGGGAGTTTCAAAAGACTCAATTCCAGTCAAATGATTATGAGAAATACTCAGCACTGTTCATATCTGATATTAGTTACTTTTAAGTCTTAAGACTTAAAAGTAATTAGATTAGACTCCTTTAAATTCCAGTGTTACTCCAATAAAAACTTTTTTATGGTAGTCTTAGTGTTTTTAATAACAAAAGCTTAATGATAACACATGTAGTTTTGGATCTAGCTGCCCAAATAGCAGATACCGGCACTGCTGAATACCAAGTCTTGAATGTTTTGGGCATTGACCACCTTATGGTGTTTACTTTAAATTGAATCATTTTTATACCTCCTCCTGGTTTTGCTCTTCCTGGGTCATGGCTCCTGGAAAGCAAAGATACTTCTGACACTTGAAATGACCAGCAAAGAGTCCTCCAAGTGACAAGAACAGCTTCTTAAAAGAAGGCTGCCACCAGCTCAGGTTGAATGAATGTGTCTGTCATGAAGAGGACATTTCATTGGCTGTGCTGGTTTCTGTGGTAGTAAAGTCAATGGCTAAAGGTACATCTGAGTCAATCGGTGAGGAAACGGTTAGGTCCATAACTATGGGGGATTCGGTAACAGAGTCTGTGCTCATAGCATGAGTTGTGGTTAAGTCTGCTGCGGCATGGAGAGCAGCACCATTAGTTGTGGTTGCAGAAGGCTCAAGGACAGCTGGTGAGGAAGGGCCAGATTCAATGCAGTCCGTGGCAGAGGGAGCAACTGAGTGTAGTAATGAAATGCCAGGATCTATAGGTGAGGAGAGGGATTCGACTAGGACGTCATGAACTTGACTTGATGGGCCAGACTGGGAATCAAGCACTGGTGGTAATGACAGTTCTGTTGGGGAATGCAGTAGAATGTCATTGACTAGATGAACAGGAGAGTCTACTGAAGAAGGAAGAGTCGGTGAATGTCCAGCAGACTGGGTTAATGAATCAGCCGTGTTTATGTTGCACAGGGGAATGGTGTGATCTGTTGGGGTATCTGAAGAGGCCATTGCAAGTTGTACATTAGAGTCACTGACAATGGAAGGCAATGGAGAGTCCATCTCAGGTTGAAAGATGTTATCATTGGCAACTGGCGTGGAAGGTTCCACAGTGGGAGTAATAACTACATCTAGAAATGCAGGAGGTAGAAGCTCGTTTGATGAGGCCACAAAATTATCAATTAAAGAAGTTGTAGAAGAGGACTCTAAGACTGGATCGGTAATCAAAGAAGTGTCAACACCGGAAGAAGGCAAAACATCCAAGATAACATCAGGAGGAGATTCCATTTTAGATGCCCGAAGAGAATTGATAATGACCGGGGTAGATGTGTTTGGAATGGAGGCGAGGAGAGGGTCCTCTACAGATGGAGCAGAAGACTCAAGCGTGATGACAGATGTGGGATACTCTTCAGCTGTTTGCTGTATTTCATCTTGCTCATGGGTAGAAGTCAGTTTCCTCATACTGAAGAGTTGTACCGGACCAGATGCTTGATGGACAGGGACATCAAGGAGTGTTGGCAGATCGACCGCAGATGAGGCTGTGGAGTCCATAGTGGAAATAGCAGTTGCAGCTGCTTCATGAAGAGGCGTGTCGCCAACCCTTGCATACTCGCGGCTCTCAGACTTGGTCAGCAGAGATCGCTGCTCTCCTGGCCTGCGAGGTGGTAGTAATGGTTGGCGGGTGTAACTTTCACCATCAGCCAACGTTTCTGGTAGAGGCTGATTTCGAGTCTCTGGCAGCAGAAGGATGCAAATGATGCAGATAAGAGTGCAGCAGGCGAAAATGACATGGTGGAGGAAATAGCCTTTCTGGTTATGCAGCTCCATGATGGGTGCTGTCAGCATGCCAAAACCAGCACTGGCCAGGACCAGACCTAGACCACCACCCCTATTGAGCATACAAGTAAAACAAGGTTAGGGATATATATTGGACATTTTGGCTTATTGAGACATACAATTTACTCATGAGCAAGGACTACCGTCATATTTATTACTTTCTTTACTGTAGGGAATAAAATGATACACTAAGAAAGCAGGAGGTACACAGAATCTTGTTATAAAAGAGGTTCTCTGTTGATCATGTTGATCTTCTGTGAATGATTATTTTTTAGTTTATGTCTACTTTTTTATATTAGACAAGTCTTTCATGTTTCATGACTCACCTAATAACAGTAGGGGTGATTTCAGCACAGAAAAAAATGCTTAGGTTGCTGACAGCGTGGGAAGAGAACATGCCAATGATGGAGAAAGCCACTGAAAAGTTGGACTTCAATGTATCAGACTGATCTGTGGCAACCAATGGAGAAAGAGAAATAAATGATGAGTAATCTGTCATGTTTTACCATAAAATATTACCATATATACATTAACAAAAAACAATCTGTTCAACAAATATTGTTTTATTTAATTTCAATTCAAACAATTTGTAAAGATTTTGAAACCAAGTTTGGGTAATTCCTCTATCATCACACTTACAGGTTTACATTCATTGATGTATACCTGTGTTTGGCTTGCCCTAAATGGATTCACAGACCTCCTTCAACAGGTTGTTGAAGTATTTCCTGCACATATCGTTTGCTTTCAAGTTAAAATACGAACCCTGGCCTCACATTATCATCACATACTTTGGTATATAATGCATTGCAATACGTGGTCAATGGCTTCAGTCAAAAAGTAATTTCTGCCAATTATGTATCTACATTCCTTTTGTGAGCAAAGAGTCTCCCTGTCTGATCACATATGTAGGCCAACTTAATGCGCTTTGATTCAGCTGCTTTAGTCATGCATTTGGTAGTGCAAAAACATGCCTACAGTATAAATCCACTGATGTCATCATACAAATCTTCTGCAAAACTTTTCCATTAGCATTTATGGAATTTGTTGGAACAAGTTTGGATACATTGTCATCGGTTTAAAATGTGTTCAGCTTGTAGATGATCTTTCAAACAATGGAATGATTAAGTGTGTACAGTACTTCAGTTTAAAACACTTAAAGCATACCGACATTGGCAGTCTTTATCAGGAGGACCTGAGAGAGGTTTATATAATGTAGTTATAAAAAGAAATTAAAATTTCAGTTGAAGATTTATCTGTTTTATGCAAAGAAAATGGTGGGGTAATCTGCCAAGACCATCAAAACTTTCAAGAAACAACTGAAGATGGACCCTTTTCATGAGCACTCCAACTTTTCTGCTTTTTTATTTCTGCTCCAGCTTGTGTATACCTCTATCCGTTTGCTGTATACATTTTTACCAAGAGAAAAAACATAATGGCCAAGAATTCCATTATGATCACCAATGCGCCTAGTCTATTTCTTATTTTTACCAACCACTAAGCACTTGAACGTGACACCCTCGTGAATGTGACTTCAGAATGTGAGAAGTAGGATCAGCATTAAGGTAAATACTGAACATCAGTAATGGGCAATTTACATTTAGGCATTTAGCTGACGCTTTTATCCAAAGCGACTTAACAAATATTAGGAGACAATTCCATGCAAATGTAAACTTTACCATAATTAAAGTTTTTACCAAAGGTTTTCATCATACTGACAGCTCAGATGTCAAAGTTGATGGTTTAAATACCCATGTCAGATCTCTCTCAGTTTGTTTGAAACATCATTTTTAAGTCAGGTAAAGTGCTGTTTCCAGAACTGTCTATAATCCTTTAAAATTAGCACATGAAAATAAAATATTTATGTTCTTTGAAGAGTCATCCCTTCTTCCTTTTGTTGGGTATTATTGCTTCTGGTTTGTGCAATTTAATTTACAAAAGTCTCACAAAGTTTTTATCTCAAAAACGTGTGTTCTTTTTTGTCACATCCATATTTTCAACTTGTGTTGTGACAGATATTTTTCTGATGTTTGTCTTCATGTTAACACCCAAGGCAATACAACGTTCGTGAACTCTCTCAGAAACATCATTGTAATTCCAGCAAGCCCATGGCCTGAGGAAACGACTCGGACTCGGACTGACTGCACTCTTTGTTCTTGGCTCTGACAGCAGGATAGATTCCTGCCTCTGTGAACACTAGCGAGAGCACAGAACCCTTGAGTCTAAGGAAAGAAGAACCGCCGCATGCTGAGACAGGCAGACAGACCACAGCTGGTCCTCCTAAAACATCCTGTGGGGTCACTTTCAACACATACTAGATATGTTAAGAGAAAAAGAGTCTAATAAATTTCTAAGAAATATACTGCTTTCCTATTTGTGACTGCTAGTGAATAGGAATGAACCTAAAATTTACTCTCTGGTGTGTCTGAAATGGTGTGTTAACCAGACATGATGTTACAGGTTGGAAGTGTCAAATAGTTATTTAATGTGCATTGAAGTAAAATACTGTGACAGAGCGACAAAATAACAACAAGGAACACCACATACTATGCATAGTATAAAGCCACAGTACGTGGAGA
This sequence comes from Beaufortia kweichowensis, assembly GCA_019155185.1. Taxonomy (NCBI): domain Eukaryota; kingdom Metazoa; phylum Chordata; class Actinopteri; order Cypriniformes; family Gastromyzontidae; genus Beaufortia; species Beaufortia kweichowensis. The sequence goes on along the minus strand of CM032797.1, from coordinate 2,270,968 downwards.
AAGATTTTTTAATAAAATTTAATTGTGTGCAGCTATACAGAGTAACAAGAGAACCAAGCAACCCACAAAATATGTAGTGCCCAGTTGGGCAAAATTTACAATTAACGAAAGCCTCAGATTAACATACACACAAACACAAAAGAGGTAATAAAGGGATTTTGTATTCATAAATGTTTTAACTTTCTTTTATAGAGTTCAACATTAATCATTATCTACTCTGATATATTCTTGTGTCTTTAACAACCATTATTTACTCTCATATATTCTGGTGTTGATATTAATCATTATAATAACATTAATCAGTAAAACAATATTAATCACTATTTGCTCATATATATATATTCATAGTCTTGTGTGCTTGTATGAAATGCTTGCCAGTGGAAATTTACCAAGGAAAGAGAAGGACCGGTATAACCATATATGAAATGAGCTATCTTAGGTCGAAGTGCCCTAAGCACTCCAAGTATAAGTCTTAACCCTGAATTTGTGCAGACCAAGATCTATCTTTGCAGACTAAGCAGAAGATAACAGTGACCAAATATGAGAAGATGCCTACCGGAAGGGTGGAGAGGTGCCACCTGCTAACCTTGGGGAGAGGAGACCATAAAAATTGGGTTTTGAGGGATAGACGGGGTTCTTTCTGTCGTATTGCTCGATGGGGGAACTCCTTTGATTGTGTAAATGATAGGGACATATTGAACCTAGAGCTCTGCATATTTTCTTCAAGTGTGATATTCTTCAATATACTTTTGATTGTTAAAATAAATCCTTTCAAAGATATTTTTGAGTCTTCCTTCCTGAATAAACGAGCACGTGGACTTGAAGGATTAAATGCCAAGTCCAACAGTAACTGACAGCAATTTGTTACAAGAATGAAATCAAGACAAGTCATTTTAATTGAGAGCTGCTGATCTGAGACACTATGAGAGACAGAGAGACGTTGCAATAAAGTTTTTATCTGTATGGAAATAAGCTGTGATGACCAAAGGGAGGCTGAATCAGCATGAATGCTGCTGCAGAGTTAAAACGCCTAATAACAACCTACAGCACAACCTCCAGGTGACCTCAAGTGATTTCATTATTGTCAGGGTGAAAGCACCTCTAGCACTAAACGATTTATTGTGTGCCGTTTTCGAGGGTCAGCATTAATAGCCCCAGCAACTTAACTCCCTGCTGAGATAATGCTCTGTCGACTCAAAGACAACTTCCTATGTGCTTTAAATTACCACGGGCAAACGCTGAGGAAGTTTTTTTGGGGCCTTGGTGGGGTGACCATTGAGCTTTTTCTTAAAACTTGAACTGACAAGACATCCTCAGCTCTTATCCAAAACTCAAAGGAACAACTGTTTACAACTGTTGGCACTAGTAACTATTTCTGGAAACCTTGACAGGCAACGAGAAAAGTCTTAGGCAGTCCGCGATATGCCTTAGCTACATACAAACACATTTTTTAGTTGGCTTTTAAATGAGAGCTGGAGTTTTAATGTGATGGTGACCATCTGCAGTCTTTTGATACATGTGATCGTGATACACATAGACACGAGACCTACTGTCAAAAAATAAAGCAATTCAATTGCCTAATAAATTGCTGTTCATGTAATCATTTGTGGTTTTATAATGTTGTGCTTGATTAGAATACATTTTGCTGCTCACTGGTTGTTAAATGTACGTGAGAAATTACTTCTTGTGTAGTCAGTGTAGTGTACTAAAGTTTTAATTGTAATAGAGATAAAGAGTAGATTGTAGCAAGAGTGTTAATACTTTACCCATATTCAGTGGAACACTGTATTTGTCCAACACTTCATTCATCATGGACGACACATGGAGAAAAAACAGAGAAATTACAAATGTTAAACAATAAAATAAACCAGTATGGAACAGCATTTCATAAGCAAAGTTGTGTTACTGTTGAATCTGCAACACAACAGCAGAAAATACAATATGAATCATATGTGAAGAGAGAAAAACTGTTAGCTACAAAATATTTTACTGATGATAAAAACGTCATGTTGACTATTTATTATATTGTCCAACACTGACTCCATGCAACACCGTACATGTGTAATTTACAAAATAAAGCTACAATTTGTAACTTTTGCCTCTCTGTCGCCACCTCTGTTTGAAACATTAAAATGCAGATGACTTTACATACTTATCTTTTTTTGTGGGTTAAGGGGGATGTCTAATGCTGTTTCATGTATTCTGATCTTTTTGTACTGTCAAAGAGTTGGATTCTCATGCTAAACATTGCCAAACTTTCAAAAAACGTTTTTTAGTATGGCCCTGTATTACGTAATAAAGAGCAGAATTCCTTGTATAGGCACTTTCCTTGTATGTGTGTTTTTGGTTGGCTTCCCAAAGAACCCAGTGTTAAAGGGCACCAGGGATAATAATAATCAATTTCAGACTCGGGATCCGATTGTGGATCACGGACGGGAGTTTTTGCGGACAGAATTTTTTTTTCTATTTTTTAAATAGCGATATAGGAGGCACCACCAAGCAAAAGCTGTGCATGCTCATGACTCTTTAGCTCTGCCGACGACACGTCTTTAGGAGCTCGGCTGTTTTCGGAAAGAATCGGTACAGCTGATCTTTCTTTCATTAATCTGACAAAACCGAAGAGATATGAAGGATGTAATGCTACTTTATAGGTACTCAAGATTAACATGAGAGGCAGAAACTGTGTGTGTTATATACCCTTTAAAGTCAAATGACCTCAAACTGACATTTCCTATAAAATCCGAACCAGACAAGACTTATGAGAACTTGGTGAATAAATCTTGCTTTACTTTGTGCCTAACAAAGTCCTTCAGTTGTGACTTTTTTCACAGTATAGTATATACAGCCTTTAAACCTTGTCGCTAAAGCATGTTCATTTGCTTGATTTTTTTGTCATCGTTTAAAACAAAATCCTGTAGGATACACTAGTATAATCATACGCTAGAATTTTGATTATTAATCTAAAACTTAACAAACAGTGCTTCGCACTTCCAAAAAAAGCATCAGCAGATGTCAGTACATGAGCAAGTGTTTCAGTGCGTGTGTGCAGCACATAAGGACCCTTTGTGTGGTGTGCGTGTGTGTTTGGTGTGTGCGTATCTTACAGTTGAGCAGGCCAAGCTGAAGAAGAGATGCCAACGCGGTGATGATCATGAACATGAGCAGTCCTCCACGCCGACCCATCACGCCCACGGCAGGGCACAGCGCCACGCAGGACGCCACGGCAATGCCCGCCATGGTGTAGTAGTCAGCATAGAAGTTATGGAACATGGTGGTCGTGTCCATGTTTGGCTCCATCATACTGCGTGCAAAGCAGTGGTGAATGCCATAACCTGCAAGACTGAGAAAAAAAATTAAGAGAAGTTTATTTTTTGATGCTAGAGCTTAATAGCAATAAAACATTTTTAATCATTAAAAAGCATTCCATTTCACCAGACACACACACAAACTGCTAGTGCACAATGAAAAACATTTACGAGTTGATGCAGAGCACCACAATATTCTTCCAGAGGTTCCTTGTGCCAACCATTTTCACAATGCATGTCTTCTTGGAATGCTTTGGCAGGGCTGTGTTTAGCTCTGAAATCAAGAAAAAAAGAGAGGAAACTGTTTAATCCACCGCTCAGAGAAAGTATATGATGAAGAAATAGGCAAACAGAATGAAAATAATCTGTGACTGCACATTCTTAATGTACCAAGTTGCTACATATCTTAGCAACCGTAAACAGCCTAAAGTTACATTAATAAATTAAATTACTTGACAGAAGAATTGCTATTCATTAATAATTTAATTGCTATTGCTGAAGTTTAATAAATGGGCAAAGTCACTTTAAAGGCATGTTCACAAAATTAACTATAATGCTACCTAGATGGACGTCCACACCATAACATTGGTAACAACCGATAACAAACATTTTATCAGCTGGCAAAAAACATACTGAAAGTAATCCCACTATCTTTATAGTTATCATTGGCCTTAACAGTCTAACCACCTAATCACCTTTCCCAACCCTTTTAGGTGAAATCTTTTAGTTTAATTAGTTCTAAAAGAAAACTAACTAACTAAAAAACCTTTTAGTTTTTTAGTTTACAATTTTTCTAAATGAGTTATCCTGTAAGGTGGAATTATGACACTGCTGGGGATACTAACGATGAGAGGAGAACTACAGTGTTTATTTTTAACTGCGAAAGCACTTTCAAACACACTAGAGAGTCTGTGCTGTCTACTGAGAAGAGCACTTCAAAGAAGAAATCCTTCGCAATTATATGATACAAAGCACAAACCCATCTAGATAAACTGAAGCGGCACTCTAATATATCAAAAGGGATGAATGCTAAAAACTTGTATACTTCTCCAGGCATTGCTTGTATGCAGGTAGGGAACCAAAATAAGCCCATTGATTCAATACTAAGAAGCTCTGCTCGCAGTCTAAGCTCTAGAGACAGTGTTTATAGAAAAATTCCTATTTACATCCTCAAAATGAAGCAGTGATCCCACTGGAATGCATCGACAGTGCCTAAGGGCCAAGTCATATCAGAATCTGGTGTAAAGTCCTACTGTTTGTGGTCATTAAATCAATTCAGAATCAATTCTTGGGGGTCCAAGGTTCATTTATGTAACTTGTTTTTAACATCACGTTTAACCACATCAAGCATTAGATATCATTTGCTTGTGAAAAACAAAAGTTTTACTAAGCAAATTCACAACTTCATCTGTATAATCTTTTGCATCTCTGTCGCCTTTTGTGCCGACACCATCAGAATAATCAAAACACTACAAACATACACAATATCCCAGTCAGCCTTTATTCTCAAGATGCTCTTTTCATCCGGTTCACTGTTAAGATTTATAGCATTTCATCATTTCAGGAAATTGTACTGAAAGTTTTGCAATGGTAATTCTGTTTACATTACTGAAGTGACACTTTTCCATTATTTTCTAAAGTAAATGTCAACATCCGAAGAACAAAATGAAGATATGGCAAATATATATGCCATCAGCTGTAAATACGATAACATGTTGTTTTAGACAGTGGTAACATTCAGAAAATAACCAAACCTTTCTGGTCAATTTGTTCATGTAACAGATTTCATAAATTATTCCTTAAGGCTGTCCAAGGCTACATCTCTACACTTTAAACTATGCTTGTAGAACAACAGCGAGTGAATCCTGTAGTGTAAAGACAGTTCAGTGTTAGTATTTAGTGTCTGTATATACCTGTCATCAGCTCTTCAGCGTCCTGTTCCAAATTCACACCGTTTTTTCTTGCTACACGTTCCATGATCCATTTAGAGCGACTGTACTGCTGAGTAGCAAGCAGCCAGCGCAGAGACTCTGGAAAAATCCTGTGAAAATAAAAAGATGAATATCCAATAAGATCTAACTGTTGTTGTTTGTGTACTGTAGCTGGGTTAGATAAAACACTTGGGCAATTTCATGCAAATGTCAACTTTACCATGTTTTTACCATATTGATTTTATATGTTTAAATTTTATAAATTCTGGTGTGTATTTCATTCACAAATATCCTACAAATTATGTTTGATCACATCCATAACGCATTTATATTTCCATTTTTACAATCATGCATAAAGTGATATTTTTCTGATGTCTGTACTCTAGCAACAAGGCTTTAATAAAGTATAAACAGATGGTTCAGTATATTTGTAATAATTACATTCTGTGAGAATGTATATTTTAAGATTGGCCTGAAAATGTTACATCCATGAAGCTGGAATAACACTGTAAACAATCAGGTTACAGTGAAGTAAAATATGTTACACAGGTGACTACCATTTTCCATTTGTGTATCCTTTTTGTCATGTCTCTGAAATTAGCAATGATGCAAAACAGTGCAGGGGGATTTAATATTTGCAATCTTTTTTGCTGCTATGTTTTAGCCACCTGTGGGGAATGACAACTGTGGCGCAGTTGCTTACCAGATATAGGAGAGCATGAGCAGGAGTGGGCAGATTATGACCACCTGCAGTATCTGCCAGTCACGACAGAGGGCTGCCAGACCTGGCATGAGCAGCTGTCCTGCCAACACCACAAAGTTAGCCACCATGGTCATAGAGAAACGCCAACGGGGCAGACAAAGCTCAATCCCTGCAGACAAGAACAAACAGATCCAATATTAAAAGTCTGAATACAGTAAATACAGAGGTTTAGCGGGTAATAAGTGTTGGTATATATAATACAGTGAAGAACAGAAGCAACAGTGATACAGTAACAATGTTGAAAAAATAACGACATGTACGGTTAATAATAATCATGATTTAAATGATAAAGTGGGACTCAAGTTAAGACAGATCAAGTTATCATACAGATATACCATATATATATATCATACTGTAATCAAACAGATAAAGTTATGTGACCCAGTCATTTTTTGAGATTTACTGTTTTCTACATTAAAAACATAAAACCATTGTGTGAAAATATAACCTTGAAATATTTAATAATGACTGAGAAAGACCATGTCAAACATTGAAATCATAGATAAATTAGATAAGTTTCACTCCAGGTGAAAGTGAGTAAATCATATGAAATTTGTAAAAACACAGAAATACATAATGCAAAAAACACAGACAAGTCTGTTACAAAACACACTTGATTTGTTTTATTTAAACTATGATTTCTTATTTTTTTTATTTGACTTTCAGTTTGATTTTTCATTTTTATTTGATACTTGCATGTTTTCATTCCTAGAACTATATATAGACAGGAACTGCCATATATACTGACAAAACAAATACGAAAGCAATACCATAATTTACTCAAATAATTTACTATTATAAAGATAAATTGGGCTTTTAAAGAAAATGTAAGACATACTGATTGACAAACTATTCTTTTAATTGGTCCAGGGCCAAAATAGCACATAACTTGCTATCAATCACAACTAAAATGCCTGTTTTGTCATCTGTCTACTCTTCATTAGCATTCATAATGCAGAGCAGCACGAGAGACAGCAGACGTGGTCTTTAATGACAAGCCACTATTACACAGCTCCATACTTTCTCGATCAAATGACAGCAAAACCCACAGAACAACCAGCATCTGACATGGATGAAGAGCTGGGAAAACTCTTCGTAAGGTGACAGAACTCAAGAGAATATTCAGACTGCACAATACTTTAACACAGTGACCGCACGATCCTTCAGAGGAGGCTGGAATTTCAATGAGCAGCTCTTCCCACAGGGAGCTGAATAACAGTCTCTGTTCAGGGACACGGCTCACGCTGAAATCACCACCAAGAAGGCGACAAGAAAACACTGAATTCTCTGCGGGTTCACAGATTTTTCAAAATGTCTCCAAAACAGTATTTTAAAACTTAACACTTGAGGGTATGTTTACACAGCAAGGACGTACCAAACATAAGGTTTTCTTTGTGTTTTTGAATTTGTGTGCAGTTTTGTGTACAGATGGCAAAATTGTCAAACGATCCTATTAATCACCTAAAACAACTAAGAACACTGTGTATTGTGCATGCCACGCCAGTAGTTGGCAATGTCAGTTTGTAAAGAAACACTACACACCTGCTGTAGACTAAAAACATAATATGCATGCGCATGACATCACAGTTGTGTTTTTGTAGTTTGGTCTCGTTTCAAATCCTGTTTTTAAACTTCACATTTTCAGCCTCAAAACACCACTTTGTGTAAATAATGGACAAAATGCATAAATAGTTTTTGGTTTGCAGTTGAAAACTGTCTTGTGTAAACATCAGCTAAAAGTAGTTTAACACCAGTTAAAATGATTCAAAAATGCCCAAAGCCCAATTCGTAGAAAATTGCCCTTACGATACAAAGGTCGTGGGTTCGATTAATTCAATTACAATTATATTTAGCAGACGCTTTTATCCAAAGTGATTACAAATACTCAAATAGGAGACAATAAATCAATACATCATAAGGAGGCAACAATTATGCCATTGATTCTGAGAGAACCCGCCCACTGATAAAATTGTCTGAATGCTTTATAGGACACTTTAGATAAAAGCATCTGCCAAATTCATAAAATGTAAATGTATAAAAGGTCCAGCATCATTCGTTTGCAGCGTAGACTTTATGTTAGCTGAATACAGTTACTGAGACTGACGTTTCTAAAGTGTTACATTTAACCCCTCAAGGGAATCACCCACACATAAGACATTTGGGTAACTATCTGAAACAACAAATCAGTTCATCTTTTGTATTGAAATAGAAAATGGTTGTAATCTCTCTTTGTGTTGCACTGACAGCAGAGATGTTTCCTGACTATAGTGTCTGTATTCATGTTGTGTGACTGTCTGCATGTTTAACATACCCAATACATCCTATGAGAAGAGTCACATTGTTTTCCGCCACAATAAACTGGTCTGACTGCTTGTTTACATCTCAAAATGAAGTGGAAGACACGAAAATTAGCCAACCCAAAACTTGCCTCTCCTGACAATGACAAGACATGATTTATTTTACATCATTATTTTACGAACTCTATTAAATTCCATTAACATAGTGACAAATAGGAATTCGGACGATGTGGTAAAAGGCGTGCAAAATCGGGCAAGTAAGAAACTGATTTTCTAATCTGTACTAACTGATACATTCAGTATGTTTCTGGTATTTAATTCATTGTATTTATTATCAATTCTCTTGCTTCATTTACCAATTTGAATCATTCATTTATTTTTGAGCTCCCTGTCAGCGTAACAGAGTTTGAGAGAAAAGCCCTAAAAGGTATACCTTTAATGCATTGCTATAATAAAAATTCATTAATGAACTCCTGTGTCTAAACATTCCCAGTATACTTGGGTCTGCAGTGAGTTTTCTTCATGCCAGAAGGGGGCGCAGTAAGAGATCAGGGTTGTTTGTGCGTTTTTTGGCCCTAGGCTGACATTATGACCTTCCTTGTCACATGAGTATCTGATGGCATCCTGCCATGATGTCACATATTCAAATACATTCCATCCCGCCCAGGCCGTTTTGTGTCAGCCCCTTTTTAATCACACACAAATACACACTCACTGACCTGCCCAACACACAGCCCCTCGTGCAGGACACAAGGACAAATGCCTAGTAATGCGTAAGACTCAGGAAGTGTGTTTTAATAATAAACCTATCTGACAACATGGAGAGAAACTCATCACATAGCTTACAGTCATGCTCTTTTCACAAATTTCCTTTCATATTTTACAGTTAAAAGTCATACTAGTTTGTAATGGCATGAGATTAAATGGCCTCTAAGCAGATAGAACATATATATTTATACAGTTTTAACAGCATTGTCTGTCAAAACATAGAACCGGAAGGAAAAGCTTAATAGGCAACACACAGTGTTACACCTGTGCCTGCTGTTGAGGTGCAGGTGGTGGGCAGGGTCAAAGGTCACAGATAAACCTCAGCATGCAGCTCTGGGGAACACACACAGTCAGCACTACAACTGAACTTTACTCCAGTCACCATGCCAAAAACTCACGGCACATATACTACTGGATTAAACCATAGAAAGAAAGAAAGAAAGAAAGAAAGAAAGAAAGAAAGAAAGAAAGAAAGAAAGAAAGAAAGTAAGTAAGTAAGTAAGTAAAGTAAAGAAGAAAGAAAGAAAGAAAGAAAGAAAGAAAGAAAGAAAGAAAGAAAGAAAGAAAGAAAGAAAAGAAAGAAAGAAAAAGAAAGTAAGTAAGTAAGTAAGTAAGTAAGTAAGTAAAAAGAAAGAAAGAAAGAAAGAAAGAAAGAAAGAAAGAAAGAAAGAAAGAAAGAAAGAAAGAAAGAAAGAAAGAAAGAAAGAAAGAAAGAAAGAAAAGCAAGCAAGCAAGCAAGCATGCAAGCAAGCAAGCAAGCAAGCAAGCAAGCAAGCAAGAAAGAAAGAAAGAAAGAAAGAAAGAAAGAAAGAAATGATCTACAATTATTTAACATTTAGGGTTTAAGCAAATATGATTGCAAATAATGATCATGATACAGTACATGCCTCATGATACAAAGCCTCAGGCTTTGTGAAACATAATTCAAAAACACAACAATAATAACATAATAACATTAGATCATCCATAATATTTACACTAAAGTCAAATGTTACATGTTGTTTTGTAGTGATACACAGTAGCTGGTAATACACAGGTGCTTTGTGTCATAGCTGTCACTATAATGTATTTTAATATATCTGGATCACTGTTTTCAACACCCAAGACAAGAATCATTAGTTGTAATGTAATATGTAATACAGAAAATGTATAGGTGTTACACAGTTTCACACAACTTTGATTTTACAAAAAAGAGTCCATCTATTATTGAATACAAAAGTATTATTTTGTTTTTAAACAGGATATTTTCATTTCATATGAAAATCATGTATCCTTGTACAGCACTGCAGACAACAGAGAGAGATTTTTTTTGTTCTATTCTGAGCTCAAGCCTCATAAGTCCATACAGACCTGCGCTCAATTATGTCTTTCCTGCTCCTGGGAAAGACTCGTTCACTAATGGCTCTACTGAGCCAGGAGAGCTTCCGGCCAATAGGTCAACCAGATGAACAACAGCAATTATGCATTTAATACTGTATTTTTAGTCTCATAACCAGACAAGATCTGCAGAATTTCTATTTTCTGCACTGATTTGGGGCAGAAAACACTAAACTGGTAAAATGCATCAAACTGTGATGAGTACTAGACTGTTATTGGTAGTTGATGGCTTAACACATTATGTTCAATATTTAATAAAGAAAAACACAGGTAGCAGCAGATGTGTAAAACAATGAACGTTCACATTCAACAAAGTGTTGCCAGTGATCCGCACACCATAGCACATATTTGCAGATCTATCGATATACATATTTGCAGATTTACTGAACCCACAAAATCCAACGACAACAATTTAACAATGCTTTCAGTAGATATGTCAGGTTATACAACAGTTCTGTCTGGTTCTCGAATCTGACTGGCTGATAGCCATGTGATTCTCTACCAGTATCATGACGGGAACCGCTTTACTGTGGCCTCGTTCCTCTGACCTAATCACAGCTGTGATGATATAGAGCCATAACACACTCCTACTCGAGTGATATTGCTATGATATGTAGCAATTTTGTAATTGTTTTCATGAGAAATTCACCACATTTACTTACTTTAAACAAAAAAATCCGATGGGCCAATTAAAAAAAAAAGATTTTTTTTATTTCTAATGACATCATAACCTAAGGCATAAACATAAATAAAAAAATATGTAATTTTTACTAAGCTGTTTTTCTTGTTTTAGTCTATATTTCAAAGTAGTCAAATGTATATCTTAAAAGTAGTCGCTTTGGATAAAGATGTCTGTCAAATGCCTAAATGTAGATGTAAATGTTACCATTGTGGCTAAAATGAAATATCAATGCAGAATCGACAAATGTTATGATCTAATTCAGATCGAAGATTCAAGATCTGGATAAGGGACAAAGCTTTGATGATATCACTATTCATCTGTCTTTGCTAATCCAATTCTATAATGACTGTTTGTAACTATTTAAATTACTATTGACCATCAGCTGTACTGTAGGTTGTTATCTAGAGTATCACATTATGCTTCTCAGAGTATATACATTGAAAGCTTCGACCACCTGCACATAAAGCAAAATCAGTAATTGAATCAGCAGACTGATTAGCAAAAATATCAAATGCTCAAGAAAATTTAATTTGAATAACAGCCGGCAGTTGATTAATGAACAATTACCAGATCTGATATCTTAGCGTAGACGTACAGTAGCTTGACATTTGAGCTAGGGGCGGACTGGTCTGTCATAGCATCTGTACCGGAAGTGTAACCGTCACAGTCATACACTATCATAATCACTCACAATCTCTGTTTATGTTATGTAACCAACCAAATGCTTTAATGATCGTTTTTTGAAATTGTCAAATTGTCAAAAACTGTCAAATTTTTTTTTTTTTTTTTGCCGAAATTACTTTCACTGTTACCGTTTTGATTTTAAACTATCAAATAGAGTTTCTCAGTGAACGTAAACAACAATTACAGTATATTACAGTATATTAAAGTTAAGAGGTTAAATGCCTACCCACTACACTGTAAGAAAAAAACCATTGAAATAAACATTTTAAGAAATTTCCTTCACTCCCAAAAACACAATGCAATGTCGAAATTAAAATAAGAGTAAAAACAAAACGGAAAGCTCACATATGGTAAGCAGTACATCAGACCACATTTTCATTAGGGATGTGCGAGACTAGTCGACTAGTCGTCTAAACGGTACAGATGCTAATAGTCAACTTTGAAAACAATATTCGACGACACAGAAAAAAACTTGTGTGTTGGCCAACATTTAACGCATGCTTTTTACGACATAAACAAAAGATGCTAAAAAATCATAAAGCACCATATTTATAATAGCTGTATTTGGGGCACATTATGAGTCTAAAATGCGTGGAAAATGTGAGCCGCAGCGGGTTGCATGCTATAGGGGGCGCCATATTTGAAGGATAGCGGCTCTTTTCTGCTAGTGCGTTTAGTGCGATGTTTTGTGTCTAAACTGTTTGTGAGCTTCCAGGGATTTAAATGTTTAAATTGCAGCAAAGTGTATGCACTTACTTCAAATACCAAGTAGTTCACGATGTCGGAGTACGTAAGATGAGGCAGTTTTGGTTGTTCTGGGCAGTTCTCGTAGACATTCTTTGGCTGGCAACTCGTATAGATCTGTGCCATTTAGAACCTTTATTTTATCCAAATATCTTTCCTTGGAAACGACATTTAGTTTGTCGCGATAAGCCCCCGGTTCTTTTGCTTTCTCCATATATATATTGTTTACAGTACAAATGTAAACAACGTTTAATAGCGGCACCGCGTCATCATACGTGACGACAATTGACAAGCTCTATAGAACCCAGGATGTGACACTCTGATGCTCTTTTGGTAACAGCGTGGGCACCAATTTGGACTGAAATGCCAACTGGACAACAGCAATCCATCACATATACCAAAGAACATTAAAGTGAAAGCCAATAGAACGTTCCATAGCAACCAAAATTCGCCAATTTGAGCCACTGACCGCGCTCTCCATGACAGGCAATGATTTTTTTTAGCTGATTGGTTGGTTCTTGTCACATGAGCTGCGGTGTGCACGGCATTCCACAAGACCACAAAAATATCAAAATACACTTAAATATTATGCATGTTCCCTGGGAATCAAGCCCATGACCAAACACAATGCTCTACCAACTGAGCTACTCACTACACAGCTGGTGACAGGCTGCAGCACATCCTTAGATGCATTTCCACTGTACTCAAGCAGATAAAATATAGTATGCAATACATATCACAGCATGTTGGAGCACAACATGAATCTCATCTCATCAAAGACACAAGGATAAAAGAAGTTGATAAAGTGCTTTCTCTCATGCATTTCTATACAAATGTATGTCCTTTTGACAAAGACATACAAAAACAAACAAACAAAAGCCTTGGTTATAGTTTATAACTTTGTTGTTGTTTAATGCAAATGATATTGATGTTATAAAAGGTAATGCATTGTTAATGAGCTGTATCTAGGTTACTGTGGATAAAAAGTTTCCAAAGACTTACATATCACAACACACATTCACTTTATTACACCACTTGCCTATATAGGTTTGTGTACCATAATGTAGCTTCATAATAAATAATATAAAAATCAGATGCCAAATAAAAGTTGTGTTTTCTGTGTTACTCTGAATGTGATACATATCTACTGGAATAGGTGCACTTTTAAATAATTACGAAATTTTACAACACCTCTCTATGTTTAAGTACAATTTTGTACCATTTTAAACATTCTATCCGACAAAAAACAACTATAATTGTTAACAAACTGGTTAGTGCTGTGTGGAGTCTAACTAGTATATAACTAATATATGTTGGGAAATAATTATAAATGTAACACATTTACAATTTTCATCTGGCAGTAGTGGAACTACAAGGAACTCATTAGAGATTTATTAGGAACATTTTTACCAACATTAGCGGAAAATTATCTAAAATACTTGTAAACATTAGTTGTTTATTATAGAAAATCACAGTAACAATTTAGAGATCATCCTCAACTTATATTGCGTAACAAAACACAATGAAGTGATAAAAAGAGGAAACTTCACTTTGTCTTTAAAGAGATTACTTCTCTTTATGATAATGCCATTGTGACAAAGTTTATAGTTTGTATAATTTATAGAACTGTTTATGACTTTTACAGAGGGAAAAATATGCCAGTAAAGTTGATACATAACTCTGCATAACAACTACATTTGATTTCTGCAATTGATTTCTGCTGATCTATTAACAAAAATGTATATTATAATAATACTGTAATTTATATTACAAATATTATAATATGTCTATTATAATAATACTGTAATACTGTAATTACTGTAATACATTATAATAAAACTATTATAGTAATACTGTGCATCAGCTGTTCATTCCTCAAATAATTTCAAATTATCATTTCTTAATAACCCATTAATAAAACGATTCCAGTGGAAAGACAAGGTCATAAAAATACTTTTACCCTCTTGGCTTCATGACTCCTTGTCTCCTTCAGATAACAGATTTTAAACACACACACACACACACACACACACACACACACACACGGTCTGTATAGCATGAGTCAGCAGTCACACTAGCTCTTGCGAAACACATTGACTGTGAGGTTGTGCGTGACTCAGCAACAGAGAGACAGAAATGTCGCTGAATTCTGCTTTTCTCCTGAAGGGTTTCAGCTTATCATGTCATCCAGAGCTGGATGTGGATCTTCGTCACTCATCATCATCCTCCCCTGCAGTGCCGAGAGGTGACACATACCCACACAAACACAGGCTGATTTCTCTTACCTCTAAACCCATCCAGCCGGTTTTGCGCACACAGACACTGAGGAAACACCTCTCATCTGGGACATGTCACTGCTGTGAAACAATATGCTTCCTGACACAAAACAAAAACTGCTTCTGTCTCAAAGAGTTGCTCTTGTGCTACAGGGGGGATGAGACTCAACTGCATCAAAACATAGTATTACATAATAAAAAAAACAATTGTTTTAATAATGTGTTAAATGTGTTAGGTACAGTCCCCCATCTGCCACTCTTCAATAAGGAAGTCTATAACACCTGGAGCATCTCTATTAATCTGAATAGCAGTTGCTTGACTGGCACATGCACAACCAGAAGACTGACAAACTGTCACATCTGCTCATTAGAACTCAGTTTTGCACATATTTTGAGCCACTCACCCAAATCCTAAATGTCCTTCAGCATTTACATGAATGTTTGTAATCTCTAGTTTCACCTTGCTTTCTCTCATCCTAAAATTCCCTCTAGATTTTCTAGTTCGGTCTGATACACAGCAATCCTCATGATATACACACTGCTGACCTGTCATGCTTGGAAAACATCTGTAAACCACTTAACACAGTTTTGCCACCATAACCAAGAGAGCATGAAGAAACGAACACAACATAACACAAACCCATCCATCACCCATAATGAATAGATCACTGTTTACACATCTTTTTCCTTCAACAACCTTCTTCTCTTACACTTAACTAAAGTAACAAAATAAAGAAGAAAGATTTCATGAAATATGGTACCAAGTCCATATTTGACCGTATTAAGACCATTTTAATATTCAATATTTGCATCAAGTTAATCCATAGGCGACCAAATGAATGAATGAATCATTTTTGGTGTATTGTGATGTTAAGATTTAGTTATGACATTTTTATTAATTGTGCTGAGATACATTTTAAAATGACAGTCCCATCTCTGATAGTTTGGTGTTATTTGATTTTCATAATGAAGGTGGAGTGTGTTTATGTATGTGTACACAAGGACAAAGGCAAACGGTTCTAAAGAAACTAGAGAGAAAAGGCTGTAGCTGTAAATCAACAGTTCAGTAACCTGCTATCTTCACAAAACACAGACCACTCAATGTCATGCATTCCACAATAAAACAACAATTGTTTGTCTTGCCCTTTATAGTTGAGTTACCTGCTAGTGACGTTCCCAAACCCAAGAAACAGACAACGCAATGTTTAAAGCAGCACAATGCAATATTGCACACAGTACAGTACTTTTCAGGGAAATTAATCTGGGAGAGCAGAAAGCATTTTTGTATTAAAATAACACACCACAACTCAAATTTTCAAACGACTTTGACTGAACAAAAGACTTCTACTTTGCCTACTGAATGCATATTACCCTGTCCGTCTGATGTTTATAGCCAGGTCTATTTTTAAGAGTGTGGAGGCTTTTCAAGGTAGATGGGATGAAGTACATTAGTACGACAAGGACACAGAGGGTCCCAACACGCCGTGAGGCAATTACAGCATGCAGTGATGCTTTTAGGGGCCCATAAGGCAGTCAGACAGGTCCATCACCATGCCTATTACTAGCACAGCCATTATCACGGCAGCAGCCATGCGATGAGGATCATCATCAGAAAATGTCTTCACTGTTAAGCATGAAGAAGGTCACTGTCGCTGTATGGATAATCCATAAGTGAGAAGACATTGCTGTGGTGTTCTGGTGGAATGGAAGCACGTGTGAACACATGTGTGAATCATAGATGACAGCAAATTATCAGGATGGCAACTCTGTTTTATCCGCATTGTTTTCAGGTTCTTTCTGGACCGTGTAGTGTAGATAGACAGATAAAAAGCCATCACACTTTATTTGCTCAGATGGTTGATTCAGTACAAAGAGAGTGACAACGTAATGCGATTGTTTTCCTCTCACAACACACAGCTTAACGAGAGTCTGCACACTAATGTATAGTGACTTATTAGTCTACACACTTGTACTGTAGTTTAGCCTTTCAGTCTGTTGTTTTGTTTTATTATAAAAATGCTTTTCTGTTTAAAAGCTGGACAAAACACTGTGTTAATGTGAAGTTCTAGTTTTTTAAGTTTATATTTGTAGCACCCAATGTTTAAGTATAATCTGATTTGAAATAAACAAAAAAGTACTTATAAAGTTTTTTTATCCAATCCGATTAATCGGAAAATAATCAGTCGATTAATCGATTATGAAAATAATTGTTTGTTGCAGCCCAAAATCACAGCTAATTCTGTGTATGACTGCACAGCACTCTTAGCAAGCACCCAACATGTATCAAAGTCACTCACACTTTTAGTCATTTTACTTCACGAAAGTTGCATTGATAAATATTTTTTAGCTTTTGTGTGGTAAGTGTTTTATAAAACCAATACGGTACTGGAGGCTAGTGCTTTTTCATGGATAAGTGACTTATTCACAATTTTGAGTGCTGTAACATTATTGGGGTTTTTTTATAAATACACTGTCGGCAACATCTAGCTAAAGAAACAGGGTGAGTTGAGCAAACTAGTGAGTGATCTGGAAGTCCATAATAAAGTTCAATGATTTCACCAACAGCATAACAACAGCAGCAAAACAACATCTACAGAGCAGCGATGACTTTCTGATGAAGGACCATTCTGAGAAATGCCACCAGGACTTAAAGCAATTAATCAAACTTTTAAAGCAGCTGAAACTGACTGTGACTTTTTAAGGGAGAGATTACATCTGTTCTGTTTCTGTCCACGAACCCGATGTTATGTACACATAACACCCTGACCCTAGTTCTCAATTGCAAAACATGACCCATATTATGATATTCTGTACTTTTGAAGCAAATCACCAAGTCAGATTCATTATTTCTGTAACATACAGACCAATTCTTATTCTAGCAGACAAACAAATGCCCTCTCACTGAATGTCTTAAAGTTGAGCAATAAAAAACAAAAAATCCTTCCCAGTTTCTGGGTCCACAGTGGTCCACAGCTGTATCGTTTCTGAACCTCATGACTGTGTTTGAGTGTCACATAACAGCGAGTACTCACTCATAGCATACAGAGACAGCGTGATTCCTGCTAAGCAAAAGCCCTCAAAGAAGCGCAGAGTGCTGAACATGGGGACGTTGACGGAGAAGGCCACAGTCATGCCGAACACCAGCATGAAGAACACTGAGAGGATCAGGACGGGGTGACGGCCAAACCTGAAGGTTTGAAAAGACATTTTATAGAGTTATTACTTTGTCAATGTACAATATGATATAGACTGGTACAATATGACCTAGCCTATCTTAGCTTGTTTTGCTTTGAGACCCCCTCAGTAAAATGCACTTTATTGTACAGTACATGCACTTACAGTGTACTTAACAAACAAAATACTGGTAACTACATGTAGTTAATATGGTTTAAGTTCAGGGTTGGTACTTCTAAATTACTCAATTAAACAGTAATTACATAGTAATTACATGTAGAACAGGAATGTAATTAAAGTGCTACCGAAATGGCCGCAAAATACAGGAGTTGAATTAACGTCAACACCAAAAGATACAGGATTAATTCATTTACCCCTATTAATTCTGGGGTGCACATTATGTGGTAAATTGCATTTTTTATTTAATAGCATTGTTTTTCCCCTCATGTCCACAACTCAGAACAGACAATCTGTGTAACCCAACTCTATTAAAGTTTGTGTTGAAGTAAAATAATCGGAATGCAAGACATTATGAGACATACTCACCAGTCTGCCAGGACTCCCAATACCAAGTACCCAAAGATGGAACCCACCAGCAGGGAAAATTTGGCGATATGAACTATCCAGGCTGAGTCGCATACCAGGTGCCACTGTGGGGACAGAAAGTACCCTGTTATTTAAGTGTTACCTGCTTATTTTATCCTTTTAAACCACTAATGAGAAAATAAAATATTATTTAAAGGTGACTTTGTTTTTCGACTTGGTTCGATACTGACATCTATCGGTGTCCAGCAACTCTGGAAAGCATTGTGGAAATATGCTGAATCATGATTTGTTGGATTCGCCCATGATTCATTTATTAAAGCCAAATGATCTCCACACTGCTAACGTTCCATTTCGAACACTGCTATGACTCTTTAAGCTTTAAGCTAAATTTCTTGTACAACTGCAAAACATTGTAAACTTAGTAAAGCACTTCTTAGTACTATTGTTGCCGCTTTTGATGTGTCGCTTTATTGTCTCCTAATATTTGTAAGTCGCTTTGGATAAAAGCGTCAGCTAAATGCCTAAATGTAAATGTAATGTAAATGTAACTCATGCTATGGTTATTTTGCACATACATTATAACATTTTGTACATTAAATTCAAATTTAAAATCACAGACTTAAAAATTTAATCTGCAATAAACACAGACAGAGTTAAAAATCACGTACTGCAGCGTTTCCACATTTACTATCCAAAAACCACTGGCTACTAAAACCACACTGCACAGCTTTTAAGGTTAAAACCTGTAAAATCAGCACTGCTTACTCACACATGTGACGGGTTCTGAAGTCAGAATCAGCTGAATTACCAAACACATTTTGTAATAGCAAGTAATGTTTCCTGAACAGGGCACCACTAAAGATAGAAATCGTTTAAAAATCTAAGAAACAAAATTCAGACAATAAAAAACAAAAGTTAGTTTGGTGCAATGATGTTAATGTGGAAGAAGACAGAGTCGGTTGATTAAAGTACGATCAAGTATAATCTGAGCTTAAAGACTTTTATGCACTCTAATGTTTCCTGGGTTTCACCTGAAGTGCCAAAGGCGCATAATGAAACCTCCACACGATCTTGTTTCCTCTATTGTGTCGTAATTCAGCCACACCCATCACATGCTTTAACTACCATTTACGCACTCAGTATCGATGTTACCTGGCAACCCCACAGACAAACATCACCATGTCACACAGAAACTAGTGATCCAACAATGTTTTATTAGCATATATTGGCTATAACTGACTGCTTGATATGTATGTATAATAATTTAGTTATGTCTGGTACTTCCATCTAATTGGCTGTTGGAACGTTTCAGCGCTGATAATTACTATGGCAGCTATGCAAGCGATGTGGAATTGAAGCAGAGCCGGAGGAGGATTGTGTGGATTTTGCCTGGAGCAAATAACAGTGTTTGTTTTCTCTTGTATCTTGCTTGTGTGATAGTGCTTTGTTTTATAAGAAAAACACACTTTTCAAAATTCGTACACCTACTTTAGTGTTCACTGGATTTGTCAAATTCAACAATTCAGCCCTGTTACCAATGTTGTTTAAATAACAATCAAACAAACAACCTCTTCGTTAAAAAAAAAACACTTTTTAATAACTAAAAATATCAACATTTGGTGCCAAACCAGCTGAAGTGTTGACTATATCAGCAAGCCTGTTTTAAAGGCTGCACAACATATACAAATGACCAAAATGCAAGTGTGCATATCGCAACGATCTGAAAACTGATTTTAATACTTCAACAAACTATATAGTCATTGTATATTCATTCTATAGTCATTAATGTTGCCAATGTGTGCATGTGCGGGCTCTGACGTGTAGATAAGGATCAGAAAGACTGTAAAACATGTATGTTGCTTATAGAAATTTCCATTTTTAAATGTATTTAATAGTTTTTTAATTATATTTAATAGTTTAAAAAACTCCATAACGTAGCAAGTTAATGCACATCACATTCAATACAGTGCAGGCCTACCTGTTATGATATAACATACAATTATTTTATAAGAACCTGTAACCTACAATTTCATTATGTTTATTTAATATTTATAAACCTTTAAATGTTTAATGGTAGAACTCCTACCATTAACCACGTTTAATGGTGTTAACTTCTGTTCAGAGGAAATGTTTGCATTTAAAATCTGGATATATGTGTTATTACAGTTTTTCTCAATTGCTAAAACACTAAACCCTATTGTCTGAACCAAATGCTCAGTTGCCTGATCCCACTGATTGAATCAATCACTCTTTTGGCAAAACCATAAGCACTTTTCACCTGTTTAGACACAACTTGCCAACACATTTTCATTGTGATGCACCCGTGCTGCATAATGGTGAGCACAGGTGACAAAAGTCAAACACAATTAAAGCACAGGTATCACCACTTGAACACAACAACTCAAAATTGATCACACTTGTGGCTAATGATGTGAGGGAACATATACAGTAAGCCAGTTCAGAGAGAACTGGTTTGTGAGGCCCTACAATGGATAGAAATCTGAGAGGAAGAGTTTGTGTGAGAGGGAGGTCGAGGTGGTCGAGGTGGTCAGCGAGACAAAGAACAGTAATATCTGATGAAATCAGAGCTACTGTGATTGACCATGTTCTTGTCCATGGTATGAGCATGAGGGAGGCTGGAAAAAGGGTACAACCAAACATCAGTAGATTCACTGTGTCCCACCATAATCCGAAGATTTAGAGAAGAACAGGTAATTACCTTTTTTTGACATTATAGTACAGTATGTAAATGTTGACAGCAATTACTGTATGACATACTATATACTGTACCACAGTATACTGTAAGTAAATATATGTTTCAGTACATCACTGTACCAATGTACTGTAGTATTGTAATGGAGGGTTGGTCTAACTGTTTGTAGGCCTAGTATTCCATGTATATTTTTTGTAACTCCATGTTCTCTTTTGTAGAATTGAAAGACTGCCACATGGGGTGGGAGGACAGGTATGTTCTCCCCACACCAAGAGACCTAATTGTTGATATGGTCCGTGAGAACAATGCCATTAAACTGAGTGAAATTCAGCAGAAGATCATTGAGGACCATGTAAATTTTGAGGGTATCAACAGTGCCAGCCTCTCTACTGTTGATCGTGTCCTCAAGCGCAACAGACTGCGCATGAAACAGTTATACAGAGTGCCCTTTTATCGCAACTCAGACAGAGTCAAAGAGCAAAGATTCCAGTATGTACAGGTTGGCATATATCCAGACACATTCAATGTTGATTACTCTAAGTAGCGATTTACTGTAGTGGCCTAAATCACTTTTTCTGTATCACTTACAAAACTATATCTATTTCTACAGAGGGTTTTTGAACTGGATGCAATGGAAAGACCCCATGAATACATGTACATGGATGAAGCTGGGTTTAATCTCACCAAAAGGAGAAGGAGAGGCCGTAATGTGATTGGCCATCGGGCAATTGTTGGTGTTCCTGGGCAGCGTGGTGGCAATGTCACATTATGTGCTGCCATCAGCAATCATGGCGTTGTCCACCATCATGCCAACCTGGGGCCCTACAACACTCACCAGCTCCTCAATTTCCTCAATCACATGCGAGATGCTCTGTTAGGGCAGCAGGATGAGCATCCCATCTATGTTGTTGTTTGGGACAATGTGAGTTTTCACAGAGCCCTTCAGGTTAGAGAGTGGTTCAATATGAACCAAGGTTTTAGCAATCTTTGCCTTCCACCGTACTCCCCTTTCCTAAACCCCATTGAGGAATTCTTCTCCTCATGGCGGTGGAAGGTATATGAACGCCAACCTTACACCAGGGTAAATCTCCTGCAAGCCATGGGACTTGCCTGTGGTGACATAGGTGTGGAGGCATGCCAAGCCTGCATACGGCATGCCAGGGTTTTTTCCCCCCGTTGCCTGGCCAGACAAAATGTGGCCTGTGATGTGGATGAAGTCCTGTGGCCTGACCCAATACGGAGACATGATGCTGTGGCTGAGTAATGCACTTATTTGTATATTTTTGTACTTTATTTTTACATGGGCTTACTGTACACAAGTGGCAAACGCATAAGATTTCTGTTTTGTCTTTTTGTACAAGTGCTAAATGCACAGGTTTTTTTTGTTTTGCAACATGCATTTAGCCTACAGTGAACAATAAACATTTATTTCTCCAGCTTCATGTCCTGATCATTGTGTTTTCTATTTTTCTACGTAGTGTTTAGTGACTGTTCCGTAGTATTTTGATTGACTCTAGGCACGATTTGACAACATGGTTCAGTTTTGAGCACAGATTGAACTGTTTTGAGGTGAAAGTTTGGTTTTGCAAGAAGGGTCTGAGGTTTTGTGAATGTAGCTTGAAAATTGGGTTTTATGTTCACAGTTTTGAGAAAAGGAGAGCAGCTTTCAAGAAATGTGTCTTAGCAATCGAGAAAAACTGTAAATTACAAAGAAACAAAGGGACTGTTAATATGACCTTGTGCAGTGTTGAAAAGAAAAAATGATAAGCTGATTTTGTTGAGAGAATTACTCATAGAAGGTGATATACTGTATGATGACCATGAGCTTGTGTGCACATACTGTACACACATCTGAACAAGAGAAGAGAGAGAAAAGAGAGAAAAGAGAGAGAAAAGAGAGAGAGAGAGAGAGAGAGAGAGAGAGAGAGAGAGAGAGAGAGAGAGAGAGAGAGAGAGAGAGAGAGAGAAAAAGAGAGAGAGAGAGAGAGAGAAAAAGAGAGAGAAAAAGAGAGAGAAAAAGAGAGACAGAGAGACTGCCGCATAGTTACTGCCTAGCAACAGACTATCTGTGTGAGAGCTGCCACATACAAAAGCAGCTCTCGCTCTGACAGCGTTTATTACTTTATAATTGGGAGGAAAGAACATGATGAAACGGTGACACACATAATAAAAGCAGAGGAAGCCAGATACACGTGCTGCATGACCAAGAGAGATAAACCAACACAATTAGAGTGAGATTTCATTACAGGATGAAATAAAGATGCACAGACAAAACTTCACATCAATCTGGTCTGGACAGTCCATCAAATCTCCAGCAGCTTGGTTATTAAAAACACCTTAAACAGTAAATTAATTCTCACAAATAACCCACACACTAAGTGTGAAGTCAGATACATTTCATTAACATGCGCAATATCTCCCTGCCGTAGTCTGTAAGACTGAGCAGCCTGTCAGATAGGTATGCTATCTGCTGATATAATAGACCAAATTGCAAACTATCCATCCAAACCAATTCATACTGTATGCATCAAACAGTCATACAAAACACTATAACAATACAACGGTGATGTTTCATTAGTTTCAAGACCATTATGGTTTCATTAACTATTAAGTGAGACTGGCAGCCTAAACTTGTTAGTCCAGATAAAAACACAAATCCTGGGATAACAATTACACAATCATCAAATTACACAGTCATCTTTTCTTGTGGGCCAGAAACCTGACTTGTGTAGATGGCCCATCAAATGGCAAATTTTTTTATAAAAATGAATAAAGAATAAAAATGGTGCAAATATAAAATGCATCTACAGTAACTTAAACCAGATTTTTAATGGGTTTTGTAACTATATTACTGTCAATATTCAATAAAATAAAGTGTCAGTAGACCCTACTATGAAGTGGGAGCTAATACAGTCACGCTAAAATACCTCCAGTTCCTGCGGTGCGAACACAACAGATGTGCATGTGATTGGGAATGTGCATCCTTGTCCATAGTTTTAGCTTTAGACTTAGAGAGAGAAAAGAAAGCAAGAGATTGTGTGAATGGCGAATTGTGTTTGTGGGTGAAACAAGGGAGAGGCAATAAGGGCTCATTGTCTTGTTCTTGTAATGGTGTTACTATGTCACAGTACAAATTACATTCCTTCTGCAAACACGCTCACTCGAGTCATAGGTCACTTAATACACATACACTTACACTAATACAAACCCAAGTGGATCAAAGGCCAGAGGTAATGAGAAGCATTCAATAATAAGTGAGATTAATGACCGTAAACACCTACAAATGAATCATTAGAGTCACACACTATAGTCAAATCCATTCATTCAAATACTGCTGGTAAGAATAAAAATATTCCCAAAATTTGGCTGATTTCATGTCAGTACAGTATTTAAAAGCTGTTAGATTGGTCTGACTCACACATTTTATATGATAATTCACATTCATTTTATATACACACTCTTAAAAATAAAGGTGCTTTCACAATGCCATATAAAAATCATTTTTGGCCAAATGGTTTTATAAAGAACCTTTAACATCCAACATTTGTAGTGGATAACGTTTCTTTGGACTATATAAAAAGGTAAAAAAGAAATGGTTATTTTCAAGAACATTAACAGTGAAAGGAACTTTGGGGAACCAAAAAAAGGTTCTCCTACTGCATCACTGTAAAAATCCTCTTGTAAGAGTGTATATACCTTTGTTTTACACAAACAATGATTTTTACTGAATTTAGGTTTGGACAAGATGTGTCAAAGTAAAAATGATAGAATTTTGGAATAAATTATTCATTTAAAATCTTTTAAAGACGCTCTTCATGAGGCTACTAAGAAATCTGTGAATAAACATCTTGTGTTTCTGACAGAGACCAACTGAAACAGGAACAGTGAATTGACCTGGCAAGCCAAACAGCTGGGTAAATACAATGTGTGTGGGTGGGAGCACACAAACTCTGCATATGTTTGTGCCTTTGAAAAATGCTACAGCTTACACTTTCACATCCATCACTAGCTTTCACATCCATCACTAAAACAATCTTCTCTGTCTATCAGGTTACGATGGTTATTTTGATCATAAGAAGAGACCATAAACATCAGGAAATGAAGAAAATACTCTTTATTTCCATTTTTTTTAAGTTTTAGAAAATCGAAGGTTTCAGTGTGGATTGCATTTGTTAATGACAAACAATCAAATATTACCACTGTATAATTAAACATTTACTCCCAAGCAAGCCAGACTCCATGAAGGAAATTTAATTTAGGCTAAACCTGTAATGCTGTTATTGTGTATGTTTGAGAGAGGCGATGGATTGTACACCTGAACTGAGGACACAATGAAACATCCTTCCTGCACCTGCCAAAAGGAAAGCACTGGCTCACAGATATCCACAGATATGCTTTGAGGATTCTCTTTATAAGGATTCAAAAGCATGATTGTGCAACATGTGAATGGTTTCCTTTCACACACTTAAAACATCACGTCATGTGACCACAGAAAAGATGTGGAATTAAGGGAGCAATATATAAAAGAGTAATCACTTTCTAAATTTAAATCTGCATTTACTGCATTGAGGCATTGTCTTCATAATGCCTAAGCAAGAACTTTGTTGTTTGAGTTCTCTTTATTGCCTCATTTCTAAACTTGGTAATCTAATCCACTCTTGGACTAATTCAATCAAACAGATGCTAATCCAATAGGAAATGACAGGAATCTGGCAAGACAACACTGACAGTCTCTTCGGTCTATTAAACTGACCTGATTAAACAACTTAAATTCAATAAAAGCAACTGTGTTGGTTTCGTCAGTTTTACTTTTATGGATGATCTACATTGTTGATAGAATAACCACAAAAGTTTGATAGAGAGATGATTATATTCAATAAATGCAAATGTAACACAAAGTATATCTTTCATCACTTTCAACACTGAAGTAAAAAGTTTATCTTGATTTTCTGTGCAACCAGTTTAATGTTATTTACTCTTTTGTCATTGAATATAAACCCTTTAGGCCACATTATGACCTTTCCATCAAATGCAGCCACTCGTGTCTTCCAGTGATGATATTCTCCTATTCATTTCACATCATCTTATTAAATGAAAATCCTGTGGGGCGTCTAATGCAATTAGAAAAGTCCTCATAATCTAAAGGGCTCTCCCGTTAAAAAATTAGTTTCAGAGGCTGCCCAAGGACACCAGAAAAAGAACATGGGTCTATTTTCCAGGGACTTTTTCAACTTGTCAACTCAGTCGGACCATCATATTACTTTGACTCTATCCTTTATAAAACTCTATCCTCTATCTTTCTGAAATCTGCCCAGAGCCAACTGAGTCAAACCTCCCAGCTAACACACGACGTACTTATTGGTACTTTTTGGTAATTTCATGACTTACCAACTGACAACGTAACTGCAACTTCCCAGGCACGTAATATCATTACCATTAAATTCCCAATTCCCAACATTGCCTTCACAGTCTCCTTGCGTTACAAGATAACCAAAAAGTAACCTGTTCGTACTATTTTGGTAATAATATGGCTTACTGGTAACGTAACTGCAACATCCCAGGCACGACATACCATTACTCATAAATGATCAATTCACAAGTTTATTTAATTCCTAACGGGAATTCCTAATGGGGAGTTTACCGTTGCAAGACGTTGCAATTGACCAAGAATGATCAATTACGTACATACTATTTTAGTAATTACATGACTTTTGATACTGCAACAAAATAATAACGAATATTTTATTACCCTACAAATAAAGTAACGACAAACATTTACTTGCCATTTAAATTTGCTGTTTTAAAATGTTTTAGTCGCAATAATACGTGCACTGCACTGGGCACAGAAGAATGGCATCTGACAGGAAAAAACACTAACTAAAGTTGAAAAACTGAAAATGCATATTATGACCCATTTATAAGAGAAGTTATCCATAATGATGTACTTTATAATAGCGATAAGAGCAGGAAGCACTGACAGATGCGATGTGCTGTATCTTCTAGTTGCCAGACAGGACTTTGGCCTTTAAGTGCTTTCAGAGGGAATTTTCAACACTTTTTCAGTTTCAGACTTCTAGTTTCATGTTATGAATTTAACTAAATTACTTCCCATAATGCGAAAAGTGAAAAGCCCTCCTTAACCATTATTCTGTTTCTTAGCTTT
The DNA here is from genome assembly GCA_019155185.1 of Beaufortia kweichowensis. NCBI lineage: Eukaryota > Metazoa > Chordata > Actinopteri > Cypriniformes > Gastromyzontidae > Beaufortia > Beaufortia kweichowensis. Next base: position 2,243,545 of record CM032797.1, on the reverse strand, counting down.
TTCTCTTACCGTGTTTATGCAACAGACATTTGAAAGTTTCTCTCATTATTTCCTGCATTTTTTCTCAAGATTTGTAAGACAGATGCACTGCAGAATCTGAACAATTTTCCATCGGAGAACTGTAGTTATATATGAAACGTGGCCTGGGAGAAGGATCTTGCACAGATTAAAATACAATATAATGGCATTTATGCACATGGTTTTGTGTGCAAATAAGATTTTTGATGTGTAATCTATCTCGTTTGGTGTCGATTATCAATGTAGCTTTATTGTGTCATGGGAGAAACTAAATAAATACTTTTCTTATCCACAAAAAACAAGCCTATAGACGAGCAAGTATTAATTATTCTCCTACTAATAACAACTATAGCTACTTCTAAAATGAATACTGAGGAGCACTGAATGCCAAGTACATTTGCAGATCAAACAGTATTTAAAGGGTGCGGTCTCCCTTATCCGCCTTGTTCCTAAGTAAATATGAAATAAGGGATGGGAAAAAGTCAAAGATCTTATGACAATGATCATCTTAATAATAGCAGCACAGACATGAAGGATTTTGGTTGACAGAGACACTTTCTTATGGAAGAAAAACTGATTATTCTCTAACTGACTCAGGCAAAATGTCAAATATCCTCTAAATAGCAGCGCACTACCAGCGGCTAGAGGGAGAAAGAAAATCTGAGTTTGCAAATTAACTAAAAAAAAATACAGAATGTAGCCTTGTCCTAAACGTGTCTACAAACAGCACATTTAACTTATTATTTATATTAATGCATAGATTAAATAAACTACAGTACAACTCCCTCTGTGCAAAATTTACATCAACCAGCCAGTGATGCATTTCCAGATGATGAGCGTTTTCATTTTTAATACATCACTGAGGTGAAGCTAATTAGCAAGAAACCACATTCATTGATAGATCAAAGAAACAGAGTAAATAAAATAGATGGGTGACTGCTGGCTGGGAATACACGCTGATGTTCATTAAAGATTTCCTATGAGGCAAAGTAGCAAAGTCATGGGGAAACCGATGCCTTTGTGTATTTTTGCTGATTCATTTCCAGTTAAAAAACGCTGCTTGCTGTCTGATTGTGAACTGTTATTGCTGTGAATGCTGTATATGCCAACGTGACGTTTAGAAACATGTAATGAAGTAAGTGTACAAACTCTGTCAAAGATCACTGTGCAGGGTTTCATCATTTGCAAGCATCCTCAAGCTTTCACACAATGCCAAGAAGAGCTAAAAACAGACAGTGGCCCCATGACGTATTTGTCCTTGCATACAGTAAACATGAAAATATTAAACTAATGACATCTGCACACAAATGACAACAAACGATTTTAATAAAATGATGAAAATACTGATAATAAAATCCGATGGCTGATTTGGATGGCTGTGTCCGAAAGCTTAGGCAGCTGACTTGTTGCCTCGCTGCCTTATCAGTAGCTGAGGAACAGTGTATAAAGTTTTATCATTTAAAACCTAAAAAGCTTATATTTGTAAAACGATTTGCTAGGAAAAGTTTGTTTGGTACCTCAACTTCTATTTGGTTTGATATTTTGCATCTAATTCAGATTATAAATTCAGATGTATCTGAAGTGGTCAATACTTTTTAATGTCCAGATGATGATGGAGCACAAAAATATCTGGGCTATAACAACATTACTGTATTAAAAAGTAATGTGATATCAATTTCTAGACCATAATTGATAACTCATGCTTATCTGTGCTTTTTGAATAAAGACCCTATTACTCTGATCATGAAATCAATCCAACAAATTGTATTCAGTACGGTTTGCTGAACTGTATGGTCATTAGATCATATCAATATCACTTCCATATGAAGTAACATATAGTAATTAAAGCATCCAGTCAAAACTGATTCATGTGTTTGTGATGAAGACACTACCTGATCCTCCTGTATAACTTGACTATAATTAAAAGAGACTTTCCAACAGCTGTGTCTGCAAACAAGCCGATTATCTTAAAAGGACATAATGTGACACTGATGTGATAAAGGAAAGCCACCGCAGACATTTTTAAGATTATCTCTGTGTCTTGCTCAGAGTAAATCCATAAATCTGACCCACATTTACTACTGTATTGCACAATACCTTGATAGGCCAATGAAGGCAAAAGGGGAGAACACTGCTGGCTTTAGAGGCGGTAGAGAGAGTGGTTATGTCATTCGCTCGGCATGAGGAGAACCCGGTGACATCCCCCCCGTGATGGCTGTTGATGCGGATGACTCATATTCATCTAAGTCAGCAGTGCCATTCTTTCCCCGTCTGTCTGTACACAAGCTGCTGATCTTGTGCAATGTATGCCAGTGTAACGCAGGCTTTGGGCAATGCTTTGTAAATAAACTTATTACATGCATACAGTGAGAATTTGTGGTGTAAACTATATTAAACCATGCATGCGTGTATATTACTGCTCACTGACTCACATCACTCAAAGATGTTGGACAGATGATACAATGTTGCTCTTTTTTCAGTTTCGGAACGCAGACACTCTTACCTTGGTGACAACATTTTGCTGGAGTCCCGTTTTCAGTTCGTATCCCGACTGCATGCATACGCACTGCGATGACGGATCGGTGCCGTTGCTCTCATTACTCACGCCGCTAGATAACGCGGCTGACGGGTCGCTTTTATTCGCGTGCGCTTGGACACACGTGTCGTGCGGCTGAGCCAGAAGAAAATTGTCCGAAAATTGGCTGAAGCCAATGAATATGGCCGGGATGCACGTCAAAACGACCAGCTGTATCTGAAATCTCCCAAAGCCTCCCAGACTGGGAAAAACGACGCCGTCGATCTGCGAAAGTAAATCGGGCGTTTTACTGGTTTCGGGGGTGACGAAGCCGTTCTCGGGTGGATGAGGCTCAGCGTCCAGCTGAGACACTGCCATCACCGTCTCGCACATACTGCCTGCCTGCAGCCCGGTTCGGTAATGCGTCAGATACACAAGATCCCCGTTCACGCTCAATAAACGCTGCTATTGTCAGCGATCAGGGAGTGGTGCGCGTGTCTTCACCCATTTATAAATCGTCACGAACTGTCCAGTAGATTTAAAGGTCCGTTTTCACGAGCGCTCTACCATCCAAACGCGTTCATATTGTCGACTCACCAAATAGTGGAGGTAAAGCAAACCGAGTCATTTCATCCGAGCCGGAAGAGAGCACACGGTAATGAAAACATGCCTGCCCCCTTTCCACAATTCACAGCCACAGGTAACACACCTGTCCCGAAGCGCGCGGACACGCAGAGCTGCTGCGCTCGACATTATGCGTCATGATCCACTAAGACGAGACATATCTTTTCCTGTTCAAAGTAATCAGGTTATTCGGTCGCTATTAAGTCGCTGTCTTAAGATAATACGAAAACAGCCACTATCGAGAACGTGTGAAGGCGGAACCTCAACGTAACCTTCGCACGTTTGCGCTGACTATGCGCTTAACTTCAGCTCATCAAGCACAGAGAGTATATATATATATATATATATATATATATATATATTGAGTTTTTATGTTGAGCATTTAATCAAAAATATGAACTCTAGTTTGCTCATGATAATTTTTTTTATCGTTGGTTAATATAGTTGCTCTTTAGCAAAGTAATACTATACCATTTAAAGTGATATGCTTATCTCATTTTGCAGTAACTGCTGCCCTCTGCTGGCCAATAATAATAAAGTCTCTGTAACTTACTTTAAGTTATGTACCCTAGTATTAAAGCAAAAAACACTAAACTTATTTGTTGTTTGTTATACAATATTTTTTATCATTAAATTTTAGCCTCATTTATCGTTTCCATGTATGTTTACATTAGAGGGATCGTTTTAAATATTTTGTAAAACAAAACTTAAATTCTTATTTTTGTAAATCATTGTAATTTAGGCGAGCCTGCCCTCTAGTGATGACAAACAGTGTTACAAGAATTACCGGTGAATAATTGTCTTTTAAGTAAATAGTGTTAGCAAGAGGATCATTTTAAGTAAGTGTTATGGGTTAGAGGCCTGTGGTTTGACCAGATTTGACCAGCTGCTACTTGAAGTATTTTGAATGCTATTTTTAAAATATTTTTTTATTGACCATTTTCACTCAATACAGCATTTTTTTTTTACATTTTTTAGTTTTGTAACTTTATGTAACAATAATAATTATACAGATCAATTTGTGTTTTTAGTCAGGAATGATAATGACACCAACATGTATATTATAATTTGTGACCAGTTCTGGAAGTTCCTAATAGAATAATGTGAATTTCCTCAGGTTAGAATTTGTTCACCCTGTTGTCCTTTGAATTTAGACGTTAAATATCAGGAAAGGTTTTATTTGCTTATTGTTGGTTTATTCTCAGAGATAGATTAAGTTTACTCAGCTTTTACACAGTTTTCTCTGCTTAATCTATCTATTGCTCAATTATAGTGCTCTGTTTGTAACCTTGACATCAACCCACTGCTGTTAACATGTATGTAAACTCTAATGTGTGAACATGTATGTTTTTGTGCTGTGACAGAAGAAGAGATGCTGGCCACACCCTTTATTTGGAAACCTCAACCTTTGCTCCCACCCATGAGTCATAAAACCGCAGCCTGGTGATAGAAAATAATGCAGATACTATGTTTATTTATTGACTTTTTTTGCTGTATTAATTCATCTTTACATTTTCTCAAAACAGTAGAATTAAATTCACACTGGGTTTAACTATACAGTATAATAAATGAAGATTTTAATGGAAGTAATACTTTTCATAATTTTTAACGTACATTTTTTTTATAAATATCAAGACATTATTAATAACCATTATGAAATTAACTAATTACTGTTAGCTAAAACACATCTTGCATTCTTCGCTTGTTTCATAAATTATTTCATGTTTTTTAACCATTTGCTGTAGCTTTTAATAAAAAGTCATTAATTAGCCTACGAAGATATTTTATTCTGTAGTGACCCAACTAGTGACCTAGTTATTCTACTAGTGACCCAACAGTAGGGCATGGTGTTACACAAGGTCAGCATGTGTTCATGAATATTACTCCTGTTTAATAACTTCAAAACAATACTTCAAAATATTTAACTACACCTAAAATTGACCTTCAAATATTATGTCTCCTAAAAATGTCTTTGCTTTCACTTGTGCACCCATCCAAAGCGAGGTTAGATGCTCTGTAACAGATAAAAATGTTAATATACAGGTAAAAATGGGGCATGTCTGTGGTTGATGAAGTCATTAGGTGTGTAATGGTGTCATATGACTAATTCTGTGTGTGTGTGTGTGTGCTGGTGTGTGTTGTTCTGGTAACCGAATGTACCCACAAAGATAATACGGTCCCCATGAGGAAAGCAGCTAATAAATCATACTATATGATTTTTATCTGAAAATGTAGAAATGCAGAAAGGTTTGTGTGAGGGTTAGGTTTAGAGGTAGGTTTAGTATTGTTATGTTTATTGAAAGTCCCCATAAAACATGGGAATCCAACATGTGTGTGTGTGTTGAAGTTTTGACGTGTCTGAGTACTTCATTGGTGCTGGCAGTGTAATCTGAAACTGGGCAAATGTTCAATTTTAAGTGCTAAAGTTTTCTTTAGTTTCGTGAAGTCACTTCTGACTGTAATGGTTAAGTGTGTGTTGATCACAACTTTCAGTGTTGAATTGCAGCTTGTTTCATACTGGTAAATTATGCATGCTCATCTCAACCCACTACCTTCTGCATTACATTTGATTTTGTAATGGAATAACAATCAATTTGATCAAAATGCTGTGAGAGCGCCTGTCTGTGTGCTCCTGCGTGGGAGTTTAGAGAAGCAGGAGTATTCACTGGTTAGGGTGTGTCATGAACATTGAGCCAGAATACAGTGACTAACATTTTGTCAGGAAAGGCTTACAGAGAAACACATTAAGTGGGAACAGAACAGGTGAAGACATGGGGGTATTTAAGCAGCCACACCTGAATCTTAAAGAGGTGGGGAGGATGGAAAAGAGGTGAGTGGCCACACCCCTATGAGCCACTCTTTGTAATGTCTGGAAGTAAAGGAGTTACTGAATAATCTGTCTGCAGAACTCAAATGTATCCACGAATACAGGTTTGGGTTCAGGTGTTCTGCAAGGAACTGATAACTGGAAATATTGTTCGGCCACTGTAGTGGGGGACACAATTTGTCTTGTCTTGTCTATTGGGATGGAAAGAGGAGGCCTACCAGAAAAATGTTGAACATAAAACACTATCTACACTCTCTATCTGTCTTTTTAGCAGTTTCAGTTTACTGACCTCAAATTGCATGCCACGGGAGGGTGGGGTTTTGGAGAGAGGGTGTGTTGTTGAAGTGCTTAAAACTGCTTTTAAATATACTGTAGCTTACAGCACAATCACTTGCTGGATTGTGATGGAAAGTTAAATGCTCAACAAATGTACAGCACTGTAAATGCAACAATTTCCAAATTCAGTTTAAACACACAGTTACTTGCATAGAGGCTTTTATTAGTATTGGTATTTAGGGACCTTTCTGTTACTTTAAGCTTAAGGATCGTATGAAGATTTTGTCATGTATGTGCATGAGTGTGAATGGTAGCACTGGTCTTAGTCATAGCATTTACAAGTAGACATAGACAAGTTCGTTCATGCATAGACTCGTAGACTCTTGACAGAAGTGCAACAATTATGTTCGCAAAAAGTGAATACAAAAATTATGATGGGCTTGACTGGTGTGTCTCTAGGTGTGTGTCACTCTTTGTAAATGAGATTAAAGTAAAACACAATGTTCCCAGTTAAAGTATGTATATTATAGCAGTGGTTCTTTCTCCTGGCCCTGGATAAAGAAAGTCTCCATTTTGTAACATACCTGATTTCAGCTCGATATCAGAGAAAACTTGAACTGAAGTAGGTGTGTCAGATAAGGGAGAGATATGAAATGTGCAGCACTGTGGGTCCTCTGGAGCAGGATAAAAAATACTGTGTTACTGTAATAAACAGCATTTGCATGCAATCAAATGATCTACAATGTGCTTTGGAAATGATAAGTGTACCAAAGGTTAGTTTAATTTAAAGGCTGAGACAAAGATTTACATAAAAACCAGTTTGCACAAAGGTAAAATTAAAATAATAATAAAGACAAAAGACAAATTGCTTGTTGTTTTCCTTAAACTGTAAGTCACTTTGGAATAAAGGCGTCTGCTAAATTAGTAAATGCATGTACATGTAAAGTGGCCATTTTGTCCGTTTTCTGACTTCGAAGACCGAGAGTGAAACAGGTCCACCAAGGTTTGTTCTGATCAGCCATTGGTCACCTTGAAAAATAACTGCTTTGTCTGATAATGATCATATTTAATAACATGCGTATACCTTATGGACCATGTTGGCAACAGACAGCTTGAATATTTAAAAGTCAACAGTTCAATGGTGAGAGCCAAATGCTTGTTGTTTTTCCTATTATAGTGCCACCACATGACCTGCCACACATGCCATACATTGACAAACATGTGTCAAATTTGCTGTAAAAGCATGTGTTTTCACTGGATATGCCCTAATTACTTACTAATTACTTAAAAAAGTGAATTTATTTTTTTGGATAATTACTGATATTTTACCATCAGAGATTGTTTCAGCAGTGATTTAGCGATTTAACTATTTTGCAAAAGAAGTTAATGTCAAATTTAATATGGCAGCATAACATTTTATAGCAGATATAAACTCTCAGATACTATAAAATACAAATAAGGAGTTATGAGTGTTTTTCCTCATTGCCTGTTCTGGGTGAGTTTATGGGAATGTGTGGCCTGCTGTAACATGTGGTTTGGTCTCAGTAAAAAATTTGAGGGAATAAAAAAACTATAAAAATCTGTTAAGGCAACGTTTGTGCTTGAACTGCTAAAAAGTCAACATCTCAAAAATATCATATAAGGTGTGCGCTATTGTATAATGACACTTGATATTTGATCACTGTGTCAATATTTTCTAATGACAGCAGAACCTGATACTTTTTGGCTAATGGTTTAGAGATTAAAGGTTAACATGTATACGTTTAACAGATGAATCCTGATTGGGGTTAGATTTAACTAAAAATCCAAAGTTAAACATTCTTATTTGTTGAAAGAAGGATTTCAGAGATCAAACTTGAATCTTTAATTCTAACTGGGAAACGTGCACTTGATAAACAGGTTCAGTGCTCTAGCCCTTGAAAGGGAGCATACTTATCTGTCAGATTGTTAAAAGTAAAAACAGTTGCTTTTAAAAGATCAACTGGTTGGTTGAGATGATATTGTGCAACAGCCTTGCTGCAGAATTTAATTGGTTGAATGCTAATGATTTATAATACACATATTAAGACATAGTTTTACACACATAATATGGGGCAATCAGTGATCATTTTAAATGCTGAGATATGCAAAAACATTATGACTCATCTCAATCATGACATCTTTACTATATCAGATTCGTAATCCATTCTTAACTCTCCCTTTTAAAAGAGCCAAATAATACAGTAAATGTATGCAAGAGAAAATTGCCTTTATTACTTTTCAGTTGCTTTCACTTGCAAATCTACTGAGCGGTTCTTTAGAAGTGAAATACTGCTTTCCAGGCTAGCAGACAAGAAAAAGCAAATGGCTTCAGAAAGAAGAAAGGTTGCCAAGATCCTCCCTGCAATCACAGAGGATTGCGATTGTGAGAGGGTGTGTGACTGGGAGGGGTGGGTGTGTTGACAACACACACACAGAGACAGGCGAAAGTCCTGTTGAGTCTCACAGTGTTTTTGAGTCAGACAGGGTGTGTTTCCCTGCAACCTCCCATGCTCATTGGTTTTTTTAACAAATGTCAGGTTTAAATGGAATTTAAATGAATTATAAATAAATAATAATTACTTTTTTCAATCTTTAAAAAACTGCATGACATTTTCCACTTTTAAGTGTTTAAAAGTTTGGAGTAGGCTAAATACATCACACAAATATCAAACCAACAAAAATCAAACTATGTAACTTGAGTTCTATAAAGTCCACTATAAACAAATAATCAAATAGTACAATATGTTTGGCTTTCAAAAACGTTTGGAAACAGCCCTTAGGAAAATAAACTCTGGTTTTATTATTGTGTAAGTGAAGTAACCATGTTTGTTTGGCAGATTCATTACCATTTGTAAAATCAAAGTTTTACTACATGATTAAAGTGTTGTGGGTAAGACCATAGTACATTTGTGGTTATTATTGTATTACTGCAGATTAAACAAACTACGGTTGTGAAAATACTGGATTTAAACATGAAACATTTTTGGAAGTGTACAAACAAACAAATGCAACTTTTCAGCTTCTCAAAGTTGGCTTAAGTAAAAAAAGCGTAAATCCCTATTTGACCGTGCTGAAGAATCTCGTGGGAAAGTGTGGGAATGTCACTTCATGAGAAATATCAGCCCGCGAGCAGAGCAGCGCGAGCAGACGGGCGCAGGTCTAGGTGTGGTCTAACGGCCAAAACCGGAACTATCCGGAGCTCAGAGGTCAGTATCTGCGCAGTCGGTGACGGGGAAGGACGAGCACAGAGAAGATTACTGTTATTGCGTTTTTGTTAAGGAGACACTGGCCCATGAATAGTTACTGAAGTTTTCAGGAAGATGAGTTCGTACGGATCTCAGACCAGACTGCACCAGATCGGGCGCAGATCTAATTCACGGCCCGATCTCACCACTGCGGGCTTCAGGAACGACGGGCAGGTGTTCATGAGTGGAAATGGATATGGACAGTCTGAGATTAATGATGGTTTCACGCAGACCATGACGCACTCTTTCTCCAGAAACTCACAGGGAGGAGGAGGAGGAGGAGGACAAACGTGAGTTTTTATTAATAAAGACAAAGTTTTGCCTTATTTGTTTGATTTATTATATTCGTGTACCATTAGGGAAAAGGTAAACTGTTTTGCATAGCAAACATGACATTATATAGGCCTTAAATGTTCTCCTAAAAATAGTCTAAAATTCATCTCCTCACGATTTTTAGAAGGTTTCGTTTCCAAAAGTGTAGCGAAAAATACCGAAAAAAATGGATTTTAACAGGATTATATGATCTGCGCTTTGCTATTCACATTATTGCTCCAGCGCCACAAGTGACTCATGTGTTATTTCCTTCTATTGTTATTTGTTATGTTAAAAGATACAGCTAAGACACTGCTGGTACGCAAATGAAACTGATATTTTTACTGAAGTTTATTAGAAGTATACATGAGTGTTGAATAAAAATGCATTAGTTTTTGCATTAGTATGTATTAGTCGATTACACATGAAAGATTTGACAAAATGAATAAAATGTTAACATTATGTGCAGATTATTAAATGCAGTAGTTTGCATGGAATTTGCAATATATTAAGGTGCATTTTATCTGTTAATATATTCATTAATATAGTCTAATTCAAAATTAAAGCAAACTGACAGTTTACATCAACAAATCATTTAGGCATTTAGAAAAATTTAGGCACAATGACAATGTAAGCTTCACGTATGCCTTTATTAATGTTTAGCTAATACATATAATGACAAATGAGGGTATTTATTTGTTTTTGCTTTCTTTTTTTTAGAATGTCATCCATGTCTGTTCAGAAAAGAGCTCAGATGCATTACACCGAATGTATGAACGGTCTGCAGATGGCACAGCAAATCCTGCTGAATGTAAGTGTCATTTACAAACACTTTTACATGACCTGCGCACACAGCGGTCTGAACTTTTACTGCTTTCCACTTGATTGTAAAGTCTGTCTGGGGTATAACTTACAGCTAGCCTTTCCTTAAGCTCTCAGATTGCTGATCTGTGCTGATCTGGGGTCAGTGCTTTAGCTCAGGTGTTGTTGTTGTGTGTGAGAGAGATCTGTGCGCTGTATTGCTTTTGAATTCTTGGCTTGAAAATGCGAAAATGTTAAGCAACTGTACTTGGCAGAGTAACAATTTCTCTTAAAAACGTTGTAGTGCCCTTATATTTTACTGGTTTACCTTCATGTCACTGAAGTGGGTTCTTCCCGTTTTCAAAAGAACTCCCATGTGGTTCAATGAACTACTAAGTTGTGCATTTTAAAAGGGAAACAGTGTTCAGGCTGTCGAGCTTAGAGTTGTGTAAAAGCCTTTGTTATTTTGTGCTGTGATTTGTGCTTCTCCTGCCAGAGGAATTTCCTGTCATCTGTCTAATTATAGTCTGTGCACTGACATGTTAAATGCTTTGTAATACGCTGTGGCATAATTTATTTCTGATTGCTCTTGCATTGTTTCATATCTCTATTTTTAAATAATCCGCTTGGTCTGATTTAACAATATATGAACATTTTCTGCAGTGTGGACGTCTTGTTGATGTGAACTAGGGGTGTCACAATATATCAGTATTGGCAATGACCGTGATATTGTGTTTATTCTGAAGATATGATAGTAAATTAAATAATGTAGCACCCATTCAAAAATTTGCCACAACGAGCCCTAATGGTTACAAACTCTCTTTCCGCCTCCTTACACTTGTACTATGGATACGATTCCTTGGTCAAAAATTAAAGCTAAATTTGGCTGATAACATTATTGATTTATAAAAAAAACTAGATACTGCAATAATGTCGTTATCATGAATAGTTCTTGCCTCAGTAATTTACATAGTGAAAATCTAACGTGACCGCCCTAGTGTGAATTTCAGTTATCCCCTCGTTTCTTTTTGCTTCATTTATTTTGTGAAGATGGATCAGCTATTTATACATGTCTTGTTGCAGATGGGATCGGCGTCTGAGGTGGACAAAAACATGTTTCAAGCTATGGAGTCCCTGGACCAGCTCAAGAAATGTGCCAAAGAGTTATGGTCTGCCGGGCAACCCCATGACATCATACTCAGATGGTAACTGCAGCCTGTGTTTGTGTGTGCTTGTGTGTTGTTCTGTAAATAAATCTAATCTAAAGCTAATTTATATCATAACTAAATGTACACTTAATCTACAAGTAGTGTATAAATCTTTGTGTCAGTTACCAGATACATGTTGTGAATTTAGTTACGCATAATGTGTTTCTTTAACTAAAAATTACAGCTTGATTGGAAATATGTTCATATCTGTTCAAGTCAGGGGCTGTTGTCTTCTTGGTAAAACTTAAAAAAGTTGTTAAAATATTTGTAAAAAATATTTTTTTGTGATTGAAAGGGACAGACCAGCTGTTGTATTTTGTGTAGAAAGTCATTTTTATGCAATATTTCATATTTAAAATGAAGTGTCCTGGTCTTATGTTTGACAATTTAATTTACATTTCAATTATACTTTTACTGAGTTACTGTGAAACACCCAAATAGTGTGTTAATGAAAACAAAGAAAGTTAAACCTTTTAAATCTGGTTCTGTCCTTCAGGATAGATGAGTGCCGTGGCTTAAATGCAGAGATCCGAAACTCCATCACAGGCACCACTGTGAGGAGGACCAGCACCAACATGAACACCATGAACACCATGAACACTATGAACACCATGAACACCATGAACACCATGAACACCATGAACACCATGAACACCATGAACACCATGAACTGGGAGGACCCTAGCAAGAGCCTCCAGGATGCAATGGCATGGATCAACCAGAAGAAGGTCAGCACATTAAACGTTCATCCTCTAACTTAGACAATAGTCCGTAAAACTACTTGCTCAGTAGTCGGATAAAATGAATAATGTGATTTGGTGCATAGTGCAAGCTGCACCAGCTAATTAATTTATTTGAAGACTAACAGCTGCAAGATATTTAATTATAATAAATGTAACCAGAAACATCCAAAGACAAATTTCTTTTTCTGTTAGAACTGATTGCTGTTAGAACAGATGATCATATCATGTCTGCATAAAATCCACCTTTCGAGCGAAAACCACTTTCATGCCAAACAAATAAAACTCATATATCAGTTAGACATTGGTATGCACCCAAGGCTTTAATCTGATCATGCCTCATTCAGGCTTATTCAGCCTTCAAAATGAAAGTGTATTTCTTTAAGCATGAGAATCTTGAAAAATGTTCTTGCAAGCAGCAAACACACTGCTCCCGTTTACAAAAAAATGTCAGTGATATTCAGCACGTTTTTAGCATGTGGTGTGAAATTGATTTCAGATCCAATTTCCACACCTAGCTTATGCAAGAGATTTCTGGAGCCTTGTATCTTCTCAACTGCTTGGAGAAAAGCCAGCGTGTTGTTGATTATGAGAGCTCCCACCCTTCTGAATGACAAGGATAAAGAGCTCAGACTGACAGAACTACATTGGAATTTAGTCTCCTCCTCTTGTCCAGGCCAGTGAAGTGCTGTGAGTGTGATGGGATTTAGTCTTATCTCATATTCTGACCCACAGTAATGTGATACCTTCCCAGTAAAGGAGTGAAATAGTGGAGGGGTGTGTTTCAGACGCTGACTTGTTGTTACTTGTGATGGTGGAGCACTATGGTTTCCACACCTACAGCAACAGACACACCCGGTATTTAGGACCACTCCCATTTTTCGCCCTACTGCACCACACCCCAAAACCAGTCCACCTCGTCACGACTTTCTGCGTCAGTTGAAATCATTCTGATACAATTTTATCTCCTCTTTATATCTCTCTGTCTTTCTTTTTGTTTTGTTTGTTTCGGATAATTAACTGTCTCACTTTTGCAGCATATGAGACATTTTAGACATGACCATACACTCTTAAAAATAGGTGCGATAATGAACCATTCACTTTAAAAGTACCTAAAAGCACAATTTGTTTCTTACCTCTTTAGTCTCAAGAAAATTTTTCAACAGCAAAGATCTTTTGTGAAACCTTTTTGATGTTGTAGGTTCTTAATGGAACCATACAGCCAGAAATGGTTCTTCTATCGCATTGTGAAGCGCATTTATGCAGTAAAAATGTTATTACCTATTCATAATATAGGTAATTGCTGCTGAACACTTATTATATTTATATAAATGCATAATATGGGTAATAAATAAGCATAATGTCAGTTGAGCCTGACAACCAGGATCACTGTGTACTTTGCTTATTTGTTTTATAGAGATGAGTAGCTTGTTATACAAGTTTCAAGTGAGTGATATTAGACATGTTGAGTGAAATGTAAATGTTGGCAACTTTCAATTTTCTTTTTTTAATTATAATAATTATTTTCTTTCTTTCTTTCTTTTTGTTTTTCTTCATTATGATATATTGACATGACAGATTTCCAGGCCTGTGTACAAATTTTCCACTCTTATCACACAAACCTGTGACACACACACACACCACAGGTTAGACAGAGCATGCATTGTGTGGCTTGTGCAGGAAGGAGGGGGAAAAACAGGGAGTGGCTCTAGCAAGAAGAAAAAAGCTCAAACAAAAGCAGCGAAAGTGTCTCGGCCGTAACTGGTTTGCAGTGGTTAGGGATCTTATCTGCTCTAAACTCTGCAGGGGTGAATAGCTGAAATACCTAAGTTACAATCTTCCTGTGGACCCTGATCCTTATTGCCAGACAATTATGTAAGAACCCACTAAACTGATCTGAGATCAGCATGGAAGAGCTGTTGTAGTTTACAGCTGAAGTTAATGATTAATCGCTGCCATCTACAGGCCAAGATTGAAAGTGCCATAAAGCACATTAATCATTAATATCTGTCTAACTATCCACATGCAGAAAGATTATGCAAGGGTTATAGAATTACTTGTAAAGAATCACATTAAAATTGAATTGTTTGATGTGAACTACAGACTCAGTAGTTTAGTAGAGGCAATCTGTGTAGGAGAAAGTGTTTCAACATAGCAAAAATTTCACATATTACTTTAATTTGGTAATTTGGTACTTTAATTTAGTGTTATTGGTGTCCCAGTTAACACTTTGTTTTAGATCATGTAAACAGATTACCGTACTTATGTAAGTTTTTGTAAAATGGTTAGGGGAAATCTAATGGGTATGTTTGTGCACGCACATTTACCTGGATTTTGTTTTTTGTGTTGTGTAGCGCCTCATCGAGACCGCACCCTATGGCGAAGATACAGATGTCATCAGCCAACAAATCCAGAATCACAACAAGTTTCACAGTTCCATTCAGAGAAGCCAAGAGGTGGACAGAGCACGAGATGAGCTGGTGAGTGTGTGTGCATGTGTTGTATGTGTGGTTCTGGTAATCCCTGCAGTGTATGGAACTAATGTACCCATAAAGATTCTAGTAAGTTTTGACCTTGTGGGGACATTTTTAGCTCCCCATAAGAAAAACAGCTTATAATTCATACTAAATGATGATGATTCACACTAAATGATTATTTGAAAATGTAAAAATGCAGAAAGATAAGTGTGAGGTTAGGGTTACACCTTACATTGTCATCATTATGTCTATGAAAAGTCCCCATAAAACATGGAAATCCAACATATCAACAAGTCACTGTAGCACACAAGCATACATGCAATTACAAACATGAATCTTTACAAGTGCAGAATTATTAGTCTGTAGAATAAATCTAGGAAAAATACACATGAAATGTTTTTTCTTGCAGATGCAAAACAGAGAGAAGGCTGGACTTCATGCCTTGGATCAAGAATGGGACAATTTACAGGTTAGACAAAACTAATACTTGTGAAGATGACACATTAATGACTTTTTAATACAAGTTATTATTATGTGTTACCAATAGAATATTAGAGGTCTTTTTTCTTGACCACACAGAAAATGTCACACGCCCGTACGGCTAATCTAAGAGACCTGCAGAACATCATCGAGGAGATCTCCAGCGCCATCATGTGGGTGAACGACAGAGAAGAAGAGGAGCTGGTGTTTGACTGGGGAGATAAAAACATTGATACCTACATCCCCCAAAAACAAGAGAGCTACTCTGTAAGAAAACACACTTGCCTCTAATCAAATGTACATGCACTCAAATCAGTCTGCTACAGTCACTAATGCAGATATTTGATCTCATTAGTATTCATAAGAGTCCACGTGATCAAAACACAATAACATTTAAACAAATGACACAGGTAACAATAACTAGTTTATCATAGGATGGACTGATATCACTTTCTTACTTTCTGACAGAAACTGATGAGTGACCTAGAAGAGAAGGAGAAAGATCTTAACAAACTAAAGGCAAAGGTGGATAACCTTCTGAGGAACCAACATCCAGCATCTGATAAGATACAGGTCAGCAATCTTACAACAGTAACATAACCAGCACAAAATTATAGATCATATATAAAGTCAGAAAAATTTTATTTTTTATGTTAAAATGCCTTTTGCATTCTAATATTGTTAGTGCTCCCTGTTTCTAACAGGCTTACATGGACACATTGCAAACCCAATGGAGCTGGTTGATGCTGATCACCAAATGCATTCATGTTCACTTGAAAGAGAATGCCGCCTACAGCCAGGTGAGGGAAAGACTGAACATTGTCATGTTTTGGCAAGAACGCACAAGAACCAACGGGATTGGTGCCGTGCCGCAATGATTGAACGCATGCTGATCATTCCCATTGATACGCAATGTATTGTTTGCTAAGGTGGAAGAACAGTATAGAAGGTCTCAACTGAATTGTGTGGTGTGTGTGTGTTTACGCTTTGTAGTTCTTCAAGGAGGCCAATGAGACATACACCAGACTGCAGAAAGACCACGACAGCATTCGTAAGAATTTCAGCTGTGACAAGAACACATCACTGGAGAACCTCACAGAAATGCTCAAAAGACTGGAGGTAATGCAGCCATATGTGATAGAAACACCACAAGAAATACCAAAATGAGATAATGTTAAATTATGATAGAAGGGAAAGCACATTTTGAAGGCACTACTAAAAAATCATCTGTATAAAAAATTACAGTTTTAAAATGACACATTATATTATTAACATTACTGGTATGTCTCCTTTTGCTACACGAGCTGACATGACGTTTAAAGAGCGTAACTTTTAATGATGTATGGTATACTGTACCTGTAAATTGCTTTGGATAAAAGAGTCTGCCAAATGCATATATGTAAATGTAATGATTTGACAAGATTCCCAAAAGCATCATGTGTGTTGTAGATGAGTCGAGACGAAAATCTGACACAAGAGTTAACATGGTTAATCTCAAAATGTCTTTGTATGTTATCTTTAATTACATTTTGATTTTTCAGTGTATATGACTGAAATTATCACCTATTGGGCAGCACCATCTTAAGCTAAACTGAGCTTAAGCATCTGATTTTTACAAAACTTTTTTCAGTTTTGAACATTTATCTTTTTATCCTGCTTGTGGTTCACACCTACATTTTATAAGAACGGTTTTGTTTTGTCACTTGCAGTATTCTGGGTGTTAACGTCATCTACATTGTAAGCAAGCCAGCAGAACAATAAGGAACACTTAAACAGTGTTTTTGCATGCTTTATATAATGTAACATCTCTCTGCAAATGCAACTTAAACACACTGTGCAAATCAGCGCTCAAAAACTCTAGTGTCTTATTCTTATGATGTCGTGTATGTTTGTGTGTGTAGAAGGAGAAAGAGAAGATCATGGAGAGTAAGAGGCAGGTACAGACATTGGTCAGCAAGTCCAAGAACATTGTTTGCCTGAAGCCTCGTAACCCAGAGGAAAAGAGCAGCAGTCCAGTCATAGTGAAAGCTCTGTGTGACTTCAAACAGGACCAGGTCAGCTCCTTACACTTTTCTTTATTTCATCCTTTTTAAGGGTTCTCCTTCACAGAAACTTTCTTTCAGAACACAACAGATTTCTCTATGAAATATTAACTTACAGTGCCCATTGTGTGTGTTACAGAAGGGCATTTTGAACGGAAACACAGGTATTCTGAAAGACAACTCGCAGCGCAGTAAGTGGCTTGTTACTGGACCCGGAGGACTGGACATGCTCATACCATCAGTGGGTCTGATCATACCACCACCCAACCCTCTGAGCATCAGCCTGGCCAACAAGTACATACACACACACACATACGCACAGATATCAACATAGAGCATCTGATCTAAAGAACTGTAATGAGAAGTGACTCCTGAATTGCTCCACAGGAACGAGCAGTACTATGAAGCCATCATGTCCATCTGGAGTCAGCTGTACATCAACATTAAGAGCCTGATCTCCTGGAAGTACTGCATGAAGGACATTCAATACATTAACTCCCTCACACTGTCCATGGTATGAATTACTATACTATAACAAGGACCACATCTTGTTTGCTTATATACTTTGGATCAAAGCTTGCATTATAAAAATGTATCTTTAAATGCTAAGCAGACACTTCATACGCCAACGGTTATACATTTTGTCACGCTCTGTGTGTTTTACATAACTTAAATAATGTAAAACAACCTCTTTTAGCTGTCACAAATGCGTCCCGAGGAGTACCGTAACATTATCAAGAATCTGGAGATGCACTACTTGGAGTTTATGCGTAACAGCCACGGCTCCGAGATGTTTGCAGATGATGACAAGAGAATGATTGAGCTGCAATACACCGGAGCACAGTCGCATTATGACCAGTTGGTGATCCAGCTACCCAACTACAGTAAGTCCAGACAACATCATTTACCTCCAGTAATGCACTATAGCTTAAAGGATGCGACAGGACTCATCTATTAGAAAAACTGTTTGAGCGCTTGGTTTTATTTGTCTTTCAGGGGAGAATGGGATGGATACCACTGGGAAGGTGGTGATCAAGCCAACAACGGATGGTAACAAGGTTCAGAAAGATGTGAACAAGATGCAGACAGATGGGAAGATGGTGGTGACAAACGGGAAGATGATGGTCAGCTCAGGACTAAACATTGGATTCATGTCAGACCTGAGTGCTCTCAGACACAAACTAGAGGTAGCGGAGGGAGGTCTGATTCAGGACCTTCATGTGCCTCTGAAGGAGAACAGCGTACAGGAGTGCTCACAGAGACTTGTGCGGCTGCAGGTATACACAAACATCACTGAGCATTAGGGAGCATCTCAATATCAGCATTCGCCATTGAAGAATCCTACTTTATAGCAATAATCAAGTCATTTATAAAGACAATTTATATCGTATTATTTTTATTTTTTAATATATTAGTGCCTTTACTGTCACTGACAGAAAGCTTGTATGTTAAATCTCTATTATTCTATAAATAAAAAAGCACTGTACTTTTAAATACTTAAGCACTGTGTTGTTAAAGTTGACAAGCTCCACATAAAACTTTTCATTGGTTAAATACTTGCAATAGCAATGATTTATGAAAATATAAATAGTAGTAGATATGAGGTTTCTGCCCGACAGTGACGATATTAGGGTTAAGTATTTACAGAATAGTTATCTGTTCTCAACTAATTTTAAGTTATGAGCAGCATATTATTCTAAGCCACTGATTTGTAGGTATTTTGCCAAATGATTTCAGGGTGTTCATCGCGATCTGGACTCTATCCGGGACGAGTACCTGCGTCTGAGGGAGAAGATTTTGAGAGAGCTGGAAGGCAGCACTAATGCAGAGCAGACCCGTTACCTGCGTGCTGAACTGGACCACATCAACCAGAAACTGGGAAACCTGCAAGGCTTCTCAACTGCTTATATCCAGAGGCAAGAACATTTAACACGGTCCAACAGAGCAATGTTTGGACTTTGCCACAGTGTTTACACCTTTTGCCAACCTACCAATGGTTTAGTTAGGTAACACTCTGGTAGAACAAAGTATTTTAACCCGTTAACAATGGCACTTTGGCACTAATCAATATAGGTTGTTTACCTCAGATGAAGCTTGACTTGAAAATGGTTTATGAAAATCTGGTGTATTGACTAAAGTTCTCATAATGTTCTTATGAGTACTTTATTGTGTTTAGGCTCACTGCTCTTCAAGCTTTGCTGCAGAATCTACTGCAGGCTGAGGACATCATTAAAGTGCATGAAGCCCGTCTTACAGAGAAGGAAACCTCTTCTCTTGATGTGGATGAAGTGAAGAGATACTGTGCGACTCTCAAGGTTGTACTTAAATATTTATTCAAATAAAGAGTTCAAATGTTTATCAGACATAAACAAGCCTTGTCTTCTTTTCTGTTGTCTCACTATGTAATAAGTGTATCTGCTATATTGATAAAATAAAATGTGCCTCTACAGAACATGAAAGCTGATTTGGAGCAGAAGAAAGGTGTTTTGAAGACTATGGAGGCTGAGCTGTCCAAGGCTCTCCACTGGAATGGTCAGATAGGCCAGTCGTTTCATCAGTGTAATAGTGACCTGTCCAAATACACAGAACTGGTTGGACAGATGACAGACCGCTGGCGTCGAATTGTGACCCAGATTGACAGCAGGTAATGCATGGTGCTGATCCTAGTTCTGCTCTTGTTATGAATTTTCACATGCACAGTTGGGATATACAATACAAATTGCTGTACAAATGTAAAGGGTATCCACTACTATTATCATATTCATATTTATTTCTCAGGACATGGGACCTGGAAAAACAGACTAAACAGTTGAATCACTACAAGCAGACAAATGGCATGATAAACAAATGGATTCAGGAGGCACGTCAGCGCCAGGATGCCCTCCAGATTACTAAATTCAGCAGTGTGGAAAAATTAATGGACCACCTAAACCAACAAAAAGTCAGTCAATACACCATGTCCCATCCACAAAATCTAGGAAGTTTTAATGAAGTCTAGATCTAATACAATCCCAAAATGCATTGCAACAAGCTCAGTGAAAAGCTTAAGTTAAGGTTTAAAACAGCCCTAAGGCGACTTTTCTTGAAAAAAAAGCTTGTTGGAAACCTCTAGATAAATTATGTAATGTAATTTAATTATAGTTTAAACTGATGTTGCTTTTTAATAAAATAATAATTCTGATATTCTCAAAATTTTTTTAATAAACAGGCACTGTATTCTGAAATTAAAGGAAAGAAAGAAAAAGTGGATGATGTTGTTAAAGATGCTGACATATGTGCTGCCTCCATTAAGGTGAATGAAATTAAATGTTTAATTTGCAAGCATTATATGGTACTAAAAGTTTTTCCAGTGCTTAAACATATCTTCTGTGTGTTCATAGGACTACGAGCTCCAGCTGGCTTCATACAGTGCAGGTTTGGAGACTTTGCTCAACATTCCCATCAAGAAGACTATGCTGCAGTCTCCAGCCACTGACCTGAGGCAAGAGGTAATGACAGTAGATTTAATATGGTAATACTAAAAATTGTGATTTAACATCACACTTCATAAGGTTTTGAATAGATAAACAAAACTGTGTTACTTTTTCTATCACCACTGATTTGTAACTGTTTTGCCAAAGTCAACAGAGGTGCAATCACGCTACATTGAACTCTTGACCCGCTCAAGTGACTACTACAAGTTTCTTGGGGAGATGCTGAAAAACATGGAGGATTTGAAGGTAGGAAACTACGTCTGGGACAGTGTCTGTTGAAAATATGTGACCCTGTCTGTGAAAACCAGGCTAAAAATCTTATGAGCATCAAAGTTTGATTTCACCTATTAATTTTACTATGATTTCAATCTTTGACATGACCTCATTTAGAAAAAATTAAAGATATCAATGTTAAATTCAAACCGAATTTAATTGTATGTAGAAAACAGAAAAATGACAAAAAATGACTTTAGCTGGGTTTTTACAGACTGGGTCACACACACACACACACACACACACACACACATATATATATACACATTTTAATTTTATACAAACAATGACTAAATAATAAGTGATGAAATTATAAATGAGAAATAAATTACATATATAATAAATACTTTTATATTTTTAGAAGACATTAAATTATGCTGTTTTTTTTAATCAAGTGTACATACAATACATGGAAAACAATCAGAATAGGGTGTTATAGATACAATACAAGGAAGAATGCTGAGAGAAAGACATTAAAGTGTTGATTGAGTGTTGAAAAAGTGTTGAAAAAATGATTGAGTTCATGGCTAAAGATTATCCACTACAGATAAGTCAAGTTAACAGGTATAGATTAAAAGATAAGCAGTGCTGATAATATCTGTAGTAAATAAACAAAATGGCTTTTTGCTTAAAATACTGTCTAAATTGAGAAAACCATTCCTGTAATAGAGTAGCAATTAATTATTATAATATTTTTTTCATAAGACAAAAATGCTGGGTAAAACTTTACTTAAATTGATAACTAAGACCTTTTTTATGTTTTTTATATATTTTTATTTTATATATTTTTTATGTTCATTTTACAACTCCCAGTGTATATAATGTGGATTTTTGTTTTTGATTAGATGCGGAACACTAAAATTGACCTTTTGGAGGAGGAGCTGAGGCGCCTGAAGGATGACCTCAAAGATCAAAACCAGAAGAACAAGTCACTAGAGGACAGTATGGCACGTTATCGGCTTGAGCTCAATCAATCCAAAGAACAGCTCATATCTCTGGAGGATGTGAAAAGAACCCAGGTTATTCAGTGCAACGCTACTAAGGAGAGCCTGGACAGCACCCAGAGTCAGCTAAAGGGTTTACAAGACGAATTGTCCCGCCTCACATTTGTCATCGAAGAGGAGAAACGCAAGCGGAGAATGGCTGAGGAGCGATACACCAACCAACAGGAAGAGTATGAGCTCACTATCCGCAGGAGGCAGAAAGAACTGGAAGATCTTAACCAATCCAAGAGTCAATTTGAAAGGGCCATCAAAGAAAAAGAGCGGGAGATCGAAAGGCTGAAACTACAGCTGGAGGATGAAGCCTCTCGGCGCTCTGCAGCAGAGTCAGAGACCTCAAAGGTAAGATCCCAGTTGAACCACGAGATTAATAGCCTAAAGAAAACTTATGAATCTGAGATCCACATCACCAAGACCAACGTGCTCATGGCATCACAGCAAAAGGAGGAAGAATCAGCAACCCTAAAACTGCAATTGGATAGACTGAATTCTGAAAAAAGGGATCTAGAGGAAGAACTTAGAAAGCTGCAGCTCTCTTTCAGTCGGACAGAAGAAGCAAGGAGGAAAGCAGAGACAGATGCGCATCAACAGAGGTCTTCAGCATCAGAGAGTGGCAGGTTCAAGAAGGAACTGGAATCACAGGTTCAGATCATGATACATCAAAGAGAGGAGATTGAAACAAGACACAAGGCGGAACTGGCAGAGGCCAACAGAGCTGGTCAGGATAAGGTCCATCAGATTACCATAATAACGCAGAACCTTCAAGATGAGACAAGGAGAAGGAAAGCCCTGGAGGCTGAGAACCAAAGTCTTAGACAATCTCAAACTGAGCTTCTCGCTAAGCACACTTCCACCACTGAGGTCATTAACAAGCTGAAGGTCTCTGAGCAAGAGATGCTGGTCATGAAGAGAGAGATGGAGAAGCAAGCAAATGAGAGGAGCAAGTTGGAACAGAATGCCACCAGACTGCAAAGTCGCATCAGTGAAATGCAGTCCATGATGAATGAGCTGCAGTCTGAACTGGAGAAAGAGAGGAGGAATACACAGGATGAGCTTACAAAGAGAAAAAGAATAGAAACTGAGCTGGAGAGGGTGAATCAGATGTGCCGCGAATACAGCACTACTATCAATACCCTACGGGTCAATCAAGAGAAAGAAAGTGTTTCTGGGCGCAAATATGAGCAGGAGATTCGCGGTCTAAGAGATGAGTTGGATAAAAGCCAGAAGGAGTATAAGATCACGGTAGAAAATTTGACCAGGGTGACAGTGGAACTGAAGGCCTTGCAGCAGCAGCTTTTACAGGAGCAGACCCGTGTCCGTGAGGCCAACCAACGCAATGATTCTCTCTATAAGACTATTGAAGAGAAGAGTCGTCTGCTAAATGATAGCACCACTGAGATTGAGAAGCTGCAGAGCCTGACTCAGAATCTTACTAAAGAACGTCTGCGGCTTGAAGAAGAACTGAGGAGTGTGCGAATGGAGAGGGATGACTTCAAAAGAGGCCTGAGCACCATCGAGAGCGAAAGTGCATCACGGTTGTCGGCCATTCAGTTCCAGTTGCAAACCAGCAATAACAGAGCACTGGAACTGCAAGAACTAATCAATGATCTGACTAAAGAGAGAGAAAGTTTAAGGGTGGAAATTGCTCAAATCCAAAAGCAGTTCTCAGAGGTATTTTTTTTGAGAGACACAACTGAATTGTTATCCAAATCAGAAAGTACATCATGATTTTGGCTTGTATGGAGCTGGCTTTGCTATATAATGTTTCACTGACCTTTGAAATCACCCTTGCTGCATATTGCATGGTCACAAATTAATTCTCAAATTTGCTTTGGCCAAAAATTCAGTTTTTTATAAAACTGAATTTTTTTTTCAAGGTCACAACCCATCTAACCTCTGTTTGCATGATTTATGTTGTATACTGTTCTAACTGTAGCCATAAATTGCACATTTTTGAAACTAATCTGAAACAGTTCTGTAATAAAACACTTTACTTTTCTGTTTTCAGACATCCCTAATGATCCAAAGGTCTGAGACCCGCTACAAAGAAATTGTGCAAGAGAGAGACAGTCTCTTAGCCAAACTAAAAATGTTGGAACAAGACAAAGGAAAGCAGCAGCGCTATGAAGAAGAGCTAAGGCGCATCAAAGTCTCTTTGGAATCTGAGACAAAGCAGAAGCAACGCCTCCAGGATGAAATTGACAAGATTAACAAAGAGTTCATGTACTGGAAAAGCCAATACGAGTTAAAAGAAGGCCAGATCAGGCAGAGCGAGTTTGATAAAGACAAAGCAGAGAGAGACAGGGCCTCCCTGAAGAGCGAGATCCAGAGACTGACTGCTGAGTTGAAGAGTGTGGACGAACGCTACAAGGGCCGTATTCAAAGTTCAGAAAGGGAAATCTCAGAGCTCTCTCGGATAAGGGAGTCTTTAGAAATGGAACTGAGGAGGTTGCAAAAGCGTCCGATTGCATCCGTTAAGTGTACGCAGACTGATGAGATTTCGAAACCTGTAAATGCTGGGTCAATGAATATGACAGTAAAAGGTCTCCGTACTGAGGTCACACTTACAGAGCTTGTCAATTCCAACTTGCTTGATCAAACAGATTTGGATCAGATTAACCAAGGAAAACTAACAGGCAGAGACATTGAGGACAGGCTCAAGAAGTATCTAGGAGGTTCTTCTTGTATCGCTGGTATTTATGATGAGGCCAATAATAGGGTCTTGCCCTTTTACCAGGCAATGAAAGAAGGTTTACTTCGACGGGGAACCACACTGGAGCTCCTAGAGGCCCAGGCTGCCTCCGGTTTCATAATTGATCCTGTCAATAATATCTGCATGACAGTAGAGGATGCATGGAGGAGAGCTCTTGTGGGAAAGGAGTTTAAAGAGAAACTGCTGTCTGCTGAGAGGGCTGTCACTGGATACACAGATCCTTCAACTGGTAAAATCATCTCACTCTTTCAAGCTATTGAAAAAGAAGTGATAGAAAAGGGTCATGGAATTAGACTGCTGGAGGCACAGATAGCCAGTGGCGGCATCATCGATCCTAAAGGCAGCCATAGAATTGATGTTGAAGTGGCTTACAAGAAAGGTTACTTTGACCATGAAATGAGTGAGATTTTGTCATATGAGGGCGATGACACCAAAGGTTTCTTTGACCCCAACACCCAGGAAAACCTGACATATCTGCAACTAAAGAAGAGGTGCATCACAGATCCTAAGAGCGGCCTTATTCTTTTGCCTCTGAAAGACAAGACAAAGCCACAGCAGACCACAACTCAAAAGAACACACTCCGCAAGAGAAGAGTGGTAATTGTAGACCCTGACACAGGGAAGGAGATGACTGTACGTGAAGCGTACCATCGGGAGTTGATTGACTACGACACTTTCCTGGAACTCTCCGAACAAGAGTGTGAGTGGGAGGAGATCACCATATCAGGATCAGATGGCAGCAAACGCGTAGTTCTTGTCGATCGCAAAACTGGAATCCAGTATGACGTTCAAGATTCACTAGACAGGGGCATCATTAATAAACAAAGCCTGGAGAAGTATCGGGCAGGGACTCTGACACTCACAGAGTTTGCAAGTATGATTACTAGTAAGAGCAGTAGCTCTGAGCTTGCCATCTGCTCAAGCAGTCCTGAGGATGTTGCTACTTGCAGTAGCCCAACACAGATCGCACCATCATCTCCAACCGTCCGCAAACGTTTCGCTGGTGTATCCATCACACTCTCCCCTCCTTCTGATATTTTTGATGACCAGAGCCCTGTGGGAGCCATCTTTGATACAGAGACTCTAGAGAAGATAACCATCCCTGAGGCTCAGCGGCGTGGTATAGTGGACAACATTACTGCTCAGAGGCTCTTGGAAGCTCAGGTTTGTACTGGGGGTATCATAAATCCTGCGACTTGTGAGAGACTCTCTCTGAAAGATGCTGTAAAACAAAGCATAATCGATGAAGACATGGCTTTAAAACTGAAACCAGCACAGAAGGCTTATGGGGGTTTTGAGGATGTGAAGACCAAAAGAAAAATGTCTGCCGCTGAGGCCATAAAGGAAAAATGGCTACCTCATGAGGCGGGGCAGAGGTTTCTGGAGTTCCAGTATCTGACAGGAGGACTTATGGAGCCAGAAACTGGACGGCGGGTGAGCATTGAAGAGGCCATCCGAAGAGGATGGCTTGATGGCAAGGGAGCACAAAAGCTGCAGGATACGAGGAACCACATTAAAAACCTTACCTGTCCCAAGACGAAACTTAAAATCTCATACAAAGAGGCAATGGATAACTGCATGGTAGAGGAGAACAACGGCATGAAGATGCTCCAGGCTACTTCTATGTCTACAAAGGGAATAAGCAGCCCCTACAACGTGTCGTCAGGTCCTAATTCCCGCACAGGATCTAGAACAGGATCTCGTGCTGGCTCACGCAGAGGCAGTGTTGACTACTCCTCTTCAGTTACATATAGTTTCATCACATCTTAGTAAAACATTTATAATTCCTATGCTTAGTATGTACAATGCACATTTAAGAAACACATAAACAGGTTTCTATTCCAGTTATAGGTGTGGGTTATAAATATGAATTAACATTAGTTTCCATACAGAATATACATTTACTAACAGATCATCTTTTAATTACCAAACTAATGATAATACATTTTCTTGGGTGTTTGTTAAAATGTTTTTAGATTAGTAATGTGATGGATTAAAGTGATTTTTGATATTTACACAAGGGGAATTTTAGATTTTTTATGACATTTAGCATATTGTTTTTTAAATATTTTCTTGTCTGGTTTATTTGGTACATGAAATCTACTTTTGCATCTTTTATCCAAATAATCTGCTTGAATATTATCAACATGTATCCAGAAACATCAAAGCTGAAATATGAGTTTGTATTGACTTTGTTTTATCTGATTGTGTTTCTATGAGGTAATATGAACAATAAAGCATCTTATTCTATTAACATGTAAAGCACTCTTGTTTCTGTCACTTAGTATGTGTTTTTTTAAAGTCAAAATTCAGTTGTTAACACCGATAACAGTTTTATTGGATTTCACACAAGTGAACTACATGCAATAAAGTAGGGATCAGTTTAAGCGTTAAAATCTGCCATTTTTTGTATAAAGTGAAAACAAGTAAATACTTATGTTTGTACCAGGGCTTTTATTTTAGCTAGAAATTAATTTATATTTGAAAGATCTCTTAATTTACACTCAACATTATGCATTATCTTGAACATTATTTTTTAACTCTTAACATTGTCTGTAATGTAATACTAAACTTGTAAGAGAAAAAGCTGAGGCCATTGCAGGGCCATTAGAATAAGGGGAAGTTGCAACCATCTTCTGAAAATCGGATTTCGCACAAGTTACAATAAAAGATATTGGTACTCTATTTGGGGTGTTTTCATAGCCCCATATCAGTCATAGCAGGTGATGTAATGATTGTTTAGCCTCTTTAATTCTTGTTTAGTATTAAAAATTGTTTAGCCCCTTTATATTTGGGGATTGCACAGAATTTTTAATGATTATTTAGATTTTATTATTTTAATCATTTTAATTTATAATTATATAATTTGAAGTGCTGATTGTACAGCCCCACAAATACTTTACTTACTATTTTTTAAGATATTTTGCTACTTATATGAATTCTCACAGGCACAACAACAACAGGTAACATTTTTATTGTAATGCAGCATACCTGCCACAGCAGGGAGTCCTGGAAGAGTTTTAGGTCTTCAGCGTCTTCACTTACGGCCATATATATATATATATATGGTCGTATATATATATATATATATATATATATATATGTCAGATATATATATATATATATATATATATATATATATATATATATATATATATATATATATATATGGCTATATATATATATATATATATATATATATGGCCGTAAGTGAAGACGCTGAAGACCTAAAGCTCTTCCAGGACTCCCTGCTGTGGCAGGTATGCTGCATTACAATAAAAATGTTACCTGTTGTTGTATATATATATATATATATATATATATATATATATATATATATATATATATACATTCATTAATGGAGTTTGGGTTCCTTGCCACCGTCGCCGTGTTGATGTTAGATATTAGTTATTAAGATAGCTTTTATATTTCCGCGTTTGTGTCATTTTGGTTTATCTGTCTGTCATTACAGTTTGGCCAAGACTGTTCTTTTGGTACGAACGCTTAGTAACGATGTGTGCTAGGTGTAATAGACACACAGGTAGAAAAATGCATGGGAAAAAAAGATCTGCATACATTCACAGTAAATTTCAAAAAGTCAGCATAGAATCATTTATTAAACAAACAAATAGATGAACATTAAACGTGATTGATTACTTGAATTTCAAAGGTCTTGGATGTTCGTCTTACAATGCTCCTGTTTCCATCAATATATAGCAAGCAAAGGTTTTTCCCGAGTGCCGTGCCAAAATTAAACGTTTGCAAAGCAACACACAGATAAAAGGGATAGTTATTTTTTTCAATGAAGATGGATCATCAAAAATGATTCTCAAATGAAAGCTTTAAGATACTGCTTTCAACAAGACGAAACGAAACAGGTCCATTAATAAAACAACAGTTTTACCGCCTTCAACTGATGAAAAAGTAAACTTAAGCGATAGACGCTGGTTGACATTTTCAGCATTTCTTCACGTGTTCAGGTGAGCAGAAAGAAGAACAGACACTGACTGAAAGGTCGTCATCGAATAGCCATGCATGTTCGTCTTGAAGGAACGAGAACAAGCAGAATTTAAGCCCCACACAGCACAAGCCTTTCAAATATTACTCACGGGCTCGCTACAAATAAAAGAAACACATGAAAAAACGTGGCCAAGATACGTATCAATGCAGTCTGCCAGCGCTGAGCTGAGCGTGCGTTCTTTAAAGGGACCGACGTTTCGCAGTAGTGATGTTACGTTCGTGAACGAATCGTTCTTTTTGAACGAATCTTTTAAGTGAACGAATCGTTCTCGTTCACGTAATCCATTGACTCATATTTCTCGTTCACTGAAATTCCTCCGCCCGCAGCAGCGCGGCGCTATTAGCAGCGCATGCGCACATCAGTGAACCGGGTAGTTGGGACTGTTTCACCCTGTCAAAGAATGACTAAACCTCGAGCCAATAGCCTTCGAGTATGAGATGTGACGGAGCATGTGATTGGTTGAATGTAGTGAACGAATACGCCCATCACTGACCGAGTCGCTGTTGTGAGTCTGAACGAGAGATCTCGTTCGTGAACGAAATGACCGAACTGGTACATCTCGTTCGTGAACGAAATGACCGAACTGGTACATCTCGTTCGTGAACGAATTGAACGAACTGGTACATGAGTCATGACATGTCGTTCGTGAATGAATGTGTACCGGGTAGGTCGGTCATTGTAGCATGTGAGTCAGTCTCGTTCAGCAATCAGCAGAAAGTGGATGCAAAGTGCAGCAGGTACTTTGGTAATGTGCACATATACGCTTGTTTATATATATTCATATTTAACATAGGCTACAGAACATAACTCCACGATTTATGAATGTGTAAAAGTCCGACCAAACAATTAAAAAGTTAATTATGCAAGAAAACCTTATGTTTTGGTCATCTGAACCTTATTTTATTTATTTAATGAGTAGATTACACATTTTAATAAAGTCAAATCAGTTTTTTGCAACAAGTGGTAATGCAGTACAATCGTTGACTTTAGACACATGACCAATAAGACACTCTTTTTTCGCCCCCTGCTGGCGTATATATGTAATTTGAAGAAATGGTTACTGAACGAATCAGTGAACGAATCTGAACGAATCATTTTGGTGAACGAACTGAAAATGAACGAATCCCTGGAAAGAATCAAAATTTCCATCACTATTTCGCAGCCTCCTTCGCTTACGGCCATACCACCCTGAGCGCGCCCGATCTCGTCTGATCTCGGCTGCTAAGCAGGGTCGGGCCTGTTTAGTACTTGGATGGGAGACCGCCTGGGAATACAAAGTGCCGTAAGCTTTTGCCTGTTCTTCATGCTTCAGCGAATGCACTGCGTCCCGGGCACGTTCTCCATCTTCGCACATATATTCTTTTGAACCCTGTCATGAGTTTGCTTCCCGTCATTTTCCCGTCGTCCAGCAGGGGGCGCCCAGGGGCTTAATTGTGTTTATTATTAACAGAGCAGGGCCATTGATAAAACAACAGTTTTACGCCTTCAACTGATAAAAAAGTTAACTTAAGCGATAGACGCTGGTTGACCTTTTCAGCATTTCTTCACGTGTTCAGGTGAGCAGAAAGAAGAACAGACACTGACTGAAAGGTCGTCATCGAATAGCCATGCCCCACAGCACAAGCCTTTCAAATATTACCCACGGGCTCGCTACAAATAAAAGAAACACATGAATAAACGAAAAGTGTTTGCCTGTAATAGTTGTCATGTTCACCTTGGGCGTTACATAAGGCCATAACTCCAGATGATTTCTCTCGTCTGTCATCAAAACAGGCAGTTCTTTTGCTTTGAACGAATGATTTGTTGCTAGTAATAGACACACAGGTAGAAATGCATGAGAAAAGATCTGCATACGACACAGTAAATTGCAAGAAGACAACACAGAATCGTTTCATAAACAAACAAACAAATAAATGAATATTCATAAAAAAACTCATGGATTACTTGCCTTTTGAAAGGCTTGGACATCTGGCGTTTCATTACAAAGCTCATGTTCTCATTAACATATGCGTCACATTACACAGCAAGCTAAGGGTTTTTTTTTCGAGTGCCATGCGAAAATTAACCCTTATCAAAACCACATACAGATAAAAGGCATAATTCTGTCTTTGTTTATTACTCAGGTTGCAATGTTTATCACAGGTTTAGAAAAAAATATGTGAATATATTCACAGTAAATTGCAAAAAGACAACATATGATCATTTATTAAACAAACAAAAAAATTAGCATTGATAAATACTTGATCGATTACTTGAATTTTTAAAGTCTCGGATGTGGATGATTGTATTATAAAAGCTCCTATTCCCATCAATATATCCACCTTATTTCTGGCGTAAAAATTGGCGCTGCCATCTTGAGCTGTTTGTGTTAAGACTTCCAGTGATCCAGTAAACCTATGGCAGCTGAGTGAGATGAGTTTACACTTTTGACTGGCTAGTTAATATTCATTACGAAATCCAAAGGTACAGCCTTAATGTATGCAGGTAAAGGTTGCCATAATAGCTGGTACAAATGGCAAAATGTCGACAAAACATTTGTTTTGACTAGAATCCACGCATCAGAGCTAAATGTGGAAGTATCGCACGTTATTATCTGCATCCACCTCAGAAAGAGGAAGAATCTCGTTGGCTTTGGTTAAAAGCTTTAAGTTAAGTTTTACTAACAAATTTCAGGAGGAACACGTGCAGATAATAAACGCGGCCGGTGCATCATCAGTAATCTCACTGTCTGCCCAACCAGCAAGGAGAGGACCTCTATAAATAATCAAGCAGCCCTACCCTTCGTTTCTCTCCAGTCTTTCAGCACCCCGCCACCACCCCGTCTCCTCACCAGCTACACCTTTTCTGGGGGGGAAGCGCTCTGTGTTCTGGCAGTATACTATAAAATATATATTACTATAAAGTGCCTTTGGTGTCCTCTTCAGAAACACTCAGTCATCGTAGAGATGAGGACATTTTGTGAAGTGTCACTTCACAAAATGTCAGCCCATTTTTCCCATAGGGGGCGCTACAACAAACAATCAATTATATATATACCACTTCCGTATGGTTAATAAAGTTGAAAATAGGTATACATAGTCTTTGGTATATGTCCTAACATGCACTTTAATATGACTTGGATAAAGAAAAAAACACGGCTGCCAGCAGCCAATCAAATTTCAGAGTCAATATCACCATAAATCAACAGGAAACATCAAAAGATTTGTTTCCCCCCAGTAATGAGTTACAGTAGTCAATTCTTGAAGTCATAAATGTGTGCATAAGTTTCACAGCATCTGAAACAGAAAGAATGCAGGACGAAACATATTGGAAATGCGACTATCGAAAGACAGGTTATTATCTAGCATTACACAGAAAATAAAGGTTCTTAACAGACGCAAAAAAAGGTCATTTGTAACTCTGAGCATGGCTGTTTCTGTGCTATTATGGGGCCTAAATCCTGATTTAAATTTTTCATATATGCTATTTTTTGCTAAGAATGCTTGGAGTTGGTTAGACACTACCTTTTCCAGTATTTTCGACAAAAAGGAGAGATTTGAAATTGGTCTAAATTTAGTCAGCTCTCCCTGGTCGAGATTTGACTTTTTAATGAGTGCCCTAGTAACTGACATTTTAAAGGCTGCTGAAACGTAACCTATTTCTAATGATGAGTTTATAATATTGAGCACTGGTTCCGACACTGCAGGAAAAACTTCTTTCAGTAGTTTTGTGAGAACAGGATCTAATATACAGGATGACGATTTTGATGAATTTATTACTTCCAGGTACCTTCATCTGCGTGTTCCAGATCGTCAAGGACCCTTTCGGTGCTTCAGGAGATTAGCATCCCACAGCGCTTCGTGTTCAAGGCTGTTGAGCGGATTCAGACTCCTTCGCCACTGCAACAAGGCCCAGCCTCACCAGTGGAAGACATCGCCACCATCGGACTGCTCACATGAACGTAAATATCACTTACCAAACCTCTTTCTAGAGACCTTGGCATTAGTGTACTCTTTCAGTTCATTTCAGTTTATACCTTAGTTACCTGCATTCTTTTCATTCTTTACACTCAACCTTACTATCCTTTAGCTCTTTAGTATCATTTAGTAGTGTGTTAGTTATTCTTGTATGTCTTTTGTAAATAAATCCTCTTTTATTACAATTGTGTCTTCCTTGTGTTGATAATACAGTAAAAGGCTCTACAAGTTAGCACGAATATCACGAAATCCTTCAGATACCCCAGGTGATTTACTCCCTCCACTTTACATAATTTTTCTTATCATATTATTTATGATTTATTTTGGATTTATTCCAACAAATGTTCAGGTGGAATTCCTCAGCTGGTGCCCCGAGTTAAAAGGAGGGAGAAGTCATCTGACACACACACACACACTTGAAGTGACATGGGATCAAGTCTCACTAACACCTCTAGTGTCCTGTGTGAGGCGTACTATTAATTGGTGCCCCTTGTAAAAATCACCATTAATTGTTGCCCCATGCGAAGATCACTACATTGTTGTATTTTCAATATTTTCTCTAATTAGCTCAATTTAGGTGATCGAGGTCCCATATTGGGAGGTATCGACCTATCTCCTGGATCTTGCGTTTGGTTAGTATATATATGAATATATATATATATTTAGATTTTTCCTTAAATAGTAAAATCTATTGCTATTGGAACACTGCAATTAGCTGTATTATATAAGTTACCACTTTATTTAAAAATCTAAAAGTAATAAAATATAGTCATTTTTAATGTTTCAAATAACAATTTTCATAAATAATTCCTTAAAGCATTAGAATACAGCTCAAATGCTTTAAAATAGTCTTTTAGTATACAGCCTGTATACATTCTGGAAAGACTGAGTCTCCGTCACTAATAATGTGACTGCCACCTTTTCCACTATCAATAATGTAGATCATAATTCCATCGCAACATAACAGATTACTTACAGTGTTACCGTTACTGACATAACTTCAAAACCTGCTAAAATAGTGAATGAATAGAATAACTGAAGCTCACACACGAGAGATTATTTGTCTCATAAGACTTGCTTGTAATTGGCTAAATCTTAGTTTATTTAAATATACATAATTCCCCAGCCAGTTCCTTCACTCCTCAAAGGTGAGCTTGATGGCCTGGAGCTTTCTGTTACCAATGTAGTTCTGCTCTGCCGGGGATTGCTTACAAGAGAAGTAGGCACATGGATGGAGTTGAGGAGGATTCCCCTGGAGCTGGGAGAGTACCGCTCTGACTCCTGAGGTTGACGCATCAACTTCCACAATTAATGTTTTTTGTTGGTGGTGAAGGCGTTTTGAAGGGTTTTCATGACGAACTCAGCTTCAGGGGTCCAGGACAGAGACTTCAACAGGTTGGTAAGTGGTGAGTTAACGGAGCTATAGTTGAGGATGAAACGACGATAGAAATTCGTGAAACCCAGAAATCTTTAGAGCTCTGTTATTGTGGTAGGAGTTGGCCTGGAACGGATAGCATTAACCTTCCCCTCGGCCTAGGAACTGGAACATGCAATTTTCAGCTTTCAGGTACAGGTGGCGCTAGCGGA
Source organism: Beaufortia kweichowensis (assembly GCA_019155185.1). NCBI lineage: Eukaryota > Metazoa > Chordata > Actinopteri > Cypriniformes > Gastromyzontidae > Beaufortia > Beaufortia kweichowensis. The sequence continues at coordinate 2,208,935 of CM032797.1, read as the reverse complement.
GCTGTTGTAGGACCTCAGAAACGTGTTGGCGATGAAACCTCCCGGAACATCTCATTTATATAGCCTTGGAATACGGAGTGGGTGTTGACCAATCCATATGGCATGACTAAATTTTCGTAGTGGCCAGACATACTCACATATTCAAATGAGGGTGTAGGCGATTCTGAGGTCCAGATTAGTAAATACTTGGGCTCCGTGAAGCTGCTTGAGTACTCCTGGAGAATGTAGAAGGAGTGATTTTCTAAACGGCTTTTAATGGACGTGGAGTGAACAGGAATTAGAACAGACTGAACAGGTTGAAGTAGCACAGGGAACATCGGGGAAAACAGTTCTTACCCCACCTCAGGATCTCGCCCGAAGACCACGAGATGGAGGAATCATGGGTAATGAGCCAGGGGTGCCCCAGGACGATCTCCGCAGTGGATTTCTCTAGAACAAGCAGATGAAGTTCCTCAACATAAAGCAGCCCCACTTTTAGTTGGAGTGGACCCACGCAGAACTGGACATGACCTCGGCCGAGAGGACTTCCTGTTATGGATTGGATTTTGTACGGGTATCATTAAGTCTTTTCTTGAGCTGGAGACGGTTGCATAACTCAGCAGAGATAAAGTTGCTGACTGACCCAGAGTCAGTCAAACTGAAACAGAACAACAAGGGGTAGTGAGTTGTGCATTAGTGGTGAGTGGATGAACAGTAACCGGAGAGAAGGTTACCACACTCACTATGGGTTGTGGAGGATGAATGGAACATGTCTAGATTGCCCAGAATACAAGCCCAGACCCTGGGTCAGCTGACGTTGCACTCAGTCGAGGATAGTCAGGTGTTGTCGACTTGCATGGGTTCCTGGACTGCTTCTGGAGGTGGGAGGAACATTTTTAAAAAGTATTTTAATTTATTTTAGTTTATTTAAAGTTATTTATTTTTAAAAACAACATTAACTTTTTTTATTTAGATGTATTGTTATGAAAATCTGTCAAATATTTGTTCTTGAGTCTTAGACCTTTCCATCAATATATAGTTTGTCATGATTAGATTAGAATTCAACAATCAAAACTCTGAAAGAGCAGAATGCGACGCTTACGGATCGAGTTAATGACTTGGAAAACCGGTCACGGAGAGCAAATCTCAGGATTTTAAACATCCCAGAGAATAGTGAGAAAGGCCAGTCCACTGTCAAGTTCGTGTCCGAGATGTTAATGGAAGTCATAGGTCAGGAAGTTTTTGAAAAGCCTCCCAAACTAGAACGAGCACACCGATCGCCGGGCCCAAAACCACAGGAAGGTCGACCTCCCCGGCCGCTGGTCATATGCTTTCACAGATTCCAGGAAAAGGAGAAAGCGCTAAGATGGGCCAGACAGAATGAGGCAAAATACAAGGGTTCGACTTTGAGGATTTATCCAGACATCTCCGCTGATCTCGCCAGAAGGCATGCCAGATTTACAAACAGCTGCTGTATCAGAAGAATATGCGATTCCAGTTGCTTCATCCAGCACGGTTACGGGTTCGTCATGAGGACAAAACTTTTCTTTTCAATACGCCAGAAGAAGCTCAGCAGTTTTACGATCAGCAGATTGCTACACGTGAATAATTCCTGGTATCATGGCAATGATATTGTGATTTACAGAAGAGACAAGTTGACAAGTAGGTAGGCCTAAGACAATGTGATAACCGGAAAACCCATTTTTTCAAGACACCCCTAATTCTAAGTGCACTCTGTTTTAGAGTGATTTATGTTTTTCTCTGTTGACAATTGCAATACCTTATTTTCTATAATTCATTGGTTATATTGATCCTAGATCTTGAATATTAGGTCTAGCTTCAAGCAGGTGTGCTTTAGGGGGATTTAAATGTCTCTTCCTTTGCAAAGTCAATTAGGATGCCTTATTTGCATTCATTGAGTATATCACTGTCTTTATATTTGAAAAGGTTTAAAACACTTTTAAGTGATTGGTCTGCTATATTACACAATAGCTGAGCTAATTTACATTTCATTCAATCATATTCATGATGAACAACTTCACTGCAGACTGTTATTATGCAGTACTGCATTTATTAATAGTGCTTCATGTTCACGTATACACTTATTTGTATGCTTGATTCTGCTTTTATGCTTAACTTTTGATTACCTCGAGAGCTCTGGGGAAAAAATTAAACTTATATGGACCTGGATTATCGGGAGCTGAGAGATTGTTGTGAGCTGTGGTTTGTCTTTGTTCAACAGGCGAATCTAGAATGTATTATAGTTTTGGTTGTTTATCAAGGTTTATTGTTTTGGTTGTGTGGTGTTTTTTTGTCTCCCCCCCTCCCCCCCTCCCCTCCCAGTCACAGACAGAGGATAATTTTTTTTGTAGATACAATATTTGGGCATACAGACAGTTATTAATAAATAATGCCAGATATGATCAATAAAGTGAAAAGTTCAGGAGGGTCACCAGTACGCTTTGTCAGCTGCAATGCTAGAGGGTTAAATGGACCAGTGAAAAGAACACGCATATTTATGCATATTAAGAAACTAAAAACAGAAATAGCCTTTCTACAGGAAACACACCTACGTATTGAGGATCATAACCGACTCCGAAAAACTTGGGTTGGCCAGGTTTATCACTCTAGCTTTAATCATAGGGCTAGAGGGGCAGCCATTATAATTCATAAAAGAGTACAATTTACTGCATCTGGAACGATTTCAGATCCCCAAGGGCGGTACATTATTGTATGTTTTCAGCACACCAGTAGTCCTGGTGAGTGTCTACGCACCCAACTGGGATGACAATATTTTCCTTGTTTTCCTTGTTACCTTGTTACTTGTTTCCTTGAGAAAAATATTTTCCTTGCTACCAGATTTAAACACTTACCATCTTATATTTGTGGGGATTTGAATTGTGTGATGGATACAGCTATGGATCATTCTAACCCTAAAACTGTACCTCTTTTAAAAATGTCTCAATTTTTTGCTGGATATATGACTCAGATTGGATGTGTGGATCCATGGAGGTTTTTATTTCCTGATAAAAAAGAATTCTCTTGCTTTTCACATGTCCATCAGACATACTCAATGATAGATTATTTCTTTACTGATAAAAGGCTTATCCCAGCAATAAAGAACATAGAATACTCTGCTATTGTCGAATCAGATCACGCCCCAGTAATTCTGGATATTTCTTTCACTTATAACTACCCAACACGGCCAGTATGGAGACTAAACACAACTCTACTTTCAGATGCAAATTTTTGCCAATTCATATCTTGTACGATTGATAATTTTCTACTAATAAAATAGTCTCTATATCACCATCATTATTATGGGAGACATTTAAGGTTGTAATAAGGGGAGAAATAATATCGTACTCTGCCTTACGTAATAAAGAAAGGAAAAAAAACTCATCGAATCCATACAGAAAACTGACTGTCAATATGCTAAGGCCCCAACGGCAGAACTATATAGAGAAAAGCTTAGTCTTAAGACAAAATATGATTTATTATCAACAGAAAAAACAGAACGTGACTTGGTTTTTGCCCGTGCTAGGTTTTACGAACATGGTGAAAAGGCAGGCCGTCTTCTTGCTCAACAGTTAAAAAGTAAATCAGCATCTCGGCTTATTCCAAAGATTAGGAAAACATTGCAAGAAATTACAGTAGATCCCCAGGAAATTAGTTCTATTTTTCATAAATATTATTCAGATTAGGAAAATACAGCTCAGAATTTCCACATGATGACTCTTTCATGTCAACATTTTTAGCTAATGTTAACCTGCCTACAGTTAAAATGGATCAAAAGAATAAACTTGATAAACCTCTACAACTTCAAGAGATGATTCAATCAGAGCCATGCAAAGTGGCAGAGCTCCGGGACCAGACGGGTTTCCCGTCAAGTTTTATAAAAGATTTTCCTCACAACTGTCCCCTTTGCTTCTTAATACGTTCAATCACTCTCTTGATCAATCAGAACTGCCATCAAGTCTTACACAGGCCCATATCACTGTTCTTCTGAAGCCAGATAAAGATGCCCTTGATTGTAGTTCTTACAGACCTACTTTCCTACTTTCTTTATCTAAAATACTGGCCTCTAGAATAGAGTATATAATACCAGATATTATTTCACAAGACCAAACAGGCTTCATAAAGGGGCGCCACATATTCATTAATATTAGGAAACTTCTTAATGTTGTGCATTCTCCTGCATCAGAGGGTAATCCTAAAGTGATTATTTCTCTAGATCCCCGGCATCGTTTGATAGAGTCGAATGGAACTATTTATTTGCTGTACTAGGTACATTTGGATTTGGCTCAAAATTCATTTCCTGGATTCGCCTGCTTTATCATCAACCAAAGGCAGCTGTAGTCACAAATAAGATAGTATCACAATATTTTTCCTTGTCTAGAGGCACACGGCAAGGATGCCCCCTTAGCCCTTTGCTATTTATTTTGGCTATAGAGCCACTATCATCAGTACTCAGATCATCACAGTGTCACGGACACGCCAGGCTCGCAACGCACCCAATCACAGCGCTCACCCTCTCCCGAGTTCTGATCACCGCCACCTGATCTTCATCACCGCACCAGCATAAAAGACACTCACCCACAGCCAGTCACTGTCCAGTCTCAACATTGTTACCCGGACTTTCTTACCTGTGTTCGCTATCGTCTCCAGTTGGATTATTCCCTCGTCAAGTCTTCAGTGTTCCTCCTCTGTCGTCTCCTCGTCTTCTGTGGTCCCCGATTCATCTACACACCAAGGACAGTATTAGTTTGAGTTCACTTACCTGTTTCTGTTTACCATTTGTTTTTCTGTTCCATTAAAACCACCTTTCTGTTATCCGCTGACTCCGTCCCTTCTGTTCCGTAACAGAAGACTGGACCAAGAACAGCATTATGAGTCAGTCGGATGCCTTTCGGGACCTGTATGAGGCGGCTCGTCAGGCTTTCCAAGAGCTCTCCACCACCGCTACCACCGCACCGAGCACTACCGTCAACACTACTCCTTCTCCGGTTGTTGTCGCGAGTCCCATGGCCCAACCAGCGCCCTTCTCTGGTGCGGCAGAGGATTGCAGCGGGTTTCTTTTGCAATGCTCTCTCGCCATCGAGATGCAGCCTCACCTGTACACTACCGAACGGCTCAAGGTCAGCTATATCATCCAACGACTATCCGGTAAGGCGCTCCAATGGGCGACTCCTCTTTGGATACAAGAACACCTGATTACACTCTCTCTGTCCAGTTTTATGAATCATTTCAGAGATGTCTTTGGCAAACCGGTTTGGGACGCATCTGTTGGTGAACAACTTTATCAGCTGAACCAAGGGGAGCTGCCCATCAATGAGTACGCACTGCAGTTCCGGACTCTGGCTTCTAAGAGCGGCTGGAATGAGCGGGCGCTGATCACTGCATATCGCCAAGGCTTGAATCCCCAGGTGAGGCTGCAGCTGGTCACATATGACGACGATATGGATCTCAACCAATTTATTCAGCTATCCATCCGAACTGCCACTCGTATCCAATCGCGTTACACGACTTTCAACCTGGGACAAACCCGCCACAAGCCACCCTCCATGCGACCAGCAACCGTCAGCCCTCCAGAACCAGCCGACGAGCCCATGCAAATAGACACTTCTAGACTGTCCTTCTCTGAACGCCATCAGCCTGGCGAATCAACTCTGCCTCTACTGTGGAGGTCCGGGGCACGCCATCTCAGCGCGCCCGCTCGACCACCACGTCAAATGGTGAGTGCAGCCATTCCCAACAGTGAAAATCTCAAACCCCTACCACTATTGTATCTCTTACTGCCTTCTCTACCTCCTTTTCAGTTTCCGCCCTCCTCGACTTCGTCGGCCGGGCAACTTCATCTCTGGCTCCCTCTGCCGGGCAACTCAAACTCAAGACGACCGCCATACCCACCTCGCACCAAATCTGCTCCATAACTGGATCTCCAGTAAGCCGGGCGCCGGTGACACGGAGGGCGGAATCCATCAGCCTCACCGTAGGGGTGCTACACTCTGAAGAGATTTCCTGCTGGTTCTGGAGGATTCCACCGCTGACATTGTTCTTGGGCCCTTGGTTGGAGAAACACCATCCCATCCTCTCCTGGAGAACTGGTGAAGTCCTGAAGTGGGGCTGACGATTGTTTCCAAACCTGTCTCTCTTCTCGTCCGTGTCCTACTCCAAGTGATATCACTGAACTTCCACTTCGCTCCACATCCATTGAAAGCCCTATGGAGAAGAGGTCAGTGGACATTCCAGAAGACTACGCCCACTTCAGTGACGTGTTCTGCCCCAGGAGAGCCTCCAAATTACCACCACACCGCCATGGGACTGCGCTGATCGATCTGCTTCCGGGTGAGCCAGTGCCAAAGGGACGATCTATCCTCTTTCCATCCCAGAGGAGAAGGCCATGGAGGATTACATTGAGGAGGCACTAGTCCAAGGTTATATTCGTCCATCTACCTCCCCTGCTGCTTCGAGTTTCTTCTTTGTGGCCAAGAAGGACGGCGGTCTTAGACCCTGCATCGATTACAGAGCCCTCAACAAGATTACTGTGAAGTTCAGGTACCCTCTTCCTCTCGTCCCAGCAGCATTAGAACAGCTTAGAGGTGCCACTATCTTCACCAAGTTGGACCTCCGCAGCGCATACAACCTCATTCGAATTCGCGAGGGGGACGAATGGAAAACCGCTTTCATCACTCCTACTGGGCACTACGAATACCTGGTCATGCCGTATGGACTGGCCAACGCCCCCTCCGTCTTCCAAGATTTCATCCATGAGGTGCTCCGGGAGTTCCTTCATAAGTTTGTACTGGTGTATATTGACGACATCCTGATCTACTCCCGGGGTCTGGCCGAACATCGCCAACACGTCGCGGAGGTCCTAGAACGCCTGAGGGAATACCAGCTCTTCCTCAAAGCTGAGAAATGCTCCTTCCATCTCCCCTCAGTGCAGTTCCTTGGCTATAACATCAACAGTAGTGGCATCCAAATGGGCCGAGGAAGGTCACCGCCATCACCTCCTGGCCCACTCCAACTACCGTAAGGGAACTCCAACGCTTCCTCGGATTTGCTAACTTTTATCGCCGGTTCATCAAGAACTTCAGCTCCATTGTCCATCCTCTCACCAACTTACTGAAGGGAGCACCCAAACATCTCCCCTGGACGCCAGCCGCTGCTGAAGCCTTCCAGGGGTTAAAAGACGCCTTTGTGACTGCTCCTCTCCTGGTACATCCTGATCCCACCAAGCCCTTCATTGTGGAAGTCGACGCCTCTTCTACTGGAGTAATCTCCACCCGCTGCCCGTTCCTAACCGCCCCTGGTCACACAGAGCCTGGCGTAGAACCCCCTCTCCCTTTGGTGCTGGAGGAAGGAACGGTATATGCGGTCAAGGACATCCTGGACTCCCGACGCCGTGGTGGACGGTTAGAGTACCTGGTCGACTGGGAAGGCTACGGCCCTGAGGAACGGTCCTGGGTACCACGTGATGACGTACTTGACCCGGCCTTATTGCACACCTTCCACTCTCTGCACCCCGACAGACCAGCCCCTCGTGGTAGAGGAAGACCACCACGGCGCCGGGGTTCCCGGCCCTCTGGAGCGGGCCGTGGGGAGGGGGGTACTGTCACGGACACGCCAGGCTCGCAACGCACCCAATCACAGCGCTCACCCTCTCCCGAGTTCTGATCACCGCCACCTGATCTTCATCACCGCACCAGCATAAAAGACACTCACCCACAGCCAGTCACTGTCCAGTCTCAACATTGTTACCTGGACTTTCTTACCTGTGTTCGCTATCGTCTCCAGTTGGATTATTTCCTCGTCAAGTCTTCAGTGTTCCTCCTCTGTCATCTCCTCGTCTTCTGTGGTCCCCGATTCATCTACACACCAAGGACAGTATTAGTTTGAGTTCACTTACCTGTTTCTGTTTACCCTTTGTTTTTCTGTTCCATTAAAACCACCTTTCTGTTATCCGCTGACTCCGTCCCTTCTGTTCCGTAACACACAGTCTATTAGTGGTATTAAAAGAAGGGGTGTAGAGTATAAAGTCTCTCTATATGCTGACGATCTGTTATTATATATAACCGACCCACTATCATGCATCTCTGAAGTTGTGAAAATATTAAAAGAATACGGGTACTTTTCATGTTACAAATTAAATTTCTCTAAAAGTATATGCTTCCCTATAAACCATATGGCAGATCAGATTACAGATACAGACTTGCCCTTTTGTATATCAAAATCAAGATTTAAATACTTAGGAATAAATATTACCCGTTCATACACTGATCTGTTTAAAGCGAATTATAATCCCTTACTTCAAAAACTTGAATCAGATTTCCAACGGTGGAGTGTTATATATTTGTCTTTAGCTGGTAAAATCAATTGTGTTAAAATGAATATGTTACCCAGATTATTGTATTTGTTTCAGAGTCTTCCAATTTTCTTGCCAAAGTCCTTTTTTCAGTCAACCAATAGGATGCTGTCTTCCTTTATATGGGGGGAGCCAAGAATACGCAGCGAGTTTCTTGAAAAACCTAAAAAGGATGGAGGACTGGCTCTCCCAAATTTGCTAAATTATTATTTGGCAGCAAATTTACAAAAAGTAATTTATTGGTTTCAATCCCCACATATAGAATGGAGTGAAGCGGAGGCTAAATCTTGCAAATCAACATCACTGTCAGTGCTGATTACAATGAAGTCACCATTCTCACCATCGCAGTTTTCATCAAGTCCAGTAGTAATTTCGACCCTCAAAATCTATAATCCAGTTTAGACAGGCATTTCAACTCACAGACTTTTCCTTGGAAACCCCCATATGTAATAATCATCTTTTCCCAGCTGCCAAGCTAGATGCTACTTTCAAGCAATGGCAAGACTTGGGTATAGTTAAATGCAATGACTTGTTCGTTGATAATATTTTTGCTAATTACAATGATCTGATTCGAAAATTTAGCCTACAAAAGTCTGATTTTTTTGTTATCTCCAGGTTCGACACTTTATTCAGGCCCATTGCTCTGTGTTTCCTCAAATGCCCTCTGAATCAGGATTGGACTTGGTCCTTAAGACCCCTACACACCTCAAGGGCCTCATCTCCAAAATATATAACTTAATTATGACATTCCAAAATATATCATTAGAGAAGATTAGAACATTAGAAACTGACATATCCGAAGACACTTGGATAAAAGCTGTTGACAGAATAAATAGGACTTCATCTTGTGCATGACTGATTCAGATAAAAGTTCTCTACCGTATTCACTATAGTAAAACCAAACTGGCTAAACTATACCCAAATATAGATGAAACATGTGATCGTTGCAATGCATTTAAAGCAGATCTAACCCATATGTTCTGGTCATGTACTAAATTGAGACAATTTTGGTTTTCAATATTTGAAATTTTAAACTCTGCATTCAATTTAAGAATTCAGCTTAACCCAATAATGGCTTTGTTTGGAGTTATAGGTGACAACATTTACATAACTAAAGAAAAAGAAAATGCCTTGGCATTTGCAACATTAATAGCTAGAAGAAGAATTATTTTAAAGTGGAAATCACCAATGCCACCTAAACTGTCACTATGGCTTAGTAATGTAATGTCTTTTCTAAAAACTGAAAAAATCAAATATTTCCTCAGAGAATCAACCAGAACATTTTTCAAAACATGGGATCCTTTAATAACCTATATCGAGAAGAATGCCATCCTCCAACTTTGAGTCAACTAGCCCCCCTGTCACAGACACGCCAGGCTCAAGTCATGTCGTCTTGTTCCTTTAAAGGGGCTGCCAACTGCCATGGAAACTAAGGAAGCAGAATTACTATTCAACCACGTCTTCCGTTATTTCGGCATCCCCGAAGATATCGTTTCTGATCGAGGACCCCAGTTCACCTCCAGGGTATGGAAAGCCTTCTTCTCTCTCCTAGGTGTGACCATCAGTCTCTCATCCAGCTATCACCCACAGACTAACGGGCAGACGGAGCGGAAGATCCAGGAGATCGGCCGCTACCTCCGTACCTTCTGTCATGGCCACCAGGACACCTGGAACCAGTACCTGGGCTGGGCCGAGTATGCTCAGAACTCTCTGCGTCAGTCAACCACAGGTCTCACTCCTTTCCAGTGCGTACTCGGTTACCAGCCTCCAATGTTCCCGTGGTCAGGGGAACCATCGGACATTCCAGCAGTCGACTACTGGTTCCGAGAGAGTGAGAGGGTCTGGGATTCAGCACACCACCACCTACAACAGGCTCTGAGTCGACGTAGGCTGACAGCCGACCGCCATCGCTCTGAGGCACCGGTATTCCAACCAGGACAGAAGGTCTGGCTGTCTACAAGAGATATCCGGCTACGACAACAATGCCGCAAGCTGAGTCCCAGGTTTATTGGCCCGTTCACCATCATGAAGCAGATCAACCCCGTCACTTACAAGCTCCAGCTCCCAGCTGAGTACCGCATTCACCCCACTTTCCACGTTTCCCTCCTCAAACCTTACTATCCCTCTGTTTCTCCCTCCTCATGACAGGGCGTGAACGCAGCGGAACCCCCTCTCCCACTTCTTTTGGATGATGGTGCCGTATTCCATTGTTTGCATTCATTGTTTACATTACTCTGCCTGTATCTAATAAACATCTCTACTGTGATTCCTGGTCTCCCGTCCCTCTGTCCGTAACACCCCCCTACCCTGCCCCCCCCTTTTTTTCTTAATTTATTTATTTATTTATTTTTATGTTATGTTGTGGGTAGAAAAAATGAAAAATAAATGCCTTTGAAAGTGCCTCTGTCACTAAATACTTTCAATGTACCTTGATCTGATAACAGATTACACTTCTGCATTTCCACTAAAAAAACTCCAAATGACATTGTTACAAGGAGACATGGTACAGACATGAATACTAAAATAAATTTGTATATCAAACATTTTAAACAAATATGTACTCTACAAGCTGCAGTGTATATATATATATATATATATATATATATATATATATATATATATATATATATATATATACTGTATATATATAAATAACACTTACATATTTATTTGTATTATATACAATATAGAACATATTTATTTATTAGGCTAATGATTAGCAATTGCTAGCTTGTGAATTGTGGACGGCATTTTTATTTATGTAATTATAACTGCTTAAATAATGATTTAAAAAACATTTGTAAACCAGTTATTAATCCTTAATAATAAAGCAACAGACTCCAGAGATTAAAGAGATTAAATTGGACTCACAACTATTTATTTATTTTACGATGCTATGTCTTTTCAGTTTGTCTAGGTGTTCTTATTTAATATACAATTACAACACAGGTCTTACAGGTAACACTGCTCCCATACAATGTGAACATACAGTAATCTTGCCATTCGCTCTGTATCAGAGCCATTATGCAGCAGAGCTCCTTAGTTAGACTGTTTTAGACTTCAGTTAGAGATCAATTATAGGCTTTGCAGGCCACTGTGAACCTGCGTATATGTGAGCTTAAAAGGCCACAGATTTTATGTAGAGATCGTGGGACAAGCATATGAATAGTTGTACTAAGGCTGAAAGAGTTCTCATGCAGTCTTGAAAAAAAAAAGGAAGCTTTTGGAATGCCAGCAGGGCATTATAAGAATATTCATGACCACATAAAGAAGAGTCATGAATTGATGTATCCACTAGATTATATCAGCAAATGGGAGCTAAATGAGGATAAAGCCCACTTGTACTGGAAACGATAAGGCAGTCTTACTTAGCGGTTATGTGGTTATACCATTTTCCTGGTTGCATTTGCGGTAGTAGGACCTCTAAAGTGATGTAAGCTGGCTGACAGCACAGCATTTAAAAAAACAAAAACAACAGAAGGATCCCGTGATCAGAACTGTGTTTTTTGTTGTTTGTCATGGGTTCATGACAGTGTATGTAATGTAGATGTATAAGTTGCAATTAAAAGAGCAAAAGGGAGGACCAAGAGACAAAATCTTCTATGACAATTTGCAGTGCTTCATATAACACAGGGGCGGAGAAAAGTACACAACACACAGACAAAAGCAACAGGTAAATAGAGTGGTCCAAAGATGATGTATTTTTGTAGGCCAACCCAGAAGTTAGTCCTGCACTGGTTCCCTCTACCAAAAGCTACCAAATGTATTTTTCCCATAGACTTTTGGAAAATCACAAATTAAGCTCTGTGATTAACTAAGGGTTATGGCACATGCACATTTTGTCATTCAAGGTAATCTTTTGATAGAGCGTACCGCTGTTAAGCCCACCCTCACAAGAGGTTTGTGCCAGAATGGCGAACGTAAATTTGCGAAGCGCAAACAAAAACTTGGAAAGCAAAAATGAAAACGCTGGCAGCGCATTCAAAACAGCGTTTAGCGAAAGTGAACCTGAAAGTGAAGTCAACAAAAAATGCAGTTTTATTGAAAACTATGTTACTTTTTTTGCTATTTAGTTGATTGTTTTTATTTTCAAAGTGTTTTTCTCATTTATCAATGTATATTTTTGTTCGTTTTCGCAAAAGTTTCGTTTGTTTTATTTGGCACAAATCTGATTCCATATAGGGTAATGTCTGAATGTAAGAAGAGTGTCTGAGTGCATCGCATTATAACAATAACACTGATCATGGCGAAATCAGTAAAATTCAACTGTTACTGGAGGCGACTGCTGCTCTAGGGAATCAGAAGCAGACAAATCAAACTTCTATCCAGTTGCCTGAGGTCCAAGCACCTACAAATACTTGTTCAAAAGCAGTCCCTTGTGTACATGCCTATGTTAGATTAAATCATTCATAGTGCAGAAATCTAAGTTTTAAATGTAAAATGCATTACGTGTTGCATTGTGTGTGTGGGAAGAGGATTATCTGTAGTTGATGATCACGTGACAACTGTTGAATTTGTGGCACACACAAGCTGTGGATCAGATCAGTAGTGCACAGCAAATGTGTTATACGTGAAAGCACATACAGCGTGTTCCCCTTCAACATTGGATACGTGTACCACATATGCACAGTTATTTAACAGAGTATATGAAACAGACGACTCGTCTTATGCACAGCGTTTAAGCACGGTATCTCTTGCTACTGAAGATACCCATGACTCAGGCTGAGAGACTGCATTGGAACGAGTATCTGTAGGTGCTTGGACCTCAGGATAGAAGTTTGGTTTGTCTGCTTCTGATGCCCTAGAGCAGCAGTTGCCTCCAGTAACAGTTGGTTTTTACTGATTTCGCCATGATCAGCATTATCGTTATAATGCGATGCACTCAGACACTCTTCTTACGTTCAGACATTACCCTAGCCCTCTGCTACCTGCGTAAACCACACCCACTAGTTAACATATCATTTGCATACAAGTTGGCTTTAAAAAAGAAAATTAAAACTGTGAAGTTAAAAAGAAAATTAAATGAAATGCAAAATTTATGTCAGTATTATTGCGTGAACACTAATAAAAAATCTTTCTTTTTTCACTAATAAAAAATATATTTGCAATTTCTTTCTCACATTTGCCTTTTCATTTTCATTTTGGCAGTCTTGCCCCAGATGTCAGTGAAAATGAAATGTCAAATCACCAATTGCATTTTTCAATTTGACAGGGAGTGTACACTGTCACTGTAAATGAAATGATTTCATTTTATTTTCCATTTTGGCATATATTTACCACACAGTTTTCTAAAATGAAATGCTTAATCTGGTTTTCATTTTCATCACTTAATTTATTTATTTAAATTTGGCAGGATTTACATTCCATAGATCAGACCTGATGAGGCATTTATGATCCAGACAAAGCTCAGCTTTGAACTTAAAAAATATATGGTGAGGCCCAAAAAATATAGTTACTGGTTGTTCATCGTCACAAACGTATATTAGCAAATCTGGTAAAAGATAGCCCATTCTAACCAAAGCTGGCATGCAACAGAATCTTCCTGATTCTTAGGACAAAAATGTCTTTAACTCAGATTAACCCATTATTGCGCTTTTTCTTAATTTCTGTTTCAAAGCGACCTGGCTAAGATTCTTTGCACGCTACCGCAACAGAATCTTCAAGCAGTTGCCATCTCCCAACATATTATCATTTAAATACACATGGTAAGTCTATCAATGCTCTAAGACAGCATATAATCTACATGCTAAGTAGGACATTGAGATTGTATTTGTTTGGAACCACTTTTATGTTGAAATGGAAAGACTTACATGTGATCTAGATTTTGGTTCTTCTCAGAGCCTTTCTGAATTTGTTAAGGGCATTTGAACTGTAAGACAAAAGCGAAGGATACATTCCCATTGGCAGTGTATTTTCCTCCTGTGAGCTTAGCTAATTCCATGTCCTTTACATCAGTCTGCAGACAACACTAAACAGGGTTTCTTTATTCTGAAACCCACCTCAACCCTAAAGAGTCCCCACAGGCTCCCCTCAAACTCTTGCAAAGATGTTGTGGGTGGCATGTGGACCCTCTTTTATTTGGATATTGATAGCTTACAGTCTAGGTGGCAAATTGTGCCATCCCTTCAAAACTGCATGCAAAATACAATATTTTCAATAATCTGAACAGATTGAAATTAAATTGAAAATGAAGTAACTGATCTAAGAACTAATCTTATTATACAGTATATACATAAAACTAATAAATTGACTCTGAAGTGTGTGTTCACCTTTTAAACTTTCCAAACTTTGTAATCTGAAGAAACAATTGTATATTTTGTACGTTCCAGCCTGCAGAGTGGCATGTTTTAAAACACTGTTTTAGTGCTTCTGGATATTTTATGATGTTTTGTTGTCACTGTTAGGTTTATGTTATGTTATATTTAGAGTTATTTTTTTAATGTATGATGATTGTCGCCATGATTAAGTTTATGTGTTCACTGCAAAACTGTAGTAAAAAAAAAAAATGTTCTTGTTGATGAAAGAGTTGGTTAACATTATCTTTCTTTCTTGATGTTGAAATGGTTGGGACATTATTCCCACACAGCAAACTACTTGAGACTAAAAGAATTTTTCCCTGGGGAAATTTTTTCCCGGGGTGGCAGGCCCAAACTTTTGAGCGGCAGTCTATATATATGTATATTAATTTTACTTTAATTTTGCTGCATTTGTAGTGTGTGATGTTACAACCAAAGTGTCCGTTTAACCAACAAGCGAGGTCCGGACTGAGAAGCTGCAGCCATGGCAGGAAACTTTTTGGCCTCACAGAACAAATATAGCGGAAATACTGGTAACACTTGGGTAATTAATAGTGGGTTACCATGATCTTTACTTCAAAATACTGATCCAAATAGTTAGTAATTCATGTAGAAAGATATAGTAAATCATATAAGATATATGTAGGAAATATTTTACACATTGTTTTCCAAATGTGCCCAAACCTGTTCCATCTACTCCTGTTGTTACTGTCAACTCCATGTCCATAGAGGGATCCCAAAGAAAATCTTTTAGTCGACATACCACCTATCTACTCCCACTTCAGTGATGTTTTCTGCCCTAAGAGAGCCTCCAAACTACCACCACACAGACCATGGGACTCGACCTCCTTCCGGATGAACCAACTGTCAGAAAACCCTGAGCCCATTCTCCCTCCTAGTCTTATCCTAAGTCCTATCCAAGTCCTATGGATGAGAACATCTGTACCGTCAGTGCCTCCAAATTTGCTCCGCCAGGATGCCCCCCCCGGATCATACCTATGTCCCTCGCAGCCAAAGAACTCCTCTGATCCACTCTACGCACACTTCCCTGGGCACTGGTCATCCCGTGACCAATGCAACCCTCTTCCTGCTAAAAGATTGCTTCTGGTGGCCTGAATTGGCCAACGAAGCAGAAGGTAAGTGAGAGGATGTTGGGAGTATGCCTTGGCGAAGATGAAACGCCACCTCCCTGTTGGCAAACTGCTCCCACTTCCTGTTCCCCAACGTCCCTGATCACACCTAGGAAATACTTTTTCACGGACCTACCTCCCTCGAATGGCAACACCTGCGTTTGGGTGACAGTGGATAGATTCTCCAAGGCCTGCTGTCTCGTTTCCTTAAAATGACTCCCCACAGCCATGGAAACTGCAGATGTATACTTTCATCATGTAATTTGTAACTTTGGTATCCCCGAATACATAGTTTCTGACAGAGGTCCACAATTTATCTTGCGTGTATGGCGAGCCTTTTTCTCCTTCCTAGGTGTGACCGTGATCTTCTGGATACCACGGCCAGAGCAATGGCCAAACTAAGACAAAGATCTAGGAGATAGGCCAGGTTGAAGTGATGAGATGACGTCAGGGTTTTCGGCCCTAAGGACCAATTTTTACCCGCATTTGGTGACATGGCTGGTGTTAATTTCAAACCCAACGTATTAGAATTTAAACACTTATCCACGACCACACTGGCAACAGTTTAACAGTGTGTTCCATTATCATGATGTGTTTCATATCTACTAAATAAGAAAAGAAGAAGCTAGAATATCTTACTAAAGATTTGAGGCTTATTGTTCAAACCATTTTCTCCAGTTACATATATATATAAATATATAGGTAACTGGAGGTAACCATACAAAAACCATATAAATGCATTTTTCTTCAATCTTTCTACATCAAAAAGTCTACAAAAGTCTAACATTGATTCTTTGCAGATGCCACGTTTTCATGTGCTTTATGTCATACAATGACGAACGTTTCCAGTTTCAGTTCTTTTTGGGGTTCATTATAATGTACAGTAGGTCATTGCCGAATAATCTGTAATCTTTGCAGGAAAATTTGCACTCTTTGTTTTAACATAGCTTTATTTATTTCTGAGGTGCTACTCTCCATACTTTTCTCTTCACATGAAACCTCTTGATCCCCTCTCCCTTTATAAGCTACCATATTTTCAACTGAGGTGGGTGCTGTGGGGTCGGTCTGGAGATTTCTCATTCAAAGCTTTGCTCACTTTTTTCCTCCACTTACAGGTCTCTTTGTCCCAGACAAAAACAAAAGGCAGTGTGAAAGGACACTGAGGTAGGTAAATGTATTCAGCAACATTACCCGGGTGATTCTTTCGAACCCGCTCCCTGGGTCTGTTTGTAACTAATTTTGTCCCACGTGCTTAGCACACAGAGTTACTTGTCTGAAGCCTCTGAACCAGACAAAAGGCTCACATGCCTCTTCTGGGCTCTGGCTGGGGAGCCCTTTGTGAGAACGTGAGTCAAAGCGAGGAGCGGAGGAGCAAACAAGTGGAGTCACTTTGAGACTATCCTCGCTCGCTGTGTCCATTTGGCTATAGCCACTTGGTGCTCAGAGAGCAAGTCCTCCAGTTCATTTGACTTTGTCGCATCTTCTTGGTTAAAAAGCTAAATGAATGCATCTCGTTTACATCACGTCTTTTGCACAAAAGTTGTCTAGCAATAAATTAATAATGCGGTGGCATGTGATGTAGTTTGGTGATACATTTTCATCTTCAAACACTGTGTTACGTACAAATCGCTTGTAGATTCCTGCACTGAGGCGGATCATTTATCAGGTTGTTTGCTCACAGTAAAATCTGTTGTACATGGTGAGAATGTTTGGATTAGTGTAGAGTAGCTCATGTAAAGGGTCAAAGATCAGTGTGCTGTTTTACTGGATTAGGTCTTTGTTAGGAAAAATGCTTGTAATCCAGAGCTATTGATAGTCAAGTAAAAAGGTGACAAGTTTATTAATTTATTTGATTTTTGATGCTCAAAGGCCTATAGACTATATGCATGTTTGTGTACAAAAAGTTCACAAAATTGACATTTAAAAAATATACTGCTAAAACTACGTTTACTATGTTTTCCCGAGAGTAAGGGTTTATCAATCACATTAGCATCCGCACACACTGCTAGTAATGTTGCGGTTTCTTTTACATTTTTACACTTAGTAAGGATTGTTTTTTTATGACAAAAATCATGAAATAATTCTTAGGAAAAATTGACCTTTTTCCAGTGTACCTTTTTTAGAGCTTTCACTTCCTCAAAAACTTGTCACCCTGGGCAAAGTGAGTGATTTTTTTTCTGGTGAGGTTTTTAGTTTTCTTAAGGTCTTTAAAATTACTTGGCTTTAAACAAGAAATGCCACATAATCCTGTGCAATCACCTGTGTGAGTATTTACTAACTATTCACTTCTTATATACATTCACTTTTAGATCGTGAATGGGATGAAAAAAAAAAATTGTAAGAATTAAATGGAAAACTTGTACTTTTTTTTATCTAATTTTATTCCTTTTTGTCTTTTATGTCTAAGACTGTATAACAATAAATCACATGAAATTAAACTTTATTATATAAAATACCTGTGTACAATGTATTGGCAAATACAAATTTGCAGTAAACAAGCTGTGTAACAAATGCATTTATCTGTTACACACATACATCTTTGTTTTTCTCTTTGTCATCCCACATAAGTATCTTCTCATGCCATTATAGATAAAGTATTTTAAGTTTTGGCGTCAAACTGAAAGAGCAACAGTGTGACAGATGAACATACCTCGTAGCTGCCGTTGACTTATCTCAATATGTTGTTGTTCACAGGAACACTCAGCGTTTAGAGAAAATGTTTTGGTTGTGACATTACACGTAACCCCTAACTGGGGGTAGTGACAGCCTCTTATCATACAAATAGAAATAGAACGCTCTTTCACAGAATTCTGATGTTTATGAGTGAGGGTTTGGGTTAAAACATAATCAGTGTGAAATCATGTGTTAAAGCTTTCACAGCACTTAAATTTAGAACAGGTAAGCAAACATTAAACATAGGAAAAAAAAAATTCTGTCAAAAAATTCTATGTTTTCTTCCTCAGAATTTGTGCAATAATAGTACAGAATTTGTACTAATAGAGATAGCAAAACAAAATGGTGTGATTGTAAACATATTTACATATTGTATTTTAGTGAGTATTTTTCTCACAGTCCATTGAGTTGAACTGTGTGTAGCCGCTCTAGTTCCCAAATGATCTTTAACCTTTTAAAGTGTTGAAGTGCCACTCTGTAACATCTCATTCGAGTTCAGCAAGGAAACTTGAATGTCAAAGCAGGCCCCGGTCCTTCTTAAATCAGATTTTGACCCTGATGTCTACCCAGTGAATGCAGTCTCTGGACATCAGCTGAAGAGCTCCCGAGCCTCATCAATCTAATATCAACAATGAAAATCGGAACTTTCTGTCAGCTGCGTGACGCCTCTTCCGCTTCTCTTTATGTGGACTTCAGCTAGCAACAATGTCTGGAGAAGAGGGGTCGCTCTGGGTGATGCCCCAAATCAGCAGCCTATGTGAAAGTCTCGTGCAAATGATATACTGAAAACAAAATTAATTAAATAGCAAATATTTCAAATATTTGTGTAAAAGTATGAAACATTTTACTACAGACAAGGTAATTGGTATAAACAATTGTAGCCATAAAACATTATTTCAACATTATTTACTTGTAAATAATGTGATGTATAATGTACAATTTTTACTTTTGATGTGACGACTTTTGTTTAAGTTGAAATGCACATACACATGCACATATTCATACACACCTCTGAAGAATAAATGCATACTAAAGCAATCCAGAATACAGTAATTTCATGTTAATATTAAACATCTCATTAGACACCTTCCTATATTCTACTAGCTCTTAACAAAAACAAGTTATAGTATCTGCATTGCGGATGATGCGGGTTTGTCAAAATTTAGAGGGCAGCCCTCTGGCAGGGCAGGGCAGAGGTTTGAGGGTTAGGGAAATGAAGAGGAACTGGGCAAAAAAGGCCAAGCTGTCAAGATGAAGGGCATATGGCAAAAGCGTTTCCCTTTTCAAATACAATAAAATCCTGACGTGGGAAAATGGTTACGAAAAGAATGACCAAATTGTCTGGCTCATTGGGGAGTGATTATTCTGGAGGAAGGGAGAGTGTGTCCTTCAGTCTTCTGGTTTTGACGGCATAAGAAAAAAGCTGCATTAAGCTTTAGTTAGATGGAAAACTTGGAATGAAGACATGTGTCATAAAAAACTGATAATGTTGATAATGATAAAGACATTAATGTCTTTTAGGTCAGCTTAGGATACTTCAAAACATTTAGGTAAGCATATCTCCTTTATGTGAC
This sequence comes from Beaufortia kweichowensis, assembly GCA_019155185.1. Taxonomy (NCBI): domain Eukaryota; kingdom Metazoa; phylum Chordata; class Actinopteri; order Cypriniformes; family Gastromyzontidae; genus Beaufortia; species Beaufortia kweichowensis. The sequence goes on along the minus strand of CM032797.1, from coordinate 2,188,915 downwards.
CTTGAAATCATGATGTTAACCCTCATGGTATTCCTTTGAGCATTATTCATGTCAGTCATAATTAAATATTACAATAAACCTCCAAACCTAAATTTTAAGGTTTTGTTGTGTGCACTCCTGCACTTGCATGAACATGGGCATAATACTCATGAATACAATTAAAGGGGTGATATTAGACTGAAATACCATTGACAATCATCACCCTTAACACTTTAGCATTATAGTGTTAAGAATCTCTTACAAATTGTAGGCCTTATCATCTACATATTAATTGATTATTATTATATAATATTATATTATAATATTATATAATAATATTATATATATTAATATTATATATATAAAACATAATTATTTTCTTCTATTTAGATATGTTTTGATAGTGAACTGCAACTAATTAGTTACTAAAGATTAGTATGGTTAATATAACTTTATGGCTGTTTTAATTATTTCTTTATCCTTTATTTTGGCAGGAATCCTGTGAGAAGAGCTGGCTTTCTATTGGTCATGTAGTCATTGTTCACCAATCACTATGAATAATCCGGAGACCGCGTGGAAAGCAGCACGCCATTGGTTGCCTTTGGTTTCTTGGTAGCGCGCATGGAAACCAATGGCCTGCATCGTTCCACGCGGTCTCCGGGGGTCCGTCATGCTGATTGGAGGACATCTGCTGGAAACGGAATTTTAAGAATTTTAAGAGAGATTCACACGCGTGCACAAATACTTAGCTGCAAAGAGGACTTCATCTGCACAACGTTATCACTGAGTGGAAGAGATACCATCAGAAACTTTTACACATTGTGGAGCATTTTCATGATGACATTTTTGTAAAACCCTTTATAATTTTAGTGAGAACTATAGGCATTAACAGATACAGAACTCACTTTTTACGAGGAATACAGCTGTCTTAATTTAGAGTATTTGGCTATGACTTCGAGGATGCCTGGAGTTACTTCACATAAGATCAAATCTAAGCTGTCAGCCTCCAGCCCGGTCCACGAGCAAAGAAGCGCACTTAACATGATGCTGAATACGAAATCTGAAAAATCCAGTACAGCTTTAGAGCACAGAAAGGTAAATATTAGTTTTGTTTGTAAATTAATTAATTATCAGACATACTTTGAATGAAAATAAATAAATATATAAAACAAATAAATAAAAGTAAATGTGTTTTTTTTTCTTTTTCTGAAGTCTTCAAAACCAATAATGGAAAAAAGAAGACGTGCACGGATAAACAACAGTCTTAGTCAACTAAAGACGCTTATTTTGGAAGCACTAAATAAAGATGTGAGTTGATGTGATTTTTCTATTAATATATATATTAAGGTTGTATGTGCAGCAATCGTTGTTAATCGTTTTCTGCTTAGACATCTCGCCAATCCAAACTGGAAAAAGCGGATATTCTTGAAATGACAGTAAAGCACTTAAAAAATCTGCAACGAACACAACTGACTGGTAAGTTTGCCCATTATGCCTTATTATACATTTTTGGGTAACATTGCAACCGATTATTACATTTAGTAATGGTCTGTTAAAGGAATCAAAATAGGAATAATAACAGTAAGCTTAACTGCGTTTAACTCAATTAAAGACGCTTTACTTAAATAATCAGGAAATTTTTAAAAACATGTAATTGAATGCATAAAAAAATGTAATATACTGTATTATCACTGAATCTACCTGGAGCACACACTAGTATGCCTAAATGTAGCTACATATTCAGGATTGGACCAAACTGGAATAGGCTAACAAATGCCTGTTACCACTTTTTTACAGTGAATTCTACAATAAATAATGTACGTTTATTAATGTAACGGAGTTAAATATTTGCCATTGCATTTTATTTATTTTAAAGCAAACAGTCTACCCATGCTTTGCAAGTACAGAGCTGGATTTTGCGAATGCATGAACGAAGTTACTCGTTTCATGTCCGCCCATGAGGGTGTGGACACCGAAGTGAAGAGCCGGCTCCTGTCACATCTGGCCAGCTGCGTTTCACACATGGACTTCATTTATTTTCAGCCCCGGCATAATTTGCGCTCATGGGTTCCAAAACCAGGACTCGAAACACCAGCGATGGCGCAACTAAACGGTCCACTTTTCAGTTTGCCGTCAGAGACTTTAAAATTGCACAACAGTGTACATTTTGTGCCGTCAAGTGATGGGACGTTCGCTTTCTTGATTCCCAGTTTATCAAGTATTGGATTGACTGGGCGACATAACGGTGCGCCTCAATCTGGCGTGCCCCCAAACGCGCAAGTGAACGCTATAGACTCCCTCTGGAGACCTTGGTAGAGCCTCCAAAAATGTATGTACAATAATGTAAATAAAGCACATTCAAAAACACACTTTTTTTCTTTTTTACCAACAGGACTATAGTTTTGATACCTAAACTCAGCACGTCTTGTAATTTAGAACAAGCGAGCTTATCCGTTTTTAGAGATGTAAACAATTTTTATACATTTTTTTCTAAAAAAAAGATTAATTTAATATTGAACGTTTGTATAATAGAGCATGTTTTTATTTAATTGATTTAATTATTGAGTACCTTTTCTTGTTTTTAATATTTGCTTTCAATTTGCGTACGCAGTAGCCTACAGCTGTGGAGGCTTTAAAAAGTAGCTCACAAATTTATTATCTGGAATGCCATATGTTAATAGGACTGGATTTAGGGGACCAAAGTTTGACCACTGAAATATGAGTCACATCAAATGTTTTTTTTTTTTTAATTTGTGCTTTAAATATAAATTAAGTTCGTATTAAAATGTTAAAATGTTTAATCATTGTAAATTTTAAGATTTTGCTTGAACAGAATACAGACCACGGCTTTTTTGGTAAAATTTTACACCACTGAATATCTGTCAGGATGGGTTAGTTTAGGTGTATACGTTTCTTTATAAACACATTGAGTCTTGACAACATTTTCACCTTTATTTTCGAGAGCGTTTTGGGGATGTGAATTTGACAAACAGCTGTATACGGGTGCGCAGAAACGCTCTGAATATTTAACTCGTATATATTAATTAGTTGACACAACATTTCTGCGGACGTTTCAGTTAAACTGCAAGTAGGCTAAATAAATCTTTTGGCGTAGTGTTGTTTTTTTACCACTTTCATGTTCCTCTGGTTATTTCGGTTGTTTCTTTCATTATATTACAAAATTGGCAATGATCACATAGACAAAATTTAAAATCCACCAAAAATATACGTTACTGGTTTTCTATTGTATGGCCAGGTGGCCTTTTTAAATGGGTTCAAGAAAGAATAAGAAAAACATTTTTATAAATCTTGCTTATAACAGCTAAAAATAACATTCTCGGCCTGCTTATGTGGACTGGCGTTTTAATTACAGTATATAAAAGTCTTGTTTCTAATTGCTTTCTATCTCAAAGCTCAAGGGAGTCAACTGGTACTTTTTAGATATTGTAAAAAGCGAAAAGATTGTGCACAACTAATAGTGCATTATGGGCTAGACAAATTCTCTACTATTCTCTATTAATCTCTAATTAATATTCATTTTCATTTCCTTAAACAAGGCATAGCAGGAGTCCCAGTTTTTATCACAAAAAGGTCATCTTTAAAATAGTCAGTGTACTTAGGGATTATCAAATTGACTATATTTCCCATCATGATGCCATGATGTTTCAGGTGAATTACATGCAGCAACGAAGCTGTGATAAAATTCAGCTCCCTGCTTATAAAAATCTGTCTGATAAGTAAAGTATTAAAGGCAAACACGTTTTCAGGGTGCTGCTTTGGAGAGCAATGGAAATAAACACAATTAAGCCCCTGGGCGCCCCCTGCTGGACAACGGAAAAATGACGGGAAGCAAACTCACAACAGTGTTTAAAAGAATGAATGTACGAAGATGAAGAACGAGCCTGGGGCGCAGTGCATCCGTTGGAGAATGAAGGACAGGCAAAAGATTACAGAACCTGGTATTCCCATCCTGTCTCCCAAACAAGTACACTCTAAAAACTAATTCAGGGGACCTTTAGTCATTACTTAAATATATATATTGTTGTGACATAAAAAATCAAGTTCTGAAATGCTGTTAGACTTTTTACTTGTAATTGTTACTTTATTGAGCTTGGATGACACACAAATTATGCCTATTGATTCGATATACTATCATGACTTGTCATAGCTTAACATTTTCAGTTAATCAAAAATGTATTTAATTTTAAGTTCAGTTAATGTAAAATACGTAAATATGTAAAAAAATCTTATGACGTGTTAACGGCCCACAGTTTCCCTGCATGTGCCGCATGTTCAAGGCCAGACGAGTGACCAGCTGAAAGTCATTGACACTTAATGTGGTGAATGGTAAGTAATTTTTTGCTTAATTACACATATTTGCATTCGCTCAGGATTCTGTTGGTGATACTGTAACCGAATACCGATATTTGTGAAAGGTGTTGTTGTTGAACGCGGTAAATTCGTGTTGTGGTTGTGGAGTAAATGGCGTAAATAAAGTTTATGGTGACCGAACATGGACTGCGGCCGATGGATAAACATATGAGCAGCTTAACGCGTGTTTTGCTTTACGAATTTACCGCGCTCACATGGACAACACCTTTCACCGCGTCACTCCGTGTGTGGTATGGTTTCACACCAAACGCGGAAGCAAACATGATTTACATGTTAAGTCAATGCAAAGACGCTTATAGACATCCTGCGGCGTTTTTGCTTTGAAGCGAATTTCACGCGTCGGAATTTCACCGCGAATGAAGCTCACTCAACAACACCAACCGCGAATAGCACTTCTTGTGTGTGAACGCACATTCCCTTTCCGTGAAGAATCTGTCATTGTAAATTTGTTTCGGGACTGGTAAAAGTGTTTTCCCCATGTAATTGTGTTTTATGATAGGTAAAAAAAAATTCCAAAATGTAAATTTGTCCCGAGCTTTGTAAAAGTGTTTCACACTTTGTAATGTTGTTTTGTACTTCCCTGCCACCGTAGATTTAAGCAGTCTGCAATCTGCTTTTAGCGCACTGAGGAGAGGTAAGCAGCTTGCGGTGCTCTTTCAATATAAAGTATAAAAGTATCTCAGAAGTTTGATGGAGTACATAATATGCAGTAATATTGTTGCTAAGAGTGTTATTAATATTCTAGAAAGTGTTTTATGAATGAATGGATGGATAGGATTTAATAGTTTTATTAGGTCTTTGATCTGTGCAGGTGATAAAAAATAGTGAAAAACACTCCTCATTGCTGTTCTCTCTTTAATCCGTCCAAGTATGCTTTATGTCTGTCAATTTTGCTATGTATTCATTCTGTATTGATTTGTTTATTTTCTAATTCATGATTGATTAACAATTAGCTGCAATAGCATGTGTTTTTATTGTGGCAAAAAAACGTCTTCACCTTACTTAAAACATTATGTTGGATCAACTCAAAATATTGCTTTGAATTAATGTAATTCTCCCAATTGGCTTAAGTTAAAAATTCTAGTGGAAAACGTTAACATATTTTTTTTTTGTTGAACCAATGTTTTATTTTTTAGAGTGTACTAACCAGGCCCGACCCTGCTTAGCTTCTGAGATCGGACTTTTATTTATTTACAAATTGTTAATCAATACACCACACTTCAGAAAACATCCTTTTGCACATAACAACATCAATACATCACATTAGATTAAACATTTACATTAATAAACAATAAAACAACTTAAAATTATGTACAAATATACAGAGGTGGGTAGTAACGCGCTACATTTACTTCGTTACATTTACTTGAGTATGATTTTTGGAAAATATGTACTTTTAAAGTAACTATAAAAGTGGGTACTTTTACTGTTACTTGAGTATATTTCTAATAAAAAAATCTGTACTTTTACTTCGTTCCACTGCGTGACGTTCCTTCGTTATTTCATTTAAGTGTTTCACAAAAATATGTAGTTAATTTTAAGGTTGCTGTATTGTTTTACTTTGGCATTTGCCAATGAATGATTTATTTGAGTCGATTCTTTTCAAAGCATTGAGTGAACAATAGGCAAAACCGCCTGAATAGGGTCATAATCCGGTTTAAATGATTCACTTAGTTCGCTACAAGAACTGAATTGTCTGAAGGCTACGAGCGTGTTGCTGTGTCTGAAGAACAGATCACGCGCACACGCTCGCATATGGCTGGTATTCTTCATCATATGCAAACAATAGAATGCTTTTGCAGTTTTGGTTTAAGCAGATAGATAATAAAATCATATCCACTTTATTCAACGCTTTATGTTTTGCGTGTTCTTAAGTTCTCCGCTACTAGTGAGCTGTTAAACACAGTGACACACGGGTTTACAGAAAATTTATACACCTGATGAACAGAAGGAAGTAAACCTCACTGTAAAAAATTGCTGTTAATTTACGGCAAAATGTTAACAGTATAATCCTGTTATGTTACAAAGCAGCGCATTACTGTTTTTTTACGGCTGGTGAAATTACGTAGTCAAAATTTAACAGTATTTTACTGTATTTATTGCACGAAGGAAAGAAAACAAATAGTATTTGTCTGCAGACTGCAAGACAAATATAAATAAATATATATATATATATATTCATTCACTTTCTAAAGATATATTCTATTTAACAGTTCTACATATGAGCATACAAATGTCTGCATTTAGGAAACACGCATAATACATGTATTTATTGATTGTTTATTTATCTATACAATTTATCTCATTCCTTCCATTTTTCACACATTCACTCCCACAGTCATTCACATTCTCATTTATTCACATACTGAAAGGTTTGAACATGGGTTTTTGAACATGGCATTAACTTTTAGGCCTTTTTTATCAACATAGTTTATCAAAAATCAATCATATCATCTTGACATTGAAAGATAAACATGAAGTCATTTTTTGCCTCTGAACATTGACCCCCAGGACATTCCTGAGAGCATCTTGTTGTTGAGCACTGTTCATCCCCAAAAAGGCAGGCTCTGTCACCTCCCCATGGAAAAGCTCTCTGCTACCCTGCGTCCAGTACCGTGCTGTATGTAGGTCTCTCACAATCCAACACTGTGCACCACCACCCTTCTTAGACAAGGCATATCATGCTGAAGAAGACGCCAGAGAACAATAACTTTCAAGTTGCATGTTAAGTTAATTTGGAGGCCCAACTCACTGTTTCCAGTCTAAAAGGGCCTAACAGATAAATTATATCTATGAGCATTGAATTTATACTTACAATTGTGAAATCAAATGGAGTCTCCATGACAACATACCAGGAGTACTGCAAATATAACACAGTTTGTACAAGTGAAGTCAACAAGCTACATAAAAACTAGAGAATCCTCTATTATAACACTATGACTTCCATTACATTAACAAAAACTACTTTAGGTGGAACTGAAGAGAAGATAAACAACCAAAGTTGTGTCACATAGCACTGACACTGTGCTGCCATCATTTCTGTCTTATTCTATAAACACAATGACAGTAAAATGTCCTATGACAGTAAAGTAAAAGAAAAAGCTGCATGTTTGAAAGGGGCTAGAAAGTCTGATAATGGAAATTCTATGAGAGAGCATGAGTTCAAATGTGTTTTTTTTATTTCAATGGAAAACTGTTCACTCACCATTATCATGAAGATTCCACAGTCAATGCAGTAATGTTGTTGAGGGAGTCCCTTTCAAAATAAGCAAAAAAGTACACATTTAAACTTGAGCAGATCTTGTAATTTAAACTGTTATCTCGGGAAAATATTCTTACTTACCGCTTTCTCTGTGCAAGCTGCCATTTTGCCGACAAAATATTGCTTTGACATCTCGCGTGATTCTGTGTGATTTGGACAACTTCAAGTTACACCTCTGTCTTGCAGTCTGCAGACAGACCCCTCTCCAAAAAAACAGTATTATACAGTATTTTGGGAACAGAAAATTGCCGCGAGTCTGAGCAAGCATATGTAAGTTCTTCATCCGTTTTGATACTGTGATTTAACCGGTGAGTACACCTTTACCTTGCTCCTTTTACACAAAATACACGTCTGCAGTTGCAAATAACTGTGCAAATAACTAATAATTGTGGATGCTGAGGTTGTAACTGTTTTTTACGTTCATTTCAGTGCTAAACCAGTCAACGTGCCAACTTTGGGTTTCTGATTCAGATGTTTCCCGATTACAAGGTGTATTCAATCAAACATGTTTTGCTATAAACTCTTCTGCAAAGTAAGCCTTTAACACCATAGCAACGAAGTAATATTGATGTATCTGTAACATGCTGAAATTAGCTCGTTTGCTAATTGTTTATTGCCTAATAATTTAGTTTATATTAGACAAAACGTTGATTGCGATAACGTTGTGCTTGCTAATTTGGGTAAGCTTGTTCTAATTTGTATATAATTGTACTCTGTGGGGAGTTTTTCTTTACTAGTGTTGCTGTTTTGTTTATTTAATGTTGGCTGTATTTTGGATTGCTTCGATCCAAGTTCGCTTGATAGAATAAGTTACGCGATTTTTTGTGTTGTTGGTTCGTATTGTAATGTTACTTTGCCCTGTACAGTAATGGACATTTTATTTCGGTGGAGATTTTTGTTGTTGAGATTTTTTTGAGTTAAGTTTTTTCGTGCTCAAAGACCTGTCCATTTTGACTTGTCAGAATGTTTGCGTGTCAGTTATGTGGGCAGCAATGCAGTACTCCAGTGGCCTATGTAAAGCACATGAGGATTCACAGCAATACCCCTAACTTGTTTCTTCATTGTTGCATCCAGGACTGTAACAGAAAGTTTTCAAAATTATCAGCTTTGAAATCACATCTTTACAGACACCACAATGATTGTGTGGTGGTGCCTAGATCACATTTGTACCCTGCAGTAGACCTTGCATGCCATGTTGACTTGTGTAGTGCCAAATGTGATACACTAACTCAATTTTATTCCCATCTTAAAGTGCACATTAAAGAGGGACGAAAAGTGACATGCCCCTTTAAGCAGTGTGATAAATCATTTTCAGTGATATCCACCTTTACCTCTCACGTATCAAGGAAACATAACAATTCAACAGAGGTAAACCTAAGTGAATCCATTGTTGCCACATCACTTGTGACTGAAGCTGAAAGCTTTCAAAATATTGACAGTGATATGATGACAGAAAAACATACTGGTGTAGTTGGAAATAGTGAGAATGTGGAGGTTAGTCCAGAAAATATCGATGAGACGTTATTTTTGAACAATCTTGCTCTCTTTTATCTGAAATTACAGTCTAAGTTATTGCTTACATCTTCAGTCATTCAAACTATCATTGAAGACATGCAGTCAGTTTATGATGTCAACCAGTCACATCTACTTTTCAAACTACTGTAAATGAGAAATTGGTTGCACTTGGGGTTCCAGAGGCTTCCATTAATGATGTCATGGACAGTCTGAAAGCAGATGAGCATGTAATAGCACACTAAAAACAGACCAGCGCAGGAAAACAGTGTTCAAGAACAGTTTTAATTATGTTGAACCTATGCCCATTTGTCTAGGACATAACGAAGCTGGCAAAGAGTGTTTTTTACAGTATGTCCCTGTAAAACAGATGATTGAGGCCCTTTTTCATTGTGAGTCTGTGTGGAAGCAGTACAAAGAAGTACACAGCCGTATCCAGTTAAAGGGTATTTTTGAAGATGTGTGGGATGGTGAAAACAACACAAAACTTGGCCCAGACAGAGAGGTCATCTTTAGGCTTGATACTTTATCAAGATTCATTTGAAGTTGTTAATCCCCTGGGGTCAGGAAAGAAAAAACACAAAATACTAGCTATGTATCTCACACTTGCAGACATATTGCCACACAACCGGTCAAGTATTGACCAAATGCAACTGGTTTTTCTGTGTAAAGAACAAGATTTCAAGTATTTTGGTCAGGAATTGGTCATGGGATGCTTGATGAAAGACCTTCAAGACCTTGAGACTAATGGCATAGTGCTACCTGATGGACAGGTATGCAGAGGAATCTTGCGAGCCATTTGTGGAGACAACCTGGGTTCACACAACATTGGCGGTTTTCTTGAAAATTTCAGTGGCAGTAGGTACTTCTGTCGATATTGTGAAATAGACAAAGATGTGTTTCACGCAGATCCTTTGTCCAAAGCTAACACTCGGACACCAGAGTCATACAAAGAGCATGTTCAGAACCTCGAGGAGAATTCTGTTCATAGTGGAGGTATTAAATTTGACTCCTTATTCAACAGCCTGTCTATGTTTCATGTATGTCAACCTGGGTTGCCTCCGTGCCTTGGGCATGATTTGTTTGAAGGCGTTGTTGCCTCTGATCTTGCATTGTGTATCAACCATCTTGTCACAGTTGACAAACAATTCACTTACACTGAATTAAATCGGATGATTGATCAGTTCCGATATTTAGATAATGATGCAAATGACAAACCTTGTGAGGTGAGGCCAGGAAGTGATAGATTGAGTGGCCATGCAATGCAGAACTGGTGCTTACTGAGACTGTTACCAGTGTTGATCGGAGAGAAGATTACATCTCCTGCTGACAATGAGATATGGCAACTGGTGTTACAACTAAGAGAAATTGTGGCATTGATTTGTGCACCAGCAATTTCTGCTGACCAGATAGGCTATTTAAGGGTCCTTATTGAAGAATACTTGCATTCCAGAAAACAAGTCTTTCCCCATCATCGGCTTAAACCTAAGCATCATTACATGAGCCATTATCCAGAGCTCATCATTCAGTTTGGTCCACTTATTCGTTTGTGGACTATGAGGTTCGAAAGCAAGCACACATACTTTAAACAGTGCACAAGAAAACTGCGTAACTTTAAAAATGTGTGCTTAAGCCTTGCAGAAAGACACCAGCTTTTACAAGCATATCTTAGTGCTGGCAATCTCTTCCCACCATCAATTGTAGCAGAAAAGGCAACTGAGTTTTTTCCATGTGACTACAGTGATGGCATCAGGGAGTCAGTTGCAAATTATGATTTTGGACCTGAAAATACATTGATTGGTTATGAAGTAACTGTAAAAGGAACCAAATACAAAAAAAACATGTTTGTTGTTATCAGTAAGGATGAGGATGGGCTTGAAGTTGGTAAGATTATTATGATACTCAATCATAAAAACTCTGAAGTCTACTTCGTCACTGAAAAGTATAAGGCTTTGTGTCTACATGATGTAGGTGTTCACTGCATCACACCAATCAAGAGCTGTTACTACTGTGTGAACCAGGAGGACCTACTGGATTATTACCCTCTACATCGGTATGCAATTCATGACATGACACTAATTGTTCTTCACCATTCTTTTCCCTCTTTGTAGTGCAATGAGCATTGTAAATGAAGATCTGAGGGGTATCATCCTCAGAACTTTGCCAACAATTTCCAAAGACACTCTACAGGCATTGATAGACAAGCTATTAAACTCCGGTCTGGAATCTACACAAGACCTTAAATATGTGACTCAAGAAGATATTGCTGACCTACTGCCAGCCATTCAACTACTTCTGGAAGCATTTAAAAAGGTAATGTGAATTTAAATCTTACTGTTTTGCAATATAGGGCTGCTTAGAATAATCTAGGCATTAGTTAAATTAGGGCAGCCATGTTTACAAACATACCTTACAAAAACATTACTGGTCTGAATCTTCAAGGCAATGGCACTGGTATATTTTAAAATATGTAATGTGCAAGTTGTTTTCAATTAAGACAGCTCAAAAATGCATTTTAGTCTGGGACTAGTCTTAAACCCTGTCCAGGAAACCGGCCCATAGAGTTCATTCTTAAACAGTAGCTCTGACTGACCTTTTTAAATGAGTGGTTGACTTCCAGAACAAAAATTTACAGATAATTTAATTACACCGTTGTCATCCAAGATTTTCATGCCTTTCTTTCTTCAGTTGTAAAGAAATTATGTTTTTTGAGGAATTATCTCCATATAGTGGACTTCAATGGTGCCCACGTGTTTGAATGTCTAAAATACAGTTTCAATTCAGCTTCAAAGGGCTCTAAAAGATCACAGCCGAGGAGTAAGGGTCTTATCTAGCAAAATGATAGGTTATTTTCTAAAATATATATATATATACTACAAAGATTACACAAAGTATGCATGCATGCATGCTAGACAAGACAAGCATTTTAGTTTAAAAAGTATATAAATTTGTATTTTATTTTAGAAAATGACAGATCGTTTCACAAGATAAGATCCTTATTCCTCAGCTGGGATCATTTAGAGCCCTCTGAAGCTGCATTGAAACTGCAGTTTGGCCGTTCAAACTTGCGGGCACCATTAAAGCCCACTATATGGAGATAATTCCTGAAAAGTTTTCCTCAAAAAAACATAATTTCTTTACAACTGAAGAAACAAGAAAGAAACTTCTTGGATGACAATGGGATAAGTCCATTATCTGTAAATATTTGTTCTGAAAGTGAAATACTCCTTTAAAGCCTCCAAGTACAGGAAACGTATTTCTAACTTACTCTGTTTTACAAGTATATTTGATTATTTCCTGGACTTCCTGCATATTTACCAGTTGTCTTTGTACTAATGGATACTGATAGTTGTAAATGTGCATTGTGATCAATTTAGCATGTGACCTGCAAAATACAGATATTTCAAATCACTTAATGATTTATTTACAGGCCTTTGAGGTGACCAATGTTTTATTTTATTTATTTTTGTATTTATTTTAATTATAATTTAAAACATGGTTAATCTCATATGGTTCATCTCATATTATTTACAGGCCTTTGAGGTGACCAATGTTTTTATTATTAGTATTATTATTTAATTATAATTTAACATATGGATACTAACATATGGTTTAACATCACTTAACGTTTTATTTACAGGCCTTTGAGGTGACCAATGTTTTTTTTTTTTTTTATTAGAAAAAACTTGGTTAATCTCATATGTTAGTTTCCTCTGCTTTCCTATTTCAGAGACAGAGATTGTCACTTTGGACCTACAAATTTTTCCTTCCTCTACACCAACAGTCAGCTCGCCTTCAGTCCTTCCTTGCTCCAGTGAATCAAGTGGACTCTCAAATCAAGAATCCAGCAGCTCCGAAGACTGCAGTCCATCCTCCCAAATCAAAAAAACATGGCCAGATACATTTCAGATTCCTTGGACTGCAATGCCTATGGACATTCGTTCAGCAGTGGCTGATGGCAAGAGACCTTCACCAGCAGCACGGCGACAAATGGTCAGAGTTTTGGCAGATGAGTTGAGGAAATATGAGCTAAACCCAACACGCGGACAATGTGTCACAGTCTGCCGAAACATCATCCGCCAGTATCCTCAAAGTTTTGCTGATCTCCGTGACAATGGTCAGGTACTAGGAAATGGTTATACCTCACTGTTAATTCAAATTAAAAACCGAATTGAAAATCTGAACCGCACCACCAGCTTTCGCCAACACCGTTCATCTGGTGATGGACTAAAGAGAGGGCCTACTGATACATATGGCTGCACCAGATTCCAGCCTGATCTCCCACCAGAGGAGACAGATGAAACCGTAGAGCAGAAATGCCAGCAGCTGAAGGAGATATACCGTCGAGATGGAATAAATGGGGTTGAAAAAGCAGAAGTTAAGCAACTTATGGAAACAACCTTTTGCCTCCAGTGGCAGCAAATAAACATATTACCAGCCCCTACCATCGCTGATTTAAGAAAGCAGTGGCCATACCTTTTCACTCAGAAAGGGCTTTATGCTCATTTTGAGCTTCTTACTGATATCAAAGTTATGCGTGCACTTGAGCTTGCCATGGAAGAGTGTGGAAGAGCCATTGTGGAGTTCTTCATCAACAAACCCACCAATGCAAATGTCAGGGCAGTCATTTCTCTGCGGCCAGACCTTGAGCTTTCCTTCTGCATCATCCAACTTCTCATGGCTCACTTCTCTGAGACTCAGGAAGGGCTGATCCTTTTTGCAAATGTAAGTTTTTGTTGTTGTTGTTATTGTTTATTTTCTATCATGGTATTATTGTCCTAACAACTGAAATAGACATGGGACTTCATATAAGTGAACCCACTCATTCACTAACATACCACACACACATACACACCGTACACATACTCTTCACACACAACAAAAACATGCTCAATTCTTTCTTCATTCAGTAATTCATATTCACTCAGCAGTTGTCTGAGTCACTCATTTAGTTTTTTGTAATATTATATAAATATAATTTGTTTATATTATTGCAGGTATGGAGTTCCAGTACGGGAACACAGAGAGAGCCAAATCCATGTTTGAGAAGGTCCTCAGTACGTACCCCACGTATTTGTTTATTCAGTTAAAATTCAGTTCAGTTCTGAAGTTTATTCTTATTCTAGTCATTCCACTTGCATTATCCAATAATTTTGAGAATATTTTGTGATTAATTGGCTTTTGTTTTTCAAAGTTTTAATAAAGCATGTTTTGAAGTTACACTGCATTGTGTTAAATGTTTAATGTTTCAAATGCAATATTTGTACATTGTATTAAAACATGGTTTTATAGCAAGACTTCTAAAGGGGTAATAATTTTACCTTTTTTTCTTAGCAGTCCATTTCTGAATATAATAACATATTTGTAGTTTACACTTTAAAAAGTGCAAATAAACATTAATTAACTGTTAATGTTTTCGACAGTAATTTACTGTTAATGTAGAAAATAACAGCATTATCATGTATTTACAAAAACAGTAACAAACTGTAAATTTCAACAACAGCAAGACACTGTTAATTTAACAGTAACTTGCTGGCAACCGTGCTGCCAGTTACTTACTGTTTTTTAACGGGACAATTTTTAAGAGTGCTGTTGATGGGCGTCTGGTTCACTGTATACTGAATGTTTAAATGTAAGAGCTTTTTACAACACATACACGTGACACACGTGTTTCACAACGTGAAAATGAGTTTGTATTTTGTATAAGCACTGCAGGTTCCTAGACCTAGATCATCTCAAGAGATGCGCTTTTACTTCATTTGTTTTACCCACATTCACAATAACTGTTGCTTATTTCATGTATTTCCTTTGTGTCTGTATCCTTTCTGTTTCCAGCTCTTTGTCTATGTTCCGGTCCATTTTCGTTACCTTTCCTTTTCTTTGCTGCCAATTCCAAGTCGTTAACCGTAGATCCGTCCATTTTAGAGAGAAAAATACGATCAGTGCTGGCTGCACAGTGGCATAGAGTG
The DNA here is from genome assembly GCA_019155185.1 of Beaufortia kweichowensis. NCBI lineage: Eukaryota > Metazoa > Chordata > Actinopteri > Cypriniformes > Gastromyzontidae > Beaufortia > Beaufortia kweichowensis. The sequence continues at coordinate 2,173,801 of CM032797.1, read as the reverse complement.
CAGAATTTACATATGAATATTGCAAAAAGATTGAGAGATGGTTTGTCCCTTTCTCTGCCCTTTATTACAACATTGTTATTACAACAATACCGGGTTCTTCCCTTCGGTCTGGCCCTGTCGGGGTGACAGGGCCAGACCGAAGGGAAGAACCCAGTATTGGACCAAAAGGTCGTCCCGGCCCATATGCAATTGTTGGGGTTGAGGCTCAATGCCAAGAAAAGTATGCTTTCTCCAGTTCAGAGAACTATTTATCTAGGTGTGGAATGGGACTCGAGAGTCATGAGAGCGCGGCTGTTATTAGCCCGCATAGAATCTATTCTGTTAGCCATGTTTCAGCGCCTGCTGGGTTTCATGGCAGCTGCAGCCAACGTGATACCTCTTGGCCTGCTGCACATGAGACTGCTACAGTGGTGGCTTAAATTGAACGGGTTTTCCCCAAAGGCAACCCCCTCCAAACAATCATGGTCTCGCACAAATGTCTTCGAGTGCTGGTTGTGTGGAAGAAGCTGGGGTTGTCCCAGGGCCTAGTTTTGAGGTCAACTTGTCATCAACGACAGACGCATCTCTCACGAGCTGGGGAGTGGTTATTGAAGGCCGCTCTGCCTGCCATACTCCCTGCATCCCTGAGCGCAACTTTGTCCTAAAAGAAGCTAAAGTGCGATCGTTCCGGGGTCATTTATACTTCCTGGTCCTGACGTCACCCGGCCTGCCTGTAGGAACAGTTGTACATATGTCACAACTGACAAAATTGTAGTTTTTGGTCAACTGTTCTATTAATGATTTATAATGTTGGTTTAACTGATCATACGCAAACATCAAAATAGCAGTTAATGTGAAATATGATTGAGGTGTAATTCCCCCAATACAAGCCTCAATATGGATTTTATTTTTTGGCAAATGCATTAGAGATATGTTATTCTGTCTCCATCCTGATACGAGATGAATGTAATTAATATGCTGTGATTGTTTAGTTTATTTTTAAATATTGATAAACAGAAAAAAAGCATTTTGATGTGCTTGCCAATAACAGTAACACAAATTGTTTTCATTTCAAGTAATAGGATGATATGTATTTTGATGTCAGATCTTCCTCAAAAATTGTGGTGTAGGAATTTTTAAGAATATCCACATAGTTTTGAATGCTCCGTTTATGGCTCTCTGATTGGTCCAGGTTCAGCTGCAAGTCTCTTAGTTGGATTTCATATTGTTTTTCACTCTAGAATATAAGAAACAAAAAACATTCTGTAAGAACAAACATGCGGTCCACTTAAACCTCATAAATACAACATTACATTAGATAAATCTGGTTAGTTGTATCGTATGCATGAAAAGAAGACACATACAAAATTTTCTGTGGACACTCAAGACATGTTGGGAAGTGGATTAGTGTGTGATTTAACAGTGATACAGGAATTTACTGTGATGAAATCAGACTAAAGACAGTCTGGAGATGAATACTAACCGAAAGCTTGCTCTGTCTAAGCTGTTGAAGTTCTTTCTCTCTTCTTATCTTATCGGCCTCTAGTTGAATAAGTTTGGCCTGCAGGACACTGACTCTACCACAGGTTTTCTCCTTCACTTTACATACCTGCACAGATGTTTCACAGTGTAAAACTGAAACTCTTTTATAATGTCAAAACCAGCTAAGAACACAAATAGACAGTGGATGAGCACCTGCTGTTTAAGGTCAGTGAGAGCCGTCTGCAGCTGCTGGTTCAGAGTCTGACACTCATCTGAACGGTGTTGTGGTCGTCTGCTGCTGTAGTGCAGCTCTTCCTCTTGAACCGTCAGCGTGTGGATCAGCTCCCTGTTCTCACAGAGCACCTCCTCTATTTTCCTTTTATTCGAACACACACTTTAGGTGAGTGTGTAACATTTTTTAATTATTGGGTGGTACTGTGGACCAACTTCTTAAAAAAAACAGAGTTAAACAACCTAAGTTCCTGTTTGGCATCTTCATGGTCGATGTTGGTTGAGAATGAAGTTTGATAAAACTGACAGTGCTGATTTTCCGTAACAATTCTCCAGCTACACTGCTTATAAAGTTGACAACAAAGATGTAATGCAGGAACTAAAGTTGTAAGGATTTAGGAATTGAAGGAAGACTCACTTCTGAAGATGATTCACTTTCTGCTGCAGTTGAGAGTTATTTTCATTGACTGACTCGATCATGTCTATTGAACACCTGTTTTTTTCTGTCTGTACGGTCACCTGTAAACCAAGAACAGTTCAACCAATCGAGTGTTTTGACATATGTCATAGGCAAATATACATTGACAACAAGAAGAAAGAACCCAGCATTTTACATATTACTGCATTTGCCCAGCACACAATTTGACTTTCACATGTTTGCTATCAGTCACTAAGCAAAGACACAAACACACACCATGTCCTGTAGCTGTCTAATAGATTCAGTCTTGTCTGCGCATCTCTGCTCCGTGCGTCGCAAGTGTTCCTGGTAAAGCTGGAGGTTCTGCTCTTTGGCTGCCAATAACTCTGGATATACCTGCAGCTCCTGTATGCGCCTCTCCAGATCCTCCTGTGCCTGAAAAACATCAGTGGAACAATGGCTTCAATCAAATAGATTTAAAATGTTTGCATTAAAGATTGCATGCTTCTGATACCACTGAACCCCTTCGGCATTCATAGCACACATCTCTTTAAATGTAATAAAGCAGCTCATGCTATTACCTGAATGATCTCAGCATCTCTCCCCTCTTTAGTATCACAAGTTTCTTGAAGAAGAGTCTCCAGCTTGATTTTCAGCTCTGTGATTTCTACTTTGAGTTCTGCCACCTGCCACATATAACCACTTGCTTTAGCTAAGACCTTGGACTGAACCTTGCACTGTTCAACCCAAATGTTTAGGTTAAAGATGGTGTTCATATGCTTTCACCTGATGCTGGTACTGATCAGCTTGATGTTTCCTCTCTTCTGCGAGCACACTTTGTTCCTGAAAAGCAGCTTGATAAATCTGCAGCTTCTGTTGAACATCATCAATGGAGGCCTATGTGAAAAGAAGAAAGGAAATGAGAGCACCAATCGTCCATGAATGACAGCAAACATTAATGCATAGGTCATAATGTAGCAGGACTAACAATTTTCAGATTATTATTAATTTGCAATTTTAGGGGAAATGCACTTTTCTAACCTTCAATCTTGCATACATAAATATTAATGTCAACATTTTGGCTGCCATATATGGAATAAACAGATATCGTTATTAAAATTCCTGAGGGATGTTGCCTGGAGGAAGCTTCGATTATGGACTTTTAACAAAAACTAAAAACGATATGCTACATGACAGAAAAAAACTCTGCATTTCAATTTTCAATGGTATTATAACCATAAATGGTTAATGATATGGTATAGGAGGCATGGTATTATTGCAAGATGTTCTCTATTTAATTAAACTAAATTGAAATAAATACTATGTTTGATTGTCAAGACCTAACAATTGTATATTATATAAGTATATTATTTACAATATTACAATGTGTTTGATATTTACAAGAATTGAAATGACATGTAATAATCACAGTTAATGTTATAATTTCGTGCATAGTAGCAACATGATATTCGTCCTCATGGTTAATGATATTAATGTTATTGATACTGGTTTATTTACAATATTATAATGTGTAGACTAAGTATCAACGCAATTTCAGTTAATAATTTTAGTGTTACTGACACTGGATTTATGATGTGCATAGTATCAACACGATATCAGTCATCACGGTTCATAGTATTAGTGTTACTGATGCTGATTTATCATAGGCTAATATAAGATATAATCGCATCTGGGGCAGGATTACAACGCTATTGACATTGAGACCGTAAGACAGAATTAAATCTAAAGAATTATTGTGGATTTGAAGACTTGGAAGTAAACAGCCAGTATTATGAATGGATAACAGATTTGCATAATAAACTGATATTTGACACCCCCGTCAGTACACCTGGGGACAAGCTACATCATTCATAGTTGAGCCTCTGTGGGCGGGGCTACGGAATTCAGTGCTGATATTCTTCTGTGATACGGCAGTGTTTTACCTATCTGCAGTATAACATCATTCATAGGCACATTACAGGACCTGGCGTTTTCTGGGCCTGGTGTCGATAAAAGCTTTTATTTTAGTAACAAGGATGTTTTCAGTTCTGAAACTTACAGGATAGATTCATTCAATGAATACAGATTCATACAAACTAATGTAATAATCCAATTTGATCCAGGTTTCTGTTTAACAAAGTGCATTCAAATTATGATCTGTAATAATTTCAAACAATTAATTCTTTCGTAAAGGGGATCCCACATTAAGCAGCCAAAATTTTAGCTTTTTATCGAATCACATAAGCTACAAACAAACAAACGTTACATGCTACAAACGCTGCACATTACAAGCGCTGCTTGCTACACCGGAACCGGAAGCATGAATTGACCGTGAATTGAGCATAGGCTTATTTTTAAATGTCAACCAGAGATCTCACCGTGAGGTGATCATTTTCTTGGTTAAGTTCTTCATTTTCAAAAGTGACTTTGTCAAGCTTCTTCAGTAATTTTGCTCTGGCTGAGTCTGTTGTCTGTTTCTCCCTTTGCAGCTCTGCGGTAAGTACTGTGATTTCACTGCAGAAAATCATGTTTACAACATAACTGATTTACACAAATTAGTAAAAAACAATTATAGCAATATATAGGAGGCCATCTGCCTGTGTTTGTACAAATATTATTACATGGAATTGTTATTTGTTGAACTGAAATAAAAATGTCTGGCATGCAAATGTATGTGAAACTTTATGACACATACTTTTAAGTGTGTCTATCTGTGCGCTCAGCTGGAATCTCTCCTCTGTGATCTTCTGATGCTGTTGCTGCCACGTTTTCTTTTTGCTCTGCTCTCGTCCAGCTGGACCTCCTGCATCCCAAAATTCAACACACACCAGAATTATTATGGGACAATCCAGCATAACACAGCGTGCACGCTGTCTTAAATTTCTTTCGTCTTATGATAAACCCTTTTTCCTCTCATTAAGGAAAATATGAAATGCATCAGATTAAAGCTGAAGGATAAACAGATGAGAAAGACACACAAACCTTCCCTCTAAGCTGTTCATAGCATCTCTCCACATCCGCCTCAAACCGTCCAGCTCTGTTTTTGTGAGCTTGTGTGGCTTTCTTCAGTGCCTCCTTCACCTGACATGAGCTCTCGGATACAGTCAAGATCTGAGCCCTTAACTCATCCAGCTCCAGTCTCTGATGTGTGACCGTTCGCTCCAGAGCCTAAAGTACAAACAAGCACACTCATGAACTACTTTATTGCATTACAAGTGACAAACCCTTTCAGGGTAACAGAATGATTGTAGGAGCTTGTAATGGTGCTTTCGGTTTCAAGTCTATAAAGTCACATAACTTTAGCTTTTGTAAAAAAAGACCATTTTGTAGGTCTTACCTGCAACTGGACATTTAGCTGGTTATTTTGTCCCTCTTTGATGTGAAGTTGCCTGTAGATGTGCCCGTGTAGCTTCAATTGACTTTGACAGCTGAATCACAGATTCTGTGTTCTCCTACATTATGCAGATATGCATAATTATATGCATAAAAAGATATGCATATGCATAACATATGCACGCAGATATGATTCCTGCTCTTAAATTAAAAATTACTCAGACAGTACTCTTCACAATGAAACACACAAACAGACCTAACAATCTGTTATATACTGCTTATATCTATATTTGTATCATCTATCTTTATAACCCATCAGGTAAAAGCTGACAATCATTCTTACAGAAACAAATCATTGGACTGTTTTTAGGACTCTTAAGAAATACAAACAGACTTCTGGCTGTTCATCGTAATATTTGAAACATTTGAAATATTTGAAAATTCTAAAAATATTCCACTCTGATCAAAATTTGATCACACTTACCATTTCTTTTTGTTGCTCAGCCATCAATTCCTCAAACTTTCTCTCTTTTTCTATCAAAGACCATCTTAAATTCTGAGGATGAAAATATATTGTAAAAGCATTTATTCACATACCCTATTTTTCTTTTAGTGAATACCATTAAGACACAATAGGACAAAAAGGTTTTACAGTTTTTTTACACCATGTACATCATATAACTATGTAACATAGATTGGTGACAGATTTTAACTCGTCTTCATGTAAGTTTGATAATAATGTTATAATTGTATCATAAATCCCAAACAATTATACAAAATCAACAAGAAAATGTCTGTAATCGGAAACCATGGTAATTTACATTAGATTACTTTTCAGCACTAGTTTTATCTAAAAGAATAATGTGTCATAATTATATTAGTGTTACCTGATTATCAGTCTCAGTCTGTGTAAGCTTTTCCCACAATATTTTAATCTGTTTCTCTTTGTCTATCCTACGTGCCTGCAAAACACAAAAAAGGACAAATGAATTATTTTTCTGCATCTAACACTACTTTCATCGTTACAAATGCGAATACAGTTTCTAGTACAATTGGCAAACCTCACCAAACCTGCTTTGAACATGTCCATTATCACTGTACCCAACACTGCACTACACAATGGTTTGCGTACTATAAGGCTGTGTACACTATAATTAATTTACATTTCAATTCACATTTATTTATATAGCACTTTTCACAAATAAATATCAAAATAACATGTGCAAGTGTGTTAAATGAGAATAAATATCAAAATAACATGTGCAAGTGTGGTAAATGAGAATAAACATAAAAATAACATGTGCAAGTGTGTTAAATGAGAATAAATATCAAAATAACATGTGCAAGTGTGTTAAATAGGAATAAATATCAAAATAACATGTGCAAGTGTGTTAAATGAGAATAAATATCAAAATAACATGTGCAAGTGTGTTAAATGAGAATAAATATCAAAATAAGATGATAAATGAGTCTCTCAGTGAGCAACAGTGGCATGAAACTAAAATACAACTGTAGTTATTTTTTCATAACATTTTTTTATATTTTTCCATTTCATCATATGCTGCTGTTTATTATGTAGTGTAGATTATATGTTGAGCAGTAGTAGATATTTGGTATTGTTTAAATGCCTTGTAGTTCTCTGTGTCATTTGTCCTCTAGTGAATCAAAAGTAATAAAGAGTTTGATAAACCTCTTCATCAGAGAGTCCATTCAGCTGCCGATGGACAGATGAGATCAGATGTTGCAATACATCTAGTTTCCCCATCAACAACCTCTGTTGTGAACACCGCTGCTCACTGGACAATCTGGACCCCTTTGAAACAAGCACAGAAATTCTGCGAAAACGTGTTGTTACGTACAAAGTTTAAACACCATGGACTGGTGAATAAATCCTGGCAAAGTGTAAATAGATGACATACAGTACAGTCATCTTCCAGACTGTCTTTAAATGAAAGCAGCTGAGCAGCAGCAGATTCAGCAACACAGAGTATCTTCTGTAGCAGTTTCCTTATGTCCATTGAGTCATAATGACTAAAGACATAATAACAACAAAATATAATTAAACGTTATTCAAGGGTATCTTTATAAATCAGTTTTGATACTTTAATATATACAGTACCAGCCAAAGGTTTGACAGAAATGTTTTCTATGATTTTAAAAACACTTTTTAATGTGTATATTTCAGTATTTTTAAAAAATACATTTGTGGACATTTTGTGCGTCACGTTACATCGCAATAAACTAGTTTACAAATTTATAAATATGTTTGGCAACCCCTGAATTACACTCGTTTCTAACCACTTCTAGCTCTAATAACATGTTTTAGACCATGTCATTGTTTGCAAACGAAGCATCACATATAAACAAAACTCAGATAAATACTGAAAGGCCAATAATAAAACTCAGAAAATAAACCTGCTGCTGTAGTTTCATAGCTGTTGTTTATCGTCAAGATCGCGATTAAAGACAAACCCTGCAAAGATCTCTTGAAACCGACTGTAATCCAGGGTTGCCAAATATATCTCACTCATTCTCGCATTATTTTATGCTATGTACCGTGACGTCTTTCTTATTAATAGTAAATAGTATCATTAACTAAATATATATTTAAATATTAAACCTGATTTATAAAGGCATGTTTATTATTATAACAAGGTAAGAAAGAGTTTAATGATGTAGCTTCTTAAATTACCGATGTGGCCACAACAGTACAAGTAAAGACGAATTTCATTGGTGCGTTTTTAAAATTGGCTGCCATTGGCTGTAGCGGAGTTTGACGTCAGCAAGTCGCAAAACTGCCATTGGCTGTCGACCTTTGAGGCTGTCACTGACAAAGATGTAAACACGGATGTACAGGAGTGTGGCTTTTGTATGAATGTCTTTTAAAGATATTACAATAAATTAATCTATCAAATTACAATTACCTGAAATAGAAATGTGTCTGCAAACTACAACAAAATCCGATCACGTGTTGTTTCAACAGGGGTCTGGCAAATATTTCAGTCCTGTTGAAATAGTATTTTAAGTTGATAAAAGTGTTATTTTTAGCATGTTAAGTGTAATAATATTACATTCTACATTCTGAGTAAGTAGGCTACATAAAAAGTACTCTTATTTTTTGTCTAAAACAAGACAATTAACAGCATATTTAAATAAACAAACATGAAACACCACTGAAGCCTTGTGGGCATTATAAGTACATATTAACCCTATATTAGAACATTAGTTACATATTGATCAACTAAATCACATGGGCTCAGTTTATGCTACCTTACTAGGGTGCATCTTCTGATCATCCCTCACTCTGCGTTTTCTTACTGGATATGATCTCATATCATATCCAGTATCATATCCAACAGGTTTATAAGTTGAAATCACATGATTTAAACTAATAATATTATGGATAAAGAAAGCATTTAAATAAGTATATTTAAACATAAGCAAGCAGTTGTTTCTTACTTTTATATTCTGATCATTTAATTATCAAATTTCATGAATTTTTATTGCTAAAATATTTTAGTGTATGTATAAACATGCCTATAACCATCTGTTTAATAATGAACTTTTCAAAGGTACTCTTGCTAAAACAATGAAGCCTACCATAATTGTAATAAAAAATGACAATATTTATTATACACCTTCATTGTCATACAAAAAATGTAATAATAGTGCACAATTACAGCACTAGAAATGGTTGGTGATTTGTCATGTGCAGAAAATGTGAGGGGCTACGTTCATTGAAATGAGTGTTTATGTTCAGTCAGCAGTATTGCACTTCCTGTCTGTTCCCCGAGAGAGTCGCTCTCAAACATATGGATGTAATTTGAGTGAATTCTTTAGCAACAAAAAAGGTAAGGAAAATGGACCTAGTGTTTGAGTAAAGCTTCAAGACATCTTAAGAGATTGGGTGGAGATCTTCAGAATCATTCTCATCTCAGGCCGTTTTCAGTTAATTTTTTAAGAGAGATATTTGTTTTTAACTGTACTTTAGTGATGTTAAATGGTGAACAGTACAGTGTACATGTACAGCCATCTAGAATACCAAACATGTCTAACACTCTAAAAATGTTGTTTTCAACCCAAAAGTGTGTAAAATATAGACAGAGCACATAGCTGGGTTATAAATGAACCAATGCTGGGTTGTTGTTGAACCCATGAGTTCATGAGTTGAACCCATAACCCATCTGTGTGTTCTGTCCATATTTTACCTGTCATTTTTAGTGTGTAGGAAGAAATCTATGTGCAAGAATGTAACACACACGCACATTTTATATACATTTTTATACATTCCTAAATTAAACTATAGCCTGTGAAAAACAGGTAACATAGAATTTTATAGTACTATGTTGTTGTACTTATGCTTGCAATGAATGTATTAATATTGCATTAAAAACATATTCATCCTTGAAACATTTGCTTTGTGTTAGTTACGGCAGATGCAGCATGATCTTAATGTAAACCTTCTCACCACAAGCAAAGATATTCGCCATGATGTTTAATTAACTCTTTCATCTTTAGTAAGCCATCAAACCCAAACAAATCTAAAGCTGTAATACGGTTTATTTACATTTCGAGCTCACAAGTCTGGGAATGTTAATGCTGGCGAAAGTGGCGTGTGACACCACAAGAAAGGCTTTTTGATGTCTACAGCTTTAGGTAAAACATCATTAGAGGAAAAACACTTTCAATTACATGTTCTGGAGTAACAAGCTTCCTCTACGGATTCCTGTTTAGATTTTAAATTGTGAGTTAAGAGTTAGTGTGTAAGTGTATTTATATTCTGTTTTATTGAGGTGTTTAGTGTATGGGAAAGTGGAGGTAAGCTATGACTCTTTCTACTTAGGTTGAGCTTTGTGTGTGAGAAATGATAAGAGAAAGATACTGTTGTCTACTCACTGGCGCAGTAGGTAAAAAGTTTTAGGTAAAAATTATAATTAAAATATAATTAGTTGACTCAAAAACATTCAGTTTTGTTTTTTAGAAAATTTATTCACATTTATTAAATGGTAGTTTTTACTTTTTTTGTAAAAACATTCTTTACTTTCTTTAGCTTGAGTCTCATACTAGCAGTCACTTAATTGTGTAAATCAATGCCCGAAAAAGTACAAAGAAAAACACTAACACAAGATGTCTGTCGGTTTAAAACCTGTCTGCACACAAAATTTGAGAAATACAACGATTTACATGGTAATATCAGCTATTACAGAAATACATTGAACCTTGTGGTTCCTTCCAACCAGCAGAAGGAGGCTCATGAAATTAACCTGTCCATTCAACCTGGAGCTGCTCAATATATATAGCAATCTACACAAACAAAATAAAGACAGTTGCATTATGGACAATTGCAAAGTTTACATTAAAATGTATAGTCTTTAAAAAATTCTTTGAATATTTAATTCTATACTTAAATTGTTAAAATAAGTAACAATCAACTGTTCTATATTTCTAACTAATCATCCTTCCAGAGGCACAGGAATTTGTTTTAAAAAGGAAACATGCATTTTACAAGCATAGGGTTTTGCAAGTATATAATGTACAATTCAGTATATGAGGTATCATGTCAGTCACATCTGTGCTTATTTCTTGTAAAATGAAAGTTTACATTCGAATGTACTTGCACAGGGTTAAAAATCACAGATGGCATTGCAGGTTTTCTCGATTATATACTGTAGTGGTGTCAAGTTCTCATGGGTACATCTGGCATTCAGAACGTTAGGCTATAGTGAGATGGTTGGTCCGTTCCCTGATGTCCACAGATGAGAGACGATCTTTCTTTCTGTTGGCAGCTGGCAGAGAAGAGCTCCTGTTTTTTGACCTGAAGAGGTCCGACACGTAAAACGTCTAGAAACACAATAAACTACAATCAGTAAAAATGTTTGCTGGTTGAATTAAGCTCAAGACACAGCATTCCATGATACAGTGATGGAAACAATTATTTGCATACTTTAGTCATAGTTAAGGTTTAATTCTTATCGCATTAGACATCATAACCCAAGCAGGTGTCAAATATGATAACAAATTATACTTGAGGATCAGACCTTTTTTCTAATAATTCCCACTTGCTTTGACAGTGTATGACAAATGGAATTCATACCTTTTATTTCAAATCAAATTTTAAACTGATTTAATAATTTTAGTATATCACAAAAGACACATGCCATTATGTATATGATATAGTAACTTAATTTATTTGAGCACAAGAGACTGTTCTTACGGTGCAGTACGCCACGAGAGCACCCTGAGCAAAGCCTGCGAGTATATCAGTGGGATGATGCTTATGATCGGAAACGCGTGACAGGCCAGTGTAAAACGACATCATGAGCAGGGTGAACTGGAGGAGAGGTCTGAGGACACGAGCTCCTCGCCAGGACAGGCGAGACTGCAGGTACAACTGCACCAGCCAAGACAAAACCCATTAAAAATACACAGTAATAGACAAATGTTATAATAACACCACGAATGTGGTGCACGAATGTTATAATAACACCATGTCATAAGTAAGGTTGTAAATAAGGAGTAAGTACAGAGTCATTCACTAATTGTTTAGAATACTTACAGCCAAATACAGCATTGTGTACATGGAGAAGGATGCGTGGCCAGAAAAGAAGGATTTCCTAATAACAATCAAAAATTAAATCACATTATTATCATGCCCCATTTTATTTATGTCAACATACAACACACATAAACGAGACATATATATAAAATACACTACACTTTTGATTACATATAATAAATATCTGATCATTACACTGATCAACCTACCATGGATTTGATGTGTGTGATTGTAATATTCTTCATTTTTTCGACTTTAAAATGTTACTTTCATTTTCCTTACAACCAAATAATTTTTTTGTTATTTTAAAGAGTTCAAATACTTTAAAATGAATGATTGCATAAGAAGAAGCATAATTTAACTGCAACTTGTGCTGTGTTTACCAATATACATATTTTATTGCAACTTCAAGACCCATCATGTTCAGGGCCACTGTAGCAACTTTACCCCTTGTAAGAATAAGTCATACCTGGCTTCCTGAACTTTACTTCCATCTCCTGTGCACCTGTACTCAGTGATGTAACCCAAGGAACAATTGAGCGATACTAATTCCGGCTGGCACACATCCAGAAAGTGAGGTCGCAAGCGGCCCACTGAGACTTTGGCAATATCGGTGAAGGACTGACTGACCGCACAGCCAAAAATGAAGACGCCCACTTGCTTATAGAGAGCAGAGATGTATGGGTTCCCCACAAAGGTGATGGAGCTTTTGTGAAGAAAGCGAATTCTGTAGCTCTCACCTATTATGATCTGGGGACAGAATAGGTCAAAATCTTTGTTTTATAAGATTATTCAAAGATAAATCTAAACTGATTACTAATGTAATTATATTATACAATGTACATTCTTGGGGCATCCAATGCCCTTATAAAGTATTGGGACCAAGTGTAGGCCTATCATACACTATACTGCTGAATGTACAGAACAGTCATAACATCAAGAACTGTGAATCTAAAGCACTTTGTGAATTTGACAATTTGAGGATGTCAATCATTTTGAACAGTTAATCTGCACATAAAAATACTGTAAAAAATGTCATATGAATAGATAATAAAATATCAAAGCGAGTGGTGACAGCAAAAAAGGTGACGCTGGAGCTTTTCACAGTCATTTTATCAAAGACTTTTAACTAGGATTTTAGTGGGAAAATCTCATAATCTCATTATGTGTCAGAGCAAATATAACAGGTGTGGTTCTACAGTACAGACATGTTTTACTTCAAAATCAGAAAGTGCCCAAATACTTTTTGTCTTCATTTTGAAAAGCACAAAATTATTATATACATTTTATAAGACTAAAATGATCACTATTAGTTGTCTAAAGATAAACAAAATTATTTTTGTGAAACATTTTGGTGGAAATTGCTTGTGCTTGCTTTAAAATCCCCTAAACTTTTCAAGGTTTTTACTGGCCAATTAAGCTAAGCTTTAGTTTATACTCCAAAAACACCAATACATCAGGCATACAAAATTTTAATGCATCTTTAATAAAACATTTAAATAAATAACAAAGATGTTAAAAGTTGGACAATACTTTTGACCAGGACTGTATATTACTTTATATATTATGTCCCAAAAGTGTAAACATGGAAAAACAGACTTACAGAGAGAATGACGATGAGCATGCCGGCTGCTGAGAGAACACCATCACTTATTGTGTCTCTATGTTTGGCTGGATATTTGATGGACTCGTCTAAACAATAGAATCCGCGTCTGTAGGGCTTCACAGCACCAGACTCAATGATCAGAAACGGCAGGGCAGCTACAGCAGGCAGAAAGAAATAAAGAAATGGTGAGTGGGGTTTGCTAGTAAAATATCACACATAGCATCCATTCAGAACATCCTAAACCAAACAATAATGCATTTATGTAGTAATGGGATACAGTAGCATCACAGAAGTGCCTTTTGTACAGGCAAGCGTGCATTTTCTTTGGGAAATGAACTTAAAAATGAAAAACAAAGAGTAATACGCAGACACAGATTCTTAAGTCTCAAGTTTTAGGCTTTTACCTTTGAGTATCGAGCCACATGTTTCCAATGTACCAAACACACTCTGTGTGGTTCAGAGATATTTTTGTTCAGTTCTGTAAAACTTTAACTTTTTACAATAACTTTAGTTTTGAAATAAATCCAAAGTACTGAGGAATGTGAATATGGTTTTATAGGTTAATAGGTGTTGTCTTATCCAACAAATGTATTTCCACTAAAGCAACAATTACCCAGTACTTATCATTCCAATGGTTTCTTGTCAGTATAGTGTAAAATCAGAATTATAGAGGTGAAACTAAGCGATTCAGATTACATTTAGTTATACTAAATGGATGCAGAAACTGTTTAATTTTGACCAAAAGTCTTAAAGGTTTTATACTACAAAAACAGCAATTACTGTATATATAATATATAATTCTATTATAGTGATGGGTCTGTTGTCTTTTTGTTTTTTACGTTGGGTCTGTAAAAACTTTAGGATCTAGTGAGTATAACAAGAGGAATTTGATTCTCACATTTCACAAGCACCTTAGAAACAATTGAGTGCTGAATAGAGAAGGAAAGCAGATGTTGGACCAAGAGTCTTGAGGTATGTAAGAAATAAGGAAAAGTAATGAATAAGTGAAAAATGAGAGCATAGGCAGGTCAGGCACCTGAGTTCATTTCTCTTCCCTTCTGATGAAAAAATATATATTAAATGATGAAGATTAACATTTTTATTCTGTGATGTACATTCTTCATATGGTTTAACAACAATCTTCAGAAAGTGTACACATTTTTTGTAATTATTACAAATGTAACTTTTTCCATATGCTTTGTTTATTTAAATGACTAATAATTGTTTTCCCAATGTTAATAATAAAGAAAGATAAAACTGGAAACAATAACAAATAAAAAAGATAACTTTGGTAATGTTTCATGTACAATTCCTCATGCTAGAGTGTTGTGGGTGTTTGCCAGGCTATGTGACTGCCAAATCTCCAAAAATTATGTGCCTAGATATGGCTCTACACCTATAGTTACAGTGTAAATCTAATGGACATTTCCTCTGTTTTCTCATCGTCCAGGTGAAATTATAATTTTAATTGTCAAAAGTTACAGCACACCTTTCTATTAAAAAAAGATCATGATCTGGGGTCCACTGACATCCATAACATAAAGAATACAGTATGAGTCATGCACTTCAGTTTAATATGATCAATGGTTTAACTCTAAATCTAAATAACAGATTTATCCTTTAGCAAAAAATAGAAAGAAAATGTAAATGTGACATGTTCAGAAAATACAATTTAAAATTGACTTACCAAAAAACAGGCAGAAAAGGTCCAGTCCGACCATCAGTCTGTTTCTGCTGTAATCTTTGCAGTCATTCTTGTTATTCAGTCCATTGCTGCTGTCCGCAGTCATGGTTTTCTCCACCAGTAACTGTTGCATTTATTAACCTTGATTTGTTTTTTTCACTAAAGCCTAAATTAATATGAAAAGCAGCAGCTCAAACAACAAAAAACTCCTGCTCGCAACGTCCTCTCTTTCTGTCTGTTCGATCCAACAGAAAAATACGATGTGTTTTGCTCTGTGACTTTGGGAGCTAAACACTAGTCTAACACCACTGCACAAAACCTGATGCTGAACAGCCCCTCCACCCCGTCTCACTGGAGTTAACTCAAACCACATGGTGTCCATTAAACCAGTGAGGGTTTGTAAAGCTAACAACACTGTGGCACATCTGGAACTGTGTGCTATGTCCGGGTACAGCAGGTTTTATTTACTGTAGTCCTCATTTTACATATGGGCCTAATAATGCCTTCAGATGCAATAAAATCACATGGTCAACATAATTTTTTTCACTTATTAATGCTGCATTTAAAGTAGTGCTCAATTCCTTTTTTAAACTATAACAATTGTGCATCTCTCCTTCGGGGGTCTTTGACCAACAGGGCACACTATTTCTAAGCGGTTTGTGCGCATGAAATAAAATGAAGTGTCGGAGGACTGTATTTGCAACAGGAGATTTTCCTGTCTCCAATCATAATAAACCTCCTCCTGTGTGACTATCTTGACCACAGTGTTCACAGAATAAGAGTTCTGTGACTCAACACAATTGGAGTATAGCAATACAGTACAGGGAGTCTTGATTTCTGTTGGGTTTTACATGGTCCCAGATGTGTGCTAAAAACCCATTGCGGTTAGGACGCCACGTCATGCTGTTCAATGGTTTGATTGAAATCCTTTTCTAGCTTCAAAAGATTTTGAAAAAGGTGAGAAGCTTTTACAACTTAAAGTCTAAAGACATACTGTATTCTGAAGCAAAAGTCGTACTACTACATCACGAAAAGCATTATAGTATTTTGGCTTGTTATTTATCATTTAAAAAGGAAAGTTAATCTTTTAGACATTTTACACACGTAAATTTAAAAGACAGATAAATGAATATACTGGATCAAAGTTTAGTGAAATCAACATGTATTAATCTATTTTGGTCCATAATATGAATGCATTAAATACAATTAAATACATATAAAGTTATATCTGTGACATCAAACAGATATGCAAGGCCAATTAAATGATTTCTCAAATCAACAAAGGGTTTTTTATATCTTGTCTACAGTATTTAATTTTTTATTTCTAGTTACCATATTACTATTATGTTTTGTGGCATTAAAATGAATATAAAAGTCTTTCTTAGTTTATTTCTGAATGGTCCACAGACCTGTAAAAACTAGATACTACAATAAAACTAAAGATGAAAAGAAATCACAAATTACACATAATTATAAATTACCCTCTAAAACTAAATGTGCTTCATAAGGTTCTTTATAAGATTCCACAGAAAAATTATTTTTGGTTCATAAAAACCTTTCAGTCAATGGTTCTTGAAGGCATTATTTCCTTTTAACCTTTTTATTGTGTAAAGAACCTTTATTCACTATAAAAAAACTACAAAAAAAGCAAAAGGTTCTTCAGATATAAAAGGCTCTTTATGGACATATAAAATGATTCTTCCATTGCATCAAGAAGCACTTGGATTTTTGAGTGTGTAGATCACCTACCTAAACTCACTAGAAACTTGTTGGATGTTTTATGAATTTCTGCACACATAATCTTACATAAAAGCATACACAAAAATACAGTAGATGTATACTAGTTTGTCTAATCTAACAGTGGAGTGGAGGGTGAAAAAGAAAGGCTGTTTTTAGACCTTTTTACATGGAAGATCTGAATCTGAAATCTAATCCCACATAACAGCATCTGTCATTTAATAGACAAAACAAAATCTCTGCTGTATACTGATCAATTTATTGCATGCTTACAATCACAAGTTGTCTTTTTATACATAAACAAACGTGTAAACCACCAACTTTCAAGTTCCCATACAACACAGACACAAAAACATAGAAAGCAAAACTAAATCAAAGGTGTATTTCACAGAGACCCTACAGGATTTAAGTCACTCTTAATCCTTTAAAATGACTTCAATTGTTTGTAGGAGTGCATAGCAAGGGGTCTTATTCCAATTTTTATTTGGCCCTCTACCTTGTTCTATCATGTAATCAACATGCCCAACTCATCCATGCTTCACAAATACAAACTTGTGGAGTTTTTTAATCAAAGTACAGAGTTAATGATTGCATTTTCTCAGGAGTGGTGCATGGATCTTTTTGTCTCATTTGACTTTTTCCAGTAACAAAAGGCAAGTGATGCAGTAAAAACCACCCCATGATGAAGAACTCCTCAGTAAAGACACAAACAACTGCAATCCATTCCACTGTGGACAAACAAAATATGTTTTTGACTCATTGGCTGTTCTTGTGAGATTTTAGTATTAAAAAAATGTTACACACAAAGATTGCATTCCATATTGCTTTTATAATTTCTTTCTAATGAAACAGCAGCACACATACCAGTGGTCTGTCTCACTGAGAGTCGGCATAAAGCGCAGGAGGCGGAAGAAGATCAATGTCTGCAAACTGAAAGTCTTCAGCTTCTCTGTCATAATCACAGGGACAATAACAGTGAATGAAGGATGTTATAAGACTCAGGTTAAAGCAATATAACAAGAGATTCTGACCCCTCAAAAAATAAACATTTAATGTATGAAAACAGTTAAATGCATTAAACATTAAATACAAAATATCAGGGCTGTTTCTACTGTTCAAAGACATTAGACAAAAGTAAAACATCCAATGGGACAACACAAAAAGTAGCTTACATCAATATATTGATATACTCAAGAGTTAGCCAGAGGATCAGAGAAAGACTTGAAAGCAGTTAGTTAAAAGGAAAAAAAAGGCTGAGACAAGCAAGTTAGTTTTGAGATACGCTCAAAAATGCCACAAGGTTGGAAATACTGCATGACTTTCTCTCATACACTTACAAGTATGGGGGCTCATCCACAGCAATAAGAAAACCTGGAAAAGATTATAATTAGACTTATTATAATATAAATTACAATAACATTATGGTTTACTCTGATCTACTCTAAGTGAAATTGAAGGGCAAACGGGTGATGGCATTTCGAACAAAATTTAGACAGCCAACAGCAAAACGGCAACTTTCAAAAGAAAATTATACTGGAGGTAAATGTTGTCTAACTGCCAAGACAATGACATAATAGGTATGTGAGTGACCCGGGGCTCAACTTCACTGTAAACAGCTGTCCCACTTCGTTAATCACTATATACACATATAACATTTAACACGCGGTTAATTGTGTTTGATCATTCTGGTAAAGTGACTTTTCCTTGAAGCCACAACATTGTGTGGCCTCTGGTGTAAAACAGCAGAAATTTAAATTCCTTAATTTGTTGATTAGTATTATTGATACATATACATATACATATACATATACATATACATATACATATACATATACATATACATATACATATACATATACATATACATATACATATACATATACATATACATATACATATACATATACATATACATATACTAATCTCAACTCAGACTTACGATATTTTTACCTGCAGTAACGTTTTAATGCCATCCCCTTCATCTTGTTGTTGGTTTAGCGATTATATTATTTGTATTTCCACAACACTTGATATTCATACATGCGTATAACTACGGCTGCAGACGTACAGGGCTTTTTAAGTGTTCATGGACGGGCTATGACTGAATGACTTATGTCTACCAGACCATAGAAACAGATATCCTTTAATCCAACTTTTCATGTGGCATAAAAAATAAATCCATGAAAACTCTGTAAAAGCAAAGTGTTCATGTAAAAAAGTGTTCATGTAAAAAAGCATTACTAGCTAATAAGAACTGATAGAACGAAGCAAAAACCAAATTAAAGTTACCAAAATCACTTACTTGGGTCATCAGTACTGTCTCAAACGTTGCAATGAGGATGAATGAAGATGGTGAAGAACACATCAACAAAAATCAGACGGGACAATAATATAAATAAAATAAGGTTAGAAAAAAAATATACTTGGGTAAAGATGGCTCATTTTCTGTTATGGGGATGAGGTTTTCATGGCCGTTCTGAAAAAACACAGCCAGCTTCTGCAGTGCTTCATTCCTGACATAAGGAAGGACATTTTTTTATTAACGTCCATTTCAAAGCAAGTACACAATGTTTTCTTACATACTCCGTTACCTACTGCATCACTCCTATAGACCACAGTCATATTTTGTACAGATGCAAAGTAGGCTGAGAGATGGTTTACTTTTTAAAGTTGGATGATCTAAACGGAATTGACTGCAAAGGTTGTTTCTATTCGTTTTTGTGTGGTTCTGTGCCAAGGCATTTGCTTACTACAAGATCTTCAAACTATAATGTTTACTGTATTTGCAACTCACTGTGTTTGGATGTCCTCCATGCTGCTGTCACTTACAGTATGATGAGCCAACAAGTTACTGTAAACTAAGGGAGGACAGAAGAAAATGATGACATGTACAATATAAAGCAAAAGTGCTCTAACCTGAGAAATGAAAACCTGTACTTACACATGTCAGGCATAGAGACAGCTCTGTTCTGACTCCTGGATAATGACAAACACAAGAGTGGAGAACAGGTTAAAAACCATCTCATAACATTTGGGCAATTCAACCTTACCATGAAAAAAGTATTTATCAAATGTTTTCACTATACTGAAAGGACAGATGTCAATTTTTTGTGGTTCCTCATGTGAGGCATCTTTCAAAGTTTTAAAGCATTTTCTTTGTTTAAAGCATGATTTTTCATAGTCAGATAAAATGCTGTTTTCAGAATTGTCACATCCTTAACAGTCCATATTTCCCAGTAATTCACCTAAATCAAAGCAAGTTGCCTCTTAAAAACATCATAGCACATGTATATTTCCATTTATCGATGCCTTATGCATAGACTGATATTTTTTATATCTACCAACAGGGGCTTAGTAAAATATAAACAGATGGGTCAATATATCGGTATTAAATGCATTCTGTGAGAATTTATATTTGATAAGTTTTGACTGAAAATGTCACATCCACAATGCTGTAATTGCCCATTTATAGTTCTAACTTATTCTGACTGATTAAATCACATTACGGTTATGCATTTGACTTTTTTCTCATTTAAACGCCATGCCAGGCCTCTATGGCAAGTTATACACAGTGCATGCAAGCTATACATTTATGTGTACATGTTGGTGTTGCTGTAGTTTCAGCTTCATGTTCTACCCATTGCACTAAAGAACAGTCACAATTAAAGCAAACGTTTATTACATGTAGCACATTTAATGTGTACAATTGTAAAGTCACACTTTTTAAAAGCTATTTAATCTAGACCTTTAGCATAAAATTATTACAGAATGCCTGTTTTAGTTTCTGCTATTAAAAAAATATCAATTATAAATAACACGAGTGTAACATGGCATAAGGAAGGACATTTTTTAACATTTTTCTACTCATGCAATTTTCTCATGTTTTCCTGTTCGCACTGTGATAAGTACATGGTTATTTAGATCAAACTTACAAATTATCAGCAGATGGCGACAACGTCTCTTCATCGCATGTCCATTCTTCACTATCATCTGTGACTGAGAGCAAACACAGAGAAAACCTTATGAAAAACACTGCACTTTGTTGATAAAATACTGAAAACCAATAAAAAAACCCCCAAAACTTACAGCTGCTTGTGTGCACTGGATTGTGATGAGAAGACCTACAACTCAAACATTTTCAAGAGTTAAATGTACATGTCATTGCAGTATACAGTATAAATCATGGACAGGAACCATAGGCAGATGTATAACACGCATACAAGTGTAAATAGTCACACGATGCACTTTGCTCTGCTTTTTTGCTACTTTTTACTGTCAAAATATTACTTGGTTTATTGTTACCTTAACATTGTACAATTGCACAACATCACAGGAAATCTGTACACAGTGCAATAGCAAGATTTGGGAACTTCTGCTTTTCTACAGTAGCTTGATAAAAGGTTAGCATTGAGGCATTCAACTTTATAATCACTGGTGCTGTTGATATAGTCATTACAAAGAAATGTGAAATATCCCTTCATGTGAAAAGCAGTATTAATTAAATGTATCTTTTCTCTACCTGCTGGTGAAGCTGAGGTTATCTCCATCTGTTTGACCTCGTCCAGCAGCCTGTGATGCCTTTTTCCCGAGTTCCAGCATCTCCTTAATGTTTAATTCCACATTCATCACAGATATGTAGCCATCTTAAAAAAGACAACGTTTTAAATGCATCTTTCTAGCAAAATCATCCACAAAAGAAAAAAAAATACTACATTCACATAGCTGATGTCAAGTTTTAAACATCTCACATTTGTTGTTGGCGTCTCTGGCCAGCCATTTCCCTTTGGGGCAGTTGACTGTTCGGATGATGCTGATGACATCGCCGCTCTTGACGGGCAGATCATGTTTACGCAGTTTGCTGGCTACAAGAACTCTGGCGTGATACATGGGCTCCTCCAGTCCAGTGATCTATGGAGACACACGGGAAGCATGTGAAATGTCACAAGCAGCACATACAAGTTTATAATTGCATTACATTCACTAACTTTAAATTTCTTGTGCATCTCATTCCTCTTTTTCTCCTTCTCTTTCTGTTCCTTCTTTTCCCTCTCCAGACGCTGCTTCTCTTTCTTCCTCTGCTCCTTCTCATCATGCTGTTCAGGGCTCAGTTGCTCCTTTCTGGAGAAAACACAGTGCATTAAGATTAGATTAGTTCCATCGTACAAAGCATAATACAAGATATAAAGGGGAAAACAAGATGCCCAGATGACATGACGCTTAGTTTACAGTACGACAGTTACTGTAAAATATATTTAACAGTGCTAAAAACTGTAAGATATTTTTTCTCAGAGCAATTACAGGATAGGGGATATATTCATGATAGATGTCATGAAAATCATCAATGCACTCCTAAGTGTTTTACTGGGATACTTCAACATGGACAAGGAAAACTGATACCTGTCATGTGTCTGGCCATTTTGGTCTTCAGCACTTGACCTTCAGATTACAAGATTTAAACATGCATTTTAAAAACAATTGTGTGCTATGTGTGAAAATATTCTTGTTTTTACATGCTACATTTCACAGCAAAATGCAGACAAACCATTGAGTGACATGCCACATACTCTTCTGCACTTCCTCTTTCTGCAGAACAAATTAAAAGACGATGTTAATATAAACATTATATTCATGGGGGACATTAAAGGAGATTGAACCATGACCAAGATGAATCCTTTAAAGGGATTTAATTTGTTTTGTAAAACATAATATAAAAAATGCAATTAATTGAGAATTAAAAATATATGTATACTTTCTTTAATAGATAGTAATAAATGAAAGAATTGTTACTCACTGAATGACCATTATCAGCATATGGGTCTGAAAAACAGACAAAACAAATCACATTTACTACAAATCATTAAAAGCTTGAATGTTGAATGCACTACTAATACAGCACTCACTTTTTGGAGCCACCTTACGTTTCCTGGAGTTCTGAGAGAAGGGAAATTTGGGGACAGACTCCACATCTTCATAGACATTGTCACAGGTTTCCTGGAAATGTTCTTGAAGAGAAGAGCTGACCCAAACAGTGACAAAATATATCAATGTGGATGAGATTGGACAGATTTACTTGTTTGCCACATTCTCAAATTGTCAAATTATTATAACAAATGCACAACAGCATTAGATTAAAACATTCATCGGACTACTATAAGAAGGGTAAAAACAAACCCTAAAATAATTCAGGCTTTATTTCAGGACACTCTATTGCTGTCTGTTTGAAACATAAAATTGCAGGTTACATTACATGCATTAAACTGACATTTTGTGTGAAATTGTACCAGACGGATCCCAATCGGGTAAAACTGATTTTTTTTATGCATTTAGTTTATTTCTAACTAAAACGTTATGTATTGTGGCTTACAACACATTAAAAACAAACAAGAACATTTGTAAAATTGGCAAATTAGTAAACCAAATTAAATATACTAATACAAAGAATATTTTGAATCATCAATGCAGATTGAAATTTCAAACTATCACACCTGCAGCTGATTATATTACATAGCAATTTAACAAACAGAAAAAATACATTTATCTTTTTACGAAAATGCAATATACATTTGCATGTATATTGCAAGCTGTGACAATATTCACATTACTGCTGCTTATAGCTTAAATACTGACTTTGGTTCTGATGGATGTTGCTGTTCACTGCTGAACACTGTGTGTGATCCATTCACGGCAAGGTCTGAAGTCACTGGATTTGACGAGACCTCTTCACCTCTCGGCTCCTCTGGAGATCCACGGAGAGCCTCTTCTGACCACATGTTCTTTGAACCAGCATGACTTGGACTATGCTGAACCAGCGCAGCCTGAAAGTGCAAGCCATTGTCTTCATCCGGCAGCAGTGGTGGAGGCAAGCAATCCAACTGTGAAAATTCTGTTGCCTCTACTTCCAAAGCTGCTATATGTATAGCATTACTGTCTTTGGGTTCAGGAGCAATACTATACAAATCCGGAAATTCAGGGGATGGCACAGTTGTGTTCTCAAGCGATGCATTTTTCATGGTCAGAATCCTAGATTCAGGTTTATATTCTGAAACAATACAATTAATCACAGAAAAAACAAACCTTTACCAAAAAATCTGTGTATACTGTACATAAAGGTGATTGGACTCCAAATAGTTATTTAGTACAAAAATGTTTGTTCTACTTATATGCTCAAACAGGTTAGCCAACATACCACAATAAAAATGAAAAGATAAGATGAAATAAGTTTGTAAACTTAGTAAAGCACTTGTTAACGTAGCAAAGCACTTTGTAAACTTAGAAAAGCACTTTTTTGCACGTACTATTGTTGCCTTCTTTTGATGCGTCACTTTATTGTCTCCTAATATTTGTAAGTCGCTTTGGATAAAAGCATCAGCTAAATGCCTAAATGTAAATGTAAATCTGAAAAAAAATGTAGTTGTTGGCTTTTTTTGATCTTCAGTATCAAAACAAAGATTTTTAAAAGTTTATATATAAACTTGTTCCTCTCACTTTGTGCAGATTCTGTGTGCCTCAACTGCACAGTTTACCAGACACTTGCCGTATACATGTATACATGAGTTGCTTGAAGTTATTTAATGACGCTTTTGCATCAATTAAAGCTTAAGATGAGTTGGTCACAGTCCACTCCCACTGTAACCAAAAAACCCAATACAATCCACTATACGTTTCCGAAGAACAAGGAAATCCAACACAGTTACCCACATGACAGTGAGTAAATAATGAAAAAAACTGTAAATTTTACCAGCATGGAACTACTTTATTTGCATTTATTTAAATGGATTTATTTAAGTGACAATAATAAGTATCAAGTTATACTACACTCTAAAAACAGATGTGTTAAAAATAACACAAGATGTGTCTAGTTAGGGACAACACACAGATGTGTTGTCCCTAACTAGACACATCTTTGTGTTAATTTAAAAACAACACATTTTGTGTTACTTTTAACTCAACTTGTGTTACTTTCAACTCAACATGTGTTACTTTCAACTCAACATGTGTTGTCCCTTTTATGTATTTAACACAAAATGACACATTATGTGTTAAACAGCATAACACAAAAAATGTGTTAAAAAAATAACACATCCTTTTTTACAGTGTACAATAAAAGAGGCAGAAGAATAAACATCCACCTACCAGTGCAGTGTGTTTCACTTGAGTCAATGAAGTGACCTTGAGTTTTATATCTGCTGAGCTTTACACATGTAGGTCGAGGTGGTTTTGAGGGAATAGGGCCCAGGGACACCAGGTCAGGCAGAGGTTTGCGTACCGGAGAATGATTCTCTTCAGAGTGCATGACCCCATTCAGCTTCATATGAGTGACAACACCTAAAGTGCATGTGTAGGTACATCAGGTACAATCACTGAAGAAATAGAGGGCTGATTCATCATACACTGTAAAAATTTTAAGATCCTGGAGGAACCATTTGGGGCTCTTCACACTGCCATACCGACGGAACCATCAGGAGGTTCCCTGAGGAACTTCAGAACTGAATTTAAAGTGCTTAAAGGATCCTATAAGTTGTTGCAAGAACTGGCAAGACTGTTAATGGTTCATCAGAGAACCACCCTTTGTAAAAATAAAAAGGTGCCTTGAGGTCCTCCTGACGGTTCCACCGGTATAGCAGTGTAAAGAACCCCAAATAGTTCCCAGAGGATCTTTTAATTTTTACAGTGTATATAATATATGAAATTAACCATCTTAAGTTAATCAGCTCATCAGTAAAAATTAAACCAAACACTCACTAACAATCTCCTCAACTTACTGTGAGACATTTTGTTGACCTTCAGTGGAGAAGTGGAGGCATAAACGGGGACACCGTTTGAGGGACATCTTACCCGGGTAGGACATATTGTTTCAGGGTGAGAGCTCTCCGATTCAGTAGGGGATGGAGGACTCTCTGTGGATGCTACACCTTTATAAGGGTAAAAGCTTTTGGGTCTGCCACACACCAGCAGGTTCTTATGGTAGAGCTTCCTCTTAGCCTTTTCAAGTGTGCTGAGGACATGCTGATCGAAGAAGTTGGTAACACTGCTAGGAGATGAATCGGTCAATGATTCACTTGGTGAAGACGCAGACGGTTGCTCTGGACTGGGACACTGTGAGCTGGGGTTTGAAGACCTAGTCTGGTGCATTCCCCCAGATTCTGCATTCACAGTCTTAACGGTGGACTCTTCTGTCTGAACATTAGGATTAGTGCAGTGTTTCATGTGTTCCAGCGCATTTTTTCCAATCTCTTTACCACATAATGATATTTTGGTTGGCTTAAATGGTGCAGGCATTGGTTTCTTGATGCATTTGAGAGGTGATGTGATTCCCTTTGACGAAGGAGCAGCAGAATCGTGCTTTGGCTCGCATGAAATTGGCAACACGAGGGGTAAATGTCGGGCTTTAAACAACTGCCTGTTTACACCATCTTCAGGTGTTGCGTGAGTAAAGCTTGGGAACGATACAGGCCGTTTTCCTGAAGCGACTCTTTGGTCTTCTCTGAAAATGACTCGAGGTAGACCAGGGGTCTTTGTCTCAACAGCTAAACTTGAGTTTATGGTTATCAAACCAGAGCGGCCAAAAGTTGCTGTTGGGAGGCGTCTGGGTTTATCGGGAAGCACGGGTCTATTCCTTGCCAAGATCTCCTCCTGAAACTTTGCCCTAATGGATTTGAAACTGGAGACTTCCTATAGCCAATATGAAAGGTGAAAATAACAGATGAATCACATTGAGCACAGCAAACAATTTAAAAATGCATTTAAACAACCACAATATGATTTTAATTTGAAATAATCAGTGTCACCTACCAATAACTAACCATGGTTTTATTATAGTAAATGTGTAGTGACCATGTTTTTGGCAGAGTGACCATTTGCATTTTACTCCAAATATGGAGCAGTAAATTTGTGGTTAAAAACCAATCCAAACCATGAATAAATAATAAAACCAAAAAAATGATGGCTACCATCATCAACTGATCTTCAACTTCAACGGATCAATCTATCCATCTGTTTGGCATATTATTACTTTGTTTATTTCAATGACAACAGCTTCTTTACCTGCTCCATTTCTGTTTTATCTCCTTCTTGGCTGAAAACTGATTCCATAAACATCACATAATATAAACTTTCCAGACAACACACACAACGCGTTCAGACAGAGAAATTCACTTCCATTCATTGACTGTTTAAAGCGGGCGCGTTCTTGAAGGCTTGGCTCATGAATATTAAATATCGGCCGCCGTTGATTACACCGGATTGGGTGAAGGACAGACGCTGGTAAGCAGCTCTCCTATCTGATTTGCTGAAAGAGAAGTCGGCAAATCAGTTGGCAAATGACTGCTGACAAATCTCTGGGTAATTAATATTAATTACGCTCCCCGCACAGGTGTGTTGGACTTCATGGATTGCGCATGACGTCATCACATTAAAGTCATAGCGCCGCCATGTGGTATGACGAAACATTCTGTTGAATTAATAGGAAGTTATCAGATTTAAATGATTAAGCAGTACATTTGACTGTTCTTATACCCCAAGTCTCTCTGTACATTCTCCCAGCGAACGGCCTAAATATGTGTAAAATCTGTAAAATGTTTTGTCAACGGCATGCATTTTAGCAGTTAACAACAATTAAACTTTGGTTAAACTATCCGACAGTATATATGCAATTAATAGAT
Source organism: Beaufortia kweichowensis (assembly GCA_019155185.1). Lineage (NCBI taxonomy): Eukaryota > Metazoa > Chordata > Actinopteri > Cypriniformes > Gastromyzontidae > Beaufortia > Beaufortia kweichowensis. The sequence continues at coordinate 2,146,114 of CM032797.1, read as the reverse complement.
TTTTCGAATGTGGTCGATTAAATATCGTTTCTCAAGCCAAGAATCTTTCCGAAAGTATAATTTAACACGTATAATAATGATAATAATACAAGATGAATGGTAATACTAATCTTTTCCACCAGATGTCGCCTTCATGTTGTGTATTGCGCGAGCCCGTCTTTCTGTCGTTTGCTTCAGACAACACAAACAACACATCTTGAAAACAGTGGCATTAAAGCATTTAACATTTCACAAGAACAATAATGTGTGCGATCTGCAATGTGTAAACTCTACAGAACCATATGACAACACACAAGACATACTTTGCCCTTAGAAGAATTGCTGTAATTCAATTCAGTTTAATTCACATTTATTTGTATAGCGTTTTAGAGTATAAATAAAGTATAAAGTATAAATAAAGTATAAATATAGGCCTAGTTAATCATGGTATTTGTTTAATAACTATGGTAATACAAATAGTAAATATAGCCACAAGCGGCATTTATCAGGTTCCGAGCATGGTCTGGAAAATAGGGAACAGTGGGGGCCTTAACTGGACAATTTTAAAGAACAGTGTCTGAGTAGTGGTAGTAGTAATTTTGGTATCTCTGCGACTTATGGTCTCTGACGCCCAGACTGATTTAGGAAATAAAATGTACCTGCTATAAAACATCGACAGGCTGGCTGGTTACTGCACTTTTATAGTACAGACATGTTCTTTTTTCTTGAAGGGTTAGTTCACCCCTAAATAAAAAATATGTTATAATTTTTCACCTTTATGTCATTCAAACCCTGTATATGACTCTTTCTTTTGTGGAACACAAAATAAGATATTTTGCAAAACGCTGGTAAACGGCACCCATTGACCTCCATTGTACCTTGTGTCCATACTATGATATTAAATGGGTGCCGGTAACCAGCGTTTTGCAAAATATCTTCTTCTGTGTTCTGCTGAAGCAAGAATGTCATACAGGTTTGACATGACATGAGGGTGAGTAAATAATAAAAGAGTTTTTATTTGAACTTTAAGGGCAAGTGTTTTCTTAGTTTAGTGTGTTAAGCTATTGTTTTTCACACTGTTCATAGTTATAGCTTTCAAGTTATAGCTATGTTTTGTTATTTTATGTATATTATATCCTAAATGCCATTATTATACTATTTTAACAAAGCAACTGCTCTGACAAAATTCTGGTGACTCATTTGTAAACTGGAAAATATTGGTAAACTTATGTTCACTGTTTATTTTCAGAAGCAATAATAATTTTATATTAAACCTTCATTCATTAAATGTAATCAAAAATCGTGAATCAAACAGATCTTGTAAATCGAAATTGGGAGATCTGAGGCTTAGTGCAGTACACACTTACCTTAATAATTTTCATACATCACTAATCTGCCAAAAATAAATATACACATTGCAAATTAAATCCTAAGTAAAAGTCTAGTGTAAAAGCTTCCAACTGACGAAGTATCTAGGAACCAAAAAACTGTGCTTCTTTTCATTCCCATAAGAAGGCGCTGTCATTGCACAAAGAATCATTTTAAAGGGCCCTTGGTTAAAAATGGTTAAAATTGTTTTCAGCACCAATTTGGTAGCAATGATTGTTCTCCGAAGTGCCTTTCAGAGATTTACCCCTTTTGGAATGCACTGCGGTTGATTTTAGGTCATTCTTTTGACTGTAAGTCTTCTGCCTCTGGTTTAGTGTTCTATAAGCAATTCATCCATACTATATAGATCAGTGGTGCAGACCAATCAGCATATAATGACTCATCAATTGTTTGTGATACATATTTCGTAAGTGATTCCCCCAAACCTTGTCGATCATTTACTAGACTGACAGTTTGTTGTCTGGACCTAAGAATCAGATCAATGTCAAACCCAGCAACAACTGTTTCAGCTATGACTGGATTTGTGTTTTCTCTTTGTACATTTGGAGGTTTTCTTTTATGTTTCAGTCTGTGTGTTTCTGGCAGACTTACTGATAATATTCAACACAACAGGTAACAAGCTATTTTACATGCAAAAGTTTTCATTAATCAACATACAGTAATTGGTTAAAGTCTCTGTTGTGTCTTCCATTTTTTTTCTGGAATTCAGAATCGTAATTTCATCCCTTTGATTTATACACAATAATAGAAATACCACATTTTGTTACTTTATGAAAGTTTATTTAAATATTCGATTTAATGCATTACATTTCACTTTTTGTATCATATTACACATCACATTTGAGATGCTTTCCCTGTTTTATGTTTGTATTTATATTTGATTCTGTAATAAAAATAAACATCACATATAGCTCATTCATAACATTCATTAGTCCAGTGGTCTTCTCATGTTTTACATTCCTGTCACCACACCACATTTTCTCTCTTATGGGCCAACACATCTTCTAGATATACGAGAAGTGCTGAAAAACCGGCTCCTATCGACTGTAAACTGAAGAGTTGGTCAGCGTGGTCATCATGTAACCCCTGTATAGAAAGAATGGTAAAAACTCTTACCTTTTTTTTATTGTAGCAAATGGCAACCAATTAAAAAAAACATGTGTTTTTCAAACAACATTCATTGATTTCATTTATTTAGCTTTTTATATGTTTCCCATTAAAAAAGGAAAGTCTTAAATATAATATTTCTTAAGAGTCACTGCATTTTTTTTCCTACTCTGATTTTTTGTCTTGTTTTCTATGAACTTTCTAGACATTAAATTCATTTCAAATTTATTTTTGTAGTACTTTTCTCATTTTTAAATTGTTGCAAAGCAGCTTTACAAATATGTCAAAGAGGTAACAAAGATAAAAACATGAATGAAAAATAAAGAGATCAACACTGCAAGTTTGTAATCGGACTGTTGATGGTGCTTGTAAACGCTGTGTGTAACACATTTTCATGGGATTTATATGAATATTACCCTTTTGGCAGCTTTTTTTTTCTTTACTTTACATGAATTTACAGTAAAACTTTTTATTCTCTTCAGATGTTTGATTATTCTAGACATTTTACTTGACTCATTTCTATTCATTTCAGTCATAAAGTAGAAATAATCTCAGTTGAAACTGTTTTTCAGTACCGTTTTCAGTATTTGGAGCGTCCCTCACAGTTTGGGGGTCAGCAGTGTGTTCACAATCAGTGGGATATAAGGGAATGTAAAGAAGAGGGCGACTGTCAATCTCAGAACCACTGTGGGGAAATGTTTGCATGTAGCCCCAAAGGTAAACTTTTGCGTGCCTTTCTGTCTGCATGTTTGCCTATTGATATTTAAAATGCAATGTGTGTTCTCATAGGACGTTGTATTGGACAGCAGCTCCGTTGCAATGATGAGAAAGAGTGTCTAACACATGAAGATGAAATAAACTGTAATGAACAGAATCGAAAAGAAACCAAATGCACGAATATGCTGGCCATACCAGGAGCTGAGAAAGCCATTAAAGGGTATGATGATAACTACAAAATGCACATCATATTCCTATAAATCGTGGAATACTATGTGGGGGTCCTTACTGGAGATTTATAGCAGCCCTAACAAGTATTTCAGAATATTTTTTGGCTCTACATAAACTGTTTAAATGTCAATATTAAACTTGCATAACAAATTATCACGCAAAGTCACATTTATTTTAGGCCAATAATATATTTGGCATTATGTGTTGTAGATTGTTGTGTTACCATATCTATGGCATTCACAGCTCTTTATTGTTTTCTTTAGATACAATGCTTTGTCTGGTACTTTTGTGAGTCCCATTTTGGACCCCAGTTACTACGGAGGCGTTTGTGAGTATATCTATAATGGAGAGTGGCGCAAACTCACCTACGATGTCTTCTGTGAACACCTCGGCTATGAAGATTATGAAAAGTATTACAGGAAACCTCACAACTTCCTCTCCTATCAACTGATGGTTTGTTATTTTTAGTCTATAAAAGCCTTTAAACTGTAACAGTGATGAGTGTGGGCAAACGGATCAACTTGAACTAGGATAATATTGCTATAAAATGTTAAAATATTTTTGTATTACACATTACGATCTAAAAAGAGTTTATTCTATTTAATAATGTGACTGATATTATTGTGTTCTGTAAATGATATTAGTATTAGGCCATGAAAACAATGACAGTGAAACTGTATTGATCAATCTAAATTGATCAGTCTTACATGTTATCCAGCAGATTTACTGTGTTTTTTTTTTGCCAGCCACAAGCAACTACTAAGGAAAGTTCAGATTATTATGAGGATGCTGTTAGCCTTCTAAAAACAATAAAATCAGAATCATCCCTCAACATGGGAGTGACAGTTGGAGTCTATCATGTGGAAGCTGGTGTTGAAGCTGGTTATAATTACAATTTTATAAACAACATATCACAATACAACAGTGAGGTAATGTAACACTTGCTTGTATACAAAATAATGACATGGCATATGCAAAATCTGAGAGATTTATTCTTTTTAATAATTAGAGTTAAAAAGATTTAAAAACAAAAAATTGATTTGAGATGTAATTATTAACAGACAACTCAAGCAAATTGTCATATCGGCATCTTTTATAGCATACAAAATGCTCTCTTATGAAGGATTTGCTAAAGGAATCTTAAATGGCTTATTATACCTTGTATGGCTTATGCTGTCCAGTGCCAAAATGACAAAAAAGGCACAATTTAAGTACTATTACATAACAACAGGCGAATGTACATTTTCCCACTCAGTCAGTTGAATGGGAACATTTTTACGTTTTATTTTTAATTTCTGGCAAAAAGTCTGCATGCAGTTTTGTTATGTGAAGTGACCCTTTTGCATGTTTAGGAGGTGGGCTTTGTCAGGCTGTTGTCAACAGTGCAGACAGCTCAGTTTAAGATGAGGAGCAAAGACCTGATGCTGGATGAGGTGATGCTGTGGGCTCTCATGGATCTTCCTGACAATTACGACTTTGGAGCATATTCCAACTTCTTCAATGAATATGGCACACACTTTATTACAGAAGGAACCATGGGTGGAATCCTAGATTATATTGCAGTTGTAAATAAGAATGTCATGAGAAGAAAGGGTAAGGAGACTTTTAAATTCTAGACTTAAAATGCACAGGGAAGTTTAAATTTGGTATTTGGGCTCATGTTCTACACTTTTCAGCTCGAACCAGTGACTACCAGTGCAGCTATATTTTTATGCTTTATGTTACAATGCAATAATGTTTAGAATTGGTCCAGTGTCTGTTGTTTCACCACATTCTCTTTATTGTCAGGACTGGAGGGAGAATCGTTAGGGATGTGCATAGGCGCGTCTATAGGCGTAAGTGTGGATGATGTTGACGTAAAAGCAAAGGGAAAACATTGTGGAACAGATGCAACTATAAAGAATTGTACGTAATTTGCTGCTTAATCTATGCTATCTGGCTTTTGCTGATTTTATAGTTGTTAAAAGTAAACTTTTTTCATTTAACAGTTAATCGGGAAACCAGCAGTATTATTCAAGATGTCATTGGCTTTGTGAAAGGTGGACATACGGGCCCCAGCACTGGAAACTTGTTAATCCGGGATGCCAAAAGTTACAAGACTTGGGGAAAGAGTCTTAAATACCACCCTGCATTAATTGATTTTGAGGTGTGCTTGCAGTTCAAATGTTGGCTTAACAAACATGATATTCTATTATTCATCCTGCTGAAACAACGTGCTAGCATTATTTTAGATGTTAGCATCATACTAAAACATGCTAGCATCATGCTTAAATATGCTAATAACATGCTGGCATCATGGTGAAACAACATCAGACTGTTAGATTTCAAACATTCAAACAAGGCCTTACATTTTTAACCTCAAGCCATGATTTTTTAAGCCAACATAAAGTTGTCTACAAACGTTTCTATCTAGTCACATATTGTTATTTCAATACCATAGTACCATAAACAGAGTCAACTCTAAAACGTTGTTGCATAAAATTGTTTTCCAAAAAAGATCCTTTTGCTGCTATCATAGATTCTACCAATTTATGAGCTGGTGCGCTTTAGCACCTCAGCGGAGCAACTAAGTGCAAAGATGCCCCATCTGAAGATGGCATGGGAGGAGTACATGCAGGAATTCAACACGTGTCACTGTGCCGCCTGCTTGAACAATGGAGTTCCTGTGCTCACCAGGACTGCCTGCAGCTGTTTATGTAAAAATGGATACAGTGGTGATGCCTGTGAAGTGACTGAAAGAAAAGGTGATGTACTTGTATAAGTAATGTATAACATGAACCAAATAGTCATACAAGCATGTGAACTCATATGTGTCCTGGATAACAGTGAAGGACTTGTATCTCATTTATCAATCAGTCATTGCATTGAAACATTTCTTTTAGTTACTTGTAACTTCAAACAGAAATGATGTATAAAATATTTAACAGCACAAATATACTTATAGCTTTGGAATTAGCATGCAGCAACAAAGCTTTTCATTTATAACAGCATGTTTGTGGTTATATTTTAGCCTAATTTTGGGTACAGAGTTTATGTCTTTTATTAATATTGTAAAATATTATATATTATATTATTATAAAAATTGCATGATGATACAGATTTAGAATTTTTTGTTTCTTTTCGCAGATCAAACACATGGATCCTGGAGTTGCTGGAGCAGCTGGTCACCCTGCACATCTGGGACAAAGACACGAAAACGTGAATGTAACAACCCTGCACCCAAAATGGAAGGTTTATCTTGTCTGGGAAGCAACGTTCAGAAGAAAAATTGTTAATTCTTCTAATTCTCCTAAATCTTGCTTTACAGAACAATCTGCAATATTGATTCTGTCTTTAATCATTTTGTTTTTAAAACATTGCAAAGGTTGCTATGTCAGTGGTTTTATCACTGAATAATGAATGCTGAATAATGTTGCACAATAAATGTTTATGGAAAATGGAAAATCTGGTGTTACTTTACAGTTGTCGCACATACAGTTTTATTGCTTTCATGGCTACAAGTATTTTGAGCATGGTTGGGGCGATCAAGTTTTTTATCATTATATAGGTTTTAGAGTAGATTATGAGAGTTCTGAGAGTAGTTTAAAGAGTTTGCTTACAGCTGAATGCATAATTAAGCATTATTATTAGCAATTAAAATGGCTTCTTTGTCTTCATAAAAAGTATGATTTCTTATTTGATTTCCTAACCTGTTTTGTGAAATTCACTAATAAAGAGAATTCCTAATCAATGTATTTATGGGAATAAGTTTGTTGGATCAGTGTGAAGCTTGACTAAATGAAATGACCCACAATGAACAGTATTCAACAAAGGGTGTGATTTTATTAAATTTTTCTACATGTCTTTTCCAAACACATTTTATTGGTTTTAGAAATGGATTCATTTTAGATGCAGCCTGTAGATTCCTCTTGAGGCCCCAGGCACGTCAGTCCGCCGTTCTGTGGGACCGGATTGTTACACTGACGGGTCCGCTGCTGGGTTTGCCTGTTACAGGTGGACCATGAAGACCAGCAACTCCAGCTGCCATCTATTGCCGATGCTGAGTGTGTTAAAATAAGCCACATGATCAGAATTTGTGGAAAGCAACATACATTCATGATTCAAGATGATCACAACTTGGTTCGATGACTTTCTCTAGTCAAAATACAAACATTAAAAAAAAACAGGTGCATTATCTAACATGGTGAAAGTGGAGAATGTTGTTATATCATCATTTTCTTCCTAAGATGAATCACTTTATAGTTCTTTCACTATTATATGCCACTTTTAGATAAAATTGTATGCTAAATGAAAGATGCACATCCTCTTCTTGACACATCTTGGAGAATAATTGTGTATGTACTATTCTGTAGATGTAATCTGCTACATCTTTCATATCCCAGCACTCAAAACTGGTCTGCAAGACAGATATTTGTGCTATCCAAACTGCATTCGTGCCTAACTTTTTGACTGAGTTAATGGCATTACCAGATTTGCATTATATAATCTTATTAAAACAATGCAGGCAGTGCATGCAAACATGCGCCACTGTCTGTTGGTGCAATTTCGTCTTCTTTTTTGTTAATGTTTCAATAAAAGCCCTGTCTCAAGTCTCCTGTGCTCCTTCTCAGAGTATAATCTTTAGTGTCATAATGTCACATAGAACACATAGTAATCTGCTGTCTTCTGAGCAGAACTTGTTCACGTGACTCACAGACGCACCTTTTCTCTGGGTGATCTCACAGCTTACTCCTTGAAAACCGGGTGGACAAATACACACACACCTTGTGCCTAATGACAAAAAGGTAATTGAAAAGAAAGCAAAAATCCCATCTTTTACAATGCAATAATTTTAGTTGATGCAGAATAACTGATTGATCTTACCTTTAAGGATGGCTATGCCGTTATTAAGACAGGGGGAGCAGCGGCAGGAGCTGATTTCTTTCATGTACTCAAGCAGAGCTTTTTTCAGGTTCTTTTTCAGAATGTTAGCATTCGTGAAATCTTGCGGCAACACCAGCTCATACAGCGGTTCCAGCTGTTGCAATTGCAAAAACCATGATAACATTACTGTATTTTGTCAACATTACTATATTCCAGCGTTATGGATGTGACATTTTCAGTCAAAACACAAATTCTAAATCTGTTCAAATTCTGTTGATAAACTCCAGAAATTAAAAAAATATCAGTCTATATAGGAGATAATATTGTATTTTTAATTTTCTTTTATTTTCATGGGCAGTTATGGATGAGACAATTCTGAAAACAGCACTTTAACTGACTATTAAAAATGCTTTTAAAACTTTGAGAGAGACCTCACATGAGTATTTAAACCAAATATTGACATCTGAACTTCTAGTATGATAAAAACATTTGGTAAAAAAGCTTGGTAACAAAACTTTGGATCCATCCATGCCTGAGCTTTAGCCAGTTCACCACATCATTCACAAAACTAATCCACAGTTAGCAGGATACCTCTTCACTAAACAACCATAGTGAGTTTACCTTTCTGGTGATAAAATCGGGATTGTAGAAGACAGCATCACCCCACAGCTGCATTAAGTTTGGAGATGGCAGTTCTTTAGCAGCTAGACTTGAAACCGTCTCACTGTCACCTCCTTTCACCACAACAATAATATCTTCCACCATTTCACTTGTTTTCTCTGACGCTGAACAGAAAAACTGGGATCAGACAGATACTTTAACATGAAGAAAATGATAAATGTCAGTGTGTAATTGGCTTACTTCCCAACTCTTTCAGCAGGGCTTCACATCCATCCCCTGAGATTCCTGCACTTACATACACTCCTTTAATGTTGGCCCCAACTTTCAAACCAACACCTATACATGTTTTGGCATCATCGAGGCTGTAGTCTTTAAATGAAATCAACAAGTAAACAGTTTGGAGAAACTCAAACTAAACAAGCGTTATTTTGGAGAACCTTTTCATTTGTATTAGCGTACCAGCTTTTTCTAATTTCTCCTCATTGAGGACGACGGTATAGTCAAAGCTTCCACCGAGTGTTGCCTCCTTGACGAAATGTGTCCCAAAGTCATTGTAGAGCTGCCGGTATTCTCCGTATGTGTATTCCAGTGGCAGGGCATTCAGGCGGGACAGGAATTCAGGGTGTAACATTAAGTTTGAGGACTTCAATGCATAACGTGCGACTTCAAGCTCAGAGTGTGCATTGATAAATTTCTTTTTCTAAAGACAATACAGAAAATAAGTTATAAGTGGCTACAATAAAAAAAACCGATGTGGTTTGAATACAATGTTTTCAATATATCTATTTTTCTTTTTAGCATTTCAAATATTGTCATAGTTTGTAAATTTTGCTACGGATGGCTAGGCATGGGACAAATGTTATGGGCATTAAGTGTAAAAAAAGGTAAACAATTACTTTTACCACTCTTTTAAAGACATCATTTTATGGCTTTATCTGTCCTAATTCATCTCAGGTTTAAATTAATGAACATGATTATGAAATTTTACATCTTACCGTCCCAGAGAATCTACGCATCTTCCTCACTGATTTCTTGTACCTGTGGTCATTATACTTAAAACTGAATTCAAATAAACCAGGAGCAGATATTCCAATAGAGACACTGGTCTTGGACAGAGTCGATTTGGTTGTACTCTCGGAAAAACCACTGAATGATTCAAATGCCTCCATCTTAAAATCAGAGGAGCCTTTTGTCTGTGAACAACAAAGAAAATTAATATAATATTAATATATATATTATAATATATATATTAATATAAAAATTAAAGCATTTCAAAATTCTTTTACCAAATGAGTACGCATAGCATGCAACCACTATTGCAACATGCAATGTTATGATTCAGAACAAAAACATGCCTCTATTGTGTATTGTTGTAGATTATATGGCTTCCTGTATCGAATGTCCTGGATAAAATGTGGTAAACATCCACCAGCGTAGTAGCGGTTATCAAGCACCACTGCTTCTAGTTTACCATTCATGATATTGACTCTAGGGAATGAAGAAATTATTTATGTATATTTGACAACAATAAGGTGGTTTGGCAGAACCATGTTATAATAAACTATTCATATAGCTGTTAGTTTTGGTAGTGAGAAAGATTACAAAACACCAATGTGTAATCATTAGTAATCCGTAAAAAGTAACTGTAATCTCATTATGTATCATTTCAAAATGTAATCTAACTACAAGCAAAAACTACTTGATTTTTGTGATCTGATGTATGTAATAACATCAATCTGATGTGCATGCAGCTTTCATAGTAGAACATGAAGTACATTTTCATTGTAGCTTCTAAAAAATATATTCCCATAAGTTACATGGGTTTCGAATTGTTTCCTTTTCTCCCTGAACTTTTATTCCTGTGGATACCTGAGTATTATCTTTCCTTTACACACTACACATATATGGGTTAAAAGGCAGTACTGGACAAAAGGCAGTCTGGCTTCAAGAGCAACCAACTCCATTGAAACAGCACTTCTGTCAGTTACTAAGGCACTGCGAGAAGAGTCTAAATCCTTCGTCCTCATTCTGTTGTTTCATTGTCTCCTAATAAGTCACTTTAGATAAAAGCATCAGCTAAATGCCTAAATGGGTTAAACACAAATACATGTCATTATCAGGGTTGATGAAAACTTATGAAAATTGCATCAGGAGTACTTTTTTTTTCATTTTTGGATAGGAAAGTGTAGTGAGACAGGAAGTGATTGGGAGGAGAGAGAGGGTAGCATGGGCTCGAAAAGGACACCAGAGCCAGGATTCGAACTCGTGTCACCGAAGCACAGTTGCACCGTATATGTCTGGAGCGCTGTCCACTCAGCCACAGGCTCCGACACATTATATATTATATGATAAAAATATAAGCTGTATTTGAAAAATATAAGAGTGCATCAAACCCTTTGGCAAGATTCTCAATCCCGTAATATTCCTCAGTGGGCTGATTACAGGCTTTGTGGACTTTTTTACAGCCCAGTTCATCAGATCCGTCCCCACAGTCATCATCACCATTACAGCGAAGAGCCTCCAGCACACAGCGTCCTGTTACAGGAGACACATCTGTCAAACCCATGACCTCGCATTAAATATTACTGAGAAGTGTTATTTTTCATGTAGATGTAGCTGTTTTATATATGCAGTGTCTTGTATAAGTAATTGTTTTGGTCTTGAGGTTGTTTGGGGGTGTAATGGTCACCTGTGGTGGTACAGCGGAAACCCTGGCATAGATGAGCTTTTTGACAGGTGTATTGTGGTGGAGGTTTACAGTGCTCCTCGTCTCTGCCATGAATCTGACACAACTCACCTCCAAACTGAGATGGAGTCACTGTGGCATAGCGAAACTAAAAAGAAAAAAAGAAATGTAGGTAACCAAAGTTCACTGAAGGTCACTAAAGATCCTTTTTTGAACATTTCATTGTTCAATGTTCATGTGAAAGGTTTTATACAAACCCCAATCAATTTTGGGTGCATAATACCATTAGTGCGAAATGTATTGACAGCACATTCCAGTATCTAGTGTGCAGTGTGATGATAATCAAAACACAAATTAATATACTAATAAGTAGCCAGACAGCCGGACTATGACAAGATTGTTAATGCAATATTGATATGTTGATATTGCTAATACACATATGATATTATATAATGTCATATCACAAATAACCCAAAGCCAGTATCTGGTTGGCACTTTAGCAAAGTGGTAATGCTTCTGTTTCATAGTGGTTACAGGTTACTCTCTCTCTCTGCCTTGCTAGACATGAGTGTGATTCATTAACCAAAAGAAGGAAAAGCATAAAATAAGCACAATAAATGTATTTCAATGATATCAGTATTACTTCTTATATTTGCAAAATGTAATAGATGTTGTGATAATATTGTTATTATACATTTTTCTGGTTGTAATAATGATATAAAGAATCTTATATTGTGACAACCAGTGTAAATATGTGATGTAGTACAGCAGACACAATACTCACCCTCTTCTTCATGCAGGGGTCACAGCGTGTCCATGAAGACCATTCAGACAGTAAACAGTCCACAGGGTTTAAAGGGAGTTGCACAGTGTCCCTGTCCCCTGAGCTACAAACTATTACAACACTGAGCAAAGAAGATTCACGATTTTAATTTTTTTTAAACCAACAAGAAGGGAAATAATAGATCAAAATTACAAGCAAAGTTGTAGGTAAAATATGGTCATTATAATAATTTGCAATTCACAATATTTGGTCCAATGAAAAATAATAACATGAAAAATATTATTGTCAATCCAGTCACTGTGTTTTACCGTATATTTTATTTTATAAGATACTTGTTTTCACGGCCCATACCAAAGCATAAGATATCTGCTTTGTAGTCATTCAATTCTCTTATTCTCTGAATATATCATAGGTAGCGATTACTGGTCGAATAAATTACACAGCAACAGTGAATCTAAAGCAATTCACAGACTATGTTCAAAGTCTAAATAAAAAGACTGGAAACAAACAAAATAAAAGCACATTCATGCTTTTGAAGTAAAATATAATCCTACCATATAACGGCCAGACAAAGTGTTGCTTTGCTGTAAGCTGAATTTGCTGTCAGAAACCACAGCATTGTAACAAGGCACCTACAAAGACTTCAGTAGAGAGTACAGTGATAGACCGTAAATCCTAGGGCTTGCCATCAGCCCCTCCTCTCACATGTGCGAACATCAATACTTTCCTATTCAAAGAACAACGCTGCCAGTATGCTGTACCCATTCATCACATATGACCTAAAAATAGTGGTAATCATTTTGATATATGTGCAATATTTTTCAAATTAAAACTTTTTTGGAGCTACTAGACAATGGATGTATTTTAGCCACCCAAATGTGTTTTTCAAACATTTTTTCGAACAGATCTAGAATTTAAAAGCATGTGGGTCTTTCCAGTATTTGTATTTTGAAGTCTTGTGTGTCATTTCTCGTAAACGTGTTGCTTCACTTCAAAGTCAATAGAGAGAATCAATATCTAATTGTTTGTTTGAACATTTAAAACAACTGTTGGACTTTCAGCTTACTGTAAACATTAGTCTTCTTATTTACATTTCTTTACTGTGACTTTCATTTCATTTTACTGATTTTGTCTTCTCATTTAATGAGCTTAATGAAGTATTATTTTTTAACTTTATTTTAACTTTATTAGTGGACAGCAATCATCATCTATGGTTGATAAGCTTGGCTGACCGTTTATAAATTTAGAAGCAATATGTAAAGATTAAAGTATTTGAAGAGAAGAGAATATTCACTTTCACAAATTAGTAATACTATATAATAATTACTTATACATTTTGTTTATGCAGTAGAGTAATAAACAGTTGCTGATTGTAAATAAGTATAAATGAAGCTGCTGCTCTCTGCTGGACCTCTGATGCTGCTGCACAGGTAAATTACATACAGTCAGAAAAAACAAGCATTAGAAATAAATAGTTTATTAATTATAGAAAATAAATTAATTATTAGTATTCTGTTAACTGGTGCAACAGGAACACTGCACAACAATGAAGAAATGCTCATTGGAAATAAGTTACTGCATGTGTGTGAACATTTACATTTAATCATTTAGCAGATGCTTTAATCCAAGGCAACTTGCAAATGAGGCAAACAACAACAACAAAAGGGCAATAATGTGTCAAATATGGTGTTTAATTGGCAAAATGACATGATGTGGTGGCAGATTTACTATGCATTTCAAACAGTGCAACACTTACACCTGTTATCTCAGACAAGATACAAACTGCTAAAAACAAAATATAAAATTCATAGCAATAATGATCAGTAAAGTGAATCTTACAATGACATGTACAGGTCACATTTCACTTCAAAATAAAGTAGATTATCATAATGAAAATATTAAAGGCTCAGTGAAAATAATTTGAATACTATATTACTATGTACTGCATTATAGTAATGAGAGTAAAACTTTCATTAGCAAACAAGATAAAATCAAATTTCTTAACTAATTATTTTAGTTTAAAGGTAAAATATGAGCTAGACATGTTTTTGTTAGATTCACTCACTAACAGCGTCTGTTTTTATCTGACCAGTACATGATGAAATTATGTTGACAAAAAAAAAAGAAATCTAACCCATGATGTAAACATGAGAAATGAAATTGAAAATTATGTCAAGTTCATGGCTTTATTTTAGTCACCTGGCTAATATTCTCAGATGAGCGCCGTTGTTTTGTGGATGTCACAGCCTGCAGGCATATCTAAAAAAATTAATAATTCCAAACATTTCCAGATATTCAAATTTTCTCTTTTTTGACATAAGGCAAAATAAAAAAGAACATCTGACAGTGGAGGGCATAACTTAAAATGGCACTTCATCAGGCTTACGTTTCTCAACACAAAGGGTCATTTAAGAAGATTACAATACAACAACAGAAAATCTCTAAATTATGACATGAAACCAGATTGAAGTCTTAAAAAACATATTGTGAGCGGCAACCAAACACAAAGTTGTTAAACGTTGACAATATTCAGACAGTAGCAGACTTTCAACTGCTTTATCCTCGACATTGTTCTTGAATTAGCGTTAGTGAAATCTGTAGCACTCAGCGTGGACCTTCTGCTTTGACACACATATATAGGAGGCAAATGCAGAATGGCATTTAAGCGGAAGAGCTACAGATATACACACACAGTATTGCTGTTGGACAAAAACATTTTGCCATTTACCATAACATTGACGGTATCATAATACGTTTGAAGCTTAAAAAAGGACATTTAAAAATGTTCCTTTAGTTATCAGTTAGTAAAAAAGCTAAAAATAGTCTGTCATCAGCTTGTTTTTGAACAGAATCTATGCAGATGGTCCATGTAAGAAACAGATTTAGTTTGCAAGAAGTCTTATCTCTTTCTGTATGACACTTACTGCAACAACAACATACAGAAAAGCAACATGTTTTCCACTGAAGTTTTTGGCATCTTCATCTTTTAAATGCACAGCTTCACAGTTAAAGTGAAAAATCACTTCTGGTCAAAGCAATCACAACTAAAACGCACTAAATCTTTGTGCATTGGCTCTAACTGATTCATTTTCAGTATTGTGACAGTTTAGTATCATTTAGATAAAAAATATGTAATTTAAGTCTTTTGGGTGGCTGGCAGCTACCGGTAGACAGCCAATATTAAAGTCCATCTCAAAGTAAAGGTGCACTTCATTCTTTAAAGTGAAAAATAGATTTTGCTTCTTCTGTTAGTCATATTGACTGTCATGTTTTAAAATGGACCCTCAACCACTTTTATATGTTTGTGAAATATTTCACAGAGCTCAGTCCAGGGTTTGTGTAATCTCTCTCAGCGCTCTTCTGCGTGTTCAGAACATTCCTAAACATAAAAAAAAACATTTAGAAATATAGATTCTCCTGAGGAATTTTAAAAGAAACACCATGCAGCGACTGACTGACACATAATTGAATCATACCAGAGAATGTTATTAAATCTTCTGAGCTATTAAAGAGAAACCCCTGGGCAATAAAGTGTTCCTTTGACATGTCTGTTGTCAAGATGTACCATTACTGGGTCACTGCAGAACCTTGAAGAATGAAAGAAAGAAACAAAGGAAACTTACTCAGAAGTCATCTCATCTGTCTTTAGACGTCTGGTGTGTTTGTCAGAGGGTCTGGTAGCTGAGCATGAGGGGAAATGAGACCTTTTGTAAGACACAGAGAATCAGACCTCAGATGAAAAAATGTCTGTCTGTTTGTTCATGGCGATCATAAAATATATCAATTTTGACCAGTAGGGCATTTTACAGTGGCCCAGTAATGCAAAACAGAATGAAATATAAAAAGCAAACATAGCTTCACAACACAATGGAATCAAGCCACAACACAAAGAAGTAAGTCCACAACACAACGAAATCAAGCCACAACACAACGGAATAAAGCGCTCGAAAACACAGCACAGCATGCCGCCAACAAATGGTAAAAACGTTATAAAAGCAACAAGATTTTGGACAAAACGCAATAACATATTTTACAAAACAATTAAAAATGTTTTCTTAATATACTAATAAATCAGTGCTTGTATTCAGTGTGTTTCGTTTTATTTAAGGCTACTCGGACCATTTGTCACTTCACTGTTATGTTTGTCATTTAAGATGTCTATAATAAACTAGCCTCTGTGTTTTTTTATTAAAGGGGGTATAATGCTATTTCATGCATTCTGACTTATTTACACTGTTAAAGAGTTGGATGCTCATACTAGACATGGTTTAAGTTTCGAATAGCAAGTCGAGCGTATGAAGAAGTATTTCTGTGCCGAATGCACTTCTTTTGGTTCGTAAGTTTCTGAATTTTTTTTTCGCATATGGCTCTGTATGACTTCATACCAGCGTAATTCTTTGTATAGGCATTTCTCACAGAACCGCACAAGCGCACCTCCATCTGAGCGCTAGCTCAAACACGCCCATCAACACACACTCGTTCGGGTTACTGAAGCCGTGTGCAGCGCTGCAGGTTTAACTTCACTTTTTATTTTGTTTTCAAATGTCCCGAGAGTGTGCATATAATGTAAACAACACAAACATATAGTGAATCAAATGTTATCCCGGGATAATTCGATGTTGTCATGTGTGCGTGTAAATTTAGCTAACCTCTGTGTTGCTGTAGTAGTTCTTGTTACGTTTGTTCTTGCTGTTCAAAGTCACATTTGGGATCAGATTGTGGGTCAAAAATAGCTGGATCTGAATGTTGCCCATACTTATTTTAAGACAAAAAGTTTGTTTTGATGTGGCTGCTTGATGAGCGCTGCGCATGCTTGTGACTCTAGCTCTGCACATGACACGCCCCCAGGAGCTCGGCTGTTTGTCGGAAAGACTCGTACTGCAGTATCTATCTTTTATAAATATAATAAAACCAAAGACAGAGACATGAATGATGCAATACTGCTCTATAGGCACTCAAGATTAACATAAGATTGGCAGAAATGTGTATGATTTAAACATGAAAATGTAAACATGAAAATGGGAATACAGATTTAAAAACATTGTATGTAAAAATTATATTTGACAAAAATGTCCCGATGTCTAATAAGCAGCACTGCAATAATACCAGAAAATCATTTCCATTGCGACAATGCCCACTTGTGGTCGGGTGTTGTGGCTTAATTTCGCTGTGCTGTGGCCTTATTTTTTGTATTGTTGCTTGATTTCACTGTGTTGTGGACTTATTTCTTTGTGTTGTGGTTTGATTTTATTGTGTTTTGCACTACTGGGCCACTTTTTCCACAGCTGGCATATTTTTTTCAGTTGTTGGAATGGAAGCGCCAGCAGTTGGTGTTTTTTCCTTGCTTAGCAATGTTTTTTAATGCTCAGCGTGGGCACTCGTGGACGTTATGCGGTTTTAGAACAGCCCTTTCAGCCGTGTTTTATTTCTCAGGTGCAAGCATTGAGTTCGGTGAACTTGTTGACTAATTATTTTAAGTTGGTTAGTTTTTTTTCCTTCTTGTAGTGAGGTTGTAGTACATCATAAATTAAGGTAAACTAATTGGCCCAAAAGTAAAGAATACAAGAAAAATCTAGGGGAAATTGGTACTAGAATTGTGCAGGTTTAAAATGTTTTTACAGTGAAAAAACATTTGGTTGAATTTAGATCTCAATAAAATGAATCTAATAAACAAGTTTTTTTACCGATTCTTCTGTTACATGATCTGATCTGTCATTTGTACCCAGTAGTGATGGCGACGTTGATGAAACATCTGCTACACATGTGGATTCTTGCTCAGCACCAGGAGTAACACCTGCAGATGGAAAATGAAATGAGTGGAGACAGACAAAATAGGAGTCCAAAAGACCATAAAAGTGAAACCACTTCTACTTGTTTTTAGTAAAAGTTAATATGAAAAGTAAAGTGAAGTAAAAACTGAAATAAATGTTCCAAACAGCATCATGTGTGCAGCTATCTGACTTGAATTTCACATAAACAGTTGTAAATTGTGGTCAATTATTACCATTGGTTACTGTGAGGTGAAAAAATCCATGTTTAAAACTCACAAGAGTCAGTCGTGGATGGTGATATTGATGATCCAGGAGTCAAGCTCATCTGTGAAAGATCCAGCTCACCGCAGCTGTCCTCCACTTCCTGTTTCCCAGAAGGCTGTGTAGTGTCTGCCGCAGGCTCCTGCTGTCCTGTGTCACTTTGAATGTCTATCACCTCCTTCTGAGGGTCCTCGCCTAGAGCATCTTTAGATCCACCGAAGTGTCGAGGGCTCGTAACGGCTGACGCAGCATCTGCGGGTTCACAGGAGTGGGGCCGCATGGCAGCGATGGGGACCAGGCCCTGAAGCACAGCGGCAGGGATCGGATGCGTTCCCATGCCAACCGTCTGGGCCGGTACGAAGGCCCACCGCTGCTGGCCAGTGGCTGGAGAGTGGAAGAGGTTGG
The DNA here is from genome assembly GCA_019155185.1 of Beaufortia kweichowensis. Classification (NCBI taxonomy): domain Eukaryota; kingdom Metazoa; phylum Chordata; class Actinopteri; order Cypriniformes; family Gastromyzontidae; genus Beaufortia; species Beaufortia kweichowensis. Next base: position 2,127,300 of record CM032797.1, on the reverse strand, counting down.
CTTGACCCCAGATCACAGGCTGACCTCCAGGAAGCATCTGAGCCACCTGCAATGGTGCCTGAACCCCAAAGGCTGTCGGTGCAACCTGAGCTGCAAAGGACTGTTGGGCCCAATGTGCTGCCTGGATAGCACCCATGGTCATGTACCCTGAGATATAAAATCAAGCAAGCGAAAACATCAGCAGCATTCATTTTAAAAGAAATGTACGTTTTACATAATGTCTGAGCGACTTAACAGGAAAGGGCAGTTGCTATTGCAACAGTACTGTACCTGAGGGTACAGCTGGTGGGCTGAAATGTGTGAAGAGTTCTGGGGGGTGCTGACGTCGTCTTCTTCCAGGATCCAGTGTGTTAGCAGGTGATGCTGGCATCTGTGACAATAATGTCATAGTATATATTTATTTTTATTAAATATTTATTTGCTTAAGAATCAGTTTTTATTCAGAACCAGTTCCATAAAAAAGAATAATTTACACGATATGGCGGTTAAACGTATGCATACTTTTACCATTATAATATAGTCAAGGAGAATTACTAATGTTTGACCACATGCGTCACTGCACAGATGTATTGGAATATGACATTAAAGTACCGCAAGACTGATTTGAGAGCATAAAAGGCAGTGTGTTCTCACAATACTTGTCATGCACTGACCGTAAACTCTGGGAGCCAGGTTGTGGTCAAGATTGATACGACGTTGCTGTTGGATACAGGCTGTCTTTCATCTCAGGTACAGCTGTGAATAACTGAACTCGTGAATTTAGCGATCTGTTGAGTACGGGCTGTCTTTTCACCTCAGTGTGTGTGTGCTCTGATGGGATGCTGGGATACTTTCAGATAAAGCCATGAATAATTGAACCCGTGTGCTTGGCGGTCTACTTCTGGTGTGGAAATTGCTCGTGAGCACGCAGTTATTGTGGATTGCAGGGCAAACGCCCCTTGGACGACGCTGCTTGTTCTACTGCTCTTTTTATATGATTCTGTGCCTGTTACATTTCTACTGCTAGTTATATGATTCTGTGCCTGTTACATTTCTACTGCTACTGCTAGTTATATGATTCTGTGACTGTTTCTGTTTCTATATGATTCTGTGACTGTTACATTTCTACTGCTAGTTATATGAGTCTGTGCCTGTTACATTTCTACTGCTAGTTATATGAGTCTGTGCCTGTTACATTTCTACTGCTAGTTATATGATTCTGTGACTGTTACCTTTCTACTGTTAGTTATATGATTCTGTGCCTGTTACATTTCTACTGCTAGTTATATGAGTCTGTGCCTGTTACATTTCTACTGCTAGTTATATGAGTCTGTGCCTGTTACATTTCTACTGCTAGTTATATGATTCTGTGCCTGTTACATTTCTACTGTTAGTTATATGATTCTGTGACTGTTACATTTCTACTGCTAGTTATATGAGTCTGTGCCTGTTACATTTCTACTGTTAGTTATATGATTCTGTGCCTGTTACATTTCTACTGCTAGTTATATGAGTCTGTGCCTGTTACATTTCTACTGTTAGTTATATGATTCTGTGCCTGTTACATTTCTACTGCTAGTTATATGATTCTGTGCCTGTTACCATTCTACTGTTAGTTATATGAGTCTGTGCCTGTTACATTTCTACTGTTAGTTATATGATTCTGTGCCTGTTACATTTCTACTGCTAGTTATATGAGTCTGTGCCTGTTACATTTCTACTGTTAGTTATATGATTCTGTGCCTGTTACATTTCTACTGCTAGTTATATGATTCTGTGCCTGTTACCATTCTACTGTTAGTTATATGATTCTGTGCCTGTTACATTTCTACTGCTAGTCATATGACTTTGTGACTGTTACTTTTCTACTGCTAGTTATATGATTTTGTGCCTGTTAAATTTCTACTGCTAGTTATATGACTCTGGGATTGTTGCATTTCTATTGCTACTCATATGACATTGTGACTTGCACTTCTAATGCTATTCATCTGACTCTGTGATGGTATTTTGACTATTTTTATGACTTTTTGAGCATTATTGAAAGCCCTTTCTAACTTTAAGTTTTGTCCTTTCTTAAATTGTTTTTGTTGTATTTTATGTGATTTAAGTTGCTTATTTGCAGTTACTGTTTTTTTGTTGTTTTGTTTCTTAGGAGCTGAAGGTTTCCAGTGTAGGAAGCTGGCTGTCTTGGCCCTGTGGTGGTGGTGTTTCTCTCACAGAGAGTTTTTTTTTGCGTTTGACAACTGTAGAGTGTGTGTGGTGTGAGTGGTTGTGTGGAGCATGTTTGGGTGAGTGGTGTGGCTTAGGATACTCACTGTCCAGCTAGCCGCCCTACTGGTAAGCCTCAGCCGAAAGTTTCTTGTCTTTCATTATTTTCTTTTTATGGTCAATAGTGTTCTACATTTTAATTATTATTGTGAATAAAAGGTATTTTGTATTTGCATCCACGTCTCCTGTGCTCAGTGGTCACGAACCTGTGTGCCCTATTTGGGCATAAATTTCCCCGTTCTTAGTAACGGGGTGGCGTAGTCTGCTTTATCTTGTTCTATTTGTGCACTAGTGGCAATTCTTGCCCCTCACAGCCCGCTACATTAGCATTTTTTGTATTCTGTACGTTAAACACGATTTGTGGACTGTTAATAGTTACATTTTTGTTTAAAAATACATAATTAATAAGGTTTGTAACGAAATACGCATGTTCTTGCCATACCTCAGAGAGGTTTAATGGAATGTAATTGCAACAATTTAACATTTTTAACACAAATAAAGTGGTTATATTGTGAATATAGATTTTATTTAATGTACAATTTTATTAAATTGTTGTCACTCCCAAATTCATGTCTGTGGTGTTACCAGCATGGATGTCGCCCATTTAAGAAAAGGGGAAATTCTATTTTGACTACCTTCTGTGTGTAAAGACAGATGTCTTATTATTTGTTTTAAAGTTAGCTAAATGTCTGACAATTTAATGGGTCACACTATATTAGTGCCTGTGGTGTTACTGTTTCCTTGTAACACCATAGACATAAGTGGTTGTGTCACCAGTGTTTGATTAAAAATGTTGTTAAGCTTCTATTTTATTGAATATAGCATATGAAACTAATTTTAAATGCATAGCAAAGCATTTCATTAAAAAAACCCAAGCATTTTTACAAATTCTGCCTCTCATTTGCCACCTCAATTGAAGAATGACCCTTCTAACCTGTAAAAAAACATCTGCTTCCTTTGCACAAGGTCCACATTTATTTACAATTGTTAAACTGTCAGGAACTAATGTGTGTGCAAAAAACAAAAACACAATGTCATGTTCAGAGCAAAAGGACTTTTGCCTTCTTCACATGACAGCAGAAGACTTGAGTGCTCAAAGATTCAAGCATGATCAATGTTTGTCAGGAAACATTGAGATTTATGTCAGTGGGTTTCCAGGCACTCGATAGGCTCCAACTGAATGAACAGACAAGCAATAATACTATGTAAAATGGACTGATAGCAACAGTTTTTCATGGATTCATTCTTGTAAAAACAAGCCTCAGTTTGACTTATCTGGCTGGGATTTTATAACGCATGTCTGCGTCCTTCTACAAAGCTGAATAGTTATACAATTAATAAACTGAAAAATAGTGAAATGATACATGTCGGCATAAGTTATTGCTTATTAGCCACAACAAATAACTTTTCCATGCAATCATGAAAGTACTTTTGTAGCTAATCATCTTTTTATTTCCTTTCTTTGTTTTAAAAATCGATCTCTTCGATAATTCTGTATTCCTATTAAATGCAGTACATAAACATATTGATTTCAACAAAATAAACAAACCTCTCACAAGCCCACTGTTGGTTTCCCTTGTCTGTTTTTATTTCATAAACGTCTTGCTGTAATATTTGAACCATGAACAACTTGTAATGAATTAATAACACATGTTTGCTATAGGATCAAGGAGATATACAGAAGTAAGAGGAGATTGAGAGGTTTGTTTAAGGGTGGAATGGGTCGGGGAGGTTGGGTGAATGTCTTAGGTACAAGAACACCTACAGTCATAAAATGGCGTTTTGGAACGTCATAGATCTCTTCTTTCTGGTGACTTGTGGGGACCTAAAAATTATTGAAAGTTATAAAAACATTCATCTTAATATAAAATTGGGATTCAAAATCTGACCTAAAATAACCAAAAGGGTATCCAGAAATTCTGAGATCTTTTTATTCAAATTTATAAATATAATTAGCAAGGATAGTAAAAAAAATGGTACACTGAAATAAACAATTTATGTATTTTCTGTATTTGGGAAATACTACATTGTTTAACTTTATACCATATGCATCATATCCATTTTTGTAATACTACAACTAAAGATATGTGGTCGAAGAAGGGAGGGGCTTAACAAAGTACCTGGTAAACGCTCTCTTCTGATTGGTGGCAACGGGGGGGCTCGTGTCCGGCTTCAAACACAATGTACTATGTTGAGAAAAAAAATGAGAGAGGCCCCAAAGGGAACCAATCAGAAATTGACAGCAACATTTGATACTGACTCACTATACCATCTGTACAGTGGTATAGTAAGTCACCACTATATCTTCTTTTCATTAAAGGTAATGTCATATGACAGAAAAATGGAAATGAGAATTTCTCAATTGTTTTCTAGACAGTAGGGTGAGCAAATGCAATGTCTTTAATTCAAGACCCTGGTTTCTCCCCTAGCATTTCTGTAAATATCAATGTCATTAATTTTGCACCTCTATAGTCTTAGCAATGTCATATATTCTTAGAATTTTTTTACATTTTTATTTCTCCTAAGAATTTTTAGTGAAACCAAAATCAATAATTTGTTTTAAGTTATCAAATATAAAATACCAACCTTTAAATAATTTCATTTTTCTCTAGAGTCATAAAATATCATGCATTGGATAGGTCTCGCATCAATTTAATTTTCAATTGTGGTACAAAAGAAGTGCTATCCTATTTTCATACTGGTGAGAGAAGTATGATAATTGAAAAGACAGTTAAGGTTGTCTGTTTTCAGTGTGAGCAAAAGAGCACTGGGTTCAAACGATCAGAGTACATCTGGTGTGGTTGTGTATGACTAAAACATACGCACAACACAACAAAATATGACTGCATATCAATACACCAACAATGACAGGAGCTGAATGGTTAACAGAGGAGTGTCTACCACAAAAATATCAAGAACACTGACATGGAGGGGTTAAATGACAAATCAAGCAGTCTAAATGTTCATGGTAATTGCTCAGGCTTGTAAAGCGTGAATTTTTCTCACCTGATAAACTGGATCATCAATCTCATCTTCCAAAATGGTCTGTGTCAGCCATTGACATAAACAAGCATAATGGGTAAATCATATTGGTAAAGAAATATCAGAAACATTTAAAATATTAGCAATATTATAAACATGAAGTTGTCTTTATATCAGTTTTGGTGTAAGTACAAACAGAGTAATGCCACAGAGAAATAAAAAAACAAATGGCACTTGCAAAGTAAAATTAGTTTATAACAAACAAGAAGTAAAATTTTAGAATTGAATAAAAATATTTACTAAACTATATCTATAGTAAAAGAGTATGGCAGTTCGACATCCGGCGGGAAGAGGAAGCCTAAACGGCCCTGAGACGGGCGACTCAGAGGTGGGAAGAGCTCCTTAAGAGACGCTGACTGCAGTGCTCCTTCCCCTGGTACCAGAACCCAAATATTCAATCAAGGAGCAGTTTCCCCCTCCTCTGAGTCTCAAGAGAGTTTAGGGGCTTGGCGTGCCACACTATGCCTGGCCACCCTCCCCTTCCTCTCCAATCGGTCCGAGGACAACCAGCCTTCTTCTGTGTTCTCTGCAAGCCTCACAGTGTTTCGCCACGCTTTCCCCCCACGGGTACGCCTGTGGTCCCACTGGTACCACTCCCTGGAAGCCTGGCGAGCACTTCTTACATCGTCTCGCTGGCTCCTATGGACCATCAGGCTCGTCTACGCCATTCAGTTCCGGCGCCCGCCCAAGTTCAGGGGTGTCCGGTTCACTTCTGTATCAACCAACAATGCCCCTGTTATGTGTACAGAGATCACAATCCTACTGGCGAAGGATGCAATAGAGCTGGTCCCTCCAGCCGATATGAGGTCGGGGTTCTACAGCCCCTACTTCATTGTCCCCAAGAAGGGCAGGGGATTATGGCCGATCCTGGATCTGTGCCCTCTAAACCACAGGCTTTCATTTAAAATGCTGACGCAAAACGCATCTTTTCATGCGTCTGCCCCCAGGATTGTTTTGCAGCGATTGACCTGAAGAATGTGTACTTCAATGTCTCCATTCTCCCTCGACACAGGCCGTTCCTGCGCTTCGCATTTGAGGGGCGAGCATATTTGAACTAGGTCCCCCATGCATATGATCTTATTTCTCGCCAGGAGTTGGATTCGGTCAACCTAACTGCATGCCTCATGGAGGAACGTGCTTAGTCATTGCTCAACTGCTTGGACACACTCAAGCACAGAACTCCGGCTCCACTTAAACTATTTCAGAGGCTCCTGGGGCATATGGTGCCTGCAGCGGCTGTAACACCACTGGGACTACTCCATATGAAGCTGCTTCAGCACTGAGTTCCAAGATGGTTGTGGTGCCGCGTCATGCGTGGATGGATTGGCGATCACTACAGCCTGTTGCCAAACTTACAATCCTGCTTTCTTAGTGTGCCCTTAGTGCAGATGTTCACCTCAGGGAGGACGAGCAGCAAGTCCTACTTGTTGCACCCTACTGGCCCAAACTGGTTCCCGGAACTCATGCTACTCGCCACAGCTTCCCCCTGGCAGATTTCACTGAGGAAACAGGGCACTCTTTGAGTCACTCTCAGGTGGCCCCTCTTCAAACCAAATCTGTGAAGCTGAAGTTCCTGTCACTTAAGACAGTGCATCTTTCCCTAGGCAGAGCCCGCTCTGCCATCCCTGCCGATGCTGTCTCTTGCCCTACATGGCCGGAGCCACCCCAGTCACATTACTATATTGCCGTGCAATATAAAAAGGTCCACAGAGGTTACAGGTGCCTCTACCCGCCTGGGATGCTGGTCTACAGTTCCTGTGGGGCTTTGAGCTTAGTAGGGATTCCAATTACATTGGTTCTGAAACTGCAGCAGAGAGAACTTGAAGCGTGAAGAAATGCCTTCTCTTTAGCATTCCACAGGGGACAGAAATTCTCCTCCCACTTGTAATGACAGTACCTGTGGTTCTAGTAGAAAATCCACACATTACATGAGTTCAACGTGCCTTCTGGTGCACTGATGTTTGCTTTTACAGCACATTTATCATAAGATGTTTACTGTACTACAACTTTATTGCAATTTTACAGTTTTTATTCACGAAAATGACTATTGATGTGTTCAAAAAATTGAGTTTAGTTGTTAGGATCAACAAAGTTGTTACCTGATAGATGGCTTGATCACAGTGTTTCTGATCCTTCTGAGACTTCTTCTGTGACTCCTCCCTCTGTTTGATGTCATAGACAAGTGTGAACAGGTCACGCAGGTCCAGTATTACTGGCTCTGCCTATAACAAAAAGGATAAATTAGGTTAACAGCTTTAATTACTTAACATTATAATGATAGGAAAGGTAAGGATAAAAATGTACTAACCGAATGGCTCGTCTTGATTGCCACAAATTTGTGGTTGCCTTTTTTTCCGCACACATAGCCAAATGCGCGATGGTCCCTTGTGTCTTTGGCAATATAGGAGATCTCATGGACTGAGTGGTGGTGTTGTAAGACCTGTGGATTGATAGAATTTCATCATATAAAGTAAGCACTGTCTTTGAGACTGTACACTGACCCAGAAACCAAAGATATGTTGTCATTTCTCTGTTATACCATCTCTACATAATTCATAGCTGAACATTAAAGAATGCAGTAAAGTGATTGTTTTATTGTCTAAATATCATGTTATCATATGAAATTAATTATCATTAATTTGTAACTGATGTAAATTTTGCTCTGTGCCACAACTGGATTTTCAGTTTCCAGTCGCATCTCAGCAACGGTGTCTCTACAATAAACAATGTTTTTAAATATGTGATGCTTTTGTCTGGTGTCTGTTTACTCAGAAACCAACGTATTCCATTTTTCAAGACATGACACAGTGCTTCACATGCACTTTATGTGACTCTCTTTAGCCGTTACTTAGTTTTGTTGTTACTGGAAGCTCATACAGCTTCATTCTCTCTGCTGGAAAGAGGCAGGGACCAGCAGTTCATTTATCTTTAAAGAGACACACACCAATAACAGAATGTTTTTTTTGCTCCCACCAAAAAATGGAAATTTAGACCATGATATAATAATGAGCTGTGGTGTTCTGGTGTATTTGAATGATTAGGGTCCTCAACTCACCCCTGATCTCTCATCATAAATCTTGATTCCACCAAAGGACACAGTCAAGAAAATTCTCTGTTTATGATTCCCTTTTGACCGTGCTGAAGCAGCGATTCCCTGTAGAAGCAAAAGGAGGGCAATGAATAATTCTGCAGTAAAGGTAAATTTGCATCTTCTCAAGAGGAATATAATGGTTGACACAGTGTGAATAGTGGATAGATTCACAGGTTACACAACTAACACCTCATCTGAAATCATTTTATCAGGCGGCTTTTGTTCCTTTGCATTCAGCACTATAAAAGAGTTGATAGTGAAGTGTCTAAATCACAGACTGCTAATGTTCTTTGAGTGCATAATAGACAAAGATTGTGCTGACTGCAACTTCTGAAATAGACTTTTTAATTTTCTTGGCCTTTTGTTGTATAATGAAAAGCAATCCTTAACACATTCTTTGGTCATTCAGATTGGGTTTGATCATTTGACATCTCTCTCAATCCAATCTTTAACAGCTGAACACACACACATTAATAGCTATCAGTGCCAGTGGTCCTGTTTCAACAGTGACTCAAGAACAAAGAGGGCATTCCATGGCAAAATGGAAAACAAATCCATGGCATTGTGGGAAGACTATTGGAAAGCCATTGCTCTTTTACCCTGTAGAAACTATAGACCCGGAACAAACCGATTTGTCCAGAAAACTGTGCCCCAATGTTCTGAATTATCTGTTTATATTTTACTAAACCCCTGTTGATAATTTCCAGCGTCAAAAATATCTATACACGGGTTATCTAAAAAATGGAAATATGTGACCATGGACCACAAAACCAGTCAAGTGTAAATTTTTCAAAATTGAGATTTATGCATAATCTAAAAAATGAATAATTAAGCTTTCCATCTATGTACGGTTTGTTACGAGATACAACTATTTGAAAATCTGAAATCTGAGGGTGCAAAAATTCCAAATATTGAGAAAATCGCCTTTTATTTAAGGAAATTTACAAAATATATTTATGGAACATGATCTTTAAATATCCTAATGCTTTTTGGCACAAAAGAAAAATTCATAATTTTTATCCATACCAATATACCTGTGCAACATATGACTGGTTTTGTGGTCCAGGGTCACATATACGAGTTATAAATTTGACACAAAAGAACACGTTTTAAGAGGAAAGAGACCGGAATCAACAATACCCAACAAATGGTGAAATGATGACTTTTTGAAGAAGATATAAAGAACATGAAACTGTTATTTTATTTTAATTTTCATGTGTCCATTTATGAGATTTATTGCAGCATTTCATGCATTGCAGATATAAAGTAATCCCTGAATGCACTGCGGCCAGCTCAGGAAAAAATCCATTGAATATGTGAGCAAGAGGAAAATGTGCACATATATTCTACTGCATTCAGTATTTATTTTTGTTGTTGTCATAGTACCAAAATTTCAATCTTTAAACATGCCGCTGCAAATTGACTATGATAATCAGTTTTTGTGTGGCACGCTCTGGTGACTGTTAATGGTGTTGATATCCGTATCAATCACATATGAAAGAGTTGACAGTGAGACAGCTCACTAGATATGAAAATTGAACATCATATTGCATCCTTCAGTATTTCAACATCACACACAGGAAAAGTTTATTTTTCAGAGACACACCAGCGTGGAGCTCTAAGCAGGTCACGAAAGTCATAAAGCAATTCTGCACTAGTTCATAATTATTGTTATCTTTGCCCTCCTATGGCTTAATGCACACACCAGAGGTGCAATGACGTCAACATTCTGCATTTACTGCCTACAGTATATGAACTTGTCATATTTCCCAAGCGTTAAAAGGTAGAACAACATTCTTATTAATCTGTCATATCTCTGATTTTAGGGTTGTTACAAGTTCTGCTCCACTAGTGGCAAAAAATAAATGGAATTTGTTTGCATGGCCAACAAATAATGTTAATCCAGCATTATGCTGTAATTACACTGTAGCTTGAGATTACAGCCTAATTTCAGCCTAAGTTTGTGTTACATCACACGGTGTTCTTTGCTGTCACAGATCTGACCTTCAGCTTCATCATTGAGTCCTGGCACAGCTTGTCTCCACGTGCGGCCGTCACATCATCAATGCCAATCAGCTTGGCCTTGTAACTGATGCCATCTCCCCTGAAGCGCTGAATCAGTGCCTGTTCGCTGCGGCCCTGACCTGTGGAGAGAAACACGAATAGATAAAGCGTGACTGTGATTCATTCAGACATGATCATGCAGTCATGAAGCCCATGAGACTAGTGTGTTAGTGTTCATGTGTTCACCACCTGTATGCACATATGGGTCATGTTGTTGCGAACAATGTCAGAGAAATTTTGCATTTTATAAATATGCATATAAAATTAGGTTAGCAGTGGTTAACTGAATACTTATTTTGATAAAGTAATTGTTTAATTTTACTTCTAGGTTACATTTTCACTATAATGTAACTAAAATGTTTTGTGTAAGAAAATTTAATTGTTAATATATGTTACAACATATACCCTGTATGTTTCATTTACATATAATTGTCTTAAAATTTTAATGGAAAAAAATACATGTTACAATTGCCCTCCTTCTAGAGAATATAATCATTAAATTAGAAAATCTTTTCTCTTACAGTACATACCCTGCTATCTAACATCTGAATACATTGATGTTCTGGATGAAAGCATTGCAGAAGTTAATCATTTTAATGTGATGCATACAAAGAAAGATGAAGGAGTTCCATTGTAAATAATGAGCATAGGCTACAATGAACAATTAAACAGTTCCTCCCAAGAAGAGGACTAAAAATAACAATGCCATTGAAGATCCATCTAGAGAAGGATAAAACACACTCAGGGAATAAGAAGCTGATGGTCCTGTATACAGTCTCAAGCCCTTATGATGTCTTAAGAGGTACCATTGTTTAAATCACACGTTTAAGGACCCTTATGTTGCAAATACAGGCTCTTTTCCCTTTATGTATGGTCCTGCTGGTCATTTTTTGTTGTGCTTTATGAGTTTCTGTTTCAGGGGTTTAGAGGCACTGAGGTGAAGACTTACATATATCCTTCTTTTATACATAATCACCAAAATCACTCATTGACATATGGATGTAGAGACCCTGAACTGGATTATTGAATTAAACAAATGAAGAAACATGACTTAAAAAAATTAGCTTCATTTAGTCTAAACAAGCTCTGTGGCATGTAGCAACACTTGACAACACTAAATAATTACAGAAATTAGGATGGTACTATGGATCTATTTTACCAACCAATGGCAGATAAGGGGTGTGTTCAGGTAAGTCAGGTTTACACTATATGGCATTCTCAAAAAGAGTTCATTTCATTTAATAAAGTATACAGTACAGGTAAGTTTTAGCAGTGACAACCGCATTTACACGCAGAAGTGAATTCCCTGAATGATCATTCCAGCTGTGAACAAGAAACATGAAATCCAAACCAATAACATTTGCTATCTGCTATTTTTGAAAGTAATAATAATAGCAAAAATCTAGTTATGTCTGGGAAAACTTACATCTCTGACAGAGATGTTGTGTTTTGTTTATGTTCAGAACACAGCTAAACAGAATGTTCACTTGCTGTGTTGCCATGTCCACTTATAAAAAATAAAATAGCATTTTGGGCTTGTTGGTTTGTCTTCTATTATAAAGATAGACACTTTTTGGAGTTAAAAACATGGAAAGTGGCTGGTGGCGCTACTGGGATCCTATTTTCAACATTAAGCATTAGGTTTTATTTAGTTTTGTTTAGGTTATTTTGTACGATGCATACAGAAGAGAGACACAAGCATCTTTGATGCATGTTTAAATACATTATTTTATTAACTAGTTGTTTTGTTCGGTTCTGTACACACTGCAAAGAATTTATGTCAATGCGTCACTACCTATATATATATATATATATATATATATATATATATATATATATTGTATATATATATATATTGTTGTAACTGGCCAATTAATACAAACTATATAGTAAGTATACAACATATAAGTATATAGCAAAGATAACAAACAAACAGTCTGTACAATAACAACCATAACAACATGCAAGCAGACAATGCCGCATACAATAAACTAATAAGCTACATCAATCCCAGATAAAACATTTAACAGAGAGATTTAACAAATGGGTCATTAGAAGAGACCTCCTAAGTAATCAAACACCAGGAGCTTGGAAAACACACATCAGCAGATGCATGTGATGCTTGATCCTCTTAGCTCAAATGACACATATTTAGACACAGCTTGAGCTTGTTAGGCTGTAAAATGTGAACAGTTTAAAGTGAAACTACTGGAGGATTAAAGAGAAGTTTAAGAGTAAAAAGGTTAAAAGTAGGCTATTTCAGCTTAAAACTTAACAATTTTGATTCTCTTATGGAAACAAACAAAATAATACTTAAAGGTCATTCAAAAAAGCTTACATTTTACCCGTTCTTATAAAGGTCTGTATGTTATCAATAGGAAAGCCCTTAAGTTCTACTGATAAAAAAAACCCCATACAGAATACAGTTTATTATACAGTACAGAATAATGTTGCCTTATTGTACTGCTATTGTTATGCTGTTATATTGTATTATTCCGTTAAATCCAATGTCATTTAAATGGGTACAGAAAATCTTTTTAAAACCTGTAGTAGTTTTTAGCAAATACATAATTGTATTTTTCATACTACTTCATATGTCCACTTAATGTTCTTATTGTACAAAATAAGTGAAAAATGACTAAAAATAAAACCAACCAAAGACACCTTTAACTTATATAATAATAATTTGACTATTTAAATCAGTGTTTCTCAAACTGGGGGGATAGAAAATCTTTTTAAAATAAATTTAAAAGAAACTTTTTTTTATTACATTTTACCTGTATGTAACTTTAAATGAAATATTACAAATGTTCAATATTCCACTATAAAAATAGTAAATTAAAGTTAAGTGTTATTTACTTTTGCACTTCTAAAAGTATCTGTTTTAACACCATTTATTTTAAAACAGTTTAACATTAAACAGTATTAACGTTATACCCATCAACAAAATTGATATTCCATTAATGTATCATTTAATATATTATGGGGTTTAATCCAAATTCTAAGTTTTAGATTGTATTATGAAAAAAGCTTGTAGAAAGATTTTGGTTATATTTTGTGGTTTGCATTCAAAGCGCTCATGAAGACTAAAGGCTTTTTGTATAACATCAATGGATATACGGTAAACATATATTAATGCAGCAGTGAAAATGTCAAGCTTGTTATTTTCAGCATAATTTACTGCTTTTCTCCCATTAATATTTAGAACATCTACCTCACTTACATTCATTCAATGTCAAAGGATCATATTATATTTCTACAGTTATAAGATGCAAAAATGAAATGCTACTGTATACAGTACTTGAACTTCTACATATTTAAATGCTTTGTAAAATGCTTTGGAGAAAAGCATCTGTGAAATGCATGTATGCAAAATTAAGTCCCAAAATCTGAAAGCTATTGCTTTGAGCGTGTAACGAGGCGGCACGCGGAGTGTGATCCATTTGCAACTTTATTCAAGACGAGAACAATAACAACAGCAAAAAGGTCAGGCAGGGGTAAAACGGGAACAACGGAGACAGAGCAAAGAGTAGTAAAGTCCAGGCAGGAGATCGGGGCAGGCGGCAAGCAATCGTAAATCCAGTAAACAAAGCAGATAGGTCCGGGGCCGGCAGACAACAATTGTGGATCCGGTAAACACGGCAGGTAAGTCGGGGCAGGCAGATATCAATCGTTAATCCAGTGAACAATCCGAGACAGCAACGAGTAATCCAATAACCATGAAAACGCTCAGAAATGATAGCCGGGGCAAATCAAGACTTCGCGAAAGTCTGCGTGTAAGTACGGCTTAAATACCCAGAGCGATACAAAATGGCCGACACCCGGGTCGGAGTTCAGCCCAGGCGCGGGGAATTGTGGGGGCGTGTAGTCCGTGGGGGAAAGTCAATAATCCGGAGAGGGCTCCCGCTGGTGGTGATCGGAGGGAGCCACAGAGACCGAGTTCGTGACAGAGCCCCCCCCCTGCGAGCGAGGAGGATTCGGACGCCGAGGTCTCCCCCTGGGTCTTGGGGCCGGTTTTCCTGGGTGAGTGCGGTGGAAATCGTCGGTTAGTGAAGGGTCCAAGATGTCAGAGGATCTGACCCAGGATCGTTCTTCGGGGCCGTAGCCCTCCCAGTCCACCAGGTATTGCAGTTCTTGACCTCGGCGTCTAGAGTCTAATATTACATTGACCCGATAGGCCTCCTCGCCGTCCACCATGAGCGGAGGGGTGCTCTGGTTCTCGGTCCCCTCTAGGTTCTCCACTCCTTCCTGGTCACCAGCGGGCTTGAGAAAGGAGATATGAAAGGTGGGTGAGATACGGTATTGAGCAGGGAGTTCAAGTCAGTAAGATACAGGGGTTATTTGTCAGATAATTTTGAATGGACCCACGTACCTGGGACTGAGCTTCTTGCAAGGTTGCCGGAGATGAAGATCTCGCTTAGATAGCCATACCCATTGGCCTGGTTCGTAGATGGCCCCGGGACGTCGGTGGCGGTCGGCGTTGTTCTGGGTGCGGCGAACGGCTCTCTGAAGGTGGACATGAGCCTCGTTCCAGGTGTCCTCGCTGCGTCGCATCCAGGCATTGACAGAGGGTAACTCCGAAGGCTCGCAGTGGTGGTTGAAAGCCAAGGATGCACTGGAAAGGGGTGAGATTGGTGGCAGGTTTCCAGAGGGAGTTCTGGGCATATTCGGCCCAGAAGAGAAATCGACTCCAGTCATGCTGATTACTGTGGCAGTAGGTGCGTAGGAAGCGGGTAATTTCTTGATTAAGCCCCTCCACCTGGCCGTTGGCTTGGGGATGATACCCTGACGTGAGGCTGATGTTGATGTTCAGAAGCTTACAGAAGGAGGTCCAGAGGCGGGAGGTGAATTGAGGTCCCCGATCGGAGACGATGTCCTCTGGTAGCCCATAAAATCGGAAGACCTGGTTGCACAGACTCTCCGCTGTCTCTAGGGCGGAAGGTAGCTTGGGCAGAGGGATGAGACGGCACGCCTTTGAGAAGCGATCAATGACCGAGAGTATGGTCGTGTTCCCCTGAGACATTGGTAGGTCCGTGACGTAATCGATGGCGATATGGGACCAAGGTCGTACGGGAATGGGGAGTGGTTGAAGTAGACCGGCGGGTAGTTGGTGTGGTACTTTGGAGATGTTGCACGGTCGGCAGTTCCTTATGAACTCGATGGTGTCATGTTGTAGGGTGGGCCACCAGAAACGGTTTGTGAGGAGTTGAATGGTAGCGGTGATGCCTGGGTGGCCGGAACTGGGGTTAGAGTGAACTTGAGAGAGGACTCGGGAGCGGAGAGAGAGGGGCACATAGACTCGGTCGATGGGGCATGCAGTGGGTGGGGGGTCTTGTTGTTGGGCTTCAGTGATTTCGGTCATGATGTCCCAGAGGACAGGAGCCAGAATGACAGATGATGGGAGAATGGTCTCGTTCTGGATGGGGGTGCAGCAGGATTCGTGTAGGCGTGAGAGGGCATCAGCTTTCGTGTTTTGGGAACCAGGGCGGTAGGTTACCTTGAAGTTAAACCGAGTGAAGAAGAGCGCCCAGCGTGCTTGACGATGATTAAGACGTTTAGCTGACTGTAGGTATTCCAGGTTGCGATGGTCGGTGAGTATAGTGAAGGGAAATTTTGCCCCCTCTAACCAATGTCATTCCTCGAGTGCCGTTTTCATGGGCAAAAGCTCTCTGTTGCCGACGTCATAGTTCTGTTCTGCAGGACTTAACTTGTATGATAGGAATGCACATGGGTACATCTTGGGGGGATCCCCCTGGCGTTGAGAAAGGACGGCGCCGATACCTGTACTCGAAGCGTCCACTTCTACGATGAACTCCCTCTCAGGATCCGGGTGATGTAAGATGGGAGCAGCGGTGAAACGTGCCTTGAGATCCGTGAAGGCTGCGAGTGCGGCTGGGGTCCAACAGAGTTTTTGGGTTCCCTTTCTGACCATGGAGGTGAGGGGTGCCGAGACCGAACTGAAGTTTCTGATGAAGCGACGGTAGAAATTAGCGAAACCAAGGAAGCGTTGTAGTTCTTTGAGTGTAGTGGGTTGTGTCCAATTCAGGACGGCTGTGACCTTCTGATCATCCATGGCCTCTCCCTCCGGACTGATGACGTAACCAAGAAAGGAGACCTTCGTTTGGTGGAACTCACACTTCTCCATCTTGGCGTAGAGTTGGTTCTTTATCAGCCTCTGCAGCACGGCAAGAACGTGTTTGACATGGTCCTGGTAGGTATCAGAATAGATGAGAATGTCATCAATGTAAACAATCACCCCTCGGTTGAGCATGTCCCGGAATACCTCGTTGATGAAGGCTTGGAAGACGGACGGGCTGTTGGCCAAACCAAAGGGCATGACGAGGTATTCATAGTGTCCCGAGGTGGTAGAAAAGGCTGTCTTCCACTCGTCCCCCTCACGGATGCGGATCAGGTTGTACGCGCTACGTAAGTCCAACTTTGTGAAAAATCGAGCTTTTCTTAATTGTTCCAGAGCGGCGGGCACAAGAGGCAGGGGGTATCTGAACTTCACTGTTATCTCGTTCAGGCCACGATAGGCGATACAGGGTCGTAAACCGCCGTCCTTCTTCTTCACAAAGAAAAACCCAGCTGAGGCGGGGGATGTAGAGGGACGAATGAAGCCCTTGGCTAGTTCCTCGTGAATGTAAGATCTCATGGCCTCGGATTCTGGTTGGGACAGTGGGAAGATGCGTCCCCTGGGTGGTTGTGAGCCGGGTATAAGATCAATGGCCAGTCATTAGGTCGGTGAGGAGGTAAACAGGTGGCTTCGGTCTTGCTGAAGGCCAGATTCAAATCGTGATACTCGGAGGGGAGTTCTGGAGTGTTCGCAGGTTTAATGGTCACCAGACAGTGTCTCTGGCAAAAGGGTGACCATTGGGTGATCTGTCCCTCAGACCAAGAGATGATTGGATCGTGCAGGTCCAGCCAGGGAAATCCAAGGATGACAGGAGTTTGGGGGGAGTCGAGGAGGAAAAAACGGATGACTTCCTTGTGCAGTGAGCCGGTGAGAAGTGTGATGTCCTGTGTGGTGAATTGCAGGTGACCTGAACCGAGTGGGCGTCCGTCTAGGGCTGCGACTGCCACATGTGGAGAACAAGAGATGAGAGGTAGATTATGTGACCTCGCAAAAGTCTCGTCAATGAAGTTACCCGCTGACCCCGAATCAATCAATGCGGTGGTCATGATGGACCGACCCCCCACGTTAAGTGTTACCGGTATCTTGAAACTGGTAAGTAAAGGCCTGACTGGACTTACCATTTCTGATCTCCGCGGGGGACGTGTGGGACAGGAGGCTCTCATATGGCCGGGTTTACCGCAGTATAAACAGAGGCGCTCCTGTCTCCTCCTCTCTCTCTCCTCGGCCGTGAGGTGTGTGCGCCCGATCTGCATGGGCTCCTCCTCGACGGTCCGGTGTGGGCTGGCAGTAGAAAAAAACTGGGTAGGGAAGCGGGAAGGCCGTCTGGAGCGAATCAGGTTGTCGAGGTGGATGGCAAGTTCAATGTATTGATCCAGTGTTTTCCCCTCCTCTCTACAGGCGAGTTCTGCTTGGAGCTCTGTGGTTAAACCCTTCCTGAAAAGTAGTTTCAGCGGGGCGTCCTCCCAGTCCGCTTGAGCTGCGAGTGTCCTGAACGTGAGCGCGTAGTCGGCCGCCGAGCTCCGGCCCTGCCTGAGAGCCAGCAGCTGCTCCCCCGCTTCCTCGCCGTCCGCTGAATGCTGGAATACCTCTTTGAATCTCTTCCGGAAGGCCGCGAAGGAGCGGAAAGGTGGACTGGTCATTGCTCCATACGGCTGTGGCCCAGTCCAGTGCCCGACCAGTAAGGAGTGAACAAACAAATACGATGCGGGAACTCTCAGTGGGGTAGAGTAGTGGTTGCTGGTCAATGAACAATGAACACTGAAGCAAGAACCCCTTACATTTAGCGGGCGTCCCGTCGAATTTCTCCGGGAAAGCGAGACGCGGACTGGCGGCGGATTAGCAGGTGGGGGATGGGCAGCGGGCATGGCGAGGTGTAGAGTGTGCAGGGATTTGGCTAGTTCCTCCGTAATCGAAGTGAGCCTAGCCAGCTGTTGCTGATGAGCTCCGTGGCATACTGTTGTAATGTTGCTGGATCGGGAGATGGCGAAGTCTTCTGTAACGAGGCGGCACGCGGAGTGTGATCCATTTGCAACTTTATTCAAGACGAGAACAATAACAACAGCAAAAAGGTCAGGCAGGGGTAAAACGGGAACAACGGAGACAGAGCAAAGAGTAGTGAAGTCCAGGCAGGAGATCGGGGCAGGCGGCAAGCAATCGTAAATCCAGTAAACAAAGCAGATAGGTCCGGGGCCGGCAGACAACAATCGTGGATCCGCTAAACACGGCAGGTAAGTCGGGGCAGGCAGATATCAATCGTTAATCCAGTGAACAACCCGAGACAGCAACGAATAATCCAATAACCATGAAAACGCTCAGAAATGATAGCCGGGGCAAATCAAGACTTCGCGAAAGTCTTGGTAAGTACGGCTTAAATACCCAGAGCGATACAAAATGGCCGACACCGGGTCAGAGTTCAGCCCAGGCGCGGGGAATTGTGGGGCGTGTAGTCCGTGGGGGAAAGTCAATAATCCGGAGAGGGCTCCCGCTGGTGGGGATCGGAGGGAGCCAAAGAGACCGAGTTCGTGACAGAGCGAGATGTAAGTTAAAGATGATTAGGGGATAAACAGCTGGAAGAAAGTTTAGGCAAACAATTCAATTCAACCGTTTTGCAGTTATTTTTCCCAGCATGTCCACCACCCATACAACAGTATAGGTTGTTTTTCACTTTCATTAGATATGAAGAGAGTTTACAAAATTTCCACTAAAGGTGCAACAAAAAGTTTCTCCTTATTGCATTGCCTATTGCATTATAATCGATAAAACACAGCACAGACCATGATTTAGATCCAAGAAAACATGCATACTAATAAACACTTAAACTGTACCTTGAATGAAGTGTAAGTGAATAAAAGTCTCTGTTAATGTATAAATTTAAAGGTTGCAAACTGGATATTGAAATGGTGGATAAGGGACCATGTAAAAAGTCCACACATCAGTAGTCAAATATTCTTTTTTGACCACGCTTTCATTTAGAGGGCTCCTCATAATGAGGATAAATTATTTTTATTATTTTTTTCAATTTCAGTCATTCAATAGCTTTGTATGATTAAGATAATGAAGTTAAATGAAGTAAATCTGTTTAATCTGTTTCAAGTTATTGCATGACTTCAGAAGATTGAATATCCCAGATATTGCATGGCCAGCCTTTGTGATGCTTTTTGAGGTTGACATATGTTGTCACACTGAACCAGTATTGTATAAAAATAAGTGCACAAAGTCTAAAAGATTCAGCTGTTTGTGTGTCTCTCTAAGCTTTGGGACAGCTGCAGCGGAGACAAACATGTTTTTGGCATAAAACAACGAGCATGGCAAACATTCAAATCACACACAGGAAGACTTGGGTGCCAACTTTTGTACAGTTCATTAATCTGCCGAAGGCTGCAACATCCAAGAAAAGCAAACATTATTTTAGCTTCTAATAAAATCTACAATGTTGTTTTATTGTACAATATGTTGTATGTTGTCTATTAAGGTGGATTTAAAATTATTCAGAATCAGACATGTTTCATAAAATATATTTTTAAGGATTTTAGGACTATTAAAATGTTTTCCAAAATCAGTCAAACACTCATATTTCCCGAACAGGTTCTCTCTCTCTCTCTCTCTCTCTCTCTCTCTCTCTCTCTCTCTCTCTCTCTCTCTCTCTCTCTCTCTCTCTCTCTCTCTCTCTCTGCACAATTTCTTCCTCTGTTCTGTTCTCAGGAGAAAACACAGTCGTGTTGGATCTGTGGTCATTTATGTAGATCAGACGTTTAACAGTTCTGTGAATGAGGACAGATGGCAGCAGATGGGCAGGAGAACAACTCTCCAGACGCCTAAATCTGTAAGGATGATTTGTTTTGGAAGCTTGATAAAGGAACTGATTGACCTTTGAACCCCAAACAGAGATAACAGAAATAATACATTATTCAGTGCAGAAACATTCAACACCATGAATTTGACTGTTGCCTGAATATAAAACAGAAAATGGTCTTTTCAGTAATCTTTTACTAAAAAGATTTTAGTTCATAAACCCTTTTGACCTATAGACATAACTGTGCTGCATTTAAAAAAGCTTATAAGAACACTTGATTATCTTTATTTGGGGGCTTTTTGCAATAAATTTAATTGATTACTCAGAACAACGTCTATTTTAACCTGTTAACTGTCACCGTTCCAAAAGTGGAACACATATTATTTCAATATTTACTTTAATAGTTTAATTTAAATCTAATCATGACAAACTTTTTATAACAATAAACATAAACTAAAAATATATATTTTTATATCTTTATATTAAATCTTACATAAGTTCTCCTTAGCTTTTACACTCACTGTCCGTTGATGGTGGATTGATCTACTGAACGATGAATCATTTGTTTTTTTTAATTATTTCTAGGTGCTTTAAATAAAACACCTCCTAAACTGAAGGTTAAACTATTTTGTTAACACATTTAAAGAAATGCTCAAGAAATGTTAATGTAATGTTTATTTAATGAGAGACTAATATGTGACACTGGGTAATGTCTGCTTGTTTTTACCCTGTGTACATGTATTATAGTGACAGCTGTGTTTTTCAGTAGGATTATTGTCAGTAAGCAGCAGTTGCTATGGAGACGGAAGAAAATTCAAGGATGAGGCAATTTCATTTATCATTTATGGACAGCGAGAGTGAAACAGGTATACAGATCATTTCATCAGAGACAATATCAAAACGTGACATACTTTCTGATATTGCCGTCTTGTTGAGCTAAAGACTGTTTAGCATATAATACATAGAGTAATTGTAAATAAGTGAGAAGAACACAGGAAGAGTGAGAAAAAAAACATGTGTACTGGATTTGCTTGAGCTATGTAAAGTAAGCAGGTCATAAGTTGTATATTCAGTATTGTAAAACAGCAAAATATTTTTTTTAAGCATAGCATACGTATGATTTGTAAGGAAAATGTATTTGTATGGAAAAGACCAGAGACATTTTGCCTATTATCTAATCTTGTATTTCATGAAAGAATCACGCGATTAGATTACATAATGTGACCCTGCCCATGAAAACCCAGCTGAAGTAATTTTTGTGATGTATTGTTTTCTACATAACATTCTTATACGTAATGTAAATTTTTTGTCAAAATATAAGCTTTATATTTTCAATATTGACTCTGTCACAGATTGAAATCATTATGAAATTAATGCTTGACATCAAACTTTGATACTCTTGCTCTCATAATTAAATTTAAAGACTTTTGACTGGATTTCACAGACAAGGTTACGTATTTTCACATAATTAAAGAAACACTGACCTTTTCTCCTGGACTCCTTTTTGACACTGAGTTTGACATCTGCTTGAAGTTCTGCCTCTGTTGACATCATCCTCTATCTGTAATCTTTTCAATAGCATGGAGATGGTTAACATGGAGAAGTCCTTTGCTCCTCTGAGGATAATTTAACACAATGGCATATTGCTCCAGTTATCTGAGCTGTATGTCCAGTATACAAACAGAAGGAACTGGTCAGGTTAGTAGAATGTTCTGTAGTTGTGCTGATCTTCTCACAGCTGATTCAGTGATATTCACATAATCACATTATTGATAATCTGCATCCAACCACCTGGACGAGACACTGAAGAGAGACAGAGACAGAAGAGGCATTTAACACAGAATGTACAAATGCTGCTGTTATCTATGCACTGGAATTGAAGTCTTTATATATTTTGTATATTTTTATATATTTGATCAAATTAATAATTATTAAACAATTAAATCTAGATTACAAACAAAAAACTTCCCAGGAAAAAATAATGCTAAAGAAAAAATATATTTTGTTACTGACAACAACATATTACACACTTCATATTTGATGTGACTTAAAGGTATTTTTATGAAAATTTACTTTTTTACCTGGTTGTGAGAAAGTTTGCATTTGTTCACATGCCTACAAATATTCTTATTTAGAATGAAAACGTTACCTCAATGTTATAAATTTTAATTATTAATTCTAATAAAATATTCTGGCACAACACAAAGAAACATTTACAAAATTATAAAATGATATATTTTGCATATTGACTATGTATAAATATTGTGGAAAACCAGAGACTATGTCCACCACATCATCCACATAAGCACCTAAATGCACTGACAATTACACCACAGCTCCAAAAAACATACAGTTTATACAGATTATTTTAATGCAAGCGTTTAGTTTCTCTTGGTACTATGTACAATATGTTTCACAATCAAACAGAAACAATACTGGATTACATTACACATCAGAGAGAGAGACTCCCTTTAGCTTTGACAACTACGATGAAGAAGTTTTCTATCCTTCAAAGCCTTTCCGCTGGTGTAGTTATGCATCATTAATAAACAACCTTTCATCTGCAAATGATTCATGAAGATTAGCAAAGCTGAGGTATGGTAAAGACAAACTCCGTATCTGGGCATATGACTTTCAAATGCATTAGATTCAATCTGAACATGTCCTTATGTCCACCAGGGCATTGTCAAAACAGGAAGACTTGTGTTGTCAAGTAACGTGATTTTGATGATCACAGAGCCAGCCGTGCCTCGTTGCGTTAGACAAAGGAACGGTTTAATGTGATGAATGGCTGCTCTTCAAACCGCTGGTAACTAGGTCACCACGCCGCTCAAGCAGCTCTCGCTTTAAAGAGCTCAAGAATCTCCTCTCATCTGGGTCAGAGCTGAGAAACATAACTCGTCTCTGTTGTGCTGCCTTCACAACTGTCAGTCTAAAGCCCAGAAAAGATGCATCTCTGAGACATGTCTGACTTTCTCTGCCTTTTAAGGGTGTGAAAAATTAATTAGCTAAAAATGAGTATTGCAAGGAGGATGTGGGATAAAATATGACAACCGCTTCAGTTTACATGCCAAGGTGATTCAATATAGAGGATAATTTGTTGTGCTGGTGCATTTGCTAACTACATTTAGTAGTAAGTGCTTGTTAGAATACATTCGACACCTTCATCCACGGTGCATATTTTAATAACATATTTTATCAGTATGTGTTCCCTGAGAACTGTACCAACAACGTTTGCGGATGAGAACGTTGGTACAAATTAAACTTTTCACATGGGATCTTGGAATTTTTAAAACAGAGGAGAAGCTGTTCTTTGTCTGTAATCACAATTTTTCTCCAGCTCCAGAAGAGACAAACAGCACCATAGAAGTGGTCCACACAACCAGTGCACTATATTCAATATTGTGTGATATGTGAAATGGCCAGACTATGTTATTCAATCTCAACTCAGATCAAAAATGCAAATGATTATGCAGCTCTTAAATAAAATATGGCTGAGTTTGCATGTCAATAACATATGTGATGTCACTAGAATCGCTATAGTAACTTCTGATCTTTGCTTATGTCTAAAAAGGGTAATATGATAAAAAGCAGATGTTTACATGTAAGTTCTAACATTTCTCAACAGCTGCATCACTGCTTTACTATAGAAACAAATGTGCTTAGTAACAAACATTTTTACTATTTAACAGACATTTATAACAAAGCAAGATATAAAGTTTGAGAATCTGCATCCTTAATGACATATTACGGTACTATTTGCAGTTCATTTCATTTCATTTCATAACTATATTATACTCTAAAGCATTCATCCCAACAGCTGACACAAAAACTGTAGACCAAGCTGTTAACACACACTGCATATTTGTATCTAAATTTTTTAAATAAAAAACAGAATATTATTTTCTTAAATTTTATGACGAAATGACTCCATATGCCTGTGTTTTAGTCAAAACTAATCCCAGACCAACACAATACCAAGACAAGACCAAGAGCAGACCAGAACTTCTAAACTTCATTTAAAAGACAAACATTATAAGAGAATAATAATAAAAGTCATTGCTGTGAATTATTGAGGTGAATTTCTGTGTAGAAATTTATATCTATAAGCAAACAAGGACAAACAAATTAACTGAAATTAACTTTATTCAACACTTATTTTTAATGTTTTATCATCCACCTAACAATCCACCTTTTTATGCAACTGTGTTCTCATGATATTGCTTAATTATACTGCATGTTATTATAATATAATATGATCTTACAATAGTATTTTTTTGCAATGATATCTTGAATTTTGCAGGCATTTGTGTTCATTTTGTTAACTTTTTTGACATAAACCGACATAAAATCCGACATCCGAATCTGACATAAAATTTTATTTCTGACTTAGAACAACAGCACCAAAAAAAAACATAAGTAAATTAGACAATAGACTGGCAATTTAGTCATATCACCACAGTTCTGGTCTTGACCAGTTTTGAAATAAAATCCTGAACACCCGCAGAAGCATACAGAAATGAAAAGAAGCTTTTACAATACTGTATATAAATTTGATAGTTCAGATAATGTGTTCCGTGAGAAGGCACACTAAATTAAATATAGTCAAGATGTTTTAGGTCATGATCATTTCTGAGGTAAATAATTGATTTTTTATCACCTAAATGCAAAGCTCTTCATGTTGTTTCAGTCAGGCACAGAGATTGTGGACCAAGGTCAACTCTGTGTGTGTTCCAGTACTAATGAGATCAAGCGCTACTGTTTCTCCAGCATCACGCTGTTACCCAGAGGGATTCACATCAGATCTGCCTTGTGCTTCTGTTTTAGCTCCTCTGTGCAAAATTTGTGTAAACTATAAGTAACTCATAATTTTAGGGAAACCTTTCAGCTGTTTCAAAAACACATGACGAAATTAAAAAGATAGGTACCTAATCCTCACGCCACTCATAATTTTCGCAAGTGCCTGCAGAAATAGGTCATACAGTATGACCTATGATGTGCATGTAATAATGCCTCAGTTCACACTTACTCTCTTCATTTATAACGAGCTTGTACTAGTTCTTTGCACTATAAATTTGCACTAATTGCAATCCACATGCAATTAAAATGATTTAAGGGGCCTTTGCGAATTTTGTTTTGAAAAACAGCACATAGAGTATTTCTATTGCCTGATATAAATCACTTAAATAGATGTTTTGAGAAATCACAAGACACCTATGTAACACCCTTGACCGTAAACAGCAACATAAAAAAGGATCAAGGGAACGTATGTGCACGGGCAAGTAGTCTACATTACCAATTGAGCAACAGGAACGCTTTCACTTCAATATGTTATGTGATTTTTATATGCATTTTTATGTAATGCCAATTCTTACCTGTAACAAAGGGCTGCACACTGAATTTTTATTGGTTATATCTGTGTCAGTATATTGCTTGTATACATCTTTAAACCATGAAACCTTATTAAATCATCAAAGTCATATTAAATAAAATATCTCACCTGAATAAAACCAGTAAATGTATTTGCCATCACATGATGCAAACAATGTACTCTACGTAAGCTATTTTTTACATGTCCACAGCATTTTATGCATCAAATCAGAGCACCTAATAAAAAATCTTAATTGGTTAAAAAAAGAAACCTAATGAAATGAGAAGTCTCTAAAACTGCAAAATATTATGCATGTAAATGTTGTAGAGATAAAGTGTGTTTCCACCATGCAGATGAAAATAATTAGGCTATGATGTGATTAAATCCTGGAATCACAGGAAGTGTGAAATATCTCAATATGTTCTTCTTTCACAGGCAGCTGATAATGAATATTAGCAACCATTAGCAGCTTGTCATGCTGCTAGCCATAACTATTATAAGCTTGTGCCAGCAAACCCTTTTTGTATCGTATACAAAACACCAAGAAATCATTGTGATAAAGCTAAATTTAGCGTAGCGACAAAATATTCCTTATGTTGATGTGACGCTTATTTTGTTCCACTTTAACACATCATGAAAGCTGGCAGCACAATGAAAACACATTATATGGGTCAGAGAAGCCACAGAAAACATGGAGAGAATACATTTACATATGCATTTGGTCAATTAATTCTGAGTCGACGAGTCAAATAATTCTGCATTAATGTCTGCTGTTAACAGTTCACAAGTTTGGTATGCGTCGCCTCTAATGAATTCTTATGTTACAGATGAAGAATGACTGGTAGAAAAGGAACAGTCAGACATGTTTTATTCTTTATCTGAGTTTATCTGAGTGACTATAGGGCACACTAGAAGGCCTCTGTCGCCCACTCTCAAATCCTCACATATATGACAGATGTTCATAATTCACCACCGGGTGAAGAGCATTAACATACAAAGGATCAAGACAAAACAGCAGTATTTATGTCACAATATGTCACAAAAATGCAGCTTATGATACATGCTGGCTGTGATTTTGGATGAAAATGCCATTTTCTCTTTCCAACCATGCAAACAGCATCTCCAAAACTCACAGATTGAAACAATAACTTTTTTATTTTTTACATACACTTGATAAACGATTTTTTGATAAAAACATCTGCTAAATGAAACAAATAAAATGCACAAACCCTGAATGCACTTGGTAAGGTAAAGTCCAAATTTAATCAGGAACACAAAAAGAACACATATACATGTCATTCAAATATGTGTCAGTTGTTAATATTTTTTTAGGCATATTATATTATATTTTATATGCAAATAAAACCATGTTACCAAGTGCCATGTTATCAAGTGCCTTACAAATTCCTCATCAATTTTGGATTAATAACAACCCCATTTAAAGAGAATCTGTCAACTTTCTGACAAAAAATTATTTTAGAGTTTTCAAGATAATGATAAATCTGTGATCTATCATAACAACAGTGTGTACAAGAGTATCTGGAAAATGGATTAATGTAGGTGCTGTTCCACTGTATGTACTGGAACAATGATCATTCACATTTCATGACCAACAGAAAGATATCCAATAAAACTAAGTGTTTCAATTTTCTTGATTGATGTTGTTTCAGAGCATTCTAGTATTACATTTTAAGAAAAGATTAGCTAAGTCTATACTAAAGTTTGGAGACAACGAAATTGTAGAAAGTTTGACCTTTGCTGCTTTGGGATCCCAAGCAGCATGAAACTGAACAGGTAGCAGAAAATGACTGCATGTGAACCTGGCTGGAAAACCTAAACCTCAAAGATAATACAATATATCACATTTTCTCTTGTGTGTTGATGCACCTGATGGAAAGGAGAGGTTATGTACATCCACTATGATTTTAGTTCCCAGAAGTTATTACTTTATTTTCTTAAAGCTCCATGGGCTGTGACTTTACCTCTCAACTCAAATTTTAACTCCTGTAACTTCTTACTCCTCAATACTTTTTTTATATACAGCAGTAAACTTTAGTCAAGAACTAGTGAATCAAATCACACTGTAACCCTATTTATTCCCAAAATGTTATTAACCAACTCGAGACAATAACTGTAATTCTAAATTGCAGATAATTTAAACACCCAGTCAGTCACCTCTGTACACTTAATGTACAGATATGTCAGATATGTCAATATCAACAGTATTTTTCATAATAAATAAATCAATAAAACAGTTGCATTAAGGTTGGGTAAACACTCTCTATGTAGATAAAATGAATTGGAGATAATCTGGAAATCAGATCATTTGAAATTGTAGATAAAGGCTAAGATTTGGTTGATAGTTTTACAGCACACCATGAGAATATATTAGCATTATTTGTTGTTTGCTTTTGCCAAACACATTAAGCTTAACAAGTGGATTACCTTATAACGGGTAAATAAGTAGGACACACAACATCTCTTTCACAACATACTTTACACAAATACTTATAAACTACTGATTTGTTCAATATTGTGTATTTTTAATAACATTTGTTGGAATGAATTAAGCCTACAGTTATTATTTATGTAGAGTTATACCTGCATCATTTGTCCAGACCTACATGTGGATAAATCAACTGAACCAAAGCTCTTTAAATGCAATTACAAATGTAGCTCATTTATTTTCATGAGGTGAGTCTCATAGTAGCCAAGATATCCACATCCCAACCCCCCACCACTAAAAAACATGAGTCCAGCATACAGCTGAATGTTAAATACATAGGATGACATTCACAATGTGGTCATCTCACAGCTCACATCATCTGAAGTTTTTGGGTCATTTTCTTCAAATGTATTGCTGTTTAATATACAGTACACGACTATTAGGATGAATAGATTTGGGTCCAGCAAACACAGAACGTTCTCACAAGCTGTAAGGTGTATGCCTTTCATTTCACTGTCTTAGAACCAATTTGTAACAATAAAAATATCATAATATTTTTGCTTGATAATCTAAAGAAAATTTATATTCCTATTTCAGATTATATTTTTATACATAAAATATAAAATACCATTTCTAAATTCAAGTTCTTAGCAGAATAACAAAATTAAAACATAGCTTAATTAATGAACTTAATTAAAAAGTGACACTTTCCTCCTAAAACATCAAGAACCAGAACATCAAAAAATGTTCATTTGCCAAGAACCAGACATTGAAAAATATCAGTCTGTGCATGAGTTATCCATTTACAAAAAAAATGTAAATAGTTATGGAGTTATGGATGTGTCAAAAAGATTTTCAAACATTTTTGGCAAATATACTTCTGGATTTCTGTGATCTAAAATAAACAGACCAGAAGTAATAATAGCCAACAAATGGAGAAGAGATGACTCTTCAAAGAACATAGTTACTTTATTAATTAAATAAAGTAGGTGCTCATTAATGAGGAATATTGTTATAGATGTGACATTTCTGAAAACAGCACTTTACCTGACTATGACACATCATGCTTTAAACATAAAAAATGCTTTAATAACTTTTAGAGAAACCTCACATGAGCATTTAACCCACCAAATATTGACATCTGAACTATCAGTATGGTGAAATTATCTTTAGTTTTTCATGTTAAGGTTGACATTTGTATGAAAGTGGCCGTTTGACAATTTGAAAGAAGAATACAATGGATGACGTTTTATATTTTTCTATACTTCAGAGAAATCGGATGAAATTCGTTCAGGCCAAATAAATCAATGACTCGTTGACTTAACTTAGCAGTCAAACTACATCAAAAACAATACACAACCCAAAGAACTGAGGTCATATTTATACGTTTATAACAATGTAACAGACGCTATAACAGCGCTGCGCACCTGTAACAGAAAACATCGCGTTGCGTAGCAACTCACCTACAGTAGTAAACGCTCACACATCGATATTACTTCCAGTGTAACGTTATTCCCAACATGACCGATGTCCTAGCCGCTTTCACGGTCAAATTCAGAGATAGATCCATGATACTGACCCTCAGCACATCTGAACGTGACCGCAGACTGAACAAGTGTGTGAAGTTGCTCAGTGTCAGCCTTTACCGATGAACACGACACCAGCAGACGACCGACAGAAATGAAATGTTTCTTTTTAGCACGAATAATCTGCTGTGAAGAGAATGAGGCGATTTGGGGGCGGGAGACAGACAGACCCCCGTGACAAAATCATTCAAATGCACAGAGGATAATGCGCAGATGACTGAAGGGGGATGGGAGGAGAGGATTAAGAGGAAAAAAGGGGAATGCACTTTCACATGCATTAGATGCCCGCTCTTACATCTAATGTCTTACAGCCATTTCATTGGATGGATACATGCATTATACGACACCAACCAATTAATAATACTGTAAGACCTGAGATTTTGTGAACCTGTTAGTGAGAAAGTTAGTGATTTCGTTGGGATTATCATTAAGTCATAAATCACACATTTACATTGTTATTTAATTGAACAAATAATAATGAATTTAAAAAAATGTTGTTTTCTCGTAATATATTTTATAATATTTATTTAACAATATATGTAATATTTCAGATTTATAAATGGGGCTGTTTTAATTTGTATTGTATAAATTCATAGTATATTTATGGTAACTTAATTTTAAAGAGGTGCAGTTTAATGATCCTGCTTTGCATAAAAGCATCTGTCTGCTAAATAAAAATATGTAAATGCAAAGCATGAAAATGTTTAAAATGTTGGAAAAATATATTACTGTAATGTTTTTTGTTCATCACATTTATTAAAATGCAAGTTTACAGTTTTTTCATCACCTTTTACCAGCTGCCAGGTTTTGCTTTTCCTATCATTTTATTTTTGTGTTCAGACATCTGGTCCAGGACCTATAAACAGTATTCAGCCCCCGTTAAGATGATGACTGACATGTGGTTTCTAACATTGTGCAATAATCCAGGAGATATCACAGATGGTCTACATGCTTGTTGTCTGTAACAGTAATGCCTGTGTTTTACACACATTTTATAACATTTTCTAATCCTGGTGGACCTTACCTTTCATCATTATCTGCAGTGCTATGCATCAGTTTTGGTCGAAATAGACTGAATGGTACATGCGCACGTGTGTTGTCTTTTTTTCCCATGTCTCCTTAAATTCTTATCTGTGCTGACTCTGAGCTACCAAAACATACATCTGTATATAATATATATATACCACATAACATAATAAGGTTTGTTTGTTTGTTTGCCAAATTCAAAGTGATCTTGAAAAAAATCCTATGATGTCTGCCATAGAGATCTTGAAAAGTTTTCTACCTGTTTCAGTCAACTTGGTTAATAATTGCATCTGAATGAGAAAGAAAAAAGCAATTTCCTCTTTCTGACTCTTGTGTCACTCCTCTCTGAATAATCAGACTGTTCAGCTTCATCTGCACTGTGAAATTGTCACTAATGGAAAGCAACTGACCCTTGACTTGGCCTTCTTGCACATGTTGTGCCTCCATTGTTGCCATTCAGAAACACTCTTTACCTCCCAATTTACAACAGACATTATAGTCACATACTTATGTTTTTATCACAATATATAAACATAACAGTAATATACTACAATGAAAAGATAATCAAATAATTATTTTTTAAAATACATGTACTGTATTATTACCACTGTATGTTGCTGCTGTTTTGTAATGTTTTATTTGCTAATATTACTTAAGTACTATTGTTAACATAGATGCAACTATGCAGAAAACTTTTATTTATTCTGCTCTTGTATTTAAATCTGTGCTGAATTTATGTATTTGGTTTTACTGCATATGCTGTTATTATTTTTCCTGGTTTGTCTATTACAGTATGTGGTTTAATAATGTAGTCTACCAAAGTACAGATACAATAAGTTGCACCTGCGAGGGATCATTCTCCAGCTAAAGTTACTCCTTAATCCAACAAGCATGTCATTTATAAGATGAGAGGTGTTGTCCATGATCGACCAGCAATTTGGACATCATTCTCTTCTCAGCAACCATCTCCAAAGGGACCAGATCCTGGTGACCACAGACTGATAGAACATGTTCAGAATTTTATTGCATACATTGAAGGATTTAGGTTTTCGTAAGAAGTACGGTCGACTTTGGCCCTTCCTGTATATTGCCTCAGAGCTGTGCTCACTTCTGCCCACCCTCAATACACCCAACAACATCAGAGTCATAAATAATAATCTTGAATCTTACTGCACTGTACAGTACAAATTCCAGTAAAGTATAAAAACTGGATAATATCCATGGCTAAAAGGTATTGTTATTCGTGACCGACGTGTTACTATATTTACAATATAGCATGGCCTCAAAGTGCCAAATTGTTTTTATGAAATTGTTACATTGTATTGAAATAATAATGACACTAATTTTCATTAAACTTTACTGGTTGTAACACCAGGGTACTGTTTGAAAACACAAGGGTTTGGGGGTCTGATCCCCTACTTATAGCTTATTTAACATCGCTTGTGTGTACAGATCATTCTTATATTTTAGATCACTATTTCTGTATATGTCTCATATCAAACCTGAAGGCAAACAGCAGTGACACTGCATTAGATAAGCTGTACATCCCTGACAACCACAGATGTCATGCCCTCAATTGTTAAATGATGTCTGAGTTTAGATGGATGTATTAGATGAAGGGCAGTATTGAGCCTAGAGTGAATACACACATATGTTGCACATCATTTCTCCAGTCACAGTAATACAGCTGCGATACATGTCCATGGAGAGACTGGATGGCAAATGTCAGACTGTTGAGACAGTGTGTTATATGACACTTAAAGTTTTCCTCCAGGCTTCAGTATCCTGGGGGACGCGTGTCAGAAAAAATTATGCCATAGATGAGAAATGTGGCAAGTATGAATGAAAATGTGTTGCTTTGACTAGAAAAGAGACACATGTAAGTGAAGAAACATACAGTATGAATGAAAACTAAACAACTATACAGTACTGGTAACGTTCTAGAATCACTAGATGCTTCACCCCAAAAATGAAAGTTTTGACAAATGTTTTTGCTTTAATGTGTCAGTATATGACAATACAGCTTTCTATTACTTGCTATAAACTGTACAGATTTTGTATAATCAAGAAGTCATACAGCCCACATACTATAGTCAGTCTGGGATTATGTGAAAAAACAGAAAAAAACCTATACAGAATCCAGTAAATACCGCAACATAATTTCCAAAAAGCTTAGAGACGGTAGGAACATTCACAATGTCAGAAGTAGCCAAAGATGAAGAACTGCCAATATATTAAAAGCTAATCTATTTAAAAAATATTTTTTCATTGATGCTAGGTTTTTTCTTAAATTGTTTGTTTTAGCCTTTCTCATGTTTCTTTTAATTCTATGTCCAAAATTGTGCTCTGCAATATTAAACTTATTTTTAATATTTTTGATAACCTAAGAAACCATTCGGCTATCCAGAGTTGGCAGTCATTGGCAGGCCTGTGGTTCAGGCACCAAAGCATGTCCAGGCTGTGCTACCTTGCCTCTAGATCTTACATCTAGCTGACTGCAGTAACCATAGCAACAATTTGACAATTCAGGTAGTCTGGTCCCTGACAATTTGGTGGCCATGGGCGATGAGAGACAAAAATACCCACTAAGACCTGTTCATATCTAGAATATTGAACATGACATTTCATGACAACAAAGGCAGGGCAAACATTCATAAAATAATGTCTACTCTCGTCGTTTCTGGTGGAGTATTAGCTCAGATAAAACACCAATTTGTGAGCTGCAACAGGAATTTAGACACTTTCAGAGTCTGCGGTAAACAACCGCTGCTAATATGAGACTCAACGAATCCAACCGGCACATAAACAGAATCATCCAAAATCTGAAGATGAAATTATTTATGTTAAGAAATTATGTTCCAACAAACTATTTATAAAATGTTATACATAAAAGAGCATATCAATTCATTAGGCTAAATGAGATCATTTACGCTAAAAGCGACTTTCATTGCATTATACATAACATTTTTGTGAGTATGTACAATCCCTGGGCATTGTAAACACCATGTTCAGTAAATAACATGCACAAAAATAGGCAGATATCTATCACAAATCATCTTACTAAAGAAACTAATTTTCATGTATTTATGCAAATCAATAAAATGGCTACACAGAAAATCAGGTTTGCATGGAGTTTTGAGATTTGTCCGGCTTCTCGTATTCAGTGACATCAAAATGCCGCAGGACATTTGCCAGATGTTGTTGTGTCACACTTTCTACATCATCTGCTTGAGTCGAGAGCAGACTTTATGTGTTACTTGACTGTTTATGTTAAAACTTACAGTTAACACAGTCGGACATGCACACATTAACAAAACAGCAAAAAAGGAAGGTTTTACATGCAACGCGGAATCGAGAAAATGGACAACAATCTACATTTGTTGATCGGACTGTGTTTAGATTGTTTTTGACCTTATTTTTTGCATTTTACACATATTTAACATAATCAAGTAAGACTCTGCAATTGTGCATTTGTGTGATTAAGACTGTGCATTTGTCTGATTAAGGTCCATATTCACATTAAATTATCATTTTTTACAGAGTGTGAAAAACATGGGCAGTTTTAACTGTCCAAGTTTTACCTTTATAGATTTTTCGGAAATCCTAAAATGTTGTTTATTGTCAGGTTTCAGTTTGACATTAGGCTACTGGTGACATCAAATATAAGCACCAATAGAATAAGAAATGTTTTTTGCACGTTTTTCTAATGTAAGTTCATTACCTTTAAAATGGAATTAACTAATTAAGCTGTAACTGTAAATCAAATCTGAATGAAGCCAGACACAGACTGAACTGAGGTGTGTGATTTTATATGGTGGCTGATGAGGTAAGTGTATTGATAGCTGGTGCAGGTATTATTCTGGCAGCCTTTAAACACTGTGTGGTGTTGTGGAAGCCTGTAAACCCTATACCCTTTATAATGGTATATTTATAGTATAATATTATGTTTTATGGATGGATTTGTCAGCATTCCTTGTTTCGATTACTGTATGTTGCAAAAAAATAAATGAAAATCTCTGCAGTGGTCACAAGCCAGACTGAAATCAGAATAAACTTTTGAGTGCATATTAACAACAATACAGTACTCCTTCTTACAGTCACGGCCTGTCTCACACCTCCATGCAGTTAATCCAAAGGGAAGTCAGCTGACAGCACTATGGTGGCTTTTAGAAGTGCATTTGTGACAAAAACA
The DNA here is from genome assembly GCA_019155185.1 of Beaufortia kweichowensis. Lineage (NCBI taxonomy): Eukaryota > Metazoa > Chordata > Actinopteri > Cypriniformes > Gastromyzontidae > Beaufortia > Beaufortia kweichowensis. The sequence goes on along the minus strand of CM032797.1, from coordinate 2,092,306 downwards.
CGAGTAAGCCCCTCTCTGCAGGTTTTAATGACAGATTAAAGTATCTCTTAATGTATGAAATGTCATGCTGAAAGGTTAGAATAAGGATTCACGTTATTAGTGGTGCTATGTTAAAGCAGGTACACAACAGATGTCGTAATGGTGTTGCTGGAAAATAACATTAAAAGTGTTGCTGTATTTTCAGATTAAAATACATTAGAATACAGTTCAGTGCACATTTCCTTTATATCTAGACATTTTGTTTATTTACAGTAAGTCATAGCCATATTTTTTTGTTAATTTAAGTCATAGCCATATCATAAGCCATATTTTGTTGTCAAACGGCAGTGGAGTGGAACGGTATGAACTATACTTGTGGTTAATCTGCTATAGGTAATGTGTGTGAAGTCGAGGATAACTTATCATGTCATACATCCACTAAAATGTATACTATTTAAACCGACACCAATCTGACATTTCTTGTAATAAAATAAAAGAATGTTTGTTATGGGAAAGTTTATACATTTCTGTGTGTTGCAAAAGACTATTAAAATTCTGGGACATACTAACACAAAAGTGACCAATGTTGTTCAGACAACTGTATGATTATTAGATCATTTTTTATTATGGAACATTTACTGTTTAATTAGTAAAGCATCACTTATTTAACTTTAATAATTTGTTATGTTACACATCTTACTGTTACATCATTTGTTTTTGCTTGCCACAGTGGCTAGTGGTTTTCCAAAGTTACTAGCCACTAGAATTTTCACTGGCCACAATTTTGTTTTTGGCAAAATACATTTTATAAGATAACTGCTGTCTTTGGCATGCTAAAATTACTTGATTACTTAAATTAAAGCGACAGTGTATTGCCTATGGCCAAAATGCTACTGGATTGATAAAAGTAACAATATTACCATTAAAGAATTTATGTTACATCTGCTGTGTAGTTATGACTCCCTAAAATCAGAAGCTGTCAATCATCAGCTTAAACTACAGCTTAAACTACATAAACACTTCATGTTATACAATTATATTGTAAATATGTAAGAGGAACACGATCGCTTTTTGAAGTGGTTTTCTCGTAAATCTATTTAATATAACGTAATGCAAACTTGCCATTGATATACTTGGAATACAGGCAGCTTAGCTGTTTTGGTGCGCCTGCTTGCCCAGCTAGAAATGTTTAGTTCTAAAAATGTTCTAAAGACATCCTCAAGAGAATATGTAATGTTGTAGGAACGTTTTCAGTGGGAATGTTCTTCCTTTGTGGGTCTATTCCACCCTGGCCATTGCCACATATTCATACTCGGACGCCGCCACAATGTTGGAGTACTCCCACATGCAAGGGGTGTACACATGCGCCAAGTTCCGGTTGTAGCTCGCTGTGGAGGTCTGGAACAAAAGGCAAGCCCCGGCCTAGAGGTGGCTGCTTCGGCTTTAAGAAGTGCTAGTCTAGCCGGCCAGTCTAACTTCAACAGGTCGATGTCGTGTGTAACCAGCTCCACGAGTTCCTTGTACGAGTTCTTTGTAATCATGACAACACAAACTGTGTACAATACAGATACTTGAATGACCATCAGTAAAAAATTGTGCTTTGTGACAAAGAGAAGTGTGTTATAAAAGTGCACGTGATGCTGAGGTTGTGCCACCTGCATTGTAAGTATGTCAAATTAGCACTGCCTCTGCATTATGTGATCTGCATCTATAATGCGACTGAATAATCATGAGCTCACTGCATGCCACTCTGACCTACATTCCCTGGCCATGATATTCAGGTCATATGGTGTGTCACAGCACCGTTGAACTGAAGACTTGATTTGTGTATGAGTAATGTAGTTTACTCTCATGATGTGTAGACACACCAACTGCTTTTTGTGCAGTGAAGTAAACAGAAGACAACCATTTTAATATCAGGAGCGATGTGTACATCTTTATTACATAGAAATAAAGTTTTTTTTCGTTTATACAAAATGTCATTTTCTAAAAACATATCATTCTCAAATGTAGAAAAAGTTAATTTGATAATAAAACATGTCATGATTAGTGACTTATATATTGCTGCAATTTGTTTTACATTTTAATTGTTTTTATTTGACAGGAAAGATGCATTATCAGTGCCAAATGAAAAAATAAATAATTGCATTTTTAATGCACAGTGTATAGTTTGCACACACAGTAGTAATCAATTGGCTAAATTGGGTTTGATTTATGAATTATATTTTTATAATTATATTTATATTTTTCATTTCACATTCAAAAATCAAATTGTCGCTTCTGTAATGAGGGATGGATTCAGCTGTGGAAAGGTCAGTAACAAAGTAGGTGTCACATCCAACCTGGAACGTGTGCTGACTGCACAGTGAAAGAGATGCAATCCTAGATTTTAAAAAGTAATGTTGAAAAACAGTAAACATTAAACAAAAGATTTATATGCAATATAATATACGCAGTAATATATTTATATGTGTAATATGTTTATAGTCTATATGTATTGTCTGTCACTGTGTATCACAAAATATGGGTATATTTTAGTTTTGAGTGGTTGTTGCCTATGCAACAGTTGTGGTAGCTAGTGCTTTCCTATGTGGTTACAAAATTCTATGCAAATGTCAACCTTACCATGAATAAAACATTTTAAAAGCTTAGATGTCAATATATTTGTCAATATTTAAGTTTTTAAAGTGTTTGTTTACGTTTTTGTCACATTCATAACAGTCCATATTCCTCATAAAAAATGTAAGTAAAATAACCATTTAATGTTGTTTGAAGAGTCATCTCTTCTCCATTTGTTGGGTATTATTGCTACTGGTTTGTGCATTGTAATTCACAGATATCCTACAAAGTATGTTGCCTGTCTTTTGTGTCACATCCATAATACATGTATATTTCCATTGTTTTTTAACTAGATAACTTGATTTTTTTATGTCTGGACTCTTTCGACAGAGGTTTAGTAAACAGATGATTCAATATATTGTTATTAAATACATTCTGTGAGAATTTTGACTGAAAATGTCCACCATCAATAACGGTAGATTTGCCCAGAGGTGTTCTTGGTGATGTCTAGGGTGTTCTAGGCTGTTTCCGAGTACAAGGTTTCCTAAGTAATTTATTTTGTGTGCCTTATAGTCTAGGTAAAAGCAATAAGTCTGTAATTCAGAACAGTAACAGCAAAATCACATATGTGCGGGACAAGTCACACAGAACAATCTGTGTTATTTATATCACTAGCCCTAAAAAGGCTACTATAATAGCCATAACATCACTAATCAACAGTTACATTTCTGTTGGATAGTTTGTATGTAAACAGAACAAGTTAATAACTGGATTTTATTTGAAAAACATGGAATATGATATTCATAACAAATGGCAAATATGATAAAGTGATACAGAGAAACAGCAACACATACATGGGGCTTCAAAAGATAAACCTGCCTGATTGACTGCTGGCAGAATGACAATCATGCTCCAATTATTCAAATGCAATTGCTGGATATTCATTCTCTACCTCAACTACACACTCCACATAGAGTCTGACACAGATGTGCAGACACATATGTGCTTTTTTTCAGAAAGTGGGAATTCTGCTTCTGAAATTGGAGCACAGAGAAAAGAGGGATTTGCGAGAGAGAGAGCGTGTGGTGGGCAAAGCAAATGCTTTGATCTACTATAGCTGGAAAAGGCGGTCGAATCACCATGGGTTAAACATGTTCAGACTGCTGCTTTCAAGCTCACTCTCCATTTAATCTGGGAATGCTGATTAGAAATGCAAATCGTAAAAACTGTATTTTCTTCTGTGCCACGCCAACCCTCTTTTATTCCAAACCCCAAATGTCTCTATTCAAGACATAAAGTAGAGTGCAGAGACACAGTCTGAGCAGTAGCCTGTGTTTGTATTGACTGGAGCAGAAAATACTGTATAAATATATAATATAGAATATTACATATATAATATAGAATATTATTTGCAAGCATCACAGAATATGTTGATAAGATGCTGTAATTGTTGGTAATTCCTGGACATTATTATTATTATTGAAACATGTTTATTTTTTTATTTGTAGTTTCACTCCATACCCAAGACCATTAAACCTGTGGGCAAACGAACTTCTTGTCTTCAGAGTCGTGTGAGGGAAGGGAGTTTATCTGACTGTCAAAACACTAAAAAACATGTTGAGGACAGTACAACATATATGATGATATAGTAAATTATTTAGCACCCATTTAAATTTTTTGCCTTAAAAGACACAATTTCCCTCTCTGCCTCCCTACACTTGTGATTCATTTGCCAAAAATTTCTTTTGAATTCTTTTCGCCATGATAATTGCGTAGTGAAAATATTTTGACAGCTCTAAACTGAATATATAATCATAACCTTACTCATGACTACACAGTAATGCTGGTGGTGGAGTGTTATGAAATTTTACTTTGCAAACTCTTCTAAAAAACATTTTATCACTCTGGATTTTCATTTAAATATCTGTTGATTTTTTGTGTTGAAATATCTGAAGTTTTTTGGTCTCTTTTGGAGTATTTCAAATGGCATAAATGTAACCCTGTGGAACCCGTACAGTAAAAGAAAGGGCAGTCATGGCATCTATGTAAGCTCGTTTCAAACAGAAGTTCTAGAAAACAGACATAAAAAGTATCAACTAAATGATGAAGGTATCATAACGAGGCTTTCAGCAAATGTTGATCATTAACCTCAAAATAAATATTTGTTGTTTTATTTTCTATTTATTTTCCATTGAGGGTGAAAAAACTACACAAGTATTTTACTAATATTGGTGAATTTTTTTAAAGGATTATTTTAATGATTATTTAAACGTTTTAGTTTATGCACGTAACCATGGTTCCCTACAAAGGGAACGAGACACTGCGTCTATAATCATGCCTCGAACCTGTCTTGTCCAAAACTGTACCAATTGGGCTCATTGCACCATGAGGCAAACAGCTTCCATTTCAGTGCATATAACTTCCTTGTGGTGGGAGCTCTGGAGTGCAAGATCATGTCTACCACCTCGGTGGAGAGACCTAAATCAATTAGCCTGACCCCTCAAGAGGTCAGACCCACAGTTCCCACAGCTCTGGACGGGGGTGAAGCACCGTGCCCCCTGCCAGAGACAGAAGATCTCTGCTCACTGGGATCTCCCACAGGGGACCGTCGAGGAGGATGAGAGAGACAGGTCTGTAGCTGTCGGTGAGTAAAAGGTTGAGTGTGGGTTTTTTAAGCAGCAGGGTAGTAGTAGGAAATGTGCCAGAGAGAAGTGAGGAGCAAAATCATCAGCTGATAAAGAGGAGGTGGGGGGAGAGAGGAGGGAACTGAAGGTTTTAATTTTTTGGTGTGTTTTTTAGAATCTGTTGCATGACTGACCTTTGTGGTGTAGTAGGATGTCTTTGCTGTGTGGACTTTTCTGTGTGGTAGAGAAAGATGAAAGAAGTGACTTACTTCTTTCTAAGAAAGTACTTACAGAGGTCGGATGGGTTTTTCGTTTTGCACCATTTTTTTGTTGTAACTTTTGAATAATTGTTTGGTGTGCAGCATGCATCAGATGGTTGTCGGTAGTCTACTCTGTGGGTGTGTCATCTGTGACTCTTGTATCCCTGGGGATGCAGTGATGCAGAGCAAAATGATGGTGTTGTTGGGCACTATAAACTGACCTGACAATGTTAATCTTGTAACGCTCTGAGGCTGTTTTTTTATTATTCCAATTTGATGCGTACAATTAAAAAGGTCAGATACACTGAATTGTCCTTGATACCTACTGCCTTAATTAGGCCTGCATTGATAAGTGAACACACCTTCAATTTAGTATAATAAAAAATCTATGTAACTACAAAAAACTATGCACTGACTCCTGACTCCATCAGTGGACTAATACAAACAACTACAAAGCAGTCTGTTTAATCAGCACATGTCTGTTTGTTTCACCGAAAGATTATCAAGTACTTATCATGCAATGTTTTTTCAGTGGTGGTTATGGGGGAGGGGGTGGATTGGCATTTTGTTGACAGAGCAGTCTATTGTTTAACAGTCATTGTGACCATGAGATAATCTCTGCCTTTCTCTGCTGTGTTATTAAAGTGTTTTTAAAGATTATGGTAGATTGTAGTGGAAGTAACACAACAATCAGACAGAATATTTTTTAACATATTGTGTAGGGTAGTGTGTTATAAAATGGTACAGATAAGATTTACAGCACATTTGAATATGGATGGTATGAAGACATCTGACTGAAATCTTATAGCATTTTAACAGGTCCTCAAAATAGTCAAAAAAAAATCACTAAATATATATTCCAGTCCATCAGTGACAAACCTTTAAATAGGCAATTCTGTGCAAATGTTTACCTTAGCATTAAAAATAATGTTCCCTTTCAAGGGAATTTGTACATGGTGGTGACGCTATAGAAATGCTTCTGCGTGAATGTGTCTGCTGCATGTGTATCAACGCCGTTTAATGACAAATCACAACGTCACACGTGGGGTGAGGCCAGGACCAGGTAGTATAAATGGCACCCGGAACGTAAACACTTTTGCAAGTTTCTAAATGCATTTTTTATATTTAAAGCATGATCTTTTTACAGGCAGGCAAAGTTCTGTTTTCAAAATTGCCATATAAATAAATAAAAATGATAAGAACTGTTTTATGTTCTTTGAGTCATCTCTTTTTTATTTGTTGGGTATTATTGCTTCTGTATGTTGCTTCTGTATTATTGCTTCTGTATGTTGCCTTCAAAAAAGGTTATTTTTTGTCACATCCATTTGTCACATGTACATTTCCATTTTTTAAAATAGATTAGTATAGACATTTTTTTTTATGTCTATCAAGATAACAAATAGTAATATATAAATAATAAATTGGTAATAAATACATTCTTTGTAGGTCTAGTGCACGTTTTGACTGAAAATGTCTTGTCCATCACGTTGGAATTGCCCAAATGTTTTTTATCTGTATTTCTTGTTTTTCTTTGTTTGTAAGATACTTCTGTCATTAGTAATGCATGATCAGTTTGCTGCTTGAAAAATGACCTCTCAAAGCTGCTGAATAGTAAATAGGACACATGAATATAAATCAACCTCATTACTCCTGCCTGGACAACCAAGCGGTCTCGACTGGATAAAGGGAGGGCGCTCTCACACTTTTCTGAGCCCCCTACACCTGTCAGACCTTGGAATTAGGAATGGTCCTGCTAGAGGAATCTTGAGTAATCCAGCAATCAAGATGATAGAGCTATTGTCTAAAGACACATCTTGATGAAATGCACCATAGTCAAAAACAAAAAGGCTTGTTCTTTTGGCTGCTTTTATCATTTATTATTATTTATTACACACCATTTAAATGTGGTTAAAAAGATTGCATTAAAGCAATGATGCATTTTAACACAACCGCAGACTAGCATAAAAAATGAATTCATGGTGCAGCACTTTCTGATTCCATTTATACAATACAAAACCATACTCATAGAGATTAGCCAGTTAGTATTAAGCTTACAACAGTAGATCAAGAAATAAGTATATCAAACAATATCAAAAACTAAATCATGTAAGCTATTTAGTATAGAGAAAGTGTACGTCAGGTGGATAAAAAACTTAGCACATGACGCAAACATGAAGAAACACACATCAGAAGAATGACTGGCAGGTATTCCACCAACATTACAGCAGACACTGAAATCTTTAAAGCAGCAGAATCAGAGATGAGAAAAAGCCTGTAACAGTCTTTCCCACATCAGAAATACACATCAGAAGAATGACTGGCAGATGTTTCACCAACATAACAACAGACACTGAAGTCTTTAAAGCAGCAGAATCAGAAATGAGAAAAGCCTGTAACAGTCTTTCCCCAGTGGCCACTACATTTTTAAATACAGTTTATTTTTAAGTTCTGTAACATACACAGAAACTTTTTTTTTGTATAAAAGGTCATTTCTGGTGAAAAAAGGAACTGTGTAAGTGCATATCGTCTCAATATAACTGCATTTAATAAAGATCGCGGCTCATTGTGGCTCTATTACTCAACATTTAGCAAAATGTACCTTTGACACTAGCAGAATAATCATATTATATTTTATATACTGTATAAATATATGTATGAATTATTTAGGCTAAAGTTTACCTTCATATCATAAGCATCTAAAAATATTGATTATTGACAAATTTTATGACAGTAAAGAATCAAAGATCATATCATGATTTTTTTTTAAACCATATATATAGAGGAAAAGCATTGCAGGAACAAGATTTTATTCGTGCTTATAGTGACACCTGGTGGTAAAGGTTGGCACTATATGCCAATTGTTAGATGGCAAGCAAAAAATTCTCTTGCATTTCAGGGCTACCTTTGAAGAAAAAAAAATTTGAAGAGGAAAAATGTTTAAAAATGGGGGGGGGGGAATTACAGAAGATAATCTTTAGCACTTAGTCGGCAGGAAGCAATATAAGGACAATTTCTCTTCACCATACTTTTTTTTGTGATTTTAGGGCTTCCTGAAATGAACGGGACATCTTACGTTTTTAAAACTTCACCAACATGTCTAAGACATGCAACGTGATATCTATTCAATGGGAGTGTTAAAGATATGATTTCATAATTATTTTTCTTCTCAACTTAAATTATTAAATAATGCTGAAGCTGTGAGGCAGCGAGTGTTAAGGCTCTTTCTGGGGAGTCCCTTCATCTCTTTTTCAGTGGAGAAATTATGACAGCATGTAAAACATCTCTTTTGTATTTTTAAAGTATAAATTAAATGGGGTAAAATGTATTTGTTCTTTTGAAATGTATTAGTTAAAATGCAAGTTTTCAGTTTCACAAATTGGGTCAAGTACAAATTCCCTTACATTCTACTACTTTATACCTCTGTACATCCCTCATATAGCCACAATGTACAGTACAACACCAATGATGTCGAGAATTCACATTTAGAATGTAATTAATCATCAGACAACATTAATTTATTGTATTGTGAAGGAAATAACCATGCATCGTACATATTATTAGATTTCCAGCCTTTCAACTTTAAGCCAAATTAGATATTGAAAATTTAAGTGATTATAAATGGGTTCTCAAAATAAAAATCATAGCTGGACAAAATGTATTAATTTTTAAAGAAATAAATATACAGTAGATTGACGGAACATGGAGACATCTCTCCTTAACACAAACACTCTCCGCCTCTGTTCTACAATAAAGAAGAACTCTTTTTTTTTTTTTTTTATGAATTACATAAGACATATTCTTCTGTTGCCATTAGAGACAGATGTACAGTAGCATCAGGGGTGGCAAAAATATTTTAGAGGATGCAGCAACTGCTATCACTTGAACTTCTTGAACCGCTTGAATCACTCGAATCACTCGATTCACTTGAATCACTCGAATCCCTTTCATACTCTCTATCAATTTTTCTCTGCAGACTTGCTGTCTCCTGACGGAAACTGTTCTCCAGCATAAGCTCTTGTTCCTGAAATAAAATGAAACACAGTGAAGAGCTGAAACTGATCCCATTAGGAAAAAACATTGCTCTGAGACGAGCACATCTTACTTTGTCTTTTTAAATGAAAGAACTACTTCTAGCCACCATCTTACGATTCCCAACCATCAGAGGGCATCATTTACTTGTCAGTGATCTATAATAAAATTAGTGTAGAGGAGGTCTGCAGAGCATCAGTCCCCTCTTATACAGTTTCACTCTCCATGTGCGGCTCCCCTCTTTTCTGTGCGATGGCAGAAAGTTTTGCGAATAAATTCTGAGCCCATTACTGTTAATGGTTTGCAGTACAAGACTGAATTTATTAAGAGTAAGGGTTTTCTTACCCTTAGTTTGGCCTCCTGCATTTGTTGATTTTCTTGTGCTAATCTCTCCTTTTCTATCCTCCTCCTCTCCATGAGCTGTCTCACATGTTCGTTGTGAGCTCTCTGCTGTTCTTCAAGCATCTGCTGATGTCTCAGGTTTTGTGCCTCGAGATGTCTTTGCCGCTGTTCTAAAATATATTGCCTTTGTTTTTCCACTGTGGAGACAGACACAGTTTATTGTATCTGCACACAACTCTCTCTGGTCCACACTAAAATCTCAGTTACTATACAACAGAGACAGACAATACATTTAAACTAATACAAACTGTGTTTTCATACAAATATACCCAGAGGTGTCAAGTAACGAAGTACAAATACTTTTGGGTACTGGACCACTTTTTGGGAAATTTTGGGTATCTATACTTTACTGGAGTAATAATTTTTCAGCCGACTTTTTACTTCTACTCCTTACATTTTAAAAATAGCCTTGTTACTCCTATTTCATTTCGGCTTGTTTTCATTCCGGCTTGTCGTCGTTCAAAAAAAAAAACCTATCCAGATAAATCCGGATAGAGTGAATTTGATTGTGGTTGGATGAGAAGTATAAACATACACCATTCCTACTGGTTTGTACAGGATCCATCGCACCTGCATATGACACAAACGGGTGCTTTTTCTTCATCCTCCGCAAATAAGCTACAGTAGGCAGTTCGGTAGAGAGATGTTTGAATAAATTAGCATTTGCGATTGACAATGTTGTGATAAGTAGGCTACACTAACTCTGTAACTCGTTACCCCCAACACTGGACATAGCAGACTTATGTAGCCAAGTACGATGATGTCCGTGGCAGAGAATCAAGAAGAGAACTCGAGCGAAATGTCCAAACCAAGCACCAGCAAGGAGGTTGGTAGCCAGAAGGACCAGCCAACCCTTATACATCCCTGGCCGTACCTGGAAGAATTTTTCGAAATGGTTGGATGCAAAAACAACTCCTTTCGAATGCGCTGCACGCTCTGCGCACCCAAGTACCACGAGCTAATGGCTTTAGCTAATGACATCCCAAATTTTTCAACATTAATATTTTAATATAACATTATAGTCATTATGGCCTTTAGAAAAATGTTTTTTGAGGAGGTGGGGTAGTGCACAATAGGCCCACAATAAGCATTTGTCCTTAATGGCATTTTTTTCCTTACATTACTTTTACTTTTAAACTTTAAGTAGTTTTGAAACCAGTACTTTTACACTTTTACTTGAGTAAAAAGCTTGAGTTGATACTTCAACTTCTCCAGAAGTCTTTTTAAACCCTAGTATCTATACTTCTACCTGAGTAATGAATGTGAATACTTTTGACAGCAGTGGATATACCTGACATAACCAAAGCAGGTTTTTCGATTTTGAAAAGTTTTATGTACAGACGACAACATTGTCAAAACATTCGCCGTTCACACGGATCCCCAAACCGACTAATACACTGTATTTTGCATGCAGATTGTCAACGGAAAAAGGCGAATCCCAAAATTACACTATTGTGCATATAGTCCTAGAAAAACAGGAATATCTGGTAAACTACTTTAGGAAGCAAAAACTTGCAATTGAGCCTAAAGCTTGTTGGCATGTTTGGCTATGGGGATACTGCTGGCTATTTCGCAATGGTGCTTGTCCTAATTTCATCCATGTTTCCCTAAAACCTGGACAGTGTCAATTCCTCAGATGGAATGGGCTGGTCAGGGTAAAGTGGTGTCCTTTTCCTATTTATTTCCAATTTTCCACTGTTCAATTTCATCATCTAAAGGTACTTGAAGGTACTTTTTTGAAGAAAAAAAAAACTAGCAAAGTCTTGTGAACAGAAATCAACAAAGTATGGCCAGACTGGTTCAAGCTCCCCAAAAAGCTATGGTGACAACTGTGGTGAGCACATGTGAGTCCACAACACGTCAAACCTTTAAGCAAACGAGCTACAGAACATCAGCAGAACATCACTGGCTCCATTTCTATTAGCCAAGAACAAAAGCCGAGGCTGAGTAGGCACTGGCTCACCACAACTGGACACTTGACGACTAGAAAAACAGCCTTGCTGTTGAATCTGGGTTTCTGCTACGGAACAGAGATGGTAGAGTCAGCATGCATGCATGCTGCCTTATGTGCACAGTTCTGGCTAGCGGTGGTGATATAATGGTGTAGGAAACATTTTTTTGGTTTCAGTCTGGGAGGCAGAACGATGTAAAATGGTATTTCAAGTCTAGACTCTGGGCCTTGTGCAGGGTGGCATTTTGGATTTTGGTTCTTCCTGCATTTACAGGAATACCCAAACATATCAATACAAAGTAGCTTACATACTTCTGGCCATATAGTGTAAGCAAATTAAATATGTGAAGTTGAAAGATGAATAATAAATGTATTATTAGACTTAAAGGGGTGGTTTCCCAGACAGGGTTTAGATTAATCCAGAACAAGGCCTTGGTTAAATTAGCACATTTATGTAGTTTTTACAAACATGCCTTACAAAAAACATTACTGGTGTGAATCTTGAGACAAAGCAATTGCACTAATATATTTTAAGATATATCAGCTTGTTTTCAAGTTGTTTTCAGTTAAGAAAGCTCAAACATGTATTTTAGTCTTAAGCATTGTCCGGGAAAACACCCCAAAGGGTTTAGATTTACCCTCTTTCTGATGTTCCACTGCAGTCAAATATTTATCCGTTTCTAGAATCATTCTTCCAGATGCTTCCTTCTCTTCCAAATACTTACTCAACACCTCTTCACTCTGTAGAAACATACACAAATTATTACAATCTATTTTACTCAAGGTCTCAGATGGTAACACCTGATTTGTTTACGGAAAAAATCTTTTGATTTGTTTAGTTAAAAAAAAAAAAAAAAAAATTAATAAGGCTTTTGGGTACATACAATTAGAAGTATGTAATAATAACATTTATAATTACATGTCTAATTATATTATATAATTATATATTAAATGTTTGTCATTATCTTAAAAGTATCTTTATCTAAAGGTGCACGCTTTGCAACATTTCAGTAAATCCTAGACCAAGCGTGACTACACTGAAGACAGTTTTTTACGTTTGTAGTTAACATGTTATTCCAAAGTTTTAGTGTGTTTACCATTATTGTAAAATGCTGAAAAAGAATATGAAGAATAAAGAAAAAGTATATGTATATAGTAAAGGTAGTGAGCAGCAGCATAAATCTACTGTACCTGATTCTTTTCTGACAGAAAGTTTTCATATAAATACATTTTAAAGATCAAGAACAGATTTTTGTGCAAGTGTGTCTTGTACCATTATTTGTGTCCGAGTTTGTGATCTGTAATTTGTTGTCAGCTGTGTAAGTGTGTCTTGGTACTGTTGGTATCCTCCAGTTCTCATGTAGTATCCATTACGCAAGATATTTTCCAGCGGCTCAAACAGACTTTGCAGAAAACACTGACACACATTCTTAGATGCTTCCTTGTTCTGTTCACACAAACCTTCATACTCTGTTTGAATATTCATCTGCAGAAGACAAGAGAAACACAATGGGATTTGTAATAACAGTAAGTATATTATAAGTAAAAAGTATATTATCTCCCTTCACATTCCCTCTAAATGGCACTCTGTAGTTTGGGCTTTTCCTTTGCCGTTTTTATTGTAAAATGTTTTGAGGCCAGCTAAAGACAACCTACCAGGTATTTTATTTTGGTTACAAAAATGAAACCTTCACCTTTATTAAAGTTGCATTTGGTAGCCTACTGATAATGTGGCGTTTTTAAAACGGATTGCAATGTAAAATGTAACATGAAGCAGTCACATTTAGATGATCTAATGTTAATACAAATAAATTTCCCCACTATTTAAAATTATATAACAAACGCAATACATGTAACCATTTTTAAAAAACGACATTTTTAGCTTAATAAGCCATCTTGAAGTAGAGCAACATGTACTAGCATCACAGGGTTGGTTGGCTCTGCATTATTAATGTTTAATTGTTGCTTTAATTCATGTCTTTGCTTTTTTCTGCTTTTATTAAATGCTGTGATCATTACTAAGAGATTAATTCATACTACCCATCACCAGACCAATAGAGGGCTCCAGTGTTATTTGCATGCCAATTTCGAGGGTAAAGTTGGTTAAAAATTAGGAAGCAACTGTATAGCCAAGTATAACGATGAAAATTTTGAGGCAGTGGGACTTGTGTCTGAATGTGTATCAGAATGGGGAGGAGCAACAGGTAATCATTTTTGCTGGCTGGAGTGAGATGTGTTGCAATAGGAGGGTCTGGGACACACTAGAGGAAGAGGAGAAAAAGGCCGGAGCTTGAACCAGGGTCAGTGCTCCTCAGTACATGTCCATCTATCTGCAGACATACCCCAGATAGTTCATCAGCTGGCTGTTGAAGTCAGGGCACCAGATTGCCGAGGTATGAAGAGGGAGAAGTCATTGAGAACTATTTCTGCTAACCTGAGAAGCCTAATCTAAAAACCTGGACACAACTGCTACTCTAAAAACAAGGAGAAAAATAAACAAGAATGGGTGTGTCATTTAGCCTCACTTCTGGTAAGGCACTGGGGTCATACAATACATTATCATGGACCAGTATCTACGAAGACCTAACTGCTATGAACTACGAAGGCACTGCTGGAGAAAATCAACCTGCCCTAAAATTTACAGGATTGTCAACACTTCATGCAGATGTCAACCCCACCGGAAGAGACAACCATAAAGACCTAGCACTTTCTGAAGGGACTTCACCATCACTGGGTCAGACCAAGGAAGCAGTAGAAGAAATGATCATGATCAAATGAAATGATCTTTTATAAATAATGTTTGATTCCATATAATGTCTGAAGAAGAGAATAAGGCAACCTCCCGACTCATTACCAAAATGCACACTGGGGGGACTGCAGCGTCAACCAAGAAACCAAAGTCAACTCGCCTTGCACTGCATAAGGCTGCCTTCATCGTAAGCTTGGCATCAACAAGACCAGTCAATACCACCTTTGGACTAATGGACTTGTAAAGCGGTTCAATCAGACTCTCAAGAACATGTTGAGAAAGTTTTTGGGTGACACTGGTAAAGACTGGGACAAGTGGCTGCCTTTTTTGCAGTTTTACTACCAAGAGGTGCCAGAAGAATCTACAGGGTTCTCTCCTTTTAAGATGGTGTCTGACTGGTCCTCCCAGGGACCACTGCACCTGTGGACAAAGAGCTGGGAGGCACCATCATTCTCCACTGAAGGAGAGCATGGCATTGTCCAGTCTGTGCTGCAAATAAATGACCAACTGGAGACATACTGGGAGCAGGCTTGTAAGAACCTTCAGAAAAGACCAAAAAGCTCAGAAATCATGGTATGACCAGTACACTTGTTAAGATAAGTAAGAAGCTTAACAGAAGGTGCTGCTGAAAACATCAGAGGGGAAAAGACACTGCTTTCTGCTTTCAGGTCGTTGAGGAAGTTGAGGCAGATGCTGCACAACATTATGTGTGTGGGAAGACCTGGACCCTCTGCAGAGGGATCAGAGGGAACCACTTTTAAAGAAATTTGCTTAGAACATTGAACTCTTTTGACTAGAGCCTGAGAGAACCAACATATTAGAGCACACAATCTACCGGACTTACCCTACTTCCCTAAGGCAGAGACTGTATAAAGCACCAGAGACAGAGGTCCCACTAAAAAAGAAGATGAACCTAATGAGAGAAATGGATGTGACTGAGCTGTCGACTCATGGGGTAGCCCAATCATTCTGCTACCAAAGAGATGGGGGGCCGAGAATCTAGACTTCAAAAAGCTTAGTGCTGTGACAAGTTTGAAGCCCAAACTGTGCACAACTCTCATATTCTGCAGAGCCTTGACTTTGATCAAAGCCTCTTGGACCAGGGGGTTGCCTCCGCTAATGGAACAGGGCAACAGTGGCCCATGGATGTCGGCAAAAAAAACAAATAACCTTTGTTGGTTTTGTGAAGTAGAAGGTGAAGTTAGAGATGGTGTGTGTCTGTCATGTATATTTTAAAATGTGGCCCGTTCCCATCATAATTCACAAATATTTCCCACGGTTTCTTTGAACTGTTCTCAGGTGCGGTTCACTTAACCATGCCCTGGCCCGCTTGAGGAGGTGGGCTCCAGCATGGTTTGGTAATGGGCAGTGTGAGCGTAATCATGCAGGGAACATGACATGTGATGTCATTTATGTATCCGTTGCCTATAGAAAAGCTTGATATATGCAGCAAGACTATGTGAAAATTTCAGATCGACAGACCAATAATCTGTGCATATGAGAGTGCTGCGTGTCACAATGCAACAAACTATTTTAAAAAAACCTCAAACGTAACATTTGGATGGATGTAAGAGAGCGTGTTTCTTCCCTTTTTCCTCCAAACAATCACATTGTAATGATAAAATCATGCCCGTGCCAGGATTGTAATGTGAGCGCAAGCCAGCAGGGGAGGAGGGTGGAGTGACAATTGCACTTGGGCAAGGTTAAGAGCAACCGAGCCTAGTGTAAGTAGGCTTTAAGAAGGATTTGTTTGCTACTTAAGTTAGCTTTGTTTTAGAATAACATCCACTCTTTCTGTGCTGTTTGCATGTTGCACTTCTAAGGCTTAATTGTTTCATAAGGTAAACTGGATATTAAAAGGCAACATTTGTAGTACTATATAGGAAGAAAGCAAGGTTTTTTTATTTTGGGGGAGTGAGAGGACCACGGTTCAAAAGTCCCAGTTTGCTGCTGTTGGTGTTTATGTTTGCTGGTACCGCAAGCTGTTGTCGGTAAGTCTGGTATGCGTCATTGAAGGACATGCGGATGAAGACTTTAAATGCTTTCTTCTTTGTGGTGACATGAATAGAAGACAGCTGGAATAGGTTAACTGGAAACAGGATTGTTTTCATCTCAGTCACGTAGAGCTGAAGAGCTTCATCCACTGCACTGCCATTTTGGATCTTAGCCAGGGAATTCACAGCATTTTGCAGACATGGTACATTTCCACTGCGGATTGCCTGCACATACACTTCAGCCAGATCACCCAGACCTGCATAAAAAACACTCTTACTCATTAATTACTTAACCTTTTATTTATTAGAACATCTCTGAATGAAAATTTGTAATTTTCTTAAAATCACAGTAATATGTGAAAAACCATGTGCATATTGGTATTCTAAGATGCATGTCAATGTTTTTGGCAAATTCTGACCACATCCAGTGATTGGGCGTCCTTGCGTGATACTTTTGGACTTTGCGGTGCTGTGGATGTATTGGCAGAAAGTGTTTGCCTGTTGCAGGAACTCTGGATCTAGCTCAGCCTCTGTCAGCTGCTCCATTCTCTTCATGTTCTTTGGTGCAGCAGGTCGGGGGAAGACAAAACACTTTCTACTTACAAATAAATTCTGCAGACAGCGACGGGGCAGGTTATACTGCTCAATCCTTGGTGAGTTACCTATAAATAAATAACAACAACAATCAAAATAATAATTATTATATAGAAATAACAAACAATGCCAGTAATTTTTCAATCTTGTGCTGATCTTTTCCAACCGTTTTGGTCCCCCATGAGAAAAACATAAATAATTCCAAAAATATGTTTGGGTTTGTGTAAGGGTTAGATTTAGAGGTAGGGTCAGTGAATAGAATATACAGCTTGTACAGTAAAAGTCATCATGTCTATAGAAGGTCCTCATAAAACATGGAAACCCAACATGTTTGTATGTTCTTCTTACCTCTCTTAAGCTGCAGAGCTCCCTCTAGATATTGGTCTGCTGTGATTGGTCTATTGTCTTTTTCTAGCTCCAGACAGAAATCACGAACAGTCTAGACAAATGCAGGAAAAACACTCTTGAATTGTCCAGTTTCATCCCAGCCTCCTGCGTTTGCCTTCATACGGATGTGCTCTTTCAGTTCTGTCACGTAACTACAGCCGAAAGCAGTTAGGAGAAACTACACTGTGTAATACAAAGAATTACAATGTGTGTTGTAGAGATATGACAATTGTTTATGATTTGGCATCTATTTAATGATGTGACTTTCCTCAAAATATATTATCTTTTAATGTTTTTTTTTTAATTTTGTGCTTTTACTGTTTTAAGAATTTTCTTTTAAAAAATATATTTTTTTCAGTGACAAACCTATTCGATTTTCATTAATTACATACACATACAGTGTACGGATTAACAACCTACAGAAAGGTTCAATTAAACCTTAAAAGTTCAGAAATAACTTAAAAATTCAGAAATAAATCTGTTATTTTATTTCAGTGTAATTTTAGTAATTTCATTCAAAATGTTGTGATACTATAGTATAGTGAACTATTGCACTGTATTGTATCATATTGTGATTTTGTTGCATCTCTAATGCCATAGTCGCACTAAACTTCGTTCCATTGCCTTCCATTCATATGCATGCAGATGTGACAGATCAGCAACTCAAGCTCCTACGTAAAAAAATCTTGCTGCACAGAAACTTTGCATTCCAAAGGTCTAGAGTGATCGTGGCATAATACACACAGAGTTGGGAGGGAATAAACTTCAGTAACACTACACTTAGCATAATTTTTTTCTTAAAAAAAGTAAAATAAATTAACAGAAATTTGTTGTTTTGAGAAAAATCTAAAATAACCCAAGATATCTAAAATCTAAGATATCATGTTACAAGAAAAAGTCAATGTTTTTTAAATGGTATAATATGAAAGGATACTGCAGTTTTTCCAGTGCCATATTATCTATGACTCCTAAGCTGTTGTACACTAGGGTGCTGCTGAGCAGAAGAGCCAGACAGAAGATCCAGGTGTCATGTTTCTCATCCCCCTAAAACATAGGGTTAAAGTCTAGACGGTTTCATCGGCAACAACAAAACAAATGATACCTGGCCCAAACTTCACTTCCTGTAGACTTCAAATAGCCAGACTAATAAACAAACACAGACCGCAAAGTTAACTTTGGGCCAAGCATGTTTCCGATAAAACTGCCTATATAAAACTTTACTGACAGGGATAATAACATTGTCCTCTTTTATAAGTAAACTGGGACTGTCCTCAATCATTGAACCATTACTTAATGTAGTCAATAGCATTCCAGCAATAACCAAATCATCTGATCAGTTCCAAGTTCAGAGAAAAAAATCTGAAGAACTTGGGCAACTTGGGCAATTAGACTCTGAAATGGAATGACAGGGCATGGGATTAACCACATTAAAATACACAAATTGCAAGAAAATTTAGAAGGGAACTGCATTCTGAGAACTATTTTTTTACCACTGTCCATAAAATAAAATTTAATCAATCAATAAAAAAAAAAAATGAAACACATTTTCTTATAGAAGACAATTCAAACAGACCAGTCTGTCTGTTTCTCTAAGGTCTATAAAAAGTTTTAAACTCTTTTAACATTGTTTGTATATAATCCTGTCAAGTAAACATGTCTTGGTAAAATTACACTTTATAGTTATCTTTCAAAAAAATTGTTAATATATTGCTGCAGAAAATTTGAATTGCAATTCTGCATCATTTCTGCTTTCTTGATTAACATCAGGTAAGAGAACTGAATTAGAAAGAATTTAAAAACTCTCAAATTCTCAATTCAATCCTGAATGGCACACAACCCTGCTCCAGGCATCAACATATACTTAATAATCAACACACTGATTTGTTTGTAAAGCATAGTTAAGGAAAAGTGGGGAGAAGAGTTTGCAATTAGATGATGCGATAAGCAGGTTTATTCAAAGTCAGGATATTATTGGTTCCTCATACCAGTGAAAATGGTTTTGTTATGTAGAAGTCTTTCGACAGTGATGTTGTGATGCTACCGTATATGGTGATGTTGTCCTCACCTTTTCAATGTCTCCAAGTCCCTCAGTGTCCAGCAGCACCAGAGTGTGTCTTGCTTTACAGGGATGAGGGAGACACCACATCCAGATGCCTTTAGTCTTCGACTGAATAGTGTTACCTAGAGGAAAGCCTGAGACCACAGCAAAATAAAAAATCAGCACAATCAGCAAATGGACCTCGGCGAGGTCCATTTGCGACCCCCACGAGAGCCGTCGCAGCTCTGCCTTGGCATGAGCGGGACCGGAGCTGCGAAAGGGCTCTACAGTTACTATAGTTAAATCATATTGGTAATTTAAGTGAAGGGCCACACAGAGGTAAAACGTGACTAAAATGTGTCACATTTTTTATTTACTAACATTTGGATAGGACTTTAAGGAAAACTTTAAAACAACAAACAGCATGACACGAGTCACAAGCTCTTTAAATAAAAAAATACATGACTGGACTGAATTATTTCAATTTATTTCACGACTCAAATTAATGTATGACTGGACATTCAATCCTAACACAAATATAACCAGTAGATGTCGGCATCTATCAGCAGCATTGCCTAGTCTGCTGCTGTTTGCAAATTGGACAACTTTTAACAGTTGATGATATTTTTTACCATTGGTTAAATGTTTACCATATGTCCAAACAAGGATTAAATTTTTTTCTGGGCACTGGCAGCAATTTGTGTGCAGCAGTTTTCGTTTCCATTGATATTTTATTTATTATTACGTATTTATTATTTAATGATGGAATGTATAGTTGACATAAAAACCTGGATGAGTAGCAACTTTCTGTTGTTGAACTCTGACAAAAGGTGTTAATCATTAGATCTAAAGCTCCCACACTTAACCAAAAGGAATATTATTAACTATTGACGGGTTCTCTACTAAGCCTTCATCATCAGCTAGAAATCTGGGCGTTTTACTCAACAGTACCCTCTCATTTGAAAGCCATTTGCCAACACTTGTAAAACCACTCTTTTTCATCTCAAAAACATATCTAAACTGTGTCATATGCTGTCACTATCGAGTGCAGAAAAGTTAGTTCACGCATTCATGACATCTAGACTGGATTACTGCAATGCATTATTAGGTGGCTGTCCAGCTAGCCTATTACAAAAGCTCCAACTAGTTAAAAAATGCAGCAGCTAGAGTTCTCACAAGAACAAAAAAGTTTGAACATATCAGCCCGGTACTGTCAAAACTCCACTGGTTACCCATTACGCAACATATTAACTTTAAGATCTTACTGACTACGCATAAGGCTCTACATGGTTTAGTACCTGAGTGAGCTCCTAATACATTACAGTCCCTCACGTCCATTACGCTCTCAGGACTCTGGCCCTTTTGGTAATACCTAGAATTTCTAAATCAAGTGGTGGTGGTAGATCATTCTCCTATTTAGCACCTAAACTTCGGAAGAGTCTTCCTAGTGCTGTGCGGGAGGCAGACACTCTCTCAGTTTAAATCTAGATTAAAGACCTATCTCTTTAACATAGCATACACATAGTCCAACAGTTTATAACACAAATCCCCTAAGGGATTGTTAGGCTGCATTAATTAGGCCAACCGGAACCGGGAACACTTCCCTAACAATCTGATGTACTTGTTGCATCTAAGGGTGTGAAACAGTATTTTGCTCCCAGTTTGATTGTTTCTTATTATTCCGAGGTTGTATCCAGTCCATACCCTGACCTGACGCTGGATCTGTCAGAAGGAGGCGACCCCCAGGAGAACATTATAGCTAATGCTAATGCTAATGCTAGTTACTACATTAATGATAATGCTAAACAGTATTTATGCTAATCTCTTTAACTATTTAACTTTTTTGACTAATTAACTACTTCTTTTCTGTCTATGTCAGCAGTTTGATGTTATAGCTGCACTCAGTCAACTCAGTCATCCCCGGCTAAACAATCCTTTATTGTATAATATTAGCCTTTTAACTACTACCTAGTTTACCATACACACAAACACATTGTTAAATTCAATCACAACTAATAGATCAACTCAAAACTCAGACCCACACGGCTTCAAACTTTAGCAAATTTAGTACACAACTTTAAATCAGCTTAAACTTTTATCAAACCATTTATACATTCATTAATGGAGTTTGGGTTCCTTGCCACCGTCGCTGTGTTGGAGTGCTCACTAGGAGACTGCTGATATTGTATATTAGTTACTAAATAAGCTTTTATATTTCCCTGTTTGTCATTATGTTTATTCTGCTGTAAAGCTGCTTTGAAACAGTGCTATATTGTTAAAGCGCTATACAAATAAACTTGAACTTGAATTACTCTTTTAATAAAGGCGGCCCTTGATTGTAATAATTCGGAATAAAGTTTGTGCAGGGTTCTCTCACCTGACTGCCGTCCTGCCAGCCGGTTCATGAGGTAAGATTTTCCTGTCCGGTAAAGTCCCACGACAGACACAACAACAACCGGCTCCGAGATCCTGTCCAGAATGTCTTTCGCCTCTTTTCTCACACCCAGCATTCCATTTACATCAGTGTCGATCAAACACACTGGAACTGGCATGATCCAACGCAATTTCCCCGCCATCTCCACACACACGAACAACTATTCAATAGGCTATGTGGAAATTAACAAGCTATAAAAACACAAATAAACAGTACAACAGACACTCCGGTAACAGTGCTGCTAAAGATATTTTTACAGAGAAAGAGTTGTACTAGAAATACATAGGACTACAAAATGTATCACATGGTCTAAAAACAAACCTGTTTCAGTTTCTCTATGGTTTCAAGCATTAGTTTGGCAGCTGTGGCTGCTGCTAAAGAACTTCTGATAAGTCCGTTATAGTATACTGAAAGTGAAAGTGACCAGTTTCTATTTTAATAACTGCACTGGTTTCAAAGAAATACTCATCTAACATTACCCCCCCTCCCCATCAATTCATTATTCATACATTTACTGTAACCTATATTTGTATTTGCTTAGTTTAGTATGTGTTATATAACTATGTATATGTGTGTCCTTAATATGAGGTACCTAAATTCTTCAGTTATTTTACACTAGTGGTACTTACCTTTGGTCATTGTGGCACTGCACATATGGTAACTATAGCTGACATGCATATATCAGTACATGGATATTTTTGTTAATAAGCTAATAATTTAAATCAGGCGTGTTTAATCAGGAAGGACAAACAAACTGTTCATTCATTCTCTTCAGCACAGCTGTCTCCCTTATTCTCTGTACCTACCATCTCTTTGCAGGTTAAAAAAGTTTCTGTTCTTGTAGCTCAGGGACTTTCAAACATGTCCTTAAGTCTCCCCTTTTGACACACATAATTCACATTTTTCATTCTCTACTAATGAGCTGATGAGTCAAATCATGTGTGTCAGATGATGAGACACACAAAATGTGCAGGTATAGGATGTTCCCTGAAAGATTTGAAAAACCCTGCGCTAAGCAGTGGACAAGATTGCAAGTTCAACTCCTAGGGAACATTGCTTTAGCTAAAGTGCCAACCAAATGCATAATCATAAACAGTGGCGGTTTTATGCATGGGCGAACGGGGCAGCCGCCCGGGGCGGCATTTTTTCATGACACGTGGGGGGCGGCACAAGCACTTGAAATAAAAATTATCTGCGCCGCTAAGCGGTTTTCTCTGATCTATCATGTAACTGTGGCGCCCCTGCTGGCTGAGAAGGTGCCGTGCACAGAAGCTGTGTGAGGGGAGGGGCGCATCTGCAGGCTTGGAGGACAGTTCAAATGGAGCGGACAAGGGGGGATCCCTAATTAGCTTAGCAGGCTAAACTAAGTCAGTTACACTTTGACTTTCTTCCAAATAACACACATTTCATTCATAATAATAAACACAGACCTATAATTTGCACGTGTTTGTTTTTTCTAAATTGTGTGAAATGGCTAATAAAAATAGGTAATACAAAACGATTATGTGTAGGTGAATTGGTTTAGTCTTGACTTCTGGTCTTGAGTGACAGTGTTGGGGATGGGAAATCTGTTGCTTGCAGAATAAACACACAGCGATGGAGAGAAAAAGGTCAAAGCTGTCAGGTCTCAGGTGCCCAATTTAGGAAGAAGAGAAAAGAAGAAGAGGAGAGGAGCTTTTCAAAGCTAAAGTTGATCAAGTCATACCTGAGGTCAACCATGTCTCAGGTAGGTCTTTCGTATGATGACATTATTGATGATTTTGCATCAAGGAAGGCCAGAAAGATTTTAGTTTTAGTTTGGGTTTTCTGTTTTTAGTGCAGTGTAATAATTATAATAAGTGTGATTTGTGTGATGAAGGATTTGTGCTATTTATAATATTTATTCTATATTTTATTTGTATATTATTCTTAATATTTTATATTATTGTTCTCTGCTTTTGTTATATTCTGATTGTATATATTTTTGACACTTTTATGTATACACTGCAAAAAATGCCCTTTTTGAAATAAGCAAAATTTACTTAAATCTAGTTAAAGTGTACCACAATCAAGTAAAAAAAATCTGCCAATGGGGTAAGCAAAACAGACTTGATAAGAATTCTTGAAATTAGCATAAATATCTAGTCGATAATAAATGCTACTGGATCTTAAAACTAGACACAAATTCTTAAAACTAGGCATTTTAGCTTTTTATAAGAATTTAATACTAAATAAGTTAGTGAAAACTGCATTAGAATATTTGAACTTAAATCTAGTCACTAAAAATACGGCTGGTCTTAAAACTAGACAAACATGCTTAAAACTAAGCAGTTTTCTCTTTTTATAAAGCACTGAATAATAAAAATTCTAGGAAAAAAATGCACTGAAACTAGAATATTTAACCTTAAACCCAGCCTATTTAGTTTTTTTTTTAAGATCACACAAAAACCTAAAATGAGATGAAAACTCTCAAAATAAACACCCCCCTCACCTCCCCAAACTTTAAATGAAGAAACAAACTTACTCAGCTTTGCTGAACATTTAATAAAGAACATTCTCCAAAGTTCTGAACAAATGGAGCGTAGTAAAGTGATTCCAAGGCTAACTTACACTTTTACAAAAAATAAATCAAATACCTGGCACAGGTATGCCAACCCGCCCTTCCCTCAGCACACCAAATGCAACAATTGATGTAGCATATGGTGCAAGGTATTAAGGGTAAAATAGACCAGTGCTCTAGGTTCTCTAGGAGCCAAATGAGAGAGAAAAAAAATCAACAGACAGACAAGGTAAATATGAATAATAACGGATAGGTTTATAAGTGAAAATTGAATTTGTTGACTGCTCTTTGCTTCCAGAAACTGATGTATGAACACCAAGAACAAGGAAAATAAATGCAATATTTAAATATTTACAATGCAAAGAAATAAAATGAAATAAACAAAATTAATTAACAGCTTCTGTGTTTAAACCTCTCTGTTCACAGCAAGGTTTCAACTAGATTTAGTCCCATTCTCTACTTTATTTCTCTTTTGGAAATCTAAAGTTAGTTTTTGTATGTCTAAATTGTTCCTATTCTTTAAATAACCCTTTATATTTGAATGGATTATTCATATATACAGCTCAAAATACAATACCCTCAAGAAACATATTTCAAAACCATTACGAAACAAATTTAACTTTTTGTAAGAACAAAACAAAAAAAACATTAAGTGCAATCAGTTCACAATTCAGATATGAATTTCAACAGATCAGTCATAATTTTCTGATTTGAAATGAACAATCCTCCACGTCCTGTGGAGTCCTGTGATGTAGGTGATCATAAAATGCAACAGTTCAGGCCTACCGTCCATAAGCACAAAGCAATGAGCAGCAAAACGGATGATGAGGGACACTTTCACATGGATTTACTCTTTTCTGCACATTTGTTTTCCTCGAGCAACAGATCGTGTTTCTTTTGGCGATTTAGAAGGATTCGAGACTCAGTGGGTGGCTCGCCATCTTGATCCATGTGGTGATGAACTCCATGTCATCGCCGTTTTCATCAAATCAAGAACAAGTTTCGCCGCTGATCTGACCGTGCTCTCCTCTTTCCGTCATCACGCTGCTCACGCAGACTTCTCCTGCTGCGTTCCTCGCGGGTTTTCTTAAAGGCGACGCTCCATTTTACTTATGCATCATTACAGTCAGAATAAAGTTAACATAAATTACGGAAAAATAAAAAAATGACATTTATCACAAGTACACATTTGATCACATTCATGACATAAAATAAATGAAATGAAACACAATACAAATTTCAATACAAAATAAATCTGAATTAAACCCCCTTTTTTGCCAAGTGTTTATGTTCAGCCAAGCAATTTTTCTTAACTGAATTTTCATGTTAAAGTTAAAAGCTCATACGTCCAACATTAAAATAATCCAAATGACTCCAGTAAGTTAATTTTACATTACATTAGTATTTTTACATGCTTTTAAAGAGATCACTAACCTTTATCAGTATATTGTAAAACACTGGTTTTGCTGTAAAGGGTAACAGTATACATGCTGATTGAGTTACGAATGTGCATGCTAGGATAAAATAAATTTGTCTCTCTCTGCTGAAATGACATTTAAACCCATGCCATTATTATTTATAACTAAACCAAAAATATCTCATTACAGTGCAAAACCTCTAATCAATTAATCACATTATTTATTGTGATATATTACTGCTTGCTTACAAGTATTATTGAATTTTTAACTGAATGAAGTTTTGTCCTGACACTAAGCAAATTAACAAAAACATACTAACCCCATATATTTTTTATAATCAGGCTCATAAACTTTCAAAACAAAACATTTTCATTAAACTTTCATTGCATAAAATATTATCATTACCATTATTCAAACAACATTATCAAAATAATAATTAAGGAAGCAGTTTGCCTAGGCAATCATATTGTTAAGGACATAAGGGACGGAGTCAGCGGAGATCGGTGACAGATAACAGATTTATTCAACAAACTCAAATGGATAAACCAAACACAACGGAAACTGAATACTGATCTCAGAATCTTTAAAACAGGAACTCAGGAACTCAGGAATACATGAACACGGGAACTTGGGAGCACAGGAGACGCAGGAGAGGTAAGTAGATCCGATGTATAATAAACGAGACTGGACAGTGAGGGGTGTTCGTGCATGTCCTTTATCCTGGTGTGATGATGGGGAACAGGTGGTGGTGATTAGTAATCTGGCGAAGGTGAGCGCAGTGGTTGGTGAGCCGGAGAGCCTGGCGTGTTCGTAACACATATAGGCTTTTGTTGTACAGTTCACAAACCTTGTGTGTGCGCGTGTGTCATCACACAATCTGCACTGTATATGAACTGTACAAACACATGAAAATCTCTGCAAACATTCTGCAACATGCAACACAATTTAGTCTTAAGGAAGCTTTGCAAGACATGTTCATGCATAACCCTAACCCTAAACAGCAATATCACAACAGGGTAGAGCAGAATGCTAGGCTTTTGCGATATTTTCAGATGATGCAGCATACTCCATTTTTGGGGGCTTTTGGCCCGAAGATTATTGATCTCTGCTTGCAGACGTTTGACCTCATCAAGGAACCCACTCTGGAGCATAGACTGCTGTTCCTGCAGTGTAATATACAAAAAATTTATGAAACACAATATCTGACACAGACCCCTAACATCTATTCCTATCAACAGAGAACTCACAAATGACATGAACGTTTTAATATTTTATATTAATATTTAATTTTCAATATTTAATTTAAGAATCAAATAAAAATGTCCACCAATGCACAGCCTGGAACAGTGTGAAATACAAAAATGGACATGTGTTTGCAAATCTCATAAGCAATGCATAGATAAAAATCTCATTAGATTTGGATTTGTTTTGTCATTGCACAACACACAATAAAATTCAACACTATAACATAAATATGAATAAACAAATATAAAGGTATTGCAAGTGTCTTCACTATCATGTAAATACCTTGTACAGTTTATGAAAGCCATTACTAAATGTATAAGATCTTTAAACAAAATAATAATTTAAGCTAATTACTGTTCAAAGTTTACATAGCCCTGGCTCTTATTATATAGTGTTACATTTTGAGCATCAAGGATTGTTTGCATCTTTATTGAGTTCTCCAGAAAAAAGTAAAGTAAAAATGTCTGGATTTGTGATATCGCAAATGCCGATACGTTTTCAAATAGAAGATGTGTGTACAGATCTTAACCAGTAACACTAGCACCTACATATCGGATGGCCTAGGGGTGAGAAAATATACAGCAAATTTTCATTTTTGGGTGAACTAACCCTTTAACAAACTTTGATATTTGAACCGATTATTGTCACCTACCACGATATGTAGGTGACAATTTTTCTTGAGTAGAACAATAAAGAAGATTTTTAGGAAAATCGTCAGCCCTCTGTGCATCATATAATGCATGTGAATGGGTGCCGAACTTTAGGAGCTTTAAAAGTGCATATATCCAACACAACCATAATCCCTGAGGCTCCTTGTGACATACTGATGTTGAATTGATCGGTTCACAATTAACTGAACGTCATTTATAAAATTATTAGCTGAAATATACAGCCTCTGCCTAACGTCCTCATAGCGATTTTCTTCGTGTAGTGTTTGGTGGCGGATAGCAAACCAGCTTCTGGTGCATTTAGCAGCACCTGCAGAACGGCGGTGTTGTGCAGCTTCCTGATGCAGAAATGTCATATGCGCGGTCTTACATGCGAACGAACACTTGTTTTGTTTACAGTGTAGGAGAAGACGTGTGTGCAGATCTTAACCAGTAACACTAGCACCTACATATCGGATGACCTGGGGGTTAGCAAATATACAGCAAATGTTCATTATTGGCTGAACTAACCCTTAAACATCTCAACTGACTTTGATATTTGAACCAATTTTTAAACGGCTCACGTGAATTGTGCATTATTTGTATTTGAATAAGTGCATTATTTAGGGTGGAAAATTCAGTTTGAAAGAGTAAACCTATTTATTTACTATTTATTAACTTATAATTATGCTCTCTTTAGTGGTAAAATCTTTATTTGTTGTATTCATGTGATTGCTTGGGTGCATGTATAAACACACAATGTGCTTAAAAGACTGTTTGATACTCGATTTGTACGATTAAAGCGGTGATCTTTAGCGTGTAGCATTAGCATGAGGTAAGCACCGGTGTACACGCTAATTAGACTGCAGTCAAAAATATGTTTTAAAACATCTTGTTATAACATGTATAATCTGTGATGGTTGTTTTGCAGAAAATTTATTATTTAGGCTAGAAATTCCTGTGTTCCTAAAGGGGGCGGCAAACTTTAGAGCAAGGAGCCTCTCCTGCAGGTCTCCCAAGGGGACCCACACCACAGGCAGGGGGTTCCCGGATGTATGCCATTTATTAATTTATATGCTACCTTTAGTAGTAAAACCTTTATTCGTTGTAGTCATGTGATTTTGTGGGTGAATGTGACATGAATAAACACACAATGTGCTTAAAAGAAAATTAAATACTTTGTATGTACAATTGAAACTGTGATCATGTAGTAGAGCAGGGGTCAGCAACTAAGTCTGGCTTCGGCTAAAAACAACTTTCGCCACTAGATGGCGGACCAGAACATAGTCAAAGGGTAATTACATTTTTTTTTGCCTTTAGCCCTATTCGCATGGGATTAGTATTATCTAGGGACCTCTAGTCATTTGTAATAATTGCGGAGGTTGTCTGTGATCTTAATCCCGTACGAATCGGCCATGTCTGTAATTTGTAAAGTAAAAATTCCCCATAAATGACCTACCATATTTAGCGAAACACAGAGGTTCTGTGATAATATTAGTCCTGTCTTGAATCAGCATCTCTGTGATTTGGTCAGCATTTGGCGGTCGATATCATATTTTCAAGGTTTTTCAAAGTTTTAAGTGTATTTTGGTGCTGGATATCGCTGTACACCGCATAAAGCGATACAATCTGCAGAAAGAAAAGCTGAACGCCACGAGACGAGTGGGAAAAAAGAATGAATAGATGGATGACATGTATAGCGTCATTCTTTTTATGATATGACATACATACCTTTACATATATGCCTATAATATGCCTATAATGACAGGACAATAGTCTATTCAAAATAGTGCACAATCAAGCGAGGAGTTTTATATCATAATTCGAGGATACGGTTCCATCTAGTCGCCCAGTGAAACCATATTTCATATGTTACGTACTGCTTCGCCATCATATCCGGGAGAGAAGTCGGTAAATTCGAGTAAAATCACAGACTTCGCTTATCCCGTGCGAATGCGCCACACGAAAATCAGACGCGGGGGGGGTAATTTCTAAATCACACAAGGTCCCCAGATAATACTAATCCCGTGCGAATAGGGCTTTTGACAGACTGTTACAGTGTCTTTTGTAACTTGTAGTAGGCTGTTATTCTGTGCTAAATCCTGTAGTAGGACAGTCATTAATAAAAAGCCACATTTGTGCGGTGGTGTCCGGCTTTTACACTGGATAAATGAATAAAGCAGAGTAGTGACAGTGGCAAGTATCTTCATTCACCAGCTTACAACACAGACTACCTTGCTAAAATACACATATGTGGGAGATGCATTATAAGCAAACGTTTCAATGCTTTACCGTTTTCATACCACACATTTCATGTCGGCTATTTTAGAGGTGTGTCTAGCAATCCACAGACTCTTTTGAATGTCTTTCAGAACTTTTTAAATTGTAAGCTCTCAATTCATCTCGAACTAAAACACTGCTGCAAAAACTTTCTCGTACTTTGACGGCAAAAAATGACTAAAGACGAAGTGATTGTATGCGAGTAACTGTTGCTGTCATGACAGATCTATTTCAGAACCAGTCGCTGTCAAAATAATTTGGCTACGGGCCAGATATTACTGTTTTTTAGTGAGTGGGTTTATAACATTGTGGATAAAGATCATAAATTGATTATTTTTACTGCAAAAAAAAAAACTTTCGTAGTATTATTACACCTCAGAAAATAAAATCCATGCCACAAAATCCATCCATTTAAATACTAACATTTTGCAGATTTTGCAACGGAGATGTAAATTATAACCTCAAACCTATGTAGTCAGTGTTATTTCTGAGTATGTGAAGTCTGTATTTTATTTCCAGATGCACTTCACATCCACTTCAGCCTCAGTAAAAATCTACAGGACATTCTATTGCATCTACAGGACTTCTATTGCTTTTTACAAACAGGGCAGTTTATGGGTAAATATCATTAAATCAAATGTTAATTTAACTACTTATTTAATTATATTTTAAAATACATGACATTGATGAAATCATTTACTGTACATGTACAAAGCAAAATTAGGCTGTATGTGCATAAAGCATAAATGGGCACTTTGTAATACATATGTTCAAGGGATAAAAAATATTAAATATAAAATAATATTAAATATAAAATATTAAATATAAACAAAAAAATATTTTATCATTTACTCACCATCATGTCATATCAAACCTGTATGACTTTCTAGCTTCAGCAGAAAACAAAAAAAGATATTTCGCAAAACGCTCATTACCGGCACCCATTCACTTTTGGTGCTTTTCCACTGCAGAGAACAGCACAGTACGGGTCGATTTGGTTTGCTTTCCATTGCATTTTAGTACACCTTCAAAGTGGGTGGGATTATAGACTTGTCGTTATAGTTGCGCCGCCTCTACTGCCCTGACCAAATACAATACAAACAAACACACAGCACAAGAGCAATGAAGGATATATCAACACCAAAAAGAACTGAGCGCACAACTAATGCTCGTGTGCAGGTAAATTAATTCTGTTAGAGGATAACGGAACATGCAACTGATGTGAGGAAAGGATTAAACACAAATAAAAGATAAAGCGCGCACAGGGAGATGTCATGCACGCATGAGAGTTTTAAACAAGTTCACAGGCTCTCCTTTCCTCTCGTGTAGATCTGTTATCCTCTCGCGGAATTAATTTACATGCACGTGTGCATTAGTTTTTTGGGGCATTGATTTGCCGGCATAAACGATGGCTACAAAAAGGTTGCAAAAGCCAATACTGCGGTCACAGTGGCTGTTGCTATCTATTTTTTTATTTAAATACAGCAGGTTTGGTGTGTTGTGTTGCAAATCCATTGATGCAGGTAGGGACGCTTCTCTCTAACCAATCAGTGATCTGCAGTGTTTACACATCATGTTTTAATATCGGTACGGTACGCTTGGAACCTCAGCCGAGGTGATACTAAAAAAGGAAAAGGTACTAGGTACGGTACGCAGTGGAAAACCCTTCAAAAGTGAGCCGTACCAAACCGTACCATGTCGTACCATGCAGTGGAAAAGCGCCATTTTACAGTATGGACACAAGATACAATAGAAGTCAATGGATACCAGTAACCAGCGTTTTGCAAAATATACAGGGTTTGAATGACATAAAAAAGAAAAAATTATGACCAATTTTTATTTTTGGGTAAACTATCCCTTTACGGTGCCTGATCTGATATGTTTGTCACTGTAGTAAAACTGAATATAACTCATAAATTCAGAGAAAATTAAAGTAGAGACAATTCACAACTAAATAAACAATAATTCACATGCTTGTGTTGTTATTGTTTGTGTTGTTAGAATGTACAGGCAGCAGTGTAATTCCATGACCAGTTCTTACCTTAAGTTTGGCCTCCAACACTTGTTCATTATCGATTCTTATTCTCTCCTGCTCTTTCTCCATTTTCTCTATGAGCTGTTTCACATGTTCATCATGGGTTCTCCGCTGATCTTCAATCATCTGCATTTGGAGTAGGTTTTGTTCCTCTAGACCTTTTTGCTGTTGTTCTAAAATTTCATTCTTTAGTCTTTCCACTATGGAGAAAAAGAGACAGTGTATCTACATTTACATTTATTCATTTAGCAGACTCTTTTATCCAAAGCGACTTACAAGGTACCAGTGGCACACTGGGAGCAATTAGGGGTGAGGTGTCTTGCTCAAGGGCACCTCAGTTCTTTCCTGCTGGTACTAGGAATCGAACCAGCAATTAAATGGTTGCCAGTCCAACGCTCTAACCACTAGGCTACAACTGCTTCTGTTCTAGAAACAGAAACTCTCAGGTTTAGACTGGAGACTGGTTACTAAGGCCACACAAACACTGCAGGTAAATTTAGTTGTCACTTCACTTTTTAGTGCTTAATCCTGTTCTTACAGAAATGCTTTGCAGTGTGTACGGAACCGAACTAAGCAACTAGTTGTTGATGACGGATGCGGTAGAGATGCGTGCATTGTTCTTCTGTATGCGCAGTGCGAGAAATTATATGGAAGAAGCATGATTCTTGAATCTTTTACACATTTTGACACAGGGCTAGTTGCATTTAGCCACCATACAGTAGTGAAGTGACAGTGTTGGCAGATTTTTATTGAAAAACAGCAGACAAGAACAATCCCAAAAAGAAAATAAATCTAATGCTTAATGTTGGAAATGAGATCCTAGTATAGCTACCAGCAATTTCACACTTTATTAACTTGATGAACTTATTAACTTATTAACAGCTTTATGATAGAGGACAAAACGAGCCTAAAGCGCATTTTAAATCAGCGTACATGGCAACACGGCAAAAGCGAGCTCTGCACAGCTGCCTTCAGAATAAACATAACACAGCCTCTCTGTTAGTGCTAGTTTAGTTTTCACAAACATAACATGTAATTTGCTGTCGTTATTACTTTTCAAATAGCAGAAAGCAAACGCGGCGAGACTATGGTTGAGACTATTACTATGGTTACAACTTGTTGTCAATCATCAGAATTGTGGGAGTGACTCCCATTCCGTACACACATGGAATGATTATTTAGGGGTTTCACTCCCGCATTTAAATGCGGTTGTCACTCCGTAAACCATTATCGAAAAACTATTGATACACACTGTACACTCTAAAAAATGCTGGTTTGTTTCAACCCATGTTTTAGTAAAAGATTGACAAACCTAAACGTTGGGTTAAATTAGCCCACGTTAAATTACACCTTTTGGGTGTTTTGACAAAATCAAATTCTACCTAACCCAAAACAATCTACTTGACAGAAGGCAGTCTAGCTATAAAAGCAATCACTCCACTGAGATGTTCCTTCTGTCAGTTACTGTGGAACTGCAAGTTGTATCCTAGTTAGAGAGTTGGACTTGTGAGCAGAAGGTTGCTGGTTCGATTCCGAGTACAGCAAACACAACTTATTTGCCTTTGAACAATACACCTTACCCCCAATTGCCAATTGTGTGCCACTGGTTGCTTGGTAAGAAAATAAATACATGTAAAATGTAACTGACAAAAGCAGAGTCTAAATTCTCTGTCCTCATTCTGTTGGATATTTCTGCTGCTTTTGACACCACCAGATCCTACTAACACTCCTATCATCGTTAGGGATTACAGGTACCCCACTTAGGTGGTTCAAATCCTACATCTCAGATAGGACCTTTAGGGTGTCATGGAGAGGGGAGCGGTCCAAAGCTTATCCCATGGTCACTGGTGTCACTCAGGGATCTTTGCTAGGCCTTCTCTTTTTCTCTACACGACATCCCAAGGATTTATAACACAATCACACGGCTTTGATTTCAACTGCTGCACTGACAACTTGGATGACTGAACACCACCAGCTAGCCAAAACTGATCTCCTGGTCCTACCAGCCTTACATGCAATGCTGCACAATCTTAAGATTCAAATTGGCAACACGACCATTACACAATCCAAAATGGTCAGAAACCTACAGTAGGTGTAATCTTTAATTACCAGATGTCCTTTACACATCACAAGGATATCACAGTCATGTAGATTTGCACTTTGCAGCATCACAAATATCAGGCCATACCTTACCGAGCATGCTGACCAACTTCTGGTCCAAACCCTTGTAATATCCAGATTGGACTATTGCAATGCTCTTCTGGCTGGACTTCCTACACGGGCAATCAAACCATTCTTAATGATGCAGAATAGAACAGCACAACTTGTTTTTCAGGAACAAGCATTTTTCTCTTCATTGGCTACCCATTGCTGCCCGCCTTAAATTTAAATCCTTAATGCTGGCATTTAAAACCATCACAAAATCTACATTTTCATACTGTTGACTCTCTTGCAATTGGGGTAAGGTGTCTTCCTCAAGGGTTGCTCACCTCAGTTGTGACTGTTAGTACTGCGAATCGAACCAGCAACCTTCTGGTCACATGTTCAAGTGATGTATTGCTTTATTGTCTCCTCAATATTTGTAAGTGGCTTTGGACAAAAGCGTCAGCTAAATGCCTAAATGTAAATAACTCCTGCCCACAGAATATGCAAAAATACTGACAGTTTTTTGTTTAAGTATTTGCTATTGACTGTTCAAATGTGGAGTTTTGTGTAGTGTAGAGTAATACACACTGTTAGTGCACTATATAGATGGTTTTATGAGCATGTGTACTCATGGTAAATCAATAAAATAAATCTGGTTCTATTATGAATTCCTTCACTTCAGTCTTCACATTTTTCAGATATTATAGCTTTACCTTCTTTTTGATGTTCAGCTGCAGTCAGAGATTCATCAGCCGACAGAATTATTCTTCCAGACTCTTCCTTCTCTTCCAAATACTTACTCAGCACCTCCTCACTCTGTAACAAATACATGAACAATACATTATTTGTTTATTAACACCATGCAAGCTCCATTGCAGGAACAATTTATTGTAAAATCATATAGGTTTATTTAAGGGATTTAGACAGAAATAACATATTTGTAAATCATCCAATATTAAAAACTTCTCATCCTGGAATGACCTCACATTGGCAACAGTTGTAATATGAAACCATGAAAAGCTCCATTAAATCAGTGCTTAGTTAAATCAGTATTTTTTTAGCAAATCAATAGGACCAGATCGTTTACAACTGTCTACAAATGTGTGAAGTCATTCCAGGATGAGAAGTTTTTAATATATATAATGTATAATATATATATATACATACAGTGTTTAAAGAAAGAAACATTCTGTATAGGCTCTGGCTGAACTGTCTACCCCAAACAATACATTTTGATTTTGAATCATTTTGATTCATTTGCTTTAATAGAGAAGAAAAAAAATAACCTTGTACCATTATTTGTTTCTGTGTTTGTGATCTGTAATTTTTTGTCAGCTGTGCGAGTGCATCTCTGTACTGTCGGTACCCTCCAGGTTTCATGTAGTATCCATCACACAAGCCATTTTCCAGCGGCTCAAACACACGTTGCTTAACACTCTGACACACATTTTTAGATGCTTCCTTATTCTGTTCACACAAACCTTCATACTCTGTTTGAATACTTGTCTGCAGAAAGAGATACAACAGAGAGAACCAGAATGTAAATCTATTTATACAGGTGTTTGTGAACAAAATTTCTTAAAAACCCAAAACATTAATAAGACAATAAAGGGCCAAGACCCACAAAATTTTTTATTATAACACATAATACATGATTCAGATTGGTCATTTGTGATATTTCAAGTTCAGTTATTCTCTGGAAATGGTGGCTAAATCTACTATCCGACCACTCATGCGGGAACTGTAAGTCATCTTGACCTGTACTGCACTAACAACTCTATATATACATACTAGAATATATGTAAGCCACACTAGTGTAAATAATCTGTGTTAATAGTAGGTGGTCAAACATAATGGTTTGATTTCCAGTACTAGCAGAAAACAACTGAGGTGCCTGAACAAGAAACCTTACCCCCCAGTGTGCCACTGGTAAGTTGCTTTGGATAAAAGCATCTGCTAAATGAATAGATGTAAGTGTTACTTAGACTAATCTAAACGATTGCATAAGTACTAATTATTTTCTCATGTGGAAAGTAGCATGTAATAAGTGGGATAATGTTTTTCCTGTTTTCTAACTGTTCTGTTGGTGTGAGTGTGTTTGCAGGTACCGCCAGCTTTCGTTGGTAAGTCTGGTCCTTGTCATTGAAGGACATGGTAATGAAGACTTTAATGGCTTTTTTCTCAGCAACTGCATGGATATTAGACAGCTGTTTTGAATCGGTTGGGAGCTGGACTGATACAATCTCGATCATGTAGAGCTGAAGAGCTTTATCCACTGCTTTGTCATTATGGATCTTAGCCAGGGCAATCACTGCATTTTCTAGACATGGTACACTTCCATTGCGGATTGCTTCCACGTACACTTCAGCCAGATTACAGAGAACTGCCAAGAAACAAGATACAATTAAAACCACTTAACTAGAGCACATTTTTGGGCATTTTCTGAAAATGAGGTACACAAAAATGTCTGCAGCTCTTAAACCCTATGGTCTATATTCATAATCCTGGGCTTTTTAAAACTGGACAATTGACACTTTAAATTTTGTTGCTCAAGAGTCATAATAACTAGTACAGTAACAGAGTAAAAAAGGTCAAATTTACATAAACATTACTTGTGATTTCTTTGAATGAACTTCACTAAATAAATTATAAATAAATAAAGTGGTGAAACTCTGAAAAAAATGGCCTGGAAACACCATAAAGATAAAACTGAATGTCTGATCATGCTTTTATTAAAATTTTAAAATTAAAATCAGAATAATCTCGTTTTTGTAAGCTTTCAAATTCATCTAGTGCAGCTACGCATGTAGGGTGTGCACTTTAATCAAACGGGAGGGGGCTCACGGAGCGCATGCGACACTTATCCACGTGTATTCTCCCAATTTGGCCTACGTTAACAATGCAAACTTTGATTCACTGTAATTGTCTATTGGATGGTTACAATCCTGCTGGCTAGGCATTGGCTGGCTTTATCCAGCCGAAAATGAGGGTGCAAAGATTGATGTATTGGTTGCAAAAGTAAGTTCATATCATATATCTTGAGTGTTTTAGCTTTCAAATGATGCATAGTTTTTAATAGTAGGTTGACTATTTGATACAAAACAAGGGTAATTAAAAATCCAGACACGCCTAATCACACACTGACGGCCCACTCACGGCCCACTGCCAGTTATCTTGTTAATAAATACTATAAAATATGCACACAGACATGCACAGATAATCTGGTTATAACATCTCTAAAATGGCAAGGTTTGTGGTCCTCCTACTCGGCAATGGTCAGTATTTACTGAAACTGGCTTAAGGAGGAACAAACCACTAAGTGGCAACAATGTGTTGGATGCCCAAATCTGGATCTACTGTGGCACAAGTCTCTAAAACCTTGATGATTGTGTAAAAACTCACAGAGTGCATTGTATCCTGCTGTGTAGCTAAAGATCAGTCAAACTGTCCACGATAAACCTTGTTTGCAAAGCTGTTTCAGGACTAAGATCCCTGGTTCGATCACAGGTTTCGGCAGTTGAGTTGTGCTGTTACGACTCTCCTACCTGTTTCTCAGCTCCTAAGACCTCATGACACATACCAGGCACATCCAATCCTCTTTTCTTTATTCTGAATTAAATGAAACTGAAGTTGCTAAACTTCTCTCCAGCCACCCCACCACCTGCTCTCTCAACTCAATCCCCTCCCAATTTTTACAGACAATATTAAGTACACTTACACCATCACTAACATCTATCATCTTCTTACTGGCACTTTCCCAACTACATTTAAGCAAGCCTGGGTCACTTCACTGCTTAAAAGCCCACACATATAACCCTTTACTTACAGACAGCTACAGACCCTTTTCCCTTTAATTGTGAAAATGTTGGAAAAAGCAGTTTTCAACAAGTTATCCTTCCTTACCCTGAATAACATACTGGACAACGGGCAGTCAGGCTTCAAAAGCAACCACTCTACAAAGACAGCAGTTGTGTCAGTCACCGAGGCACTGTGGCTGGCAAAATGGCGGGCTGTTAATAGTTCCAAGAATATCAAAAAAATCTAAAGGTGGAAGATCCTTCTCCTACTTAGCACCAAAACTATGGAATGACCTTCCCAGTAAAGTCCGGGACTCCGGGACACACTCGAACTGTTTAAAAGTAAATTAAAGACTTATCTCTTTAGCCTCGCATTCACATAATCTCAGATCCAACTCTCTAGGGCCGCAATAGTTAACCCAACTGGAACCGGGCACACACACATACTACATACTGCATGTGTTATCACATATAACTGCCTACATCTACATAGGAACGGCTGCTACGCTAATGCTATTCTGTTCTGTCCCCCTCTCTCTCTCTCCTCTCCCTTCTCTCTCTCTCTCTCTCTCTCTCTCTCTCTCTCTCTCTCTCTCTCTCTCTCTCTCTCTCTCTCTCTCTCTCTCCCCTCTCCCTATCCCGAGAGGAATGAGTTCAGCTGGCACAACACTGCCCCACCTGATGTCCATCCTGGTGCTGCTAAATGACGACTACCCCAGGACAACCTCCTGCACCTGTTAAATTAAAATCAAATCTACCACATCATACTTAACATACAACATTTTATTCACTCTCTAAAGTGATTTTCTGTATCCTACAATGTATGTTTCTTTATCCTGTAAACTGCATAGCGAGTTATAGATGCGATCAATGGCAAATTGTGTCCTTTATTACGGATTGCACATGCTACGGATTGCAACTATAACACGTCATGTCAGGGGTTTTTTTCTCTCTTAAAGAGTTTTTTTGAATCCCTGACCACTGACTGCTATCTGTCATTACATGTAAAGCTGCTTTTATACAATGACCTTTGTGAAAAGTGCTACACAAATAAAATTTAATTGAATTGAATTGAAAAAGTCTAAATCCTCTGTTCTCATTTTACTGGATCGGTCTGCAGCCTTCAATACAGTAAACCACAACAGTCCCTCAGAGATTGGTGCTTGAACAACTCCTATTCTCCATCTATTTAACAACCTATCATACAAACACAGATTCTCATTCCACTGTGATGCTGACAACACCTAGATTTTGTTCTCATTTCATCCAGACAATCCTACTGTAGCAGCACACATTGCAGCCTTTCGTGAAGACATCTTAACACTACCTCTAGCTCAACCTAGCCAAGAGCTTCTTGTCTTTCCAGCCCATCCTGTGGTGCAGCACAATCTAACTATTCAATCTGGCTAATCAACCATTACACTATCCAGAAGAGCCAGAAACCTAGGTGTTCAGTAACCTGTCCTTCACTGAACACGTCGCAAGGACATTGCTGTCATGCTGATTTGCACTATACGACATCAGGAAGATTAGTCATCAGTCATATTTTCGTTTTGGATAAAACTGTAAACAAGGATTGGAACTGGACTTTAAGTCAGTGTAAGAAGGTAACTGACACTTGGATGCACTGTGAATACTATTGGCAGTGTTTTTCTAGTAAACACGGGGTCTGGCCATTCATGTGAACATGTGAATGTGATGCTGCCTACTGTGCAACAAAGACTTCAAGTTGTTTTGCCCTTGCCTTTAAATTCATAATGCCATTGGTAGCACACAGGCCAACAGCATATTAGGCAGGTGGTCATGATGTTTGTCTCATCAGTATGTATAAACATATTAGCAGAAGCTACTTAGGAGGAAAGATATTGTTTAAATTTGTATGAATATATTTTAAAGGTAGGTTCTGACCGGTTCCTGTGACTGTGCATCCTTCTGCGACAGTTTTGGACTCTGCACTGCTGTAGATATATTGGCAGAAAATGCTTGCCTGCTGCAAGAACTCTGGATCCAGTTCAGCCTCTGTCAGCTGCTCCATTCTTTTCATGTCCTTTGGTGCAGCAGGTCGGGGTAAGACGAAACACTTTCTACTCACAAAAAAATTCCGCAGGCAGTGGCGAGGCAGGTTATACTGCTTAATTTTACTTGAGTCACCTAAAATTAATAAAAGATGTAACAGTCAAACTAAGCTTAATAGCCAATAAATAATTTCACCTTTGGTGTCGTTGACTAATATTTGAGTACAACCCATGAACTTTAGCCGAAAAGACTACTGTAGATGAAAAAGTCTTCTGAGAAACTGACTGCTATACTGGATAGTGTCTCTGGACTTTCAAAAAAGAATTTTCATGTCCCAAACTAACTTTAGACACAAGCACTATAATTCAGTGACTGCAAGAGATTTCATTATGAAGTTTACATTTTTTATCTACTTTTAAGAACAACCTCATGAAATCCACAACTTTTGCCTCTATATTATCATCTCTATTTGAATTTTTTAGATTAAAGTGAAATTACATCAGACTGACATTTTACGTGAACTAGTACCCAACAGCTCAAATTATAAATCATTATTATAAACTTACTGTGGCAAGCTTACTACTGTAATGAAGTTATTATGTACTTGCCCTGGCTGATTGTTGTTTATTTTAATCAAAAAAGTTAAGGATTGCAGCTTTAAATTCAAGGCATGCAAAAAGCCATATTTCTAAGTACAGCACAGAGTGTATCAGTGGACGTGGCTTTTCCTTACCTGACTTAAGCTGCAGAGCTCCCTCCAGATATTCATCTGCTGTGATTGGTTTATTGTCTTTTTCTAGCTCTAGATAGAAATCACGAACAGTCCAGACAAAGTTTGGAAAAACACTCATGTACTGTCCACTTTCATCCCTGTTTCCTGCTCTTGCCTTTATATGGATGTGCTCTCTCAGTTCTGTCACGTAACTACAGTCACGATATTTAGGAATTAAACTGTGTGCTTGTGAGTGAATGGCATGTAGAGTTGTGTGGGTTCCTTCCAAACTGTTTTCCAGTACAGATGAATCATTATAAACTGGTCTAGCTAGACTCCCAGTCTGGCCATGCTGGTATAATTTTTTTGCCTGTTTTAAATAATAGTCATTACAATAATCTACAATGAGAGTGTTAAAGCTGCACATCAAATCAGAACGTATACAAAATGCTTCACTCCAGTAACATAAAATTATGAGGTGTTTAGAGCCTTAATACTAATGATAATGTGGTGCTGACGGGTACATTTTGATTTGTAAAGTAATTTGTACAGTTTGTAGGTCTTAAGAAACTCAAAACGCCATAAGAAACACACTTTTTTAGAATAAATGATTAAATATCTATATTACGAGATTGAAGTTATTATATGAAAGGATACTGCAGTTTTTCCAGTGCCATATTATCTATGACTCCTAAG
Organism: Beaufortia kweichowensis; assembly: GCA_019155185.1. Classification (NCBI taxonomy): domain Eukaryota; kingdom Metazoa; phylum Chordata; class Actinopteri; order Cypriniformes; family Gastromyzontidae; genus Beaufortia; species Beaufortia kweichowensis. The sequence goes on along the minus strand of CM032797.1, from coordinate 2,050,776 downwards.
CTGTTGTACACTAGGGTGCTACTGAGCAGAAGAGCCAGACAGAAGATCCAGGTGTCATGTTTCTCATCCCCCTAAAACATTTATTTATACTGTATTATCAATAAAAACAGGTAAAGAATTAAATCTAGACATTGCTACCAAATAGTACATGAATATCCAATCTGTAAGGACTGGAGCCGGAACCTGAAAATTTCTTACGATACACAACCATGCACCCAACCGACAGCCCAAGATTAGTGGGTTACAGAACCTTGCAAAAGGTTTAGGTGTAGCCCAGTCCACAGCTCCACGGATGTTTGCTACTGAGGCACCATTAGCCAGAGCCCAGGATGATGCCACTCTAATGGTGGTGTGTTCTAAGACACCAGGGTTGCAAGGGATATCCTGGGACTGGTATTCCGAATAAATAGCAGTGTGTCAACCTGTGCTTGGAGATAGCATTTCCTTTCTACTGTCCCCAAGACAGACAAAGAACTGCTCAGAGCACCTAAAGCTCATTGTGCATGCAAGGTGCTCGCTCTGGACACATTAATTCAAGGGCTGGGTGTACCTTGTCCACAGGGAGTACTTGCAAGTTCATCACCTGGTGCCTGAAGGAGTGGTGGAAACCCTAGCCGGGCCAGGGTCTAAGAGTAACAGATATATATATCCTGCTATTTACTGACTAGGACAAACCGTCCAATGTCTATCCTGCAATGAGTGAAGGGACTGAGGATTAAGCAGACACAGAGCTAGCTCTGTTGGCAATGGTAATTGTGTTCATAAGCACAATGCAAACACCATTACCAGCTTCACATATGTTTATAGTATTTACTATATTTATTTATTAAGACACCATTATGGTGATCAGTGTTTAGTTAGGCTCTTGACTCTTCATTTCAACATTTGGTTATTTTGATTGTAATAATGGTTTGTTATAAAGCAGATCTATTGCAACCATAAAATGTATCTGCTATACAGAAATGTAATTATGGATTTTGTGATGCTATGATGTTGTCCTCACCTTGTCCACATCACCAAGTCCCTCAGTGTCCAGTAGCACCAGGGTGTGTCCTGCTTTACAGGGATGAGGAAGACACCACATCCAGATGCCTTTAGTCGTTGACTCAATAGTGCTACCAAGAGAAAAGCCTGAAACCACAGCAAAACGATGATGATTATGATGGTGATACTAATAATAATAATAATAATGTCATTGCAGTATTTAGTCATTTATATCGATCGGCATGACAGCATATGCTAGAGCGGAGTACTTTTGCTGCAACGCAATTACACTTCTACCATCTGGATATTTATAATGCGCGTGAGAAAGAGATTGTGCAGGCTTCTCACCTGACTGCCGTCCTGCCAGGCGGTTCATGAGATAAGATTTTCCCGTCCGGTAAAGCCCAACAACAGACACAACAATAACCGGCTCCGAGATCCTGTCCAGAATGTCTTTCGCCTCTTTTCTCACACGCATCATTCCATTTACATCAGTGTCGATCAAACACACTGGAGCTGGCATCACCCTGCTGTACGCCATGTCTACACACACATACATAGAAAACAGACACAAAAGTAGAAACAATATGACAAAGAATAACGAAACCATAAAAAGACATTGCGCTGCATGTAAGAACAGCGCCAAAACACTTTGGATTTGTTGCCAATGAAAAATTTACAGTAATACATAACGAGATAACTTATTTATACTTTACTTATAGGTTACTTATAGGCGAAAAGTCCTGTAGAAAGATAATTTGCGTAGCTCTCTGTACTGGTGGTGCTGCTGCTGTGAGTGTGGTGCGGAGGTCGACGCTTCTAACAAACTCATCCGCGTGATGTTTTATAGCGTCACGTATCGAAAGTGAAAGTGGATCAGCTGTTACGGTTTCAGAGAAACCACTGCAATTATCTGAAGCCTGGTTAAAAGATATGAAGGGGACTGAAGTGGACAAGGGAGATGGAAAAATACACTGTTTGGGTCCTGCATTTAGAGGTCATTGCTAAGAGCGCCGTACTAACATCATCTAGTGTGAAACAACCCCCTTTAATCGTTATATCCACTTTGATTTGAATCATACGAAGAAAAATACGGTCTGCAAAGAAGTTATTATTGCAAATAGCTATAGACAAGTTGATCGCCACTTCTTAAGGAGATGCTGCTAAGGAAGTTTTTTGTTCAAACGGCATCTTTGTTCCAAAGCAGTCATATAGAAATTAGATCATTGTACAGTTACTGTAGGCCTATAGGGTGAATTCAGGTAAAGTAGGGTACTTTTTGTTAAATGTGCATGTCTAGATGTTTTTCCCCTTTGCTTCATTAACTTTTGTTAACTTTCAGACAAAAGACTTTAATGTAAATGCGTTTCATATAATGTGTTATTTAAAAAACAGTGACCATTTAACACAAGACCATTAATGTGCTCTGACAGTGTATATCACTTTAGCAGAACGTGTTGACTTTATCCGAATTTATCATATTAAACATGAGAAACTGCTGTAAGGGGTTGTGGTTGCCAATAAAGTTCTGGTCAAATCAGTAAACAGACTTGGGTCCCATCTTGTTTCAAATGTAACAAGGAAAAGGCCACTACAAACCTACTACATGAAACATTTCACCATGTGCGTATCACAAATGACTCATTACTTAACTTAACTTTAGATAACCTACAGTGCACAGGGACTTTTTAGTGTGGCCAACTATTCATTAATGAAATTCACCAACTACTCACTGAGATGTTGAAAAGTAAGCCTTTACATAACAGGACATGAATAAACTGCAGTGTTTCCTGTTTGTTGTCTAGCGTTGTTCATGTACTCATTTTGTTTACTTTCTGTTTCTTGTGAAGTTTTCTTCCATGTTCTTTCCTGCTTAAATTAACAAACATCTTACCCCCCATTTAACTCTACACTACAGTGACTGCTGGACTAACAAACTAATCAAGAGTAACAAGACAGAGGTGAGCACAATTAGGGTGGGGCAACGGAGGCAATAGGTCAACTAGAAACTATGATGAGTAAGTGAAATACAAAAAGCATCGTTTACAGGACATATTACCTATTACTAAAACTAGAATCATTTCTCACAATAAGAAAGACAAGCATTTTGGATAATTTACTTAAAAATGGAAAATTCTGTTATTATTTATTTATAAAACTACCACCAATCATTCACATGTAAATACTATTATGAGCAATTTAGTTTAGCAATTTAGGGCCATTTTCCTTTATTAATCTTTTACTAAATAGTCAAATGCAGACACAATATACAAGATTTTATAACTTTGTTTATAATTTGACTTCTATTTGCTACCCGCTTTCAATGCAGCAATATATTTTCGTATTTTATTCCAAAAGAAACTATAAAGTAACACAGTAACATTATTTAATCAGGTAGTCCAAAGCTTGATGAATAAGCTGTTCCCTGTCAAGGGAACTCAACGCTGCGTCAGCGTTTGACGCTATGGGAACGCCTTTGCGTGACTGTGTCTGAAGCACGTGTGTAAAATTGCCGAATGGCTGGCGACTGAAGCGTCACAGGCAGGTGGCGTCAGGACAGCTTTTGTGCTATAAAAGGACCTTGGGGCGCTACCACACATCCAGCTTTTGTGCCTTCAGCTGTGTGCGTGTGTGTGTGAATATGTCTGTAGTGTGATTGGTGTGCTCGCTACATCACGGGGGATTCACACGCATCTTTTGGTTAATCATCTGGCGTTCGAAAAACGGCGGCATCAGAGCAGCCGTGTCGACCAAGCCTTGCGCCGTTATCCCCGAGGGCCTGTTTGGCCGTTATCCCCGAGGGGCCTGTTTGGCGACGGCGTAAATACCGTTGTCGACAGGTTCCGGGACACCAAGAACCAGGCCTTTTCTCAGTTCCTCCCTCGCCGTCATCGGGTCGCTGCTGCTGCTGGGCGGGAGCAGCCTCAGCCCTCTACCTCCTCATACAGGCACAGGCAGAAGGAGAGTGTTAGTTCCCGAGCTCCACCACAACGTCAGTGGGGCTCTGGGAGGCACTCTCAACCCCGGCCTTTCCAGCCTAAGACGGACCTGAGGGCCGTCATCCAGGCAAAGAAGGCTGTGACCAAGAAGCGGGGCATCTGACTGCTGCGGAGTCAGGTTGCCCCATAAAAGCCCCTTGGGTCGGATCGGATAACGCCTCACTATAATGGCGCCTCGGTCCTTCCCTGTGCCCTCCTCTGGATCGCTGACCTGTCCCGTGCTCTGCCCGAGTAGCAGCAGCATCCGGGCACCACACGGTAAGCGCTCAACATCGCACCCCTCGAGTTTTCCCGACGGCCAGTACGGCCCAGGGTTCCGAGTTAATACAAAACATAAGACCAGACACCAGCCCTGAGGGGTTGGTTCCTTTAGTGAATTTCCTGGCAGCGTGGAAACTTCTGCCAAACGTTTCACGCTGGGTTCTACAAGTAATAGAATGCGGCTACACGATTCAGTTCGGGCACAGCCCGCCTGTGTTCAGAGGGGTCGTGCCCACCGAGGTGGGTCCCGACCAAGCTCTGGTCATGGAACACAAAGTTCACGCACTCCTGGCAAAGGGGGCCATAGAAATAGTTCCTCCTTCAGAGAGAGAAGCTGGGTTTTACAGCCGCTACTTCATAGTTCCCAAAAAGGACGGAGGCTTGCGTCCTATTCTAGATCCACGCACATTGAACCGCTCAGTAAAGAAACTGAAGTTCAAGATGCTTACACTCAAACAGATTGTGACCCAAATCAGATCTGCGGACTGGTTTGTCACCATAGACATGAAGGACGCATACTTCCATGTCTCCATCCTTCCCAAGCACAGAAAGTTCCTGAGGTTGGCTTTGAGTGCATCAATACCGGGTGCTTCCCTTCCGGTCTAGCTCTGTCACCCCGCACTTTTACCAAATGTGTAGATGCTGCCCTGTCACCGCTGCGTTTACAGGGCATTCGCATACTGAATTATATAGACGACTGGCTCATTCTGGCCGAGGGTTACGGCTGAACGCCAAGAAGAGTTCACTTTCTCTGGTTCAGAGAATTACCTTCCTAGGCGTAGAATGGGACTCGAGAGTCATGTCTGCATGCCTCACTACAGCGCGCATACAGTCCATTCAGTCAGCCGTGACAGGGGTCAGGCTTCATCAACGAGTCACAGTCCTGCAGTTTCAGCAGATACTTTCGGTCTCATGGCAGCCGCAGCCAGCGTGATACTTCTGGGCCTGCTGTACATGAGACCCTTACTCAATGGTGGCTCAAGTCCACAAGGGGGGCACTAGTAGGGTTTCTCTCCAGGGCCCAGTTCTGGGGTCAATATGTCATCGCATAACACTAATGACGGACTCATCTCTGATGGGCTGGGGCGAAGTGATAATGGAAGGCAGCTCTGCCAGAGGCTTATGGAGGGCCGCCAGCTCAAGTGGCATATAAATTACCTAGAGATGATGGCGGTACAGCTTGCATTGAGGCAGTTCCTCCCTCGCCTCAGAAACAACCATGTTTTGGTCCTGTCGGGACAACACATCGGTGGTTGCATACATCAACCACCAAGGAGGTCTGCGATCGCACCCTCTGTACAGATTGGCACACCAGATTCTGATGTGGTCCCAAGGGAAGCTGCTCGGTCAGAGCAGCGTACATCCCGGACGGTTGAATGTGGGGAGCAGGCGCCCTGTCGAGGCAGGGACCGAGGCGGGGAATGGAGACTTCACCCGAGGTGGTGCAAATGATCTGGGATGTTTTTCTCCCAGCAGAAGTGGACCTGTTTGCGTCTCGAGAGACTACGCACTGTCCTCTATGGTTCTCCCTAACACCTCCAGCCCCACTGGGGCTGGGCGCTCGTACATCCGTGGCGAGGCTCGCCTGTCACGCTTTTCCCCGATAAGCTCTGCTCCGGGAGTCCTGGAAAGTGCGCCAGGGCGGGGTTCACCTCCTACTGGTCGCACCGTTATGGCCGGCCCGAGTGTGGATCTCGGACCTGATTTGGCTCCTAGACGGCACCCGGTGAGGCTGCCTGTCAGGGGAGATCTCTTGTCTCAGTCGCGGGGCACCATTAAGTCACCCTCGCCCAGAGATATGGAAACTGTGGGTCTGGCCTCTGAGGGGCCAGGTTCACCAGCAGGGTCTTTTGACCGAGGTCGTAGACACCATTTTACAATCCAGGGCTCCCTCCACGAGGAAGCTATACGCCTTAAAGTGGGAAGTCTTCTCTTCCTGGTGTTCAGGTCAGCGTCAAGACCCAGTTAACTGGTGCTGGAGTTCTTGCAGGACCGCTTTTCTTCAGGGCTGATGCCCTCGACTATCAATGTCTATCTATCTCTGCCTTTCATAGCCTTGTTATGCGGCCAGTCTGTGGGTAGAGACCCACTGGTCATGCAGCTTCCTCTGTGGTACTAGGAGACTAAGGCTCTGCTATGGCGTGCCAGGATCCCCACTTGGGACCTGGCGGTGGTACTTCAAGGGTTAGCGGTTGCCCCGTTCGAACCCATTGAGGCCGTGTCGGCCAAATTCCTGACCCTCAAGACAATTCTCTTGTTGGCAGTATCTTCTCTGAAGAGAGTTGCCGATCTCCAAGCTCTCTCCGTTTCTCCTTCATGCCTGGCATTCGCACGGGCATGGTTAAGGCTTTCTCTCCGAGGGTAGGATATGTGCCTAAAGTTCCCACCAATGTGCGAGGCACATTCACGCTCTAAACCTTCTGTCCTCCTCTCTTCAAGGCCAGGAAAAGCTAATTTACTGTAGTCACGAGCACTGGGCGCCCTCGTTCACAGAACTGCTCCCTTAAGAAAGTCTGAGCAGCTGTTTGTGTGTTTTGGTTCTCCGCCCAGCTGGGCTGCCGGGGCGACCAAACCAACTCTTAGCAGGTGGATAGTCGAGTCTATTTCACTTGCTTATGAAGCTTCTGGACAGCAGTCTCCACTTTCTGTCAAAGCTCACTCAACCAGGGGTATGGCGGCCTCTAAGGCCTTAAGGTCAGGGGCCACGCCGAGGATGTTTATAATGCGGGCCGGCTGGTCCTCGCCGCTCCGCTTGTGCGCGTTTCTATGATCTGGACCTGGCTTCCACGCCAGGCTCCCACGACATTATGCGACCCTGAGGGTCCGTCCTTTCTGAATGACAGCCGGGTGTCTTGCTGTTTATTCTCTCTTGGGGCCTGGCTCGAGGGCCAGGACCCCGTGCCAGGGGCCCCATGCACTTCGGCCTTGAAGGGTCGATGTGAACTGAGACAACGGCCAGCTGAGTCTCGCCGTGTGTTCTTTTCTTCTGGTCCTGGCTTGAGAGCAGCTACCAGTATCTGGGCTTTACTCCTGTGCACCTCAGCCAGGGCCCCGAGGGGTCCATTGGGTGAGCCCATGCGTTGATGCCTGTCTGAATACCGGCCAGTGAATTTCGGCCGTCGTGTATTCCCTGCATGCTTTACTGTGTCTGGACCGAGGTCCTGTACATTTCTCTTCGCCCGAGGGGCTTATTGGGGTTATTAACGGCCAGGAGATCTTTTTACTCCCTCTTCTACAGGTCCTGGCCTGAGGGCCAGGGTCTGGGTTTTCACCGCCCGGGTCAGTTCCTATAGTAAATGCTCTCTGCGGATACACACTTACAGGGACTTGCTCGCTGGCGGCGTTGGGATCTCATTCCCATAGCGTCAAACGCTGGCCCGTTGAGTTCCCTTGACAGGTCGACTGTAACCTTTGTTCCCCTAAGAGGGCGAGGCGCTCGCGTCTCCTGCCATACTCCCTGCATCCCTGAGGCAGCTTAGCGGCACTATACGCTGGATGTGTGTGCGTCCCAAAGGTCCTTTATAGCTTCCTGGTCCTGGCGTCACCCGCCTGTGGCGTTCAGTCTAGCCATTCAGCAATTTTACACACGTGCTTCAGACGCAGTCACGCAAAGTTCCCATAGCGTCAAACGCTGACGCAGCGTCTCGTTCCCTCTTAGGGACGTTTTTAAATGTTTGGCTGCCATCTAGTGGCTGTTTTGGGTACTGCGCTACATTACATGGTGCTTATAATATTTTCTAATATAATTTCTAGATTCTATAGCTGTGGCCACATCATTTTTTAACCAAGCAACAGTGTTTACCTGTTCATTTAACGTTTATAGTTTTGCTTACTGTATCACCTGTCATTATGAATCATATGAATCCTTTTAAACTTTTTTGTTTGATTGATAACTCAAGCGCAGTTGACAGATTGTTGAGATCTTTCGAAGAGACATTGGAAGAGATAATTAGAGAATATTTGGCTCATTCTCTGAGGTAAAATAAATAATTATAGATTTTATGTCATAGTTTATATCATAGATCATATAATTATTTTAATATCATTGCTGTCTTCTCCGATGATGCTATAGAGGAGGGATGGGCAAACTCGGTCCTGGAGGGCCGCTGTCCTGCAGAGTTTAGTTCCAACCCCAATTAAACACACCTGAACCAGCTAATCAAGGTCTAATTAGGCATACAAGAGACTTTGAAGCAGGTGTGTTGAGGCAAGCTGGAGCTAAACTTTGCAGGACAGCGGCCCTCCAGGACCGAGTTAGCATCCCTGCTATAGAGGAACCATGTTTGACTGTATGGTCCTATAAAGAACCGTTGACATTTGAATAACCTTTCGGTTTCACAAAAGGCTTTGTTCCGAATAACAATTCCTTGGACTATAAAAAAGTGAGAAAGAAATGGTGCAGTTAGGAACCATTGACTGAAAGGTTCTTCGGAAAACCAAAAATGGTTCTGCTGGCATCACTGAAGAACCTTTTGTACAAAGATAATTGTCAGACACACAATTGTTGGTTATAGTTCTGAAATATTGTTAGCTGTCCAAGGGAAGACTCAAACACAGGAGACACCAAAACAGGAATAAGCTTTACTTTTCACAATGAGTCAGGTAGTACAAACATCCGTGGGAAAACCAGATTGCTCAAAGGCATCAGAGAAACAAGGTACAGGCATCATGGGAAGTGTAGTCCATGGGGAGATGCAGGGTGGAACCGTGACAAATATAACCGAATTTATTTATATGCTCATAATCCAGAGTCCCTAATCATAATGATTATCGCTACATGTTTTTCATTTTTAAAATGCTCATAAATGGCAAAACAGAAGGGCTCTTGTGATAAACAAAAATACATTTAAATAGTAATACGTCTAAGATGAGATAAGCTCTAGCATGAGCTCTCGTAAGTTTCATAAGGTCATTGTTGCACTCTAATTTAATCTACACACAAGTTTCCACATTGGTGCCAACTGCATTAGCCTACTGTATAAATAAATATTTTAATAATTATCACTATTTATTGAAAATTGATGCCTTTACAGTGTAATTGTATCACACTTGCTGCCATTTATTAAACCCACATTCCTTGTGGTGACATTACTATGGTCTCTTGTGGCTTATGGCTCTATTCCCTTACATAAATTAGATACAGATGTGTCTGTTTAAAAATCCATTCAAAGCAGGTAATGACGAAGCAGAAATCCCCAAACTGCTATTTTCAGGTAGCAGAGTGATGTGATATGGTGATTGTGGCCCAGCTGTCTGCTTTTCTTTCCCCTCACACCCACAGGTGCGGCATCCTGATACGTTCCCTACTGTGTCCATTAGAACCTCTCATTTTATGTCACATCAAACCAATATGTCAAAGCTCTGAACCCCCAAAAGCTCCTGACAAATCCAGTCTTTGACAGGAGCTCTTTAGAGAGATGTTAAAGTAAATCCGAGCAAAGCTGCAGGCATAGGCAGAGCCCTCAGCAGGACACCATGCATTCAAATACTACAGAGATAAAACATCTCTCTGTTGCTTTTCTCCTGCTTTTCATCCTGGGCTTTGGGCAAAGAGGGTGGCTTGTTAACGCACTGTCTCATCTATGGTCGTGACACAGGCACTGGGTGGGGAGTTAGAGCTTAAAAGTCACCCGGTTTGACAGAAACACTTGTATTTACGCTTTATTCGCTGCATGGGGTTTTGGTATGTTAGAAGTATTTGCTTTAAATGTGATGTGCATTTGTTATTGTATGGGAGAGACTTGCATGTAAAGTTAGAATGTGAATGCAGTGTATTGCAGTCTTGTGTAAGTCTGTGTATCACAGCTTACATGTAAATGCTTATAAAATGTTAGTCTTTTTCTTTTTTTTCTGGTACTTGTTGCACTTATTGTAGTCACAATTCTTCTTTACATATGGAAAACATACTGTAATTGTCCATTGAGTACATTTTAACCCTAAAACATATACATGGTCAGAAATCAGTAATGACCTCCATTTTTCTTTTAGAAGAAGTGGTCTGATCTGACATTCCAGGACTTTCTCAAGTGCCTTTAATCATGTGAGATAATTGTTTTCAAATTTAGTTGGCTATTTTTATATAGTTTGAATTTATATCCCTGGTTTACATATGTGGGTCGTTTGTAGTTTCCTTGATGGAATGAGCTGCCGAACTCTACCTGATCTTTTGAAACAGTCACAATTTTCAAGAAACAGTTAAAGATGCTCCTTTTCCATCTACATCTTTAATAAAAGCAAAAAAAAACAACTTTTCTTGCTTTTTTCTACTGCATTAGCTTTTGTATTGATCTTGCTTATACTATAAACCACATTTGTCAATAACAAGGCCCACGGGCCAAATGCGGCCCGCCACAACTTTTAATCAGGCCCGCCAACAAATTCTGGTAATCAATTTTATTTGGCCCATGCTCTGTTTAAATACGTGTCTGTGACAACTGGGACGCAGGTGGTGCTGTCGCGCTTTACTCAACTCGCTGATTTTATCAGAGAATACGGCAATTGTATACATAAACGCTATCTGAGGTGACCAGCACAATGTCTAAAAAAGAAAAGTGGACAGCGAGTATGGACAATTCCAACCAAGATGGAAAACTAAAAAATATTAATTTTGTGAATACAAAGAAAAGATGCAGGGTGTCTGGTAAGAGTTAAAAAATAGTGAATTATTTTGGCATATAAGCCCAGTGCAAGTGTCCTTTGAAGTTGTCTTTTCAAAGTAAAAGCTATCAAAATAAGCTAAATAATACAATTTCAGATACTGTTTTTTTATGAAATCCAATGAGTTCAGTTGTACTGATAGTTTGAATTATGCCCAGTGCATGCATCCTTTCAAGTTCAAGTTGCCTTATCAGAGCTGCCAAAATAAGTCAAATAATTTGTTGCCTGTATACCATGTGGTATATATACATATACTGTGTAATATGTTTATTGTTCTTATGACAAGTTAATCTTGATGTTTCTAAATGTAGTAGGCAGTTTTAAGTGCCATTTTCGGTTATAATTTGTTAAAAAAGTAAATATCAAGCTGTCATTTATCAAATGTCTTTCTTGTTTATTATTAATATTGTTATTACCACCGTAAAATTCTCAATAGAGCAACCTGAGCTAACAGTAATTAGACACATACTGTGTGTTTACTGTGATATCTAAATAAGGACATACCGTAAACTTGTATTGTTCTATATTACAGCTAATTATAATTACTGTACATTAATCTTGTTTTTGCATTATTAGAATTAGGTAAAACATATTCATTTTTTATTCATATTTTCATTAAAAAGTACATTTGAAATGCCCTAAAAGATTAGATTTTAATTGGATTAGATGGAGTTTGTCCCAAAGTAAAAGTATTTTAATGTATTATCTAAGAATGAATATAATATTGTAATTTTTAACCCACATACAGTATGCATTCTAGATGTGTATTCTGGGGTTAAAACAGTTCAGTGGATAATGACTGCTATCAGAGTCTTACCATGCAGTCTGCGAGGAGAAAACAGATGCAACCTAAATACCGATTCCACTGGGCACATGTTTCCGAGAATAAATATCCCTACAGATCAATGGCCTTCCTATGATGTGTAATGTCTTATATAGAATAGAGGAGACCGGGGTTTCCAAACACTGTGATCAGTCTTGTCTTCAGTCAGTTTCTCTGGTGTACACAAATTAAAATTACTCAACTGTACAGTATGCAAATTTATCCTGATGCATATGACTTAAATATAGTATATGTTTAGCAACACATGGTTCCCACAGTTGTGGAGTCCCCATGGAATGGGGTTATCAAACACTACGATCAGTCTTTGTTACATTTCTCAACTATATACATATAATAAAATAACTCAACTATATGCAAATGAATCCTAATGCTTATAAATATGTAGTGTATATTGTGCAACACAGGGTTGGATGGTCATGTTGCTAATGAACAGACTTACCACACATTTGTCTAATATAATTAGTATTGTGACAAATGTAAATGTTTTGCCTTACATTTAAAATTCTAACAACCTCTAAACCAGTATGCCAATAATCCCCACCCTATATGATTTTATCCAGATGGCATCTTTATTACAAATTTCTAAAAAGTTAAATCAAAATCACTAACATTAGTATATTTATATGATCTTCCAAATACGTTTTAACCATTTTTAGCACTTAAGTTAATTTAAAGTTCTGTTCCGCTTGTTACAATTTTGACAGCCCAGCATTACAATTAACCGCCACCAGAGGTCGCTGTGTTCACAGGGTATAATAGCGTGCCATGATGGGACTGCTCATGGTTTAGATCTAGACATTACTCATTGTCTGTTCTTTTTTCCAGTTCCAAGCACTCTTACAATATAGTGATCATTGGACTGCATATGCGTCTCTGGAGTGTCATTTAAAGAGTTGTCTCAGAGTGGAAATACAAACATATGGCAGAGGAAATTCATACTGCTTTTGCTCCCCAGTGGCTCTTTTATTCGCTTGATTCTTGAGTCATCTAATTTTTTTTAGTTTATTATATCAGATATTGTTACAAGAATCATAATTTGGCAGTCACAAGAAAATATGATATACATGCCCATGTCCCGTCAATCTGTAAGACTCATGCATTTTATGATACGCTTTAAATAGTTTAAATACTACTAAATAATGGTCTAAATAAGTAGACATTAAGGGTTTCGCTTAGGACCTTAAGCTAAAAATATGGGTTTATATTCGCAAATGCAAAATGTAAGGGTGACGGTTTACAGTAGTTTAAACCTGCACTTAAAAAGTTTACTAAACATACAAATGTAAAATAAGAAAATTGAAGTACATGTAGGTTAACTTTAACAACAGGTTAGTATTTTAATATGTTAAAAAAGTCAAATTATTATGACTGATAGTAATTATATTATATGACTTTTTGTATTTTATTGGATTCAATAGATCCAATGCATAATCTGAAGAAAACAATTTCTTTTATTTGAAATGTTTCTTTGTGTTATTGTCCTGTTTAATAGACATCAAATAATAATTTATTGTCATCGATATAATCTACATGAAATCAAATCCTCCCCTAATTATTGTCTTAATGTATGTTGTTGTTGCTCGTACTGTGAATCTGTATATAATGTACTTAAAACAAAAAATAAAACTTTATTTCAACATCAACTCTTCCTATCCAGTCATATACAAAGCATTTTGATACAATTAATGGAAATCCTATGCCCAGTTTCAACGATGCACAGACTTAAATGGAATAAGGTTATTAAACACCTTGAAAGTAAACATAATTTATGAACCGTGTTGTATGAAGTTGTTTAAATGAAGCAAACTGGACAAGGAGCAAAGTACATGTAGTTGTACAAATTTTTTACAAAATCTCAGTCATGACAGCGGCATATAAGAGCAGAGCCGTGGCACACGCTGCTGCCTTACAAAAAGAGACAACTGAGAATTACTCAAACCAGACAAACATCCTTTATAAAGGGAGTATGGATCTGACCATAATAGTGTTAAAATGGGTTAGTGGATGCGTTTTATTGCTCCTTTGGGAGCTGTTGGTTACGCTGTTGATAGAGGCTTAGCAATTTAGAGTACATAAGAGATTGTGAACTGTCCCTTCGGAGCAATATTCACTGATACCACTGCAACAGCCCCACGAGTGCTGGGATGCAATACTGCAATAGCACAGACAGGCATCATTCAGATACTAGGTCAGCTGTCACAATTCTACTTTTGAAGTCCTTTGTGCAAAAATCATTAACTACTGTAAAGGTGATTCACTTTTTCTTTCAGAAGTTTGCCTGACACTGGGCTCAGCAAAGATACTGAGCTGATGTATTCAAATGCAGATGTCTGCCTATCAGCATGCTCGACAACAAAGTATGTAAAATATTAAAATGAAACAAATCCACATTTTACTGCACTTTAAATAATCATTGAACATAACTGAATAACTGTAAGCCTTTCTCTGTGTGATTCATTTGTAGTATTGTGCATTTATTACCAAATATAATAATTTGCTCTGCCTCTAAAACACCTGGCTCCATTCTGGTATGCAACACCCGTTTTCCATAATCCAACAATTTCCCAGTGGATTAAATGAAGTCCCAGTCTACATTTTCTTTCTCATTTAATATTCTATTTTGGTTTTCCAAACACATTTCCCTCCTGCCATAGGACAAACAGCCTCCTCCCACACTAGACATTGACAAGTTGTCTCTGCATATTAAACCGGAATAGTAGAAAGAATTTTAACATGATTAGCAGCATGTATTAGCATGATTTTAGGTGAAACATACCTGCGCCTCAGGGCATCTTTACTCATTGCATGTCCCAAAACACAAAACAGCATAAAGACTCATGATTATTCCCAGCAGGGCTATAGGCTGGATGCTTGAAATATGCTGGTCTGGCCAAGGATTTGAGAAGAAAGTTGCTGAATATAGACATGAAACAGTGATTCATTAAATCACTGAAAAAGTCAGACAACATGAAGCAACTATGAATCTGCCTAGGACTGGTCACCCACCAGAATTTAATGTCTGGGCTAGAAGAAGCCAAGAGGCAATTTAACGATGTTCCAGTCCCCCATGACGGTGATGAGAGATGAGAACTCCTCCTTCATAAATCTTGCTGGTATAGACGGGTGTCAGATAGACGAGCCTTTATTGAAAGAAACTCATATCATTTCTCAGCTGGAGTTGGCCTAAAAGAATGTAAGAGACTCAATTTGAAGAAAGATTTTAGTCTAATATTAGCAATGTTTTTGGCACAGACCTGTGCCACTGAGAGTCACACCGAGAGCACTGTCTGTACAGTATAGCATGCTGGGAGTAGCATTGTGATTTAGAAGTAGTCTGTCTTAGGTGCATACAAAACCAGCCTGTGTACTAAACTGTACTTTAATTGAATAATGTATTTTTATATAAATTATTGTAAGTATTTTCAAATAAAAGTAAATACTGTTTATACATATCTACACCTATGTTTATTACACAAAGATCTGAAATACTTGATTCTGATTGGTGAGTCATGACATTCCAAGGTTATTTCAAGATAACAACTGCACCAGGAGTCAACTTGACCTTAAAAATAATTTACGTACAATTAAATTAGACAAAAATTGCATTATAGAAACATAAATATTAACATGAGATTATATTACAAATGATTAAACCAAATTACATGTTTGTTGTTTAAATGTTGTGTCTTGGGTGACAGTCATGTCTAAAGCTGATGTTTTGGTAGGAAGGTTTGTATTTCTTAGATAATAAAACACTTCAAATGATTATTTTGTGTCCAATAATGTACTTTTGTATCAAGCCATGTAATAAGTTTGTTATCATAAAATTACCCCCTTACAGAGTGATATAAAAACTCATTCTTTTGGGGTTAATTCTGTGATAAGAACTGGCTGGTGTACATTATCCATTGCTTACTGTGGTTAGTTTTATATTACATTAACCACATTCATTTAGATTACTCGCTGTAATTTAATGGTTGACATTTTATCTGCTAAAAATAATTTGGTAATTTGGACTAAATTATCTGCGTGCAGGACTGTTGTGATAAATGTAAAATTATGGTAAAAATAAAAAGAGTTTTTTTGACAAATTGCTGCTTAAGCCAAAACCATGAACAAAAATATACAAAGTAAAAGAGAATACACACCAGACTCACTAAAATGCACATATGTTCAGGCTTTGTGCTGACTGAAATCCCATTATGTTTATTTATTTGATTACCATTTGATTACCATTATACACATATATTTTGACTAGTGCTTGAGCCAGGTGTTAGACTAAAACTTCTCACTTATTCATACATTTACATACGTTTTTTTTTTCTTAAATACAACTGTCATGTTGTTAATATGTGTCATGAAAATGATTATACCTATAGGTAAAGATATTTTTTTATTCGTTTTCCATTTTGTGTACAATTAACAACTTTAACACCACTTCATGTTCAAGGTAAGATTTCGGCCACTGCCATAAAGTACAGTACTGTTGCAGTTCAGAATAATAAAATATGTAATACAGAAGTTAGCTTACTATTCATTGCCAGTGAGTTACTGCTAGTGTCTGCCAACTGAAAATGAAAAGGACCTAAATTGCAGGTCAATCCAAACACAGAAAATAATGAGTAAATATTCCTGAATATTAGCAAAGCTATATTCATCATTCAAACTCCTTATTTCACTTTTCAAGTCACTGGCTCTTTTCTCGGCCAGTTCATCAGCTGTAATCTATAGCTATACTCTCAGATGTGTTGTTGATGCGTGAATCTGGGGCTGCATGCTTGCTTGTTAATGCAGGAGCTGCTCTGTAATTCTCTTTGTAAAACGTTGCTTGCGCTTGCAGTCCAGAGGCTGAGCAAGAGCATGAGGATTATACACAAGGGAGGCGGTCGGAACGTTAAGGTATTAACATCAAAGCTGTTTGCCAGCGTGCAGGATCACAAAGGCATTAGCTTATATGAGCATTGAAGAAGAATACAGACTACAGAGGAGCATAGCAGATCAAGGTTAGCGTGCATAATGTACAGCAGTTGCTGCCCTCCTTTCTCCTCCGCAGCTGAATAGTCATAACTCTCTATATTAATTAAAGATCTGACAGATGCTGCTATCTAAGGACTTGCCTAGTGGTTGATCTGTAGATTGTGTGAAGACCGGCATCCAAATTATCACGTCACCCACAACTAAAGAGTTTTATTTATTTTTGTACATATTGCTGATATATATTGCTATTGATCATGTCAGATCCTTTCCAGTTGTGACATCTACCACACAACAAGGTCATTACCTCGGTACTGAGCCCTGGTGACTGTGGTAATGAATACCTGAGACATACAGATGCTTTGTAAGGTCTTGTTAGTATGGGCATTGATTCGCCAGGCTTTTACAAGTCATTTGTTATGTAGTTTTTTGTGTAATTTTCCTTGCTTGTTGTATAGATTCATTTTGTGCTATAATTGCAATTGTTGGCATTCAAATATCAACATGTGAGCAGTACTAGGGAATATGAAATGAGGTGTATCTGTTAAGTAATGGAAACCCAAGAGCCAGCTATAAATGGTTTAACATTCTCCAGACACAAAATTTATATTTCATTTCACTTTTTACTTTCATTAAAATAAACACATCTCATGCAATGTGAAGACTTTTTGTCACTGTGTTTTAGTACAAGTACAATATTACATTTTTTGCACTATTTCTTGCTAAAGATCAGTTGATTTCAGTTGATTTCAAAATGTTGTATACTTTATATATGATGAAAAACATTGTGGAGCAAATTCAATCATTTAATGCATGCAATTGACTAACCACATGCAATCCACTTCAACTAGGTGCTAAATGTGGTCAAATAAAGCTGCACTGTGCTTTAATAAACTTATTGTCAATCTTTTCAGTGCAAATACGCTTTTTTTCTAGGTAAATTAGGTTAAATTTATATTATACTAATTGCAACAGTTTACATTGTGCTAATACCGCTGGTGAAAAGCAGCAATAACCAGAATATATTTGATGAGACATTAGTGTAATTTTTTGTGATCATTGCAGTTTATCAAAACACGTAAATTCAAGGTTTATTTATCAGATAAATGTTAACGATTAAAGTTTAAGCAAGACTAGTTCAAAAAGAATATATATTTAAATATCACATATTCATATATATATATAGTATCATATATAGTATCATATATATATAGTATATTGAGCTGTTCTAAATGAAATTTTACACATACAATAAGGTTTGTGCACAAAAAACAGTTCTTGTTAGTATGGACACTGAATCACCAAGCTTTTGAGAGTTGCTTGTATGTGTAGTTGTTTGTGAAATTTTTTTATTTTATCTAAAATTTAATATGTTGTATTCAGATATTAATCTGTGGGCAGTTGCAAAGACTGTGACTTTAGGGTTGTGGATTATTAACATTCAAAAACGGTCCTGATTGTGTTTCCAAATCTCACTGAATCTTGAGTAGCCTAATTGAAACTCAGGTTAGTATATTGCTCAGCCATTACCAAGATGGAAAATAATGAACCAATGCAGCTGTAAATTGTTCAATGTTTTATGTAGAAGGTGCAACATTCTCCTAACAGCTAATTCATTATTGATTTCACCTCTTAGTCCTGTTGCAACAAACACATCATTCACAATAAAAAAGCTGTACAGAAATGCATGTTAAGAGTCTATAAAAATGTTGATTAATTGTATGAAAAATACCTTTGGTTTTATAGATTTTATAGATAATCTTATCACCTGTAATCTGTTTCAATGAACACCGGCCCATCAGTTGCGACTCTCACTGTATTTCAAGTCAAAACAGTTCAAGTCATCTGTGAATTTTATTGCTGCCTTTGGATGAAACGCTTCATAAAAGCGTCTGCTAAATGTTTAAATGTAAACGCTCAGTCAGTTCAAGTCAGTTTGATCTGGATGAAATACTTCTGCACCATCTGCCAGGCAAGGAGATCAAAGAGCTTATGACCGGGTGACTGGGGTCCTTAAGGATAGACCTGGCCTTCCTCAAACATCTATCTGTGTAAATGTCCTGTGAGTTTGGAAGCTCACAGACTGTATCTGTGTCTGCTCCCTATATAGTGTACTGTACAGGATAGTGGTGTTCAAAAGCTGAGTAAACACATTCATTCATTTTAATTAGTTTTATTGTCTTTTTATTTTAAAATATAATAAATGTGCTTAATATACTAGATTAACATTTTCATTTTGCTTTAATGCACTGTGTGGTTTAATCTGCATGATAATCGAGTTTCCAGCACAATCTAACGAGATTTTGTGTGTATTTCCTGAGCCTTTGGGGGTGAACCTTAATCATATGTGTTTGTACAATTCACATTGTAAGAAATCATATGAATTAGACTGTTTGTAAAATACATACAAATACTAAGTAAAATGACTTTTAATTACTTAAAATAATGTAAAAACTGTTTAAATGACTTATAAAGCCAAGTTGACTGGACTTTAAAATTTAAGGCAGAAAAGAATTTTTTACAGTGTAGAACTGGACTGTAAAATAACATGCTGCAACATATCTCAGTGTAAGACTTTTAACTAGCATTTACACTTATTCTGCAGTTTATTATAAGTTTATTCGGCATAGCCACAGCGAATCGCACAGGGATCAGGACAAAGATTTATTGTGCCTTTAAATCAGTTTTGACTCATAGATTACCTACAGTACACTTCCCTTGACTGAAGGCCATTAGGGACAGGAATGCTGAAGAAAGCACCCCACCTACTGAAGTCATTCCCCACACACATCATTAGTATCATCTTACCCATGAATTGCATCTCATGACCCTGAAATTTCCAGGAAATACGGTGAATGAGCCGGTTGGAGCCGGTGTTTTGCTCTGTGTATCTCTCAGCCGGTCACAGCCTCTCAAGAGGAGAGTCCTGATTACAATCTTCACTTAAATGTTTTGATCTGGTGTCATGATGTGGCTTCAGCTGAAGGTAAAGCTTCCTTGTTGTCCCTGAGACGGTGCAATTGATTTGTTTCTCTACACCACCAGCAGTAAGATCTGTTTCTTATTGATTTTCGAGTTGATACACTGTAAGTGTATACAAATTACTGTGAATTTGAACAGTGAATGTGAGGTAATGCCGGTGAATGCCCCTGTAGTTTTTAGGTCTTTCGTCTAAATAAAGTCAGGCAAGAAATCCTAACCCAGTGAGTCATAATTGATTGCTAACATGTTTAATGAAAGATTAGAGAGAAACGTGAGGAATGCAGGAAATAGGCAAATAGGTGGTAGATGAACGCTTGTGTGTGCACTTGAATGAATGTGAGTTTTTCTTCAAGATGATGTCATTCCTAGGTCACATGGCAAAAAACATATGAGTGATGGGAAGATCTAGGCCATGTTGGACCGACCACAGGACAAAAGAATGTTAAGGTTGAGCTCTCAGAATTTATGATTTTACAGCAGGAATCTTAGCATCTGTTAGATCACTTGTATCTGCAAAGGAAAATTACTGTGCATAAATATAAAATCGTTTGGTTACACTGGAGCAACGTGACTGATCAAAACTAATATATTTCAAGTATTAATAATTCTACTAAACCCTAAGAAAAATCTGATTTAAGTCCGAATGGCAAATGTTTTTTTATCTTCTATTACTTCAACATTATGAAATATTAATAAACTTTTTTCAATATGGTTCTGCATCTGACACTTACACTTGAACTGAATGCGATGATTTTATATATATATTTTGTATTAAATGAAAAAGCTACTTAAAGTGTTTTCTGTATATTTGTGATTAATCAGATGTTAATAACGAGTGATGTTATTAACGAATAAGTAACGAATAAGTCAGTTCTGCCGTTGTCTGAAGTGTGACCTGTCAGGTTAACCAAGTTTATCTTTCTCACAAAACACAGTATAAAACGTTTTAAAACAGTATAAAACTGTAAAACAGTAAATTTTAGTGCTTGATTCTGATTGGTCAATAGTTGTGTTTTTATTCATTATAATGCACAGCTATGAGCACTTCACCCAATGATTCTGTGTATCACCCATAACAACATAAACATATATCACAGTTGCTCAGGAACTATTTTTACCAGCAGAAGGAAGACTTTTAGTGGTTTTACTTTAAGAAAGTTGCATTGATATTTTTAGGCTTTATATTTGTATTGTGTGGTAAGTGCTTTATAAAAGGAATAAGGTATTTGAGACTAGTGCTTTATCATGAATAAGTCACATGAATAAGTCACACGTGACATATTTAAGATAAACCACAGTACCTTAATGCTTACATATCTTTTTTTGTAGTGTTTCTGTAGTATTTATTATTTCTCATTTAAAAAGTTTGCTTGTATACTTGTATTGCCTTTTTAACATCAACATTACAAATATATGTAAAAACAACTGTGTCCTTAAATTTTTGGGACCTGTAATCTATTTTGTCCAAAGAAGCTACTCTATAATTATAATTGTATAATTCTGTAATCTGCTGAGAAAGACAATGATTTAATCTGATGTGCAGGCAAATTTTTCATTTGGTTGATCAACATAGAGTTGGAACGTAAGTCTGGTGCTTCCAGAGGCTGAACCCATTTTAAGTGTGTTCTGGATTCCCTTTCGTCTCTTTCCATGGCCTGGCAAGCGTCACTGCTGCAGGTTATGAATGATAAGGAAGAGTGAACAGGTCTGGGAAGTGTTCATGTTTCTTCCGCAGAGGGCTCAAACTGATTGACATCGCCAACCAGTACTCCAATATCACCTTGGCAAATGAGTGCGGCGGTGCGCTTGAGAGCTTTGGCGAAGGCTTCCATCATGATAGTTAAGTCTGTGATTTATTGGACCTTTCAGATTTTAACACCATTTAATCTATTTCATCACCTAGAGCTTCATTTAATGTCTTTCTCTCCCATTGTCCCACTTACTGTACATTACAGTACAGCAATCTTCCCTGGTGAAGTAAATGTTGGTCCCTTGTATGTGAGTGTATCTACTCTATTATCTGTGTTCGGCCACCGGTGTGCTTTTTATTAGAGAAGGATGAAAGCAGAAACACCTTTAGGTTTTATCTTGGGACAAACAGAAACAATCCACGTTCCTATACTCTGAATTGATCAGTTAGCATTTTACATGTTTTAAAAATAATAAATAAGGATTGTAATTTAGCCAAGCATGAAAAAAACTAATAATATTTTTTTCCAAAGCAGAGATGACCAATAGTCAAGTGTTTGAAACTCAATAATGCAATAAATAATGCCTTAATAAATAATGCATCATGTAGCAATTTCGGTAACTACAGTATATTTTTAGAGCTAATGACTTCTTGTCAACCATGTTTTTAATTACAACCAGATATTGACTTGTTGTGTTTATGACTACGGTGTTTGGTTTTACATACAAAATATCTCTAATATTCAGAGCCTGCATTCAGTTTTAAGTAAATCAACACTTTGTTTTTACACCAAACACGGACAGCAGTAGATCAGGTAGATATATTAAAAGCTTGGACAGTTTGGACAGTTAAAAGGTTGGACAGATGGACAGTTTGTATGAATAGAGGTAAAGACAGATATGCCCTGATGTGTACATAATTAAAACTGTTGGTGTAATAAAGTCTAACTAAATTAAGAGTTTGAGTTAAATCAAACTAGATCATTTGGATGTTAGCACATGAACTAATTTAAATTTACTTTCCATTAAATTAATAAATCAAAATAACAAAGCACAAAGAGACCTGATGTACTGATAAAGTACATTCTTCTGATTATGCCACTTTTTCATAATTGTATAATCATAATCAAAGCAAAAAATGGTTGATAGTGTTTTTACACATTGTTTCTGAATGTTTTTTTTCTGATTATTAAAATCTAATGCTACTTAAATTCTCTGTTTCTGGACAATGTTAGCATTCAGAGTAGTGCTTGATAAAGTGACCCCAGTGCAGCGACTGGCTTACAATACACATTATAGACCAATAGTCACTGTAGACCTTTACTGTTTAAATCATTCAATACTGTTCAAAAAGCATCCCAGGATGCATCTCATAAAGTTGGTTGAGATGTCCCACTGTGGATGACTACTTTGAAGAAGTAAATCAGTTGGCTTTTATTTGGTCATGATCATTTTTGTGTATAGCACAAATGTTCATACGCTGTGTGCTACTTATTTTATTTACAATTTCAGCATTTGGCAGAAACATTTATTTAAAGCACCTTAACAGTGCATTCAACATACATTTTATCTAGTAATGTGAACTTATCAAACACACCTTTGAAGTAGTGTTAATTAAGAACAACACATAGGGAGACCAGGGATGGTTGCAACATTTTTTACATTTTTGTCTGCATCTTGGATTTCTTTAAAGCCAATGCATTTAAAATGTGATTTAAGCTGGTCACAAGTGTCTGCTATCAAATTGTTGTCTTTGCAGCACAAACAGAAAATGCATGGTTTAGTTTCAAACACAGGGAGTGAAATGTTACAATTCACCCCATAGGTTAGTTGTAAAATGTGTGTGTGTGTGTGTGTGTGTGTGTGTGTGTGTGTGTGTGTGTGTGTGTGTGTGTGTGTGTGTGTGTGTGTGTGTGTGTGTGTGTGTGTGTGTGTGCGTGTTATAAAGTTGAATAAAATGTGCAAATGTGCATTAGCTTCAATATTCCAATGATGCTAACATGTTTTACCACCCCCATGTCTCTAAGATGTTCTGATGCAGTGATCGAAGGCATGAGTGAAACGAAACCCCCCTTGAAATTCCAGAGAGACACCACTCGTTCTGTCTTTCTTGCCCAAGACCTAGGCATACTGAAATTAAAACAATGTATATAAATACAATAAAATTTGCTTGAGGTTGGTCGTCACAACATGTTTTATTGATGTTACAACTAACCCCAAGTCTTCTTGTTACAACTAACCCATAATCTTGTAGTCATGAATTACCTCACTGTCACAGAAACACCAGACTCATCCACCTATCAACGCTCATGACCCCCTGAGTTCTAATTACACGTACCTGCCCCACATCATTAATTACCAGCACCACCAGATAAAAGCACAACCCTCATGCAGTCACTTTGTTGGATCTTCAATGTGGATAAGGACTCTAAACCCGCCACTTACCTGCTTCCTATTCCAAGCTCCTCGACATCCTGCATCTGTTTCCGTGTTGTATATGTGTGAAGTTCCCTACCTGTTCTGATCATCGTCCACCAGCTCCTGGGTCATCGCTCCACAGTCCATCTCAAGACAACATCATCAGTAAATATATCCAAAAACTCATATTTGTATTTATACTGTTCATACTCACCTGCTATTTTATCTCTGTCAATAAACTTGCATGTCTGGTTTTACTTACCATCTGTGTCTGAGTCTACATCCTTTACAGAAGATCAGACCATACCATTATGAACCAGGCAGGTGAAAACCCGTTCCAGGAGCTGGTGGACTCACTTCGACAAATTTTCACCAGTCAACGCTATACCACCGCCATCACCAGCTACCACGTCAACCACTTCTTCACCTGCACGATCTATGCCACCAGTCCCATGCCACCAGTCCCAACTCTGGCTCAGCGGGGAATTGCAGTGGATTCCTCCTGCAATGTTCGCTCACCCTACAGATATAGTCGTATTAATTTCCAGCTGAAAGGGGAAAATCTCTTTCGTTCTATCTCTGTTAATAAGTCAAGCGCTCCAGTTGGTGAAATCTCTTTGGCAGCAAAATAGACCAGCTACTCAGTCATTAACACTTTCTTCTGTCATTTCCCTATAGTTTTTGGATGACCTGTTGGAGATTCATCTATTGGTGAGCAATTATATCATCTCAAACAAGGTAAAAGCTCCATTCAAAATTATGCTCTGCATTTAAGCACCCTAGCTACAGCCAGAAGATGGAATGAGCGCTACCTGTTAACCACCTATCGTCAAGGACTGGAGCCCTCTCTACGGACTTACGGACCTACCTCCCTTTGGATGGCAACACCTGCGTTTTGGTGACAGTGGATAGATTCTCCAAGGCCTGCCGTCTCATTACCTTAAAAGGACTCCCCACAGCCATGAAAACCGCACAGGTATTGTTTCATCATTATATCCCTGAAGGGTGTGTCTGTGAGCCTATCTTCTGGATACCACCCCCAGAGCAACGGCCAAACTGAGAGAGAGATCCAGGAGATAGGCTGTTACCACCGTACCTTCTGTCACAGCCACCAAAACTCCTGGAACCATTTCCTACCCTGAGCCGTGTACACACAAACATTTTTTCCGTCAGCCTTCCACTGGCCTCACTCCTTTCCAGTGCATACTTGGCTAACAACCCCCTCAGTGCGTACTCGGATAACAACCTCCCTTCTTCCCCCTAATGTCCTAACGTAATTCCTTGCCTCACATCCCCAGCATCCAGCTCATTGAAGCCAATGTCGCCCACCACAACATTGGGGAGAGGTAGGTTCTGTCACGGAAACATCAGGCTCATCCACCTATCAACGCTCACGATTCCCCGAGTTCTAATTACATGCACATGTTCACATGTACAATAAGGACTAAACTGAGCATGTGTGAAGTAAATTAGGTGATTTGTAACTAGTTCCTGATTACAAATATTAGGAGTGTTACAACTGACCCGTGTTACAACCATCCCGGTCTTCCCCAATAGAAAAACTAAAATAATTATGTCTGGATGAGAAGAAGGTACATATTTTAGATGTTGCAGTCTTTAAGCAGAGGACAGACTCGTCCTTCAGACATTCAGGTATAGCCACTATAGAGAAAACATTCACACGTACAGAATGTATCCTCTCATCATCTTACATTCATCAACTGCCAGAGATTATAAAGGGATGAATGCCATTAAAAGTTTTAACCAAGCAATGGTACCAAATTAAATGATTTGAAGTTTTATCTGAATGTCATAACAAAACTATTAACAAAAGTCTTTAGCCACTTAAGGACAGCTTGAGCAAAGTTAATATATTCCCAGACCAGTATCTACAAGAATTAGAACCTTTTGTGTACATCATTTATTTGTTATGTGTTTATCATCTCATTAAGGAACAAAACAAACATAGAGGCTTATTATGAAGACACAAGGCACCCTTTACTTTGTCTTTATAAATAACATCCAGCTCATCCTGTTGGGTTCAGTTCTAACACAATCTTTTGATAGCTTTTTAAAAGCAAACAGATTTAGATAAAAGCATGTGGTTGTGAACTGTATAAAAGAGTGTTACCCTGGCAACTGATTATTTCAAGTTCTTGAGCAATGCAACATTATAGAGAGTTTAAACCGAAAACACATTTAGAATCCCACAAGACCTGAATTTTAAACATCCAACATTATTACAATTAGGCTAAAGTTTGTATAAATATAATGATTTGTGAAAACAGTATTCTTTTACAATCTTTAGTCCTTCATATTATTATATGGAAGTGACAAAACATGTTTAAATCACATTTCAGATCACTTAAAATCCCATACACCAATATTCATGATGTATTTTTCACTCTCAACGACTTTTAGGGAGTTACTAATCATAAAACCATGATGTTTATGCACATTTTACAGTAGGGAGTTATTTTGGAAAACTGTTGCAAAATTGTAATGACATTTATGGTTTGTAAAATTTCACCACTTTATATGCAGTAAGTGAAAATATTAAATTCACAACACAAAATAACAAATATATGTGAAGAAATAAATATATCAATGAGAACTTTTTTTAATACTGTAATAAGTATTCGGTAACACTTTACAATAAGGTTGTATTTGTTAACATTAATTAAATACACAAACTAAGTTGACAGTACATTGACAGTACTGTACTTATCAAAACATGTATTAATCTAAACTAATGAATAAACAATGAACAACTGAATTTGTTTTAACTGCTGAATTTGTATTGTATTGTACTATAAATATATATATATATATATATATATATGGTGCACGTAATTTAATAATTTAAATTTTTTTTGTCTTGAACTATAAATTAGCAATTAATTCATGTAGGTGAATGTATAAGATGTAGAGAAAGGGAGCTTTGAGTTCAAAATGTACTTTATGTAATTCTATGCTGAAATAGTAATGATCATTTAAAGACATTAAATAGTAGATCTAACACTAATCTGTATTAGATTTGTGATATGCGTGTGTGTAAAAGGCAGTTAAAATCTTTTGCTTTGGTGAAGAATTAATGAATGTAAGAATGTGATTATAGAGGCTTTAAATGCTGCCATCAATCCATTTGTCAGTTAATCTGCTTGTGCAGGAAATCTAATTATTCACTTCATTATTTGCACCTAAAGTATCTGTTTAGTTTCAATTTCGGTGGTCAGTGGAAACCAACCTGATCTCATGGGAATATGTACCTATTTTACAAGTTGGCTAATTTGTATAAATTTGTACGATGTAATTCATGCAAAAAAAATACGATCATTAGAAAAAAGCAATAATAAAGACCCTTTCCTAACCCCGTCCCTAACCCTAACGTCACTGTGGAGAAGAGAAATCGTACTAAAATGTACGAATGAGATCAAACGAATTCGACAACTCTTAAAATAGGGACGTATTCCCATGAGATTGCGTTGGTGGAAACACAGAAAACTTTGGACCAGCTACATTTGCATTACATTTAGGCATTTAGCTAACGCTTTTATCCAAAGCGACTTACAAATATTAGGAGACAATGAAGCGACACATCAAAGTAAGCAACAGTAGTTGTACAACAGTACTAAGAGGTGCTTTCCTATGTTACAATACAACATTCACATAATATCATTTGCCGATATGTCTCAGCTTGTTTGTCATATGCCAACATTTTCTAAACTATCTTTTGTCCCCATTTTAACTCTGTGCTGTGAACTCTGTGTTCTCTCAAAAGCTGCCATCTCATTTTGACATGAATAGAGTAAAGTCTGTATGATCTTTTTCCTCCTCGTTTTTCTTCTTGTGTTTTATAATCATGCACTACATCCTAATGTTTTATTTGCAGCTTTCTATCTATAAGTCGGAGAGAGAGCGTGTGTGTCTGTCTGCACGAACTGCAGATCTGCAGGGCCTATAATGTTGACCTACTTTTTTCCTGTTTTTTCCAGCAATTCTGAAAGATTTTTCAAGCCAGCACATTTGCATGGAGCCTATTTCTAGCCATCAGTGTAAAACATGTCCAAATTTAGAGGAGAACAGCACTGTTTAGGGTGGGATTATGAGAAGTGAATACTCTTTGGTTACTTCAAAAATCCTTAGTTGAATGATTTACTTTTTTCGGTTTAATCCTACTGAACACATATTTAACTTATACAAAGTACTGTAAGTGTATGCTAGTAACTGAAACGTTACTGTAGGATCTCAAGATTAGCATGGAAAGGCTTTGCTGCATTTGTGAAACGCATAAATTTAATTACATTATAATGTCATTTTAATGTCATTTTAATGACAAAGACAATACTGTCACACAGACAGAACTAAAAGTCAAACTTTTTATTGTTACTAAAGGAAATATATTAATAATCTTGATATGGGATATCCAGTACCCAGAGTAGCACATTATTAAACAGTACACATTTGATTTTGAGGCCAAACTGTGAACATGCAGACCTTCTCTACAGTGGTTTCAATTTACATGAAACAGTAAATGCATATATTTTTTTGCTTTATAACATCAGCAAACGTTTGTCCTGGATCATCAGTGTTGCATTTGTCTACTGTGTCTAATATTTCTCTATTGTGGCTCCTAAACCACTGTGGTTTAAACAACCACTGGAAAGAAACTAACTGAGGCATTACTGAAGAATGAATCTGGTCTAAAATTTCCTTTTCATGATACTAGAACCCAGAAAGACATGGAGCTTTTTATCTTTAATACAAATAAAAAGTATACAATAAAAAATAATAAATAAAAGCATAATAAATATAACTAAAGCATGCCATATTTTTACAATATAATAATCAATTAATTCAACATAAAAAGAAGGTAACAGTTTTATGAATGTATTCATTGTTTTATTTAAATGTTTTGACCAAACATAGCATTTCAGTTTGTTTGTTATAATGATTATTAACTTTTTTAATTATTTAACTTTTTTTAATTGTTTAAAGTTGTTTAAATAAAAAAAAACTCTAAATGAATTGTTCTCTTTACATGGGTTTATGTTGTACACATTTGTGTCAAAGCATTGCCTTAACAGTGACAAAATTTACTTTTAGATCACATTGACTAAAAATATTGAGCTCTTGGATATGTTGCACACAAATCTAAAAAAAAATGTTGAGCTGCATTACATCTGTTACTGCAAGTCTTAAACATAAACAGGTTTTAGTGAGTTGTTAAATAAGGTGATGGTATAACAGCTTGTCCCTCTTCACGTATTCATACTCTTGTCTAGTACAGAAAAAGACATTTTACACAGAGATAGAAGAGGCTTCAGTATATTAAAATTAGTGCAGTAGTTTTCAAATCATCAAATATTTCAGCAATGAAGCATAGAGCGTTTGAATGAAAGTAAAGCACAATATTAAAATACCTAAATGCTTAGCTTAAATACTTAAATACTTGAGAGAATCATTCTTAGCTGAGAGAGGTCATTCTTTAAGAGTTAAGGGAACAAATGTTAACAGGTGTCCCTAATATACATTTTTTTGCATCTAGTAGATTGAATTAGAGTAGAAGAAAATCTGAATTTTGCATTTTTGTTTAGCACCGGAAACAGTGCTTCCAACTGAGCCACTGAGCTGCACATACAGTACATTTAAAAGTGATTTATCTTGTAATATGGGCTAGATTGACTATGCTTTGGTGACTTATTTGATGAAGGAATGCGTTTTGATGATTGATCTTTACAGCAGCTTTACTTAACTGATTCGACTTCACTCTTCACTCTATTAATAAGCACTGGATGTTCTTTACTCAGTCATTAGAGAAAAATAAAACTCAGTTTTATGATTCATTCATATATGTTTCATTTTTCGTAAAATGAATTTAGGTGACAAACAATATGCAGAATTGCAATTCACATTTAAAAAGGTAGAATTTTACAGTATGATTTGCACATGAAAACATAGACCATGAAACACAACACATGTGACGAGATTTCCAGAACCATACTATTTCGATAATTTTTTAAATCATCAATTAATTAATCAAATTAATAATCGATATTTCGAAAATGATCAAATTTAAATGTATTAAATTTTATAAAATTACATTTATAGGTAAATTAACTTTCTTTTCATGCATTTTTCTTTTCAAATTTGCTGAATTTCAATTCAGAATCATATTCTTATTGTCATTCCAATTTGAATTTAACATAATGTGGTAAATTCAATTAAAATGTCAACTCATGAACAACTCATGACATCACCATAAACTGTCAACTTGTAAACTAATGTTACTCATACTATTCCTTCTATTAGGCACAAAAAAGTTTAAATTGCTGGGGTGTTGCTGAGTGGTTTGTCAAGGCCAAAACAGAAAACAGTCTAGTCTCTAGTCATGATATTCAGGTCCTTAGATATGACTCACTTTTGATGTCTGTTTGCTAAGACATGTACAGTAAAAGCACTTTTGTCCTCTACCAGCCACGTGATTTAAAGTACCTAAAGTTGAAGGTTAAAGGTTTGTTAAAATATTTGTGCAATAAGAAACTAAAGCTGGAATATTATAATAAGGGCTATTCACACTATGAAAAATAACTGTAACTATGACTTTAAAGACAAAGTTTTTCTAAAATCTTTCTAAATTGCAGAGTTCATAATACAACTATAATAATAAAAACAACTGAAGAATCAACTTAGTGGTGGGTAAACACTGTCAGATAGATTTATGTACCCAAAAGCTTCTCTTTATCCGTTTCTTTGCAAAATGTAAATCCTTGTGCTTGTAACACTGCAGCGCACACACGTACAATTAACATAATGCTAGCGTTTCTATCTGTTGGTGTTATTGTATAGTTTTTGAATAGTTATTGTTATCATAATTGTCGATAGTGTGAGTCTTGAAGCTCCACCTTTGTCCTGATCATTTGCCTCAGACTTCAAGATTATGGAAATTAGATTATCTTGAAGTAGTACAGCCTGATTAACCTGATTATTAATGTAAGTTATGGTAATCATAAAACTTCAAGAAGTAGGTTAAGAATAAAATGAATTTTTAAACATGAAATGTATAGATGACTGTTTTTAGGCTAATAGGACAGCAGCACACTAAAATGACACTTATCAACTTTCCCATGAAATTACTGTAAGGTGTCAGGTTTAAAAATTGGCCCTGAAAACATTTGCATATACACAATAAAATGGCTCCTTACAATGGGATACGGAGGACAGCTGCGGGCCATGGAGATGGTGACCAAAACACAATAATTGTGAGTCAAATCTTTCTTGACACTGATCCTGTCTTGTATGGGGACGATCCCAGAATGTTAGGCGTCCTCAGTAGCTTGTTCCTGTCGCTCTGTGTCGTTCGCGCTCTGGCTGCTGTATAATTTCTCAGCAGCCTCACGCCAAACCAGTGTTCCCCGATCTCTGGCGGTGACATAATCTATTTGTCATCAGCCACCCCTCTACCTCTCCACTGCATTTCAACCTGACACGGCTTACTAGACAAAAACACAGAGCGTTCAGGTTTCATGTAAATACAGCTGTCAATGGCACAATTAGGATGTTGTGGACAAAACAGCAGTATACAAAATAATGCTCAATACACAAAACACCTGGCCGCTGCTATGAAGACGAGGAGAAACAAAACAAATGACTGGCGTAATGTGAGTGTGATGCTAAACAGAACGACCACGGCAAGGATGTCAAAACAAAATATCCAATTGACTGACATTAGTGTCAAATCTTCTGTCAGGCTTGTTTGAGAGATAGATAAGCTTAACAATGGTGGAAAAGTAGCGATCTGAAAACTAAAAAAAAGTGCGCTCTATAATACATACACTGCTACACACAAGCAAAAAATTCTCTCCACTGACAGAAACAATCCTCTTTTTTTGTGGCGCCATTTTGAGCAAATGAAGCCTGTATTACAGTATATGCTAACCTAAAATGTCGGCGTGGTATTCACAGCATACTGTATGAGCTATTGTATTGTATCGTATCGTATTGTGCAAATATTTATCCATATTATTATTACCTTCATCTTTTCACTTGCATTGCTGATCCTACATTTATGTAGATGAAATATACTTTCTGTATCTTTTAGTATTTGCACAAAATACACATGAAACAAACATTACAGAATAGAAATTCTGGAAAAGTAAAAATAATAAATAGTAAATATTAAAAATACTATATATAAAAAATATAAAAAGTATTTTCCCCAGTTATTAAAAATATTAAATATATAATTATATTTGTGTATGCATATATTTTTATGCATGATGGCTATTTGTTAACAGTAGTTTAACATAAACTAACAATGAGCAATATAATTTTTCAGCATTTATTAATCTTTTCTAATGTTAATTAATGGAAATTCAATTCAATTCATTGTGTGTTAACTAATGTTTAAAATCAAAACTTGATAAAACAAATGTATTATTACATCCTAAAAAGAAAAAAAAACATTTTAAAGCTCTAAAGGCAAGACTGCAGAAAAAGATGTCATGAAGAAAACTTGCTGAAAGGTTATCTAATGATCTGTTAAATGGTGATAATCCTGGAAGTCATACAGTAGACAGGAACTAAATGGAAACCATTCTAACCAAGTATATCTGGAGAAGATGCTGACATTAAAAAATATTTTCAAGAATCATATAAGACTGCTTTATTATCACTGTACATGAAATTAATAATCTTGCAGAGAATTAAAGAATCATGTTGTCATTCCATCAGTTCAGGCTGCATTTCTTTCAGCATCTTAACAAGACGACAGCATGATGCCAGGAGAGCTGCTGTAATCCCCAGCTGATGAAATCTAAATACCAACACCTTCCAGCTGGGTACCAGTATATCAACATTAGATATTTTCTCCTTCTAAATGAGAAATATTCATAAACTCCCTAAATGAATATTACACAACATCAATCAATAAACCTCCCCCATCCTCAATGTCCAGAATCTAATGTCTGTTCCAGTCAGTTTATGAAATGAAAAGTGATAGCAATGTTATTTGCATTAATCATTGCAAATGCAGATGCAGAGAGCTGCCAGGATTACATTTTAGATATGGCATATTTCTCTATTAATAGTAAATATTAGAACAAGGGCCAGAGTTTACCCATATTATTTTACACTAAAGATTAACTAAGTGATACATATATAGTGAATCATTTTTCAGAGAGTGCATAGCAGTACAAAATTCACTTTGTGAAAAAAATGTAAAAAAAATGGTAATTTAATTTATTTTGGATTTTTGTCACTTGCAAGATGCATTACTACATTTGATGCATTACTACATACAACATGCTACACTGAAATACATTTTTATTTTAAGATATTAGATATTTTTGCAAACATTTTTAAATCTTAATTTTTTTTTCATTTTAGATATTTTTATAAATTACAGTAACATTAACGTTTTTTAATCATTTTTTGTTTATGTTTATTGTTATGAAAATTTGTCAAATAATCTTTTACCTTTCTATCAATTTATATAGTTTGTTATGATTAGATTAAAATTCAACTATGAAAAATGAATAAGTGAATAAGAAAAAACATGATATGACATAGTTTTAGTTTAGTTTTATTCACCGTATTATATTAATCTTTAGTGGTAAAAAGTATTTTCATATATAATATACTCTTTAGGGGTGTGAATTTACAATAACAATAACTACTTTATGAAGAGATAAATCTGCTCATGTAAAAATCATGATGTCTTGTTTATCAAGCTAAATGCCCTGAATGCCATTCTGTTTTGGGATGATAAAGTGGAGATATCTCTGACTGTAGACAGAGAAAATCTGTCTCTCTTGATTGCTGCAGGAGCCGTTTTTATGCCTCTGTCTGTCTTCAACACTTTCTAAGCATGTGTTTATGATTTTCAGACGTACTCTTTCATTTCAGGCACACATAGCGCATAAAACTCTGCAGTGATTATAGATAACTACTAAGTCTATTCAAAACTATTGTCTTCAAGCTCGAGAGAAAGACATTAGCTATAGCTAAACTAAATACTGATGTTTTGCATGCTAGCCTTTAAAACTCAATGTTGAAGATTAAACACTTCTGTTCATTGAAAGTAAAGCAAGCATTAAGTGAACACTAATTTTTTTTTACCTTATTTTAAGTTAAACCAAAGCCATCATGCACAAAAAGTTAGGTTATATTTCAGTACATTTTTAGAAACCACTAAAATGTAATAAAAATACACAGGTTATGGTTACATGTTTTTAAAATGATGAATAATATGGTATTTAATTACAAATGCAACTTTGAAGGTAATGCCATAAAAACATTAGATACATGAATTGTCAAAAATTCTGTCAACATATATTAAATTTCATTTGATGTTGCTTGCAAATATCAACAAAGAAGGGAATGAAATGTCAAACATGGAATTAAAGTTCTGGTTACAGGCGAGTCATTCAGATTAAAAACAATCTTGACATCTGTCATGTTAAAAAAATACAGAAATTGTCATACAAATGTTTTTACCAAAGTGTTAGCAAAGGCTTTGTTTAGGATTTTTCATAGTCAGGTAAATGTTCATGTTCAGAAATGTATCAGAATCTATAACAGTCAAAAATTTCTCATAAATGGGCACATGAAAATTAAAATTAAATAACAATTTGATTTTCTTGTCATCTCTCTTCATTTGATTGGAGAATTTGTTGCTTCTGGTTTGTGTATTTTAATTCACAGAAATCCCAAAAAGTATGTTGCCTCTCAAAAACTTCTTTTTCTCACATCCATAATGCATGTATATTTTTATTTTAACAGATCGATAACTCATGCATAGACTGATAGTAAGGTTTAGTAAAATACTCAGATGGTTCAACATGTTGGTAATATATTTTTTTGGTGAGAATTTATATTACAAGTTTTGACTGATATGTTGATACATAACATTGAAACTGCGCATCTTCTTCACTATACTGGAGATATATCAGGAACTGAGAGCGGCATGAGCACACATTCAACACAAGCAACAAATGTTAGAGATTTTCACTCTCCGATGGATCAGTATGTCTTCCCGCAGGTTTTACATTGGACTGTGACAGGCCGAGTCTATGGCGTTTTGGTCAGTGAGTGTGTATTGGGTTCATGGTGATTTGGATCTCAGTGCTTCAGTATCAATGAATAAATGGACACAAAGCTCAGCGTGACACTTCCTCGATTCCTGCTGATGTGTCCTCAAACTCCTCCAGTGTGCACACAGAGGGGAGATGCGCTTGTCTTGTGCTTTTTGTTGTGGTAATACATTCCCCCGACTTTGCCTGTCATCTTGCATTTATTTTGCAGGTCCTCCCTAACAAAGGATGCTGCTTTTGTTCAAAATCCTGTTTGTGTCAGCTTCTCTGTGTGTGTCTGTGTGTGTGTTTTGAGCATTTTATACTCTGTTTCTAAACAACTGTACTTGTCAATTGTCTTATCTTTGACAAAGTGCTCATTTTAAACCTGACAGTTCTCATACCAGAGCCATCTGGGAATAATAAAAGAAAATTGCAAGTACCAATTTCTTTACTTTCTTTCTTTTTTCTTTTCCTTTCTTTCCATTCCTTTCCTTTCCTTTCTTTCAACTCTCTAGTTTCATGTTATTTCTTCTTCCTCTTGATTTTATTATGTTCTTTATTTTTTGTTCTTTTAGTCAACAGTCTGTGCTACCTTACTGTGATATATAACATGATGTATTACAACATAAAACTTTTTCCAGTTACATCTTTCTGTTTTCTCTTATCACATTCAATGGTATTTGAAACCAGCATGGGGGAATGATGTGCATTTATTTTAAGAGCACTTGCTCGACTAGCGAGTGACTCTCTAGAAGTTCATAGCCACATGTCTTCACTCATGGGCACTCGTTTTTTCAGCTAAGTTTTTTGAGCCAATCACTTGAGTTGTAAATGTCATGTGACTAATTATTTTCCACATGAAAATGATATTGTGACAGTCTTAAATGCCTGATGGCACCACATAAACACACACTGACCCAAGCACAGATGTATGTATGCGTAGATACTGTACCACCTTAATGTAATGAATTGAAATAATGTAAATATAATGTAAAAAATAATGAAATAATGTAATACATTTTTTTTTTAATATGACTTTTTACACACAGGGGATGTTTTAAACTGATTTTAGAGCAAATTATTTACTTTAAAATACTTCGCGACCCATATCAAATGTCATATGTTAATCAGTCAAGCCCTTGGAGTCACAAAACTCAAGAAGAAATGGGAACTGTGAACCAGTAATTGGAGGGTGCATGTTTCTGTGTGAATGTATTGTGTTTGGAACAACTTGACAGTCGGGCAGTGTGTGCCAGTTTGAAGTTAGCAAGTATGTGATGGCTAGTACTAAAAAATCAGTTCAGATGTTCCAATTAAACTTGGGGTTGGGGTTTGTTCTTTGAGTTGCCTTGGGCAATTGTGGTTTTTGTTGCTCTGGGCAATTTTCCCAGGGTTTGAATTTGTGGGAGGGGATTTACTGGGCTTTTAAGTCAGCTCTTAGATTGCTCATTATTTAAAATTATGGGCATCATTGCACAAACTGTTAAATCCAAAAATGGTAAACAAAGTCCAGAAACAGAAATGAAGGCTGCACTGAAGATATATTTCATGTGATTACGTCATTACAAGTGTGTCATTTCAGCAGTCTAGATTCTGAACTCAAGAGGTGGGCATTTACTGGCAAGCTGTGAAGATAAGCATGAAAACTGTAAATGACACAATATGTTTATGTGCTATGTAGTGTATTGACTTAAGCGTTAAATCCACTCAAGCCATGTGCTACAATGATTTTCCCCAAGTGTAAGTGCTGTTTGAGAGAAACACTATGGGAAAATCACTGTACATTTGTGCAATTAGCAGACACTTTCATGCAAAAAAACATTTTATGTGAATCACACCCATGATTATGGTGTTATCACAACGTGTTTTACCAGTTGAGCTAAGGTAGGACAATTTCATGCAAATGTCAACATTACCATGAAAAATAAAGCTTTACAAATGAACACATGAAAATAAAAATTTGTTGAGTATTATTGCTTCTGGTTTATGTTTTTAAAAGAACAGAAATCCCTCAAAGTATGTTACCTCACAAAAACATGTGTCCTTTTTTTGTAACATTCATAACGCATGTATATTTCCATTGTTTGAAATAGATAACTCGTGCATAGACTGATATTGTTCTGATGTCTTTAATAGGGGTTTAGTAAAATATAAACGGATGGTTCAATATATTGTTAATACATGAGAATATTTCAATATTTCAACACCCTCACAAAAACTCAAGTGGCTAATTGGTGAAATTAAAAACTTGGTGTGTTAATATAAAATTTGCATTTACAAATGTGAAGTTAGAATTAATACTAAATTAAGTATTATTTATGTTTTTTACTATAGTTTTGGAGTGGTTAGTTCACTGAACACGCGGGGACAGTTTTAACTGCTCAGTGAAAATAATATGCAAAAATGTATTTGGTCATTTAAACAGTATTGCAAAAAACTGGACTAACCTAAAAAACATTTGTCAATATATAACTCTGAACTTGGAGTGCCAAGCTCATTGAATCAAGTGCTCTGGCCCCAATCAGCCCCAGTGGATACAGGCTTAATTTAGCTCCTTGTCCCTCTCCACTATCTATCTGTCTGCTGTTGTTTTCGGTCTGGCTCTCACATGCCTTTTTCTCTGCCTTAGAATTTACCCTGTATTCCCAAAAATGACATCTTACTAAACAAAACTCTGATCTGACTCCATATTTGTCACATCTTTAATTTCTGTTACACTGAAAATTGTCAATAAGTGGTTGCTGATTACAACTATCTGCTCTCGTTATTGTAGCTTACAAGGTTTTCAAGGTCTGTACTTCCAAGAATTTACACTTTTTTGCTTTTTGTTACGTTGCACTCAGAGGAGAACATCCGATTGAATTATGGATTGTCTTCTCAAGTTTAATCCCATTTCACATCTCAGTATTATTTGTGTTCTTTGTGTTAAAACTTTTGCACAGACAGATCATTTAAAAGATTTTAGCACAACCTTGGACCATTTTCTCTTTTCTGCATATCTTTAAAAAAAACATTGTCTTGGGTTTTAGGTTTTGGATAATAAAAGTTTTATTTATTGTTTAAATATTGGTATAAACTAAGCTTACCAACCTTTTGTTACTTAATGCATCTTTGTCAGCACAGTGGTTTGCGGCACAATAAGACATTCTGGAGACAGCTCTATTGGATAACGTTTACAGATAGCTGGAAAAAGTGTACAGATGCCCTTCGCAATTGGACAGTTCCATCCCTATGATTTACTCAAAGCAAGCAAGGTGCCCTTTGAAACGATGCATCCCAACAATTATGCCGACACCTTTTTGTGTTTCCAAATGGCAAGTTAAAATTAAGTGGAGGAAAGATGAATGTGCTGCAGTTCCTGACATTTTGCCAAAGCTAATTATACTTGTCATTTTCAATTGAGACAAACAAAATCATTGCGTTGCTAATTATGTTGTCAAAAATTTTCAACCAAGCTACTTGCACAATTGATTATCATAGGCTGGGTGCTGGCCGCGGCGTAAACATACGAGAACTGAGAGGAATTTTGGCGAGTATCGAACCTTTTAGCAGAAATTAATCAAACCATCATCTGTTAAATACTGTGTGTGTGGAATGAATGAGGAAATGTAATTGTTGGTACAAACGCTGTGTGGAATTGTCGGTCTAGTTTTGCATTTGTTATATGCTGAGCTGATTTGCATTTCCAGTGCCAAATGTTTTTGAGGTCCAGGTGTCAATAGCTGGCCCCTTTCCAATATCCTGGACTTCACCTTTATGGACACCATCACAATGTTTCCAAACCCTCTCCTGGGCATTCCACCCCATTTACCGGCTTTTGTTACCTTTATTTGTTATTAAAGGAATACGACATGCCATTTGAGAATCTGAGGAAATTAATGGAACAGCAAATCAAGCAATAAACAAACTTTGTAATGCAAATAAGGTCAAACCTGAGATTAATTAAGCACTACATGATAATGTGTTACTTTAAGGTAATGAAGTAGGTAGCACCTATTTCAGTGATTACCTTTAAGAAACAAACACATTTAATAACCACTAACAGCTGTGTGCACTTCACCAGCATAACGGGACATTCATTTAAGGTGCAGATCTTCTGAATAAAAGAAGTCTGTGCTGTGATGAAGACATGCCAAGCATCAATTGAGACGACAAAAGAACGGTTGATGTGCCTGAGTAGTCCCCCACTCATTAGTCGAGCACTTACACATACTTCACAGAGAATCAGATTGTTTACACCCTAGGACACACACTTGTCTTTTCGAATCACTTCGTAGAACTGCAGAATTGCTTCTGGCAAAACGAACATTTAATGGCAGCAACTTTTTTGTGATTGTGACATATTGAGTTCACTCCAACAAGCATCTCTGCGTCACCATCTATTGGATCTTTCATTGCCTCTCAGCTCTTGGGAAGCATCGGTCCACGTGAATCTGGTCATTTGCCAAGAATCCGATTTTGGTGTCGGCTAAATTGTCTATGGTATATAAGCTGCTGCTATAAAATCTCATGATTTCAAAACACGAGCAGCTATAGCAACAAGTTCCTTTCAGGCAGCCGCAAAGCTTGGCACACTTACAGCTGTTAAAAGAGATCCATATCACATTGTTTTCCTTCCACAGACTTATTCTTACAGTCATTGGAACACTTTATCACATATAAATGCCTGCATGTCAATTTGTGGGTAAAGAAAAAGTCATTTGTCTCCTAATCGTTCCTTTGAGTCCTGCTTTGACCCAAAAAGGAAACATTTCAGAGCACAGCTGAGAAAATTATCAGTCTCTGATGTTTTCTTAAGTTTTATAAATACCGATTTACAGATGGAAAACTTTAAAGGGATAGTTCGCCCAAAAATAAAAATTATTTTATTGTTTCCTCATGTCATTCCAAACCTATATGACTGTCTTTTTCAGTGGAACACAAAACAAGATATTTTGAAAAATGTTGGTAACTAAACAACATTGGGCTCCATCGACATCCACTGCATGAACATAAAACCACTGAGACCATTTTTAAAATATCTTTTGTTGTGTTCCACAGAACAAACAGTTCTATTCGGGTTTACAACTCTTAAGGTAAATAAATGATGACAGAATTTCTACATTTGGGTAAACTAGTCAAGTGTTAACTCTCAATATGCGGTAATAGGATGGGTTTTTTTTCTTTAAGACTTGAAACAGATGTATTTGAATGATTTCTTCAGATTTTTGGCTTATTACATTAATGTATAAATCCGATTTCTTTTTAATAAATTTGCAATGTTAAAATTTAATATGCAGTATTATTGCTAATTTAATAAAAAAAGACTACAATGCTTCATGTCTGTTCTGAGTGAAATGTGTAACAATGCTTGTAAATGCAATGTCAGTGTTGCACACTGGGTGGCGTTGTGGGCATCACAACATGGTGGTCTATAATACCTGAAGAATGCTGTTAGCGTTCCCATTAGTTTCAATGGCAGTTGCTTGGCTGGTGCGGGACCACCCAGATGCATGTGACCTAAAATCTTTCAGTAAGATTTTTCAGTCAATAGCTTAGGCTGAAAATGTCATGTGACTGATATGCATTTTGACATCAACATTACATCATGATTATGCTGATTAGTTAATGCTACCACAAGATTGTACATGGTCCAAAAACTATCAGTAGTGACTATTCTGAACTGTGACGCAAAAGAGCAAATGCAAAAGACAAAGAATATCAATTTCATGCTCTTAAGAGAAGAAATACTGCACACTGGGAAACATCTACTATAATGTAATGAAAATGAAAATGCTACTGCAAAAGATTTATTTAGTGAGAATGTAGGTTATGTTTGGAAAAATGACAAAAGAGCAAGATATTATTGGACGTTCAGCAAATGGTGTATTTAGTAACTAGTTAAATCGATTGTGTTCAACTGAAGAAAGACAGTCATATACAGTCGGGATAGCATGAGGGTGAGTAAATTATGAGAGATTTTTTTTTTTTGGTGAACTATCCATTTAAGACAAATATGAAACTAGTCTGCTTAGACTAGTCTTACTTAGACCTCAGCATGCTTGCAAAAGCATGAAGATTCTCCTTTTGTGTAAAAAGGAAATTTGCTTTACTACATTCTTTCAATAAAATGCACCAGTAACTTGATTTGTCCTTCCTTCCAAATTCTACAAACCAGTTTGTGTTGTTCCTGGTTTCTGTTGATCTATTGGTACATTGTTATGCTTTCGATAATAAGCTTTTGGCTTCAATCCCAGGCAACGTACATGCTGATGAAATGCATACCTTGAACACACTGTAACTTGCTTTTGATAAATATGAGTGCCAAATGCATAAGCGCAACATGACTTGTAAAGGTCAAGGGTGTGCTAAACAAAAGCTGTTTGGTGCCATTGAATACGAAGTGAATTCTTCATAGAATAGGAGGAAAGTGTGTGTTGGACCAAGCAGTCATCATTCAAAGCGTTTTGGCTATATCACTTCACTCCCAGTCCTTGAGGACACCTTGTGCATTCATGAAAGTGTGTTTTGGGAAAGAAGAGATGGTGGATTTATGGTTCTAGTGAGGCAATAAGAAGCTAGAATGCTTTATCACACACTGCCAGCAATTTTGTATAGCGCTACTGGGAAACTTCTCTGCCCGCTGTCATCATATAGACATCAACAGCCTTTCCCCTATACATGTGTGTAATCTTCATCTTACTCCTGCCAGGTACTCCTGCCAAGAGATGAATGAAGTATCCAAATAAAAAGGTATCCAAATAAAAATTACAATCTCTACAAATATTCCCACATGGAGCAAACTCTATTTCTCAAGACATTTTGAGATGTTAATGTACAAAATCTGTTCTACTGGTTTTATTTTGCCACATTTCTGCTTGTAATATACTGTTTGTCAATGTACAGAGCTGATGGCTGTAGGTTCAGCTTAATGTTTATGTATGTACTATGCAAATGCAGAGCTGTGAGTGACTCGGTTAGTGATTTATGTTTTGTTTATTAATTTTAGGAAGCTTGATGTGCAAACACTGAAAGTTCAATATCACCTGCATCATTGCATGGCCATGTAACACCAAAGCCTCATTTATCAGCATCTCATGCTGAATTATATTTAAAATTAATGCTAAAAACAAATAATCAAACAGTCAGGTGCCCAGGGAAAAGACAGCAGCAGTCCATTGCAGAGAAAAGAAAAAGAATAAAAGATGAAGCCCGTGCATCACTTTTAGGTATCCTAATCCTGTGAAACTTTTTTGGCTGTTGACCATAACGTGTTTTAATGTCTGTAATAGTTTCACCACCAAAGCATCTGCCTAAATATTCTCTCTATCTTTCCATCATGTTCCCCTACGAAAATTAACATTGCTTTTACTATGCATAAAACCAAAACAATCATGGTTTTTGTAGCTATGGTAACCACAAACTAACCATGGTTTTGTTACTGCAAATAATTTTTTGTGGTAAAAACAGACCCCTAAGCGAACAACAGCCCTTCAAAATGACTTCAAAAGCAGGAGTGTGCCCTTGTAAATTTTGAATGCTCCAGCAGATGACATAATTGATTTTTTTCAATTTATTGTTGTTTATTTTAAAAATATTTAAGCTTTTCAAATGTTTTATTTAATATGTGTAATTTTAGTTTGTATTTTTTGCTGTAGAGCTACAATTGTAATTAAGCAAATAATACAAATTAATTGCAATTTATTCATTTTCCTTTATATTTTATTAAAGGGGGGTATCATACACATTTCTGCCAATCTCATGTTAATCTTGAATACCTATAGCATCATTCATATCTCTGAAAAGTTTTCAGTTAATTATATTCATAAAAGACAGATACAGCTGTACGAGTCTTTCAGAAAACAGCCGAGCTCCCGGAGGCGTGCCGTGGGCAGAGCTAGTCACAAGCATGCGCTCGTGTACACATAAATACAAATAAAACCTAAAATAACGATGGCCATCATTCAGATTCCGTCATAAATATTTGACCCAGAATCAGATCCCAAATGTGACTTTGAACAGCAAGAACGACTACAGCAGGACGTCTCTATGTGGAAGTTAGCTAAACAAATGCATTTACACACATGAATTACAACATCGCGTTATCCCTGGATAACGTTTGATTCACTATATGTTCATGTTGTTTACATTATATGCACTTGCGCACTGACTGTCAACAAAACACACTTTTGGCAGAGTTTTACTTACCGGCTGCAGTTCCGACTGATCATGACCGGGATATTTAATGGCTGGGACCGATCCATCTTTTAGTTTTAGTCTATCAGCAAATCCAGCATTGAACTGTGCCTTATTTATAAAATGTTCGTAGCCGAAATGCTGGGAACAAATAAACACATTCATGCAACATTGTAGCCCGGATAAACAAACTGCATCTACTTTTCCCTTCTCGCTGGTTCTTTGGGAAGCTAAACAAAAGTTATATTTCCCTCGCAACAAAAACAACACTTCTCTGGTGAAGTTTTAAAACAAAATAAAAAGTCAAGTTAAACCTGCAGCACTGCACACGGCTTCAGTAATCTGAACAAGTGTGTGTTGATGGACGTGCTCGAGCTAAAGGTATAGGTTCTGTGAGAAATGGCCATACAAATAATTCCACTGTTATGAGGTCATACAGAGCCATATTTGAAAAAACTTTCAGAAACTTGTACGAACCCTGACGAAGTGCATTCGGCACAGAAATACTCCGTCATACACCTGACTCTTTATTTGAAACTTTGACCATGTCTAGTATGATCATCCAACTCTTTAACAGTGTAAATAAGTCAGATTGCATGAAATAGCATTATACCCCCCCTTAAAGTTTTATTTTGACCCATGTAGTTGTTTTTTTATTCCATAATATTAAGAGGGCACAAGCAGCAGCCCTGATTATTAGCATTCAGAAAAATATGAGCTTGATTTTCGTTTCATTTTAGTTTGGCTGGATTTGTTTTGGGATTGATTTTTTTTGTCAGTGGTGGTCTCATGTTGCTCATTTTGCAGTGGAAAACTCCTGAAAATGCTTTCGCTTGGTGACTGATGAAGTGAGACAATTAACCATGTTTCAGGATGGTTAAACTAATGTAGGTGCCTCCTCTAATGGTCTTCCTAATGCCAACACAAAACAGACCACGGAAAGCACGAAAGAGTTGGACACAAAATTAAAGGCATCTGGCTGAATACTAAGAGATCAGTAGCATGAACAAGAAGGTCCTGGATGAGTCCCTGCCATGGGCACTTCCTCCGACCACCGCTATCATGCCCTTGGACAAAGCGCAAAACCTCCATCTGCCCGAGCACTGGGTAGTTTCATTGCTCCTGTGCTCTGCTCAGTCTCTAGGCGAGATAAAAGTAAAAATATGTGAGGGAAGAATTCCTAGATGCCTATGCAAACTGCACGCAATTGGCCACAGAGTAGGAAAGGTAGTTTCCTGAGTTAAAGGGGCAGTAGCGCATGTAAGTGTGAGGGCAGATGAGGGTTGGGGGGATTTAAGCTAGGCTTTCAACCACATTTTCACCCAACCCCCTAATTCCCACCCCCCAAATCCAACTCCTTGTCCCAGAGTTTCTGAAAGGCGAAGATTATCCCTGCACACTGGCTATAGTTACAGCTTTGTGGCTGTGCAGCTGGTGCTAATAAGCAGACATGAACAGAATGCGCATATGAGGAATGCTGATGAAAATCTCTGGAATTTCAAATAGAAGAGGAAGGAC
Source organism: Beaufortia kweichowensis (assembly GCA_019155185.1). Classification (NCBI taxonomy): domain Eukaryota; kingdom Metazoa; phylum Chordata; class Actinopteri; order Cypriniformes; family Gastromyzontidae; genus Beaufortia; species Beaufortia kweichowensis. The sequence goes on along the minus strand of CM032797.1, from coordinate 2,006,200 downwards.
AAAATTATATCAACAGAGAAATGAAACAGAGCTTTTTTTTCTGAATTTGTTTATAGTTTCTTTAACATCCATCTACATGGTTTTAATGTTAGTTCACACATGATATCTGTAGTAAAACTGTGGTTATACAAATGCTAATCAATCTGGTTACTACAATCAAACCATTGGATTTCACAGCCTGAGCTCTCTCTGCACTCCTCAGCATGTAACTCCTCAATGTGTAAGACACTGAAAAACATACATATTCACTAACAAATTTGTTTCAAATCTGTTGCTTGATTCTGTTTGGTCAACAGCTGTGTTTTTATTTTTTATTCTGTGTATCACAGGAACTGTTTTTCCAGCAGAAGGAAGATTTTTAGTGACTTTACTTCCTGAAAGTTGCATTGATACATATGTTTAGGCTTTATTTGTGGAAACTGTTTTATAAAAGTTAACCTGATAACTGTCATTGCAGAATGAAAATGCACCTGCATTAAAAAGGAACCTGAACTACAAATCTTTTTCATTTTTTTTACTTTTATAAATTACAGTAACATTAAGATTTTTTTAGTAAATGATTTTGTTTATGTTTATTGTTACAAAAATTTGTCAAATATTTAATTTTGAGTCTTTTTATCTTAACCTTTTTATCAATTTATAGTTAGATTCAACTATGAAATATTAAAGTGAATAGGGAAATAACATAGGTGACAGTTAACAGGTTAAAAACACCCTTCAGCCGTGACTTATTCATAATAAAGCACATCCTGTTGTACCTTTTACTTCCTTACTGTCATTTCCCCTATGTAACTGACTGTCCATAAATAATTGTGTAGTGTAATAAAATGAATGAATTTGAATGAAATTGAAAATGAATTTTCAACTTGTTTCCCCACAGCAAAAATATTTATTTTACTGCCAGGTGTCTCTTTTCTGGTTACTTTTGGTTTCTTTCTTTTAATTTATCATGGAAAAGTTGTTTTATTGTATGTTTGTCAGTTGCTCAACATTTAAGTCCAAAGACACATTCAGTGAAATATTCAGTTTGCCAACCACAGATGTAGTTCTGTCTGAAGCATTCACTTACCTCATGTATTGATTCATATAAGAAGACCCCTTCAAAAGACCGTCAATGTGGCCTTCATTAAAATTACCCTATTCATGTATTTATTCATTTGATTTTGCAAGGAAGGAAGGTTTTATGAACAGCGGCTGTCTGTGAATCTGTCTTAAGATGGTGCCACAGAAATTATTCAAAGCACATGCTGCATTAGCATACAGCTTAGTCTCTTTTCGCCGGTTTTAAAACATAACTTACAACGTCTACAATATCACTTTAACAGAAGTGAAATGGTCTTTTTTTAGCGGTATCTTCAGAAAACGCTTCAAAAAGACACTCTGGTTTCAGCCAAGCTTTAATTTCACACCGCTAATCATGTGAAATAGTGAGAATTGGGACAAATAGGTAGTAAAGGCAGAGCGCTTCATTATATAAAAACTGAAACGCTCTCATATCCTGATAGAGAAAGAGCAGCGAGCCTTTTCAGAGCCACAGAAGGCAGCCGGCTTCAAAAAGAAGCAGGAGAGAAAGTGGAAATAGAGTTTTTCAGTGTGAAAGCTACACCACTGATGAATTCATTATGTTTCCCTTTCGGAAAACCTGAAACTATGGGATACAGGGATTTACAGCAAACGCTTAAGGTAATTCATCTTCGTTGCTCTGAGGAAATGTTGGGTGTCTTTCTAAGGCATGTATTTATGCCTTTGGTTTCCAAAGCCTTCGACTTCCTTTTTGTCCCTCAACCACAACACGTACAACCACGGGGCTCGACTCACAAGAAAGTTACATTGTGAGGTTCGGCAAATCGCACTAGTTCCGTTGGTTACGTTATACGCAAGGACAAAGAAAAAACACGAGAAGAAGATTTGGCCAGATAACAATCAAGCTTTTGTTCCAGCAGTCCAGCGACAAGCGCAGGGAACGAATGGTGAGTGCCTGAGCCTTTTCCGTGGTGTTCATAAGTTTTCCAGTCCCTGTTCTCTGTCTGGCATCTCACCCACAGCACATCCTGTGGGAGAGGAAGCCTGGTTTGAAGCAGGGGCTCTGCGGCCACATCAAACAATGGCTTTTTGTTGTAAACAAAGACAGGGCAGCTTGCCTGGGGCCCGCAGTTCTCTCTCTCTCTCTCTCTCTCTCTCTCCTCTCTCTCTCGACCCAGCACCAGACACACACAAGCTATTTCTCTCTCACTGTTTCTCCAGAGCTTCTAGGCCTCTGGATTTTGTCCAGCTCGCCTGCCCATATGCCACAAGTCCCAACTGTCTGTCAAACAAATTCACGCTGGCTTTCTCTTTTATTTGTATGCATAAGCCCACAAGCTTGCCAAACAAAGAAAACGTATGGAAATAAATCAAAAAGCAGTGCTGAGTGTGGTAAACATGTGTCAAAGCACTAAAAGGATATTCAAAATATTCAAAGTCTGATTTTATAGGATATTGCTATTACATCTAGCTAGTTTTTAGCTCCATTTGTATGAATCACTTTTTCTACATACTGTATACTCTACAGAGGAGGTCTGTGTTCATTGTCACATTTTTTTCAGGGAAAATTTCACAGGATATTATTTTTGGAAGTACATCTCTGTGTGAAATTTCTGCCATAATTGCCCATGAAAAGTATATAAGTTTACACATGTATATAGAGTTTTATATGGGGTGGGGTAAGTTGTCACAAAACTAAACTAATAGACTAAATTAAGCAAAAAATGTACTCTGTTTTGTTTCTTTAGTCTCTTGGGCCTTTACTATTTTGACATTTTTGACACCACTAACACCCTTTCGCAGTATCATGTGTGGCTGTAACAGCTGTCACACAGACAGAGACATTAACACCTGCGATGGCTCTCACGGGGCACAGAACCGAGAATGCACATAATCCATTCTGTTGACACTATTCGCTCATTCTTGTAACAGCTATGCAGTAAATCATTTGTTAATGAGTGGCTGAGACTTGATGTTTGGCTGATATAATTTGAACTGTGTGATAGCATTATCGTGGAAATAAAAGCAAGACTGAATGTGAGATTAAAAAGTTATTATGTTTTCTAAAGCAAACTGTCCAGCAGTAGATAAAGTTTCAGTGGGAGGCAGCGTCTTTCTGGCTCCATTAAGCTTTGTATGTTATTACAGAGGTCTTAAAGCATGCCGTGTGTGTGCTGGTTTGACCTAGATTGTGTGGAGAAAAAAGTCCTCATATAGCAACATCCTGACTGTCCATGTAATTTAAATTCTATAACAATTGTGTTTTACACTAACTAATGTTTTATTGTAAATATAAAAATGCTTTTAAAAAGGTTTCCTTAAGGGGTTTAGGGGTTAGAGGATAGAAAATGTCATGGTTAACTGACCAAGTCAATGGGAAGTCCAGGTAATTATGTTAGTATAAAAACTTATATTACATTGTAAAAAAATCCAGTCAACTTGGCTTTATAAGTCATTTAAACAGTTTTTACTAATTACAAGTCATTTAAATAAGTTGAAATTGTGTAACTTAATTTGATGATATTTGACTTCAGCACAAGTAAAATAAGCTAGAAAAAGGAACTTACAATTTTATGTTTCAAACAAACATGACAACAGAGAAGCAAAAGTCATAGTATACGTAAGGAAGGAGATTCTGTCATTACTCTCCTGCATGTTATGTCAAACCTGTATGCTGTTTCTCATGTGATGCAAACTGAGAAATTTGACAGAATCTTCACACAGCTCTTTTACAAACAACAGCAATTCAGGATAACCATGTCTGTCAACAAAACAAGACAGCCGTGATAAATGACAAACCACCAGCTGTTGCTTTAGTATAGCAAGTGGACAAGCAGTGTGTTAGTGTCATATGCAGCAGGTGTAAAGTTGCAGGCCTAACATTCATCTTTTAAACAGTTTGTCTGTGTGAATCGTTTACTATGACAACCTTATTTATTTATATTTCTATCATTATCACTGCCCCGTTCATCCAAAAACATTAACTTTTTCTTCTTAATATCCCACACAATAGCTAAACAATATTTTCCTTAGTCAATAAACACAATTTTAATGTGGGAAGCCAATAGTTACTGGCAAGAGTAGTCTTTCATTAAATATAATATGTATTTATATTATACTGTATGTTTGCTATACTACATTATATACTGTACATGAAATTGTACTTTAAAAGTATGTTTTTTTAACCTATACTGTATCAAAATGTATTGCTATATTATAATAATATACTACAGTATAGTACAATTTTCTACAGTTTACTATAGTAAATACAGAACTACACTACAGCACTGGAGAAAAATTAAGAGACCACTGAAAACTTATTTTTAGTATGTTTGAACTTACAATTTATGGGTATGTGTTTAGGTAAAATGATTTTTATTTATAAATATATTATAGATTTATAGAATTTTTATTCTCCTGATAACATTTTGCTCAAAAAATACTGTTTTTATTTGCAGAAAATAAAAACTGGACAAACTGGTCAATAAAAAGATGCAGATATCGAATGCTGCAAATAAAACAAGTTTATATTTATTTTTAAAGAACACAATACTAATGTTTTGAATTTTAGAAAAGTTAAAAAATGAATATTTAATTGAAACCCCTTTTTTTTTGTTTTTCTAGAATTCAATAGCCACTGGAGTGGATTGACAGAATAAAAAGCAGAAACGCAGATTTAAAGCAAACTTGAAGTGGTCTCTTAATTTTTCCAGAGCTATACAGTATTTGTAATGGGAATACAGTAACATACAAAACAAATGCAATGTTAAAGTAAAAATGTAAATGCAGTTCATTTTCATAAAATGTTAATATCGAAAAGGTGCATTTGAACAAATAAACAAAAAAAAGTGTTAAATGTCTTACATTTCTGCAGTCTGACCACATTAAATGGATAAACACATAATGATCAGACTAGCTGATAATTCATTCATTAACTGTGGCATTAAAGCCGTGATTTCCTGCCTGTGAGTGGCACGGCCATTAAGTGCTCTGTAATTTTGCTGTCCTGTTTTAAGAAAGATCAGGGAAGGGGTAGGGGTCTCATTCGATGCATGAACAGAGAAGTGGGGAAGATCTGTGGCCCCCTATGATCCCAGAGGCTCCTGCCAAACTCCTCAGACTCAATATCAAGGGAATTGTTTCATGGCAATTTTGCTGGAGTGGTTGACCAAGTTCAGACCAAGTTCAGACCTGAACAAGAGCTTAGGTGCTTTGTAATTGAGCATGTACATTTTCAGATGGTTTCCACCCCACAACTGATCTGTACCATCAGAAACGTCTAAAAGCCCTTGTGAGAGCTTTACTTAAGATCAGATCTTTTGTGAAGACAACGATTTTTGTATTGTTATAAGTAATAAGATATGTAAAGGACAGAAATAAACGTAAAACATATATAAAGACCACGTACAATGTACAAAGTAAAAATATGCAATAATAACACAAATATATCGTTTCACTTCAGAAGACATTTGTTAACCCACTGGAGTCATTTGGATTACTTTATTGATTGCTTTAATATTTTTAATTTCTATATATGAAGATTACTGAAGATAACAGAAAATGTTTTAACGTTTTTTTTTTCAACATTTTGTCACTATTTTCTACCAAAGAAAGGATTTCATATATAGATGGGATGGCATTTTCCAGTAATCAATCCCATTAATTAGCTATTTAATCTGAAAAGAATAATTCCCTCAAAAAAAAAAAAAAAATTCACCATTTATTCACCCTCATTTTATTATTTCCTACAGGGAAAACAGAAAGAGAAACACATGACTATTTGTTAGATTTTAAGTCTATGAAGTCATCTTTGTGTAAGGAAGAGCCTGAAACTTCTCTTAAACTTCACTTGCACAGGTGTTTATTACAAAATAGTGCCTTCAGGTGTCAAGGGCTTTTGCATGTCACACGATCAATCGTGGCGCAAATTTAATATTCAGTAAATAATGATTTAACTGTTGGCCTGTTTGCTCATCTAAAGATCAAAAGACTTTCATCAAAAGGGCCATACTTTGAAGCTTTCATGATTCTTGGCCTTTGGTTTGTTATTTATGCCACAACATTTAGGAGGATTCGTGTAGTCTGCAAAATAATAAGAATGAAATGAAATTCTTAATGTCTTTGTCAAACTAACCATGCAGTGACCTTTTCTCCAGATGTCAAGGGCTTTATAATCAAGAACTTGACTTCATGTGTAAGTAGCAATGTTTTTCTGTGGTTACGTAGAGGTCTGCAATTGAAAGGGGAAACAGAGGAAATAGCCAGAGGATACTGGGCTTAAGCTTTGCATGGGGGCCGTGATGGGGAACCTCACCGAACAACATGAAGACACTTCTCTAGAGCTCAACTCCAGCTGTGAATGCTGGGAAATCAAAAGACCATGTTTATATGAATGATCTCATATTCCTTGTGCCGTTGTCAATGACTGTCATGGGTTTTGTATGTGCTTCACATCACATCCTGTAAAACAAGTCATTATCTGAAACAGGCGAGTAATTCAAACAGATTAATGCTCGACGCTTGTTTCGTATATTTTTGTAGAACTGTGTTATTTCATTACGGCTGTGTGATTGTGTTCGAAAGAAAGTCACAGGTTTTGAGTTGGTGAGGTGTGTGTTTTCTGCTGAGATGAACCCAGCATGATGTCCCTTTCAAAGGAGCCCCTGCTCTGATAGGAAACAGAACGGCCCTTCCTATGGATTCATCAACACTTGTCAAAATAAAACCTGAGCATGGCGCGCTTGCAGTTCACTCTTCAAATGTATTTTGCTTTAGGGAAAAACGGGGAGAAAAGAGTATGCATTTCACTTTTAAATGCTGATGGACTGTGTGTTTTGGAAAACTTACTTGCAACCGAAATACCCCACACACTGAGAGGCCGACATTCCTCACACGCCACCCTCCGAATGCAAGTATCACCCCAGAAAAAAGGGATTTCATTTTTCATTCAGAGGTGGCAGAAGTCCAGCAGCTGACCAGAGAGGGCACAGGAGGGATTCCTAAGAGAGTTAAGAAAACAAGAAGGAAAATAGGCAATTTGTAAATACCTATTTACTTAGTTTTGTTCTAGTTTTGTTTAGTTCAAGCTATAATGAATTCAATTAAATAATTATGTCTGTATTAAGGAATTATAAATAGTTATTTTTACATTTTGTATTCAGTATACTATCGTAAAAAAACCTGTTTTTTATCATTTGGTACACGCAAATAGAATGTTGTTAATAATTGCAATTGTCAAATATTGCAACAACATTAACTGTCACAGCAGAAAGTCTTTAAAAAAAAATTTGTTTAGGTATTTTTATAAATAACATTAACATTTTTTTATTATTATTTTTGTTTATGTTTATTATTATGAAAATTTGTCAAATATTTCATCTTTAGTCTTATGTCTTATATCCATCAATTTTTAGTTTGTCATGATTAGAATAAAATTCAAAAATGAAATATTAAAGATAATAGGGAAGTAACATAGGTGTCCCACTTGGGGAACGGTGACAGTTAACAGGTTTAGAAAATCTGGACATTTAAGTTTTTGGAATGTTGCTGGAACATCATAATAACCCTTTAGATAACATTTTATTAATTAACTGAACTGAATGAACTGAACTAGACATTTTTACTATCCTGGAATGTTACAAATTATTGTTCCTAGAATGTTGTGCTGTTGTTAAAAATTGGAAAGAATATTGCAGTAACATTTTTCTAACCTTAAATTAATGTTTTAGTAACATTATGCAAACTGGACATTTTCACATCAAACACCGTTCCCACAACCAAAATAGAATCTTTGGGAAACGTTCTCGAACATTAATATACTAATTATGGGATACTAATAGTATTTATTGTGGTGCTTGCTATAAGCAGCCTTACCGTTATTATTGCTTACGCTTTAAGTTAATTTAACTTGGGCCAGTAAGTGACATGCTCTGACAACCACCTGTAACATATTAGCAAATGCACAGCAAGCACAGGCAAAGGAAATCTCAAATCTAATTAAAGAATGCCATCCGCATTCTAATTTCAGAATGCCATGCCATATGGAATTCATACAATTTCATTCATACATTTTAATACAATCTGCTTACATAGCAGTTAGTACCTGGGCTTCAAATTTTTTCTAAAAACCATGTTTTTGTCCAATTTACTTTGTGTGAGTTCATATCAGTTAACCGTGTGATCATTTGTTATAAAACAGTAGGCTGTACATTGAGCAGTACACTAATCCATTTCAAATGCAGCTTTGGTGAACAGAATTAGATTATGCCCTTTAACATTGGCCCCGCATGAGCATGCAGTGGTATTTAATGCAATCTTGGGTCTGCCGTCTCAAAGTAATGTCCCAAAATAATTCCACACCTGCATTTTTAATTGACTAGAATGCTTAACTTAGAAATATACTAAACACACTACAGATTTAGTAACTTAGTCACAATGAAATCCAGGTGACACGGCGTGACGGTAGCGCCTTTAATCTTCCCCAAGCTAATTATATTCAGCGGGAGAGAGACCGCAGTCACCGGGTGAACGAGATTTAAAAGAACAGTTCAACCGAAAATGACAGTTCTGTCATTATTTACTCATCTTCAAATTGGTTAAAACCCAAATGCTGATATTTTTCTGCGGAACACAAAAGGAACGCTCTTTACAGCTCTTTTGCAACACAATGACAGTTCAGAGCGACCACATCTGTCTGAAGTTTGAAAAATACAAAACACTATCTATAATCTCCAAAGAAAAACTGTAAATGTAGTCCATATGACTTTTTTGTTTGTTCGTTGTTATACATGTATTGAGTTTTCTAAAGCTGTCTGACAGCTTTGTAGAGATCAAAATGTAGGCCATTATTTACTGTTGTACCATGACACTGTTAAATATTCTAGGGGTATGTTTAGAAGACCGTTTTCCTCTGGAAAAGATTACAATTTTTACGTACAGACGACAAAACTACATTGCTTTCAAAAGCTTTCACTTTGGAAACCTTTTTAAACTTTGCATTCAGATGTCAAAAATGCATGAAAACAATGCTTGAAAACAGTGTTGTGTAAACCCCCCCTTTGGTGTTCAATAAGTTTTTAATAATTGCACTGCTATAAAGTTTATTATTACATCTACAAACTAAATGCAGGTATTTAAAATAGTCCTACAGGCAGAAGAGCCACAAAATAACAAAAACCATGTCGAAATAACATTTAATAAATATGGAAAGCATGCTGTCTCTCTTTGTTGTCTGCGATCCCATCTGCATTACTGCCAAAACAGCGACAAACTGACACACACACACACTCAGTGACACTATTTCTTAAACACAACTAGAATTTGCTTCAGTAGACTTGTTGGAATATACTGCACAAGTTATATAAACTACTTTTATGAGACTTTAATGGTACTTCTTGGTGCTTATACTTTCATGTTGGAGCTTCACAGCTAGGTGGCAAGAGCTGTGTCGAGATTCTCTGCATGCGTCCCACAGAAAAATAACAGCATACAGGTTTGTAACGACATGAGGGCGAGTAAATGATGACAGAATTGGTTTTATTTTAGAGTGAACTATTTCTACAAAACACTGAGTGAATAGGTTTCCCCTTTGAAACAGTGTTTGGATGTTTTATTCTAAGTCTGGGTCCCAATTTAGATTTTCAAGACAGGTTGTCAATCTTTACAATGAAATCCTCACATAGGTATTGTAAACATGAGCTGCTGTGCTCTCCGTGAAATAAAAGAATACTGCTTAAATTGCCAGTTTCCCAGGTAGATTCTTGTCTTTGAAATTGCAGACATTATACAACATGTTCGATTTTAGTAGCTCAACATCTGTGGATGAATAGTCAACATTTTGTCACACAGCATCACACCAAATTTATTGTATATTACTCACCAATCCTGCTTTAGCAGCTGTTGCCATCTGCCATATTATCTGCCATATTATTTATAATGAAAGTATGTTTGGATAGCTTTCCAGACGTTTTACAGATGCTGTCGTGGGAGGACCTTATTTAAAAGTGACACTAGGTTCCAGATCTTTAAACAAATCTTTAATGCGTGCTGTGGATTCAACTATGTTTCAACACTTTCTTTCATAATAAACGTTTAAAACATGAGTAAAGATGCTCCTGTTTCCAGTTTCTAAGCTCAATTAATGTTAATAACTTACTAATGTAAGTAACATACTAAAGTACGTTGTACAAACATTAAGAACAGTGCTGTTCTCTACAGATTACTGTACATCTCCACTCATTCATTCAATCATCTGGATGTTCTGAACAGCAAAATGAACTAGTAGGCAATGTTGTGTTTGTAGGTTATACAGTTTAGATTGAGCTGTAAGATATGGGCCTGCTGTATTGATGTAAATAATATCACTGTCATGCCATCTCAAATATAAACGCCCACCAGAAAATTCACATCTGAAAATAAAGAACAGGAAATTATACACAAATATCACTTTAAAGCAATTCAAGATGCTTTCAAACCTTACAAGAAGAGATAACTGCTTATTATCAGAGTCACATTTGCTGTATGGAAATATTGATTTGTAAGATCAAAGCTGACATTTCTTTCAGAAGGCTTCATCGCATTTCAGTGGGAATTTAAAGACAAATCTTCATAGTTTTCCAAAGCTGAATATAAAAAAAATGTTTTGGAGTCTGTCTAATAAGGCTGTGGTTGTTTTCTTTAATTGATGTTTTAGCATACAGCCAAACTGTAACAGAGGTGAGTTCAGTAATCTTGCAGGTTGTTTTGGAAAATGCTAATTGAGATTTCAAACCCAGCAGGTTACAATGTTGGACATTTTAAATAGAAATTTGCTAGTGCCATTTTTATGGCAAGTAAATGTTAAACGTCACAGCTATTTTTGTTTAAGCTCATTACGGTAGCTTATAAGTGCTTAGACTGTCCATTAAAACGTCTCAGATCATTAGCATTTCCATCCCGAGGAGATGTACCGTTCTAAAAAAGGAAATCGCTCATAAACATCCATCAATAGACGACAGGGTGTTAGTTTATTACAAGATCAAGAAGCGACAGATGAAAGAGACAGTCGGAGACAGTTTTAGGACAGTACTCAGCCTTCACTACATGACACAGGAGAGACCGTATGAGAACATTATCCTGATTCAGCCAACACTGAAGACCGAAATTAGGACGGCACTATTTTCTATGACTATTATGCTGTTCTGCTCAAAATTAACTTTCTTAATACATGTTCCTGGTCTTAGTGTGCACAGTTAACCTTTGTATAAATCTCTTTTTCCCTTTTACCCCTTTACATCCAACCATCCCACACCATGAGCCATTTTTTCATCAAACAATAAATTCCTGATATAATCGAGCCTTTTTCTTTTTATTTATATATTTCATGTGTCACATCATGTCTTGTGTCATATGCTCAATTTAAATCACAATTGGCTGTACTTTTAAAAAGCAGGTAAATAATGACACCATTACTGTCTTTTTCAATGCCTTTATAAGGTCAAATGTGATTTTGGTAACAAACACACGTAATGTAACAAACACACGACTGTGCAGGTCGACTGTGCAGGTCTGTTTTCGTCCTACACAAGAAACGTTCAGTAAACGTGAGTTTCATTGTTCTAGAACTTGTCTGTAGGTTTATGTCACACTCCAGATCAAAAAGCTTGATATCCGAGAAAAGCCCAAAACCCTTGCCAGTTCCATTTCCTGCTCCATTTGTCATTAATCACATTCATAACATCTACATTCGGAAACAATGTACAATGCACAGCTTTGTTGTTTAGAGAGGTTGACATTGCTGATGCCTGTTTCCTATCTGTTAACAGCAGCGGCTCCTCTGTCACAGAACCAGACCAAACACTGCTGTGCACATACTGGAAAACTGATTCATAACGGAGCCCATTTCCGATAAGACACAGTCTGGCAACTATAGTCTTGATATAATGGCATGTTTCTTCCTCAAGCTGTACAAACTCTCATTGTTATTGGCCATGATCTCATTCAGCAGAGAGTAAACAGTTGTTTGGCAAGAGTTCCACTCGCTGGTTTTCATTATGAAATGAATCATGTAAGTATGTCATTTTATTCAACTGAACCGCTCTAATGGGCCATTGGGTGCAATGTTAGGTCATGTACTGTATAGGCGGAGTCTGTCTTTTAAATAGGGGAAATTAGTTACATATTTTATACTGCGTAAATGCTTGACAGATGCGGTTATTCACAGCGACACTTACGTTCATTTAAGGTGCTTTTTTAGTGTTTTAAATCCCTGGGTATCAAACCCATACTTTAGGCATTACGAGCGACATGCTCTGCAATTTGATTTGATTTTAATACACCTGCTAAGCTGTTTATTGCACAAATGCTGTAGGACAAGTTACGTGCTGAAGTTTCATTCTTACCACAGGGGTTTGTTTAGATCATTAGTAGTACTAATGCATATCTTAACAAAGACAATTATTAAAAAAAAAAACTCTGAGCTTCTCACTGTTCTAAAGGTAATGGTCTGTCCTGTTTCAGGCACAATAAACCTCACTGTGTGCTTCATGTGCTAATGGATAAATACAAGTTGTTTAGTACAAAAATATCATTAGATCTACATTACATCAATCTACATTACACCAAAAATAATAATGATTATTATTATTACCAATCTCTGTTTTTTAACAGGATAAAAAAACTAAATAACTAAATGTTCTTCTAAATTTACTAATTTAAACTTATTGCATTTTTTATATGAAGAACATTTTAAAATGTCAGCTTTCCTGTAGCTCAGTGGTTAGAACATGACGCTAACAGCGGCAAGTTCACGGGTTTTATCCCAGGGATTGCACATACTCATAAAAAAGTATAATATAACACAATGCAAGTTGCTTTGAATTAAAGCATCTGCTAAATGTAACATATTTTGTAATAAATATTACATACAAGAATATAAGCAGTATCTTGGTCATAAAATGTTTTTTGAAAAATCTTAACATCACAACCTCCCTGTAAAATCAAACACCCATTCTAAGCATATTTGAGGTTAAAGAATGCGAACAAAAATCTTGGTGCGTCACAAAACCCATCAGTCATTTTAAGCCGAGGAATGGCCTACATTTTAGCCACAACATCCCGGGGGTGTGCCTGGGGGTGGCAGAGTGGGACCACCATGACTTTACAGCACACCGTTTCTGTCTGTAAGCTTTTTTTTGGCTCTGACCGAGAATAGCATACACAGTGATGGCAATGGCTTCCCTGGGCATGTGAGATCTTGTCCCACCCTGCATTAATGTAAGGGGAACAGCAGTGAGAAAAGACCACCCAGGGGACCCGCTGATGGCTCTAGCTGTTTTACGGCAGGACCTGCTGATCGGCGGCAGCTTGCTGCTTCTGGTGATACGCTCCTGCTGAGCTAGATCAAAGTGTATTACTTTTATCTGTACGCTCTCTCTACAAGTCCAGCTATAGTCACACATGGAAGGGTCAACCGTTCCTGGAGAAGCTTCCCCTTATTTATGGCAAGTTAGGGCAAATATTGTCAAATTAAAATATTAATGGTGCGATGAGCAAGCTAAACTAACTGAATGTGCTGCCACAGTTTGGTTTAGAAAAAACCCCAATAAAAAATAATAAATGTTCAGAAAATCACAAAGAAACAATTCTAGACATACCATATCTAATGATCCATTTTACATGCAGAAAGATCATTTCTATAATGGTATTATCATTATATACACTTAGTATATATACTATTGCTCACACTTAGGCTTAGGCTGAACAAACCTTAAAGCATATATATTACAGCACCCCAGAACAACATCTAACCATCCACCCAGTTACTCAGTGGAAGCCACCAACAGCATCCTAAGACTTGTTTTACCAATAAATATGTTATTGTGTTAGGTCACATATGAGAAATGCTTAAGAGCTTAAATGAGAAGAGGATAAGTTGCATCCCCCATCATTGCCACCTGCTGGATGACAAACATGTTAAAAGATTTTAACCAGTTGTTCTCGGATTTTTTTTATAAACTAGTGGTTAACTTTTTTAAACTAGTGGTTCTCTTATTAAAAATATGTTTAACCAAAATTTACGTATAGGAAAACGATTACATTTTTTAACTTAGTTGCGAAACTGAAACCAAAACAAACATAAATTAGTGCAAATATGAAATATCTCAAATGACAATTTGTCATATGATATTTCACCATGACATGTGCAAGAACCAATGGAATATGATATTATTGATGTGTCACCACATTTATTTTTGTTTTAATATGTTTGCTTTTTTATTGTGGATTCATGTTCTTTTTGTTGTGTCCTGTTTAAAGACATAAAGTGACATCATACTTCTACAAAAAATATATTTGTGTGTTCAACTGAAAAAAAGTCATATACATCCTGAAATGGCAGAAATTAAGGTTTGGGTGAACTATTCCTTACATTGAAATGTATTAATTGGTTTATTAGTGGTTTCAACATTTCTCTTAAATTTTGCTATGAATTTTTGATTCAGCCAGTAATTCAACATGCAACGCATATTTGGGTTGCTGCACCATATGTTGTTCCTATTTGAATAAGCCTGTATTCAATATAGTCTGGGTTGTGTTTTTTGGTTTGTTCATGGTTTTTGAGGATAAAAGATTGTCACGCAACGTGTCCATGTTTGCAGCTGCCCAATTTGTCTAGCTTCTATCAAGTGCCAACTGCACCAAATGAGTTTAATTGGACGCACATATTTTGACATCAACAACAACTTGCACATTCTGCTAAATATCTCCTTTTTTGTCCAGAGATGTGAGGGTAACTATATTGTGTAGCTTTGTTTTTTATTTCATGGTGAACTGTCCCTTTAAGTGTTGCTGTGTGTGACTAAAACACAACTTTTATTGATTTGCCCATGTGTGCATGCTTTGACAAAATAAATAAAATAATTCTTCCACGACGGGCCTTCTCAAAAACAGATTCAGCCTCCTAGTCTCCAAAGCGGATTTATAACGGATGATTTATAACTGTCAGAAAAGACAAAACTCGCTTAAAGACATTTAGCCACAGAGTTTGAGAAACTGATGGCCCCCACCAGACATGAGTAATGACGCTTCCCATAAAACAGCAGCCATATTACACTAACTGTGCCAGACTGATGAACCGTCTTATGGATCCTGATTTCAGGCCTGCTTTACATAACTGTGCCTTCTGGATATGTAATTATGAGAACGCATATGGGGAAGAAGTAAACTAGAAAGACTCCTGAAATGCGTGGATGTGTGGGTGCAGGAGGTAGGAAGTATGGAAAGCAACATGATTAACAATTGGTAATGCAACGATTAAAACGGTCGCATTTTGTTTTAATCCAAAAGGTATATTTAGACTCATTCTCTTGTAAGGTAAATGGTTTTAATACAAGATAAACCAATTGCAAGAGGTCTTGAAAAGTTACACAGTTGTAATTCAATACTTTTGTGGTAAATACATTTTGGCTAAATGCATTAAAATGGTCCTTTTAAATATAATGCCCAAACACGATCATGAGGTCCTTTAGCATCTTAATGGCTTCGTAACTCAGTTTTCATGGAGCCACCCTGCTGAGTGTAAAGTACAAATTAGTGACTCCTCTACAATTACAAAGGACTGATGTTTTGGTGCGTAACGTTTTCCTGAAAAACAGCTCTCCAAGCTTATTTAACACACCAAAATATTTGCGTCGCCATCCGGTGAGCCGAGATCGTGTCAGCACATTTACAGTACCAGAGACGATATGGGAGCAAGACGACTCTCCCGTGAAGCCGTCCAGCCAAAAGGGTTAAAAGTCCATACAAACCCGATTAAGAATCAATTTGAGCCAGTGTCAGACAGTCTGGCGCCTGCCGAGGGGTGAACACTTTTGATCTGAAACATTTTACTGTCTCGAAGGGCCGCCATTGCCGAAATGGTCTGAGGTGGGGCTAAAGTAGCTGTCATGAGCTGTTTTTACGCGGACGCTGAACGAGAGCGGCCGGCACGCATGAAATTAAGGGCTGAAACGTGGAAGGGAGGCACGACGTTGAGAAACACATCCGCTCACACTTACTTCACTGCAGAGGCCCTGCGTACAGACTAATGGTATGTTTCAGATCCTGCCAGCAACTCTGGGAAAAATATTGATGCGTTTTTAAGCTGTGGTGCTTTTTGTCGTTGTCACCACAATATAAACATGCAGTCACACTAAAGGAAGCAGGTAAGAATAAATGTGAAACGTGACTTAAGACCATTATCTCATGCATCGGTGAAACTCGATATCCTCTTTTCTTTTCCACGACCAAAAGCGAAGAGTTGTCTCCAAACAGCTGCTATTGTCAAAGTCCATCTGAAGCGTAGTTTACTAGTGTCCTCTCCGACTGAGACACCCTCCATCTGGAGTTCTCCTTTCTGAAAAACACAGCGGAATTCTGTAGCCGGTCCTCCAGGATTTGTCACATGATGCAGTTCTGCAAGAAGAGCTAGCCAATGGGTTACAAATCACAGCTCTGAGTTATATACCAGTTATAACTGAAGTGTGTCATTTTAGTTTTATATGTTAAAATACTTTCTCCTGTCCCAGTTTAAAAATAAGAAGTGTAAATACTGTGGCTCTTTGGAGCTTTCGAAACATTGTTTTGTTTATTTGACCAGTTCAACTTAGCAGAAATGACACACTTAAGCTATAGGCAGCATCTAGAGCAGTTACCCAGAAATGAATCCTACTTTAAATAACATTAGTGTCATGAATAAGTTCAAACTGTTTCAATGAATTGATTTAAAACTCTGATTCCAGAGTTTGTTTGTTTGCCTAAAATCATTGAACGGTGTCCCTCTGTGTCATTTGTCTTCAATTAAATTATTCTGTTATACACTTCTGTTTACTAATATGTTGCAAGTATGAAAAGGTTTGAATATTGTTGTTCCTTGTTTGCCTTATGTGAGAAAAAGTTACCTCGATTATTTTTAACTAGATTTTTCTCTGTGTCTGACTTCTTACATGAAACATTTTGAATCTGCTTGGAAGCAGCATCTGTTTAGTTGGGGAAAAGCCATTTCTGAGCCATCAAGAGAAAAAACAAAAGTACAGAAAAAATACAGAACTAACTTTTTATGTTATATAACCCTGAAATATTCCTTTACATTCTGCAATAATTGACGTCACTCTTGTTTCCTTTTAAAAGTAATGATAACCCAAAAACACATCAGCATTATAATAAAAGAAAAAGCTTAACAGTAATTGTTACAAAGCACAGAGAAAGTTAATTAACAGTCATATTTACAAAGTAATTTTTGCCATTGTAATCACTGTTCATTTCCCAGCATCCACCAAAGACTATTTTCTTTTTCTTCTCAGTAATCTTATTCTTGATGGGTTTCGTAATAGGTCTGGATTTGCATTTGTCATTGTAATTACATTTGCATGTTTGAGCACCTCACCAGAGCAGTTACTCCAGAGACGCTGTATTTAATAAAACACTTCAGTATGGCTACGATCTACACAGAAAAAAACTTCAAAAGACTGAAAGTTGCGTGACTGTTCCCATTGAGATCACTCGTTGAAACATTCATGAAACGTCGCTGAGATGATCTCATTAGTCTTGAAATGCTCTTTTGCAATAGTGTGTTTTAAATGTGCATAAAAATATATAGGTCACTTAAGTTTATAACATTCATGTTGTGTAATTACAAAAGCATGTAATTACACAATATGACAAATTACACATAAGTACACTATACACTACAAAAAGTAATACAAATGAAAAGCGTGTACATGCAGCAAGGCATTCTCTTCAATGTTGGGAAATGTGCTATATAAATAAAACTGAAATGAAATTAAATACTTTTCCAGAGTTGTGATTTTCATCTGGTGGACATTTAGAGGGGTAAGAATGTCACAGACTTACATTTAAAGGAATAGTTCACCCACAAATAAAGATTCTAAACCTGAACACAAAAGAAGATATTGGGAAGTCAATGGGAGTTCACCAACATTCTTCAAATATCTTCTTTTGTTTTCTGTAGAAGTAAGAAAGTCATACAAGTTTGTAATAACAATAAAGGTGAGTAAATGGTGGAAAATGTTCATTTCTGGGTGGAGGATCTCTTTAAGGAGTCATATCTACGAAGCAGAATATCATTGAATATTGACTTGAGTGTGACCTTTCTTGATCAGTAAGGAAACACCTAACAATGTCCCATAACAAATCCCCCCCCCCCCCCCATAAAACAACAATGGCCTTACTTTATTCCAGAAATCTTAAATAGCCACATGGACACAGTGGCAACCTTATCAATATCCAGCTTATCATCCGAGTTTTTCATTAGCAGTCATGAATCTAGTTATTATTGCACTTCAATGTTGTTGCATATGTAATTTATGTCACACAGGCATGTAAACATGTCATTTCAAACAGGCTCTATTTTCACCCAGTTATGCACGGAAACATTCTTTACACCACAAATAGCTTGCAAAAGGGTCATTCATTGTTCACTGTCATAGATGGAGATCACAAAGAAGGACAATATTGCAATTCTTGCACGATTTACAAATATCTGAATGTTTGCACACAAGGTCTTTCCAGCGCTGTAGGTAAGTACGTGCTCACCGCAGCATATGTCTTGAATTACCCAGGATTTCACATTATATGTCAACAATACTAGATGGTGACTTATATGATGTTGTATATCTTGTTTTCAACTCGATCAAATTTTCATCCCGTCCTCTATGAATCTGTCTCTCGTGTAATGAGTGCACCTGGTAAATGATGGGACAGATTTGTTGCCCCTCCGTCTGCTAGTCAAGTGATTTATCTTATCTGAGTGTGCCACGTCTTAGCTGTATGCTGGACGTCTCACATCCTGATGCTAATATTAGATAAAGCTCCATAAATCTGCCTTAAGCTGCAGAACACATTTGTTTTGGTGGCATACCGATGTTCCCTAAGCCTCAACTAAATTTGTTTATCTGCATTGTTCTTCCCATCATGACTTCATGTATGAGACAGGGCTGTAAAGGTGAGTAATTGTATTCCATTACCACACTATACCTAAAACAAAACCCATGAAATGAAAACTAGATCCTTGTAGCATTTAGTCCATGTCTGTTATTTATTTTATATTTATATTGTTATACATTTATTCTTCCTAAAAATGCTTTTTCTGGAATAAGAGCAATAGCAGGTAACAAATTACGATTCATGGCTATGATGTGAAATACACATGCATTTATCACTAAAGTAATTCAAATGACTCCAAATGACTCCAATATTATAAATGTATTCTGGTGTGAAACAATATATTTGTGTGAATTAATTTTTAAAATCTTGAGTTTTTAAGCAAAATTAAAATATGGCGTCACATCGATATTGTTGAATCTTTTGTGTTTCATGACTTGCTGTCATATGCGTATTTTGTCAAGGGACACGCAAAAAACAATGAGATTAAGATGATGATATAGAGCATTTTAATATAATATTATTTGTTTGCATTCAACTTCCAAAAAGTGAGTGAATTATGAGAAAATGTTATTTTTGGGTGAACTATTTCTGTAAATATTGCATAAACTTGCACACTTACTTTATTATTTACAAAACAATTACAGTTTAATTTGATCTCTCAAAATATTATTTTTTCAGAAGTCATTTTCACCCTTTTTTTGTCCATTTCACTGAGCTTACAAGCCAATAGCATTAAGCTCCCAGCTGAACTTTTACACCAATAACATCTACATCAGTGGAATTCAGTTCAGCTGTAATATGCCACAACTATGCTCATCCGTCCATGTGAACAGATGCCTCATCAGTCATCAACACACAGAGTTTGACCTAAAGCAATATGTTTTAATTACAACCACTGCTTATGATGAACGATGAACTTGCCTTGAATGGTCAGCGGTCAATGCATAAGAAACTTGTTCAAAATGGCCATGGCTGAATAAAGTTTAATGGTGTGTCCTAAGACTATTAAATCGTTTCATTTCACTATCCAGATTTTACATTGGACATCAGCATGTGATCAAATACATTACCAGACTTCTACCAGAATATCTTAAGAAAAACGTCTTTCTACCTAAGAAGACAAAACAAGTTAAAATGTATTGACGTTACTGCGTAGCTCTTTATAAACGAAATAATTAAATACAAATAAGATTTTTATTAATATAGCTCTTTGTTTTGTTTCTTCATTTTAATTTATTAGTATGATTCCTCAGTTCTTTTTAAATCTCAGTGAGACACAAGCTGAAAAGGTTTCTTTTGTCTTTTTGGGCAGTTTTCGCCAGCGAGTGCACTCTTTAAATGAATGGATCCAACTGGGAGGTCAGCCGTTAAGAAACTGAATTATCAGACGTTGTAAATCTATTCTGTTTCTCTCTTCCTCTCCTGTTCCCTCTCCATTTTTTCTCCCTCTCTCCACCCCCATCTTTCTCATCTCCGCTGGGACACCAACCAACAGCATCTGTTTCCATTTGGCCCTGTCCTCAGCACAAAAGGAATAGCCACACGCACATCAGAGTCTTTCTGCTACCTCCACCCTGCTTTACTGCCAAACACACACAACAGTAACACATCAACCCTTCAGTTCCCACTCCATCGTACCAAAGCTTTTCAAACTCGTAGAGAGCCATTTACCAAAGTACGGATGGGTTACATACTTTCATGGACTATCAAGCCATGCAACATTGGAAATGTTGACCATATCAGGAAGAGCAGATATGCCTTTTGGATTCTTTATATTCAAATTTAATACCTAGATGACGATGTTTTATAGTCAGTATCAGTATAAAAGTATCTTTTACAATGTTAGGGTTGGGGATGAAAGGTCTAACTTTTTAAAATAGCCATAACATAGCCATTCATAGGTTCCTGAAGGTAGACGTTGTGTCTAAGGTGCTATCCAAACATTGCTTTGTTTGTTTGAATGACCCAACATGTCAACTTCTGGTCTTACACTGATGTTGTGATGGGGCAGGCTATCTGTTAATGTGACCAATGGCAGACGGGGAGGAATTTAGAATGGCAGAATTAGACATGTTACCTTAAAAGTGGTTTCTGCTTTATATATTTATGAGCATTTCCTCCTCTAAAAAGCAACGTAATTTTGCATTTTAGCTTTGTTGTTTGCTGAAACACTCTGAATTAAAATAAATGCAAACCTGTCAAAGTGTTGCTGATCTCCCTTTTTTACTTCTCATCAAGAATCAAGCCCCTGCAATTTGTCTAAAGCAAATCATTGTTCCTTTGCATTTCACACTGTCAGTCACCCATTAGTTTCAGCTTCAGACAGGCACGCCCATGCACTCATGACAGTGTTGATAGTGCACTGATAGTCAATATGCCAAAAGGTCAAAGGTCTGGATCTGGGGGACTAGTCATTCATTGCCAAGGCTGGGAATGGGATTCAGAACCATTTCCTTTTGTAAAAATGCAAAACTGAAAGACTTTTTGACATTTGGTGTCATTAACGGTTCTTGAATGTCTGCATTTTTCTGTCAATATACGAAACTATTCCAAAATACCTCGTGAATGGGGCTCAATCTACTGTATAGCATCTGTCCCTAAATGTGCTGACAAAGTTACAAAATGATACAAAGCCAGTAATCGACTACACATCTTTTAGTTGCGTTGTCCTTACCCATATAATCTGGTTCTTTTAAAATGATCAAAAAGAGCTGCTCAAAAGTACTAAAGGAATAACTGATGAAATCATAAAGGATTGAGTGTTATAAAATGAAATCATAATCTGAACTAGAAACATTAAATTCCTTACAATTCCCATGCCCCACCACATTCAATACCAAACTTTGTCTTTTAAAGAACAAAAAATGATCTTGCCTGTGATTGAAATAAAAAATCAAAGTATAATTTTTCAGACTGAAGGAACATGAAAGATTTTGGAGAGATTTATTGTTTAGTTTGGAAATCTTGTTGTCGTGTGTAATTTTGTTTTTACGTTGAATAAACAAAATACTTTTGGGGTATATTTGAAGCTGGCCCTTTGCCCAGGATTATAAACAGGAATAATTTATTGGTGCAATATCACCTTGACATTGTTATGATGCTCTTGCCGGCGACTGAAATGGAGATGATATGAGGCATTTGGAACAATGAATGTGCGCTGCTATATTTATTTACATTTGCAGTGGTGGGGTGCGTTGATATATTAACACAGAATGGCTGCTGCTTCCAATGCAAATTCAACTCATGCGCTTGACACTAACCCTGTTTATTTTCGAAAAGCCATAAGATTTAACATCCAAATTACTTTGCTGTGTTCAGAATCAAGTTCTCAAAGCATCTCAAAACATTTTATGAACTTTATAATAATTTATTTTCCTTTTTCAGTTTTGAACTTGATAACACTAAGGCCCATTTTCATTTCGGTCTATTGCATTCAATGTTGGCATGGAGAAGTTATCCGCGATGACCTGCGTGCTTGAACTAAAGAAGATCTGGCTCATCAAAGTTAACCTAATTCTGCTTTCATCACCATTTTAAGGATCGCCCAGCCTCTCATAGACTTTGAGGAGCAGTCGGGTGAAGGATAGATTTTACTTCAGTGGCAAAGCATGTGATTAAAAACGCGGCCTGTGAGAGACAGTTTGCGGGTTGTGGAGTGCATGGCATGTGCGTTGTCTCCTATGAAACTGCATGGAAATGTGTTTCATTACAGTTTTGATGGAAAATCATCTCCACAACAGTCGAAGCAGTTTTTGTTTTTTTGTTCGTTTGCTTTCTCTTCTCTCTCCATCTCAGGATTGCTTTTGAATGTTACTCTTTTGAACTCAGCCGGCATAACCGCCGAATAATGACACAAGACATATTTTACCACAGCTCTCTCCAGTGCCCTCTTATTAGTGGTGCAAAGCATTCAGAAGGGCTCTCGATACTTTGTGAGGTTTTCCCAACATAGAGAACAATGTATCGAAGAGGAAACACATGTATGTAAAAAGAGAAGCCTCACATCTGCATGTGTAGGGAAAAAACATTACAATAATTAAAAAGTTTGCTTGCTGGAATTTGTATATTTATACAGTTAACTTACTTTTTGAGCTACAGTATCATATCAGTTTGACTAGATAATACAAAATATGAGCATGTGTGTTCGAAGATTCAATCATTCATACAAAAACATTTTTCAGCCTTTAGAACACAATCTCACAGTACATATTTACGAATGCATACCTAATTCATACATTTAAGTAGTGGGGCGGGGTTAGGAGTGGAACTTTAGTGTTGCTTTTTTCTAATAATCATGTTTTGAATATCAGAGCAAACGTGCAACAGAGCTAGTGTTATTATACATGTTTTATTTGATATTCTAGACAGTTAAGCTTTTATTAATGAAAAATGAGAAAGGTTTTGCATGGGTCAATGACAAATAAAGATTTTCAAGCTGAGGATTTTTTATAACAAAATAAATCTTTTAAAATCTAGTCGGGCTTGTTTCAAAATTATACATAAAACCTAAAATAATCGAACCTGCAAGGGTTCTTCCTGTGATCTCATTTCCTGTTCGATGACTTTCTTGTGGCAACAGTATAACTTCTTGCATAATTAGCAGACAAATATTTCATTAAATACTAGTTATTGTGGGTTGCACTACACAAAATAAAACACTAATACTTTATTCTCAGACACACTCTGAAATATTTCATGCATTACAGTATAGACTTTCAAATTATACATTGAACAATCAATAAACATTAGCCACTTTATGCATTCAATCTCACAATACAATTACAGTAATACAATTTGCACAATTTACATTACACTCCCATAAAACACAATTACACATTACATTCCCTTTAAAAATTACTAAAGAGACACCAACCACAATTTTAGCCTTTGGATTTGATATCTCTGCTTTTTCTTTCTTTAATTAACCAGAAATCTGAAACATATTGTCAATGTATTGTTTGTATGCTAATTTAATGTTTAATACATAAATAAACAAAACACAATACTTTTGTTTTTGTTTAATAAATAAAACAAACATTTTCTAAATGAAATGTCAGTTACATAACATTTTACAGAGATGAAATTTTTATTAGAAGCCTGTAAAACTTGGATGGAATGAAGATGAAGATACATATTAAAATAATGAATTGCCAATCCAATGTATTTATTCATTCATATCTTTATTTGTACACAGTATTTACAGTACTCATTCTGTTGTTATCTGATCATTTTGCATTTAACCTGTTAACTGTCATTGTTCCTCAGGAGGGACATTTCCCTATTATCTTTAATATTTCATTGCTGAATTTTATTCCAATCATAAGGAGATTAAATATTTGACAAATTTTCATAACAGTAAACAAAAATAATAATTTAAAATTATGTTAACGTTACTGTAATTTATAAAAAATATTTTTTAAAAGACTTTAAAAAATGTTTGAAAAAATATCTAAAAATTAAAAAATTGTTAGTTTGTAGTTTGGCGGTGCATTTTCATGTGTATACTCAATTTCTGCTGTGACAATTATCAGATTAACCCTATTAGACATATTGAAAATATTTTCTATTGTTTTTATCTATGGATGACAATATAACAGGATTCAGACGTCATCTTTTAAAATGACAAGATTTTATACATCACACATATAAGCAACTTTAAACACATAAAAAACTATAAAAATAGAATGAATGAAACACAAAACATTCAA
Organism: Beaufortia kweichowensis; assembly: GCA_019155185.1. NCBI lineage: Eukaryota > Metazoa > Chordata > Actinopteri > Cypriniformes > Gastromyzontidae > Beaufortia > Beaufortia kweichowensis. Next base: position 1,981,550 of record CM032797.1, on the reverse strand, counting down.
CGTCTCTTTGTATTTCCTCTCGTTGGTTCGAGCTATTGCATAAACATTTTTTATGCTCAAATAACAATATGTGGCGGCGAATGTGGTGGCAGTAACCTGCAGTACATCTGTTTTCGTTTACTCCGCTATTCTTGATTATGTAAAATTATGCCTGCAAATACAAGAGAGCACACCACTAATCCACTAGCTTTCCACCTTGTGAATCTGACCCAAATTCATAGCATCCCTTGTGTTCCCCTCTTCCTTTTTTAAAATATTATTATTATTATTGAAGCCACGTGTATAAGATCCTACTGACCTGGCTGTGTGCTCGGTCTTGGGAGAAAAAAGAACAAGATGGAATTAATCTTCTTAGTGAAGTGCTTGTTTTTGTATTTATTTAAGCGCAGTAGTGAAGTAAATCTGTTTCAAATGAGAAAGTCTGTCATGCCTAAATATATGGATGGGTTTTTTAATTAAGAGCACTTTTGACTAGTTGAGATCTTGCTAAATGCCTTCAAACTGTTTCATCCCACCATAGTGGATGTAATGTCCTGTGGATTTTTCCACTTCTGCAGTTTCTCTTGTGAAATATTTGTGATGTGATTTGTAAATAGATTACATAAAAAGTGCCTTTATGTTTCGTCGATGTACTTTGACAAAATAAAAAATGCAGGAGCAGCCTGCTGTTGCTATGGTAACTTTCTTTTCTGTTTGCTAACATGTATTTAACTTTTGTGTTTACTGAAACTCTTTTGGAAATCCTGTTGAAGTTTTATTTAGTTTTTCCAGTCTACCATGTCTGGTATAGCGGACAAGTAGAAAATAGAAAAATCTTGTCAAATGTAACATTTTAACACTTCAAAGTCATTAAAGAGTCGCAATAAAAACAGTTTACAGCTATAATAATCTACCCTTCAAAACTAGAATGATTGTGTTCTCAAGTATTTTTCTTTAAAATCAAAGGGGATCAAAAAGTTTCTTCTAATTAAAGAATCACTCTGTATTCTGGTGAGGTCATGACTTTAAAACAAATTGTGAGGCTTAGATACATGATAGTGTACTACTTTCCCTGTGCAGAGTCACTCTTTTCTTTGCTCATAAGAGACGTTGTTCTTTTAACAACTAAGAGTTCTGCTCAACTTCAGTCCTACAGACTGGAAACTTTTGCTGTTTTTGTGAGGTATTCTTGTCTGAACAGGAATCGCAATGACAAAGCGCAGTCTCGAGGGGTGTCTCTGAGCCATTTCAAAGAAGCGACTGTTGTTGTACCACGTATCATCGGTTTCCTCGGCTAATCCTGGTGCCTTTTGGAATTATGGAGTGGGCTGGAGCCCCTAGAGCCATTCCTCAGGGGAGGTACTACTGACACCACTGGGAACAAATGGCTGGACAAACATTTTTTGTTGCTTGAAGTGTTGAGATGTCTGCATGGGGCTCGAGTTACCACTGAGTCTGCCTAATTCATATCTCTACTGCTCCGCTCTCTCCCAGTGAATGTCATTGTACTCCTACTTACTTCCCGCTGATCCCACTCTACTCTAAACATCATTCATCACTCATAAGGATTTTTCACGAATTCCCTTCTTCGTCGAAGAGAAACGATGCTGAGAAACTCATGTTCCTGCTTCGATCACAGAGATGTACAATGACAGCATGATTTAAATGGTCTTATGGTGTTGGAGGAAAGTTTGTGCTCCAGTGTATGTGCTTTATCTTACAGTATGAATTAAACATCTCATCATACAGGGCATTTCCAGAAACATTAATAATCAATGTAATCATTAAGTTCATTTAAAGATACTTTTTTCCCAGAATGCTTGAATTTACTTAAAAAGAGTTTTGATGGCTGTGTAAATACTTTAGGCAGTACTATATTTTAATTTTAGGTCATATGATTTTTTTATATTATATGATATAGGCCTATATTATCTAGGTTAATTTAAGTCAGCCATTGGGTTTGTCCATATATTTTACCCAACCATGTGTTGAAATAAACCCAACATTTTTAGGGTAAATAATTAAGTTATCTTTTGTTTTGTTAAAACATAATAAAAACTTATTTGTTGTGTGCAATTCAGTATATTTATTTTCTTGTCATTTTAATACCATATGCATGGTCAGTTCAATTCAAACATAAACCAATGAAATCTAAAGGGTGTCAATTCTTTCATTCCAACTGTGGTGATTATTGTAGTAAAATCAGTGTTATAGACTATCTGAACTGTTACCTGTTATAAAAAAATATGCCAACATTTATAAAACTACAACTGCAATAATACAAATGAATTAAACCCCCTCCCCTAATAAAATGTTTATTTTAATCTTAGAGATGTCTAACAAAGAGACTTTTCCTTTTCTTCATTAATTTTCCTTTAGTATAACTATTAACTACAGTCAATTTCAAAATCATTTAAAAATAACCAAAATAAACTTTCCAAAAATAAATCCATGCAGTTATGAAGACAATGGGTAGTGTGGCTACACAATACCTGCACTGAATTGACAACAAAATTTGAATTCAGAAGTGTACACAGAAGTGCTGTGTAGTGTGTGCACACACAGGAAATCACCTTGTATACCGCTCTCGAGAAGCAAAGTTTGGCAATGTTTAAACAGTTGTTAGGAAAAGAGTCTTCCATAAGGTTTATGGCACCACGAACGGCTTTGACTCTGTAGGCCAGCCGCTGCTCTGATCCAGATCCTCCAGTGTGTCTAATCCAGCTCGGGTTTTCCAGCGCGCCTTTGCAGAGAGAGACACGCAGCCGGCTCGACGCGCTCCGCTTGTGCGTTCGCCTCCTTTCAGCTTCTGATTCACTTTGCGCAGTACGAAGCGACCGGGATTTCCTTAAGTTCAAAAACACATCTCCAGCTGAGTGTGCGGCGACTCCCGTACCGATACGGTCGACGGGTGTTTAGACTTAATTAAAAGCGCTCGGGCCGGCACGATGGCGAGAGAACGCGTGGGTTCGTAGACGCAACGCGAATTCATTGCGCCCGAACCGAGCGCTGCATGGACCGGGACACCTCTGTCTCCCGATAACGGCAAAATGTTGCTTTGAACCGAGCGCTAGTTGTTCATTGTATGAACATACATTACTTGCAGGCCTGGTGGAGTTATATGGAGCGCACGGATCTGTTGGAAACGCGTGTACCTGAGCGAATGCATTGGACCGAACGCATTGGACGCACGGAAAGTCTTTGTGCGCTGCTTTTAGGGGTGACTTTTAAAGCCTCTCGTTTGATACTGCGTCAAAACACTGCCCGCTGGATTATTCCTCAGTCTGTGAGTATTTTTCTTTAATAGTCAAGTGCATGTCTCCGATTTGGGCTTTTATTGAACTATCCGTCGGAACGCGTGTGCGTTACCCTGCTTTTACCGTGTTTTCTACACATCCACCGACTCCATTTGCGTCTCAAGACGGCGGGATAGTAAACATCAAAAGAGCTGTATTCAAATGTAACATTATATTTATATGATCCGTCTATTTACAATGAAAACGGCTACAAATGTTCAAATCTGAATTGTGTGAAAGCATGCAGGGTCATTCTCGTGTGTGCAGTTGTCTGTCCTGCTCTAAGACATCCTTAACACAGCATCAGATCTTAGTCAATCTGTTTTCATAAATTAAAAGCCTTCTAGCATTCACTTTTTTATTGTACTATCAAGTGAATTTAACTTTATTGGAGAATTATAGAGGCCGCTGGAATGAATCAATGAAAAACCACTATGAGACGCAGTTTTTCCAACTGGCCGAAACAGATTCATTGTTCTTTGTGGCTTTATTTATTACACCACATCAAAGGATTTGTGGTAATAAATAATAATATATGCTTTTTTGCCCAAATGCACATTTTAACAATGTTAACAAAGCTCTCACGGTACTTGCGTAGTACAAATAAATAAAACAGCAGGGTTAAGGTAAAATAAAAGCAATACTATTAAGGGGGTTGTATAACAGAGTGCATTTAATCACTGTTTCATGAGATGTTTGTGAATGGGAAGCATAAATGGTTCATTTTGTCTTTTGAAAGTCCTTTCTGCAGCAGCTAAAATGAGATCATTTTACTGCACATGCATTATTTAGCATGCTATGAGCTGCTCATGTCACACTGTGTGTGTGAATGTGATGTCAGAGACGGACAAATTCACAGGTTAGGCTACTAGTTTGTTAAAAGTTGGAATCTGTACAGAAAATAATGGATGAGATTCATTGTAACAGTGCACGAGAAAATTTATGGCCAGCATTTTGTTCGAGGAGCTTTTAAATGACATAACAGACGTTCAAAACATAATATTTTAAGTAACCTTATATTTAGGTAAATGATGGGTTGAAATGAATGGAAGTTGAAATTAGAGACCATTAGTTACATGAAGTACAATGGCATTTAATATATATTTTTATATGAATTAATTTGAAGTGCATTTTACTTGAATGAATGTGATAATAACATGAGGAAAAACTTAAAATACCCCCATAGAAAGAAAACCTCCCTATGATTTACATTTTAAAAGCATGAAAGTACAGTGCATTTAATCTCTATTGTGAGCCATTGTTTAGTTCTCATTCATTTGAATGCAGCGAGTGAATTCACATGGACAAATGCACAGTTGTGGTGCGATCTCATTCGCTCCATTTGTTGTGCATGTCTTTAGAGGAAGTGCCATCTCAGCTCACATCAACTGCCTGTGATTTCTGGCGCTTCATTTTCCAGGCATTCATTTACATATCAAAGTGCTTGCATCTCAATGGCCAAAAACTTGAGCCACCAAACCTTCCCCCCCAAAAGTTTGGCCACTACTGAGTTGGATCTTTGAAACTTTTTAAATCTGGACAGAATAAAATAATTGCTCATTGCTTTCCTTTTGAAGACTTTTTTCTTTAGATTATTAAATCATCGACTCAATTGGCTTTAAAAGGTTTCTGGTTGATTAATTGTTGAATCAGTGTAAATTGCATTTTCATTGCAAGCCTAAAGGCCTGAAGCATGTGTACCAGAAAGGAATTTCGGTCATTGTTTCAAATTAAACCTGAATGATCCATATGGGATCAAATAAGAATCGTATATTAGAATCATATGTAAGAAACAATAGGGCAGATAAACTGAAATAATCAGTTTATCCCGAATTTATGCTTCAAGTACACATTTTTTGGCATCGACATGTTTTAAGTCACGTTTTTAAGGTTTTCACATTTTTTTAGGAAAAGTTATTTCATTATCTTTCAGATTATTAAATACTGCTGTGCACTTTTTCAGTGTCTCATGCTCTGCACAAGTATTTCAAGACATTTTGTCTATTTTGCAGTATTGTTTTTCCCGGCTGATGAAATGCAGACACCAGCATTTTCCAGTTGTTCTTTCAGCTGTTGAGTTTTTAAAACCGAATTACTTCATTTACCATAGTCACAGTTTCTGCCATATAATTTACTGCAGTAAAACTGTGATAACTTGCTTAAGCAACTGAACCTGTACAGTAACTCAAGAGTGTTTTTTTTTTAGTTTAAGTGTAGATCGCGCCAGTTGATCTCAATGATTCCCAAACAGCACGGCACTGCTGACGATTTAAATATAAAATTGAATGTAGTTTGGCATTTAAACTGTGTGATCTTGCAATACAACACACACAGAATGTGATGCAGCATATACCGAACATTACGCTTAAAGGTGCAAAACGGGCTGCTTATCACGTCTTTGAAAGAATGCTATGATTCACAAGAGGCCTGTTCGGAAGAAAGCTGCTTCGAAAATAGCATTCAGCTATATCACATTACTGCACTGGTTTCCTTTACCACTATTTACTAACTTCATCCAGCAAAAGCCTTTGTATGTCGAAAGCAATGATGGCCCAAGAACTTATGGGGAAGGGCAGAAAGACGTTGTTTGTATACTCGAGGGAGCTGGTGAAAAAAGGTACGGAGCTGTTCGGAATGAGGAATGACGCGTCTGGAAAAGTTCAGTAACGATGTTTTGGAAACGTTTTTGCACAGTGAAAAAAAATCATTTAGATGCCATGAGATGAGACCGTGTTGTTTTTAAGCCAATGTCTGAACTGTCTGCTTTACGCACAAGATATGCTGATAATGTTTATTTCAGAACATATTACGAGCCAGAGCGAATGGTTGTCGTAAATGATTAATTACAATCATTAGTGTTATGATTTTACAAATGTGGATTGCACGAATTCCTGGCCTAGCCCGACACGCGTTCACAGGCACCTTTGACATTTGCCGCGATTAAAGTGATCAACATTTTCCTGTTTCTGCTTCAAATTTCATTCACTGCTTAACGTCACAAGCGCAGTGATGGAGCATTGGAATGGAGATTGATCCCTTTGGTGTGCTAACGTTCCCACAGAAATGATCTGGATTACTCAAGAGCTTGGCGAGATCTCATTTCTGCTGTCCTAGAAAGTCTTTCACGTCACTTCATAGAGGTCCTGATGCTAACAAGACCCACTATCATGTGTCAACCTACAAAAACGGTTCTCAAAAGATTTGTTTCAACATGAGTCCTACACACATTATACATATATGATACGTTCATAGATACTTTAGGGATTTGCTGTTAAATACTCCATAAGAGCACAATGCACTGAAAAATTAGACAGAAATGAATGTGACCGTTTCTTTACTAGCCAAAAATAAGGTTTTGTAGATGTAGCTATCCAAAATATGAAACAAAGTCAGTTTAAAATTTATGTTTTTGAGTCGTTTTAAGTTTTTTAAAGGATTGAACTGTGTGTATGATTTAACAGTACACTCTGTAGTAAATTGAACAAAAACAAATCAATATCTTACTTGATGTTATAATAGTTGTTTTATAATTGGAATGTTCTGTCTTTTCTGATGCATAATAAAAAATTTAAGCCTTAAAATGAACAAATCAATATTCATGTAAAAATAGAAATTATAAAAAAGGTTTTAGTGCATACAACAGCAGAATAGGCACTTACACACTCATGAGAAGTCTTTATAAAATAAAGGGAAAGAAAGCTAGAGAATGCAGGCAAACTGTAGCAGGCAAGTCAGTTTCTGCACACACATCTCACCAATAAAACCATGGGATGTTTCTTTTGTATCATACACGTATCTTGATAAAATATATTGTATGTGTTGTATACATACTATGGCTAAAGATGCACAGGGCCAGTAAGGTGTGGTTTATTTTTTATTACAACCAAACTGAAGAAATTAATTGTTTATTTTTTCCAACATAATAAAATATAATTGTCATTTAATTAAACGCATTTAAATGTTATAACTGCAAATGAAGTCTTTATCTGGAAAGATGCGCTTGACAGAAAATAGTCTTGTGTTATTATTTTCTAATGCAATATAACATTTTTATTTGACTACAAATGCAAGAACTCGCATGGCCAACTGGAAAATGTCTTTTAGTGCTACCTCAGAACTATATAAAAGCTCTGGTTTTTGATATTTTGTGAAAGAAAGTTTTTGAATTAGAGTTTTTCTGTAGCTGCCAAAAACCTTTCAGGGCTGAAAAGAAACTTGTGTTTCCAGCAGAAGCCTCTCTGAGTACTGCAGAACACACAGGGTTCCTTGAGTGACAGCGATTTCACCCAGAACCATTGATCGTCCTAAGAAGTTATTCAAAGACTGTATCGAGGCCATTAAAATACTTGTTTTAAAGAGAGACACCTCTCTTGTCTAGGTTATTAGTCGTTTCGGTATTAGACGGAGGCTGAATGAAGCTCTACCCAGCAGGCAAGATTTCTTACCGACTTTAAGAGCAGAAAAGTTGAAATGATGCAACCAAACTCTTACATGATCAGCGGCCCCAAAAGTAAAATTTGATGATAAATAGAAAGACACGCAGGGTTTCTGTTCCTGTAGCTCAACCGGTAAAATGCTGCGCTGACAACGGCAAGGTCATTTGTTTGAATCCCAGGTAACTCATAAAGCATGTACCTTGAATGCACCGTAAGTCACTTTGGATAAAAGCATCTGCTGAATACATAAACGTAAATGTATGTTGTTCCGGGCCATATCTGTGGGGTGTGATGGTAATACAGCAGTTCTCTAGCGTTAAGTGCAATCTTCAATCACAGCAGGAGCGCTTGACAGACATCACTGTCTGTTTCTCTGAAGAAGGATAAAACAGTGGAAAAGGAAAACAAGGGATGAATCAAGAGAAATGCATCCCCGCTTTGCCAAAGCGATTTTACGCTCCTGTAGAACTATCGCTGCACTTACGCTGTGTTTATATGTGATGAAATGATGGTATTCGAGCATGGATTTCATCTATCCATCAGAACATTTGTAGTGTGTTTCTCACAGTTGATCTGTGTAAAAATAACAAATGCGTTATATGTTAAGGAAGAAAAGAAAATGCTACTTGAAAGCTGCCTTGCATAAGAAATTGTCAGGATGCACATACTTCTGCCTGTGATTTTTTTTTTTTCTTTATTGGTGAAATTGTTGTGGAAATGCAACAAACATTTTATGTATGAACAGCTTTTTAGATTTTCACTTTTTAATACACCCTGACTTATTGGTTATAATTATTATGCTGAAATTATTGGAATTGTTTCAAGGGTCCTGGAGATCTGCTACTATTATAGCTGGTCTCATAGATCAGTACATAGAGAAATTTATTTTTATATAAGATCCTGAAAAAACTCTTTTGAGAGTCTTTTGGTATTTTTGTTTGACTGAATATGTATGTATTTTTAATATTTATACTGAAATATTATTATTATCAAACAAATATGACACTGCAACACTGTAAATATTTCACTGTAACATTTAGTGTGTTTGTGTGTGTGTGTCTAGTTAGGAAAATGCTTGGAAACATCAAGAAAATTGTTAAACATATTAAATTAAAGGAATAATTTGTCCAAAAATTAACATTCTTTCATTGTTTACTCACCGTAATTTATTTCTTCTGCAAAACACAAAAAATGATATTTTTTATATTGGCTTTTATTGTGTGCACACAAAACCACTCAGAGATTTCTCAAAATATATTTTGTGTGGTCAGAAGATAAGTCGTATTCATGTTTTGAGTGGCATGAAGGTAAATAAATGATGGCAGAATTTTTATTTTTGGGTAAACTTTATTTTTGGGTGAAAACTCAACCAGTAAATTCCCAATGATGCTATGAATATACTGATATTGTATGCATTAGTATCCATCCAAACAAACAAAAATGTATATGTACTAAAACTGCATTTTATGTTTGAATACCAGTGAGACCTAATGTGATTAAAAGGGTAAAAAAGGGGGGTGACTACCAAGAACATATCAAAACTTTCAGCGTGTTCATATTTTCTGTAACCCCACCTTTGTTTTTCTATATATATTTTAAGAATTGGAAGAAATTCAGAAGAACATTGTGTGTTTGTGGCTGTTAGGACCTGTAACCGCGCACCCACTGTCTGACCGCTGCATCAGTGAACGAGGGCACATTTGACGATTAGCTCTGCCTACGGCTTTTTAGAGGAGAAAAACTGTCTTTTAAACACACCCTGCTGGAGCTGCCAGGTTTGAATGATGGATAGTTGCTAGACCTTTTTGGTTGTGTATTAAGCGCTCCGTGTTGGCACTGCACACCCTGTTGGAGCTGTGAATTGGAGGTTGATGAATGGTTAAAGGTCTTGTAGCTCCATCTATCAAGGGATTAGCATTGACCTGCGAGACGTCTTTGCTGGCCTCTGGGCTCCTGCGCCACAACAAATGGCTACATTAGCATAGATAGAGACCACAGGCTTTTCAGAGCCCAGAGCGGTAATATATTTTTATCCCTCTGTGGGAATTTAAAATTTATTATATTATTTTTTAGGCGAGAGGATGTGCACAACAGATATTGGCTGAGAATGTTGTGCGTCTATTGTGTGCGTGTGTGTATTGGTTAATGCGCCACTCGAGTCAGTTGTCTGCGCTGATTATGCTACGTTTCCTTGAAGTGGAAGCGAGCGCGTGCGGAATCAGGTTGATGCGTTAATGTGCGGTGCATTATTTCATGCTGATGTCCCGAAGTGCTCTGTGCCAAACGGTTATGAATCATCATCTGGATTCTAATGGCTTTGAGGAGGACCTCCATGAACCCATTTGACATTCATTAGGGGTCTGAAGTGTTTGACGGGGGAAGAACTGCATATGTACAATATTTGAGTCTAAATTTTGAACCTTTTTTCAATTTGTTCATAGTGATAGAGAAGAAATGACGCAAAATTCCAACATAGTTAATGCAGAATGGGTTTGTAAAATAATGTAAGCTGGATTGAAGCTTTCAGAGAACTGCATATATGCAAATTTATAATGCAATATCCAAAAAAATAAATATTTTTTGTGTCCTTTTGTGCTAGAGGAGATGTAATCAGAAAATGGCAAGCCGATGTTTGAAGGCACATGCCGCTATCATTTCATTTCCACATTACATAAAGATTGTTATTATTTGTGCTCCATGATGACTTTTTCTCAGATCAAATAAACTTGCCGTTTTTATCGTGGCCTCCTAACATGCAACGTATTTACTTGCTACAGAAGGTTTATTATTTTCAACCCTGCTTTCCCGATGCCCTACATTTTATGCAGAAACCAAAGGTACCGTCTATTTCCGTTTTTTTTTTTTTTTTTTACAAATTTTAAGAAAAGCAGGTATTAGTAGAAACCTCAGTGCTGTGGTATATATAGTGCTGGTGAATAAGAGCTTCTAATTTTCTATCCTCCCTCGTGATTGGCACTGATTTGTTCCATTTGAAACAGGCCTGGTGAAGAGGGAGGCATGAATGTCTCGCTATAGAGATGTGGCTAAAGAGAGTCTGTGTTGGTGTTGATCGCCCGAGCACGAGGTAGCGTGATTGCTGATGATTGCTCAGGGTTTTAATTATGGAAATCATGAGCTCCTAAAAGTGCTCAAGGCTAATGGCGAAAGTCATAAAAACGGTAAATCGAATTTTGTTTTGCGCTACACACCTCTGAACAATTACGTAAAATGTTTTGCGATCACTTGTGGTAGTAAACGATATAATGGTACGTAGTCGCAGTGCAATTATTGTTGCGTTTGCAATCAGAGAGCATTTTGCGGGTTTGGTGTATCGGTGTTTGTGGTGAAAGTAATTACCTTCTTGAATTGCATGATATTTTCGGGTTCACACTGTGACATAGCAACTAAACATTCTGTTAATCAAATGAAACTGTGTGTGTATTATATTTTACAATATTTTTGCTTTAAGATACTTGTTTGTTGTGGAAAACTATTTCTAAAAATGTGGTCTTTCTTTAACTGCTCAGATCTGCTGAGATTCATTAACTGTCATATCACAAAATTCATAACCGCCACCTACTTGTCGTCTTTAATTTTTTTACATTCTGTTTATTAAATTACCATGTGTGGATGCTTTTTGTTCCATTTAACCACATTCCTAACACAAAAGACTCATAATAGCATCCCATTCTCCTAAAAATATAATTTCCTCCTGTATTGCTAAGGTCAGAAAGGCTCTTGAATCTGAACGTGCATATGTGACACAGGCAGGCTTTTTTAACAAACCATATCCACACAAAGTCTTTAGGGCTTGAGATGTGCAATGATGCTCTTTTTGCCTGTCTTGAGCTGTCACAGTCCATGCAAAAAAATCAGACGGTCTGTTATAATCCTTCCAATGATGGTGAATTATTGAAAGGTTTGTTTTCGTTGAGTGAGAATGGGTGAGCTTTTAACTTACTGTGTCCGTTCGTCTTCTGTATGGTAACTAAGGGATGCTACACAAACACAAGAAGGAATTATGTTCCAGGGAAGAGTTAAGAGAAAAAAGCTGGTGTGGTGGATTGGGGGCAGATAATGAAATGAGAGCGTCTCGCCAGCCAGCAGCCAGTCTGAAGATTAACACGAGACTGGTGACAGAAAGAAAACATGAAGAATTTAGAGGCTGTACAAGTGGGGGGGTCTCACGGTTTTAATCTATGTGCTTTGTATCTCAAAGCTAGAGGAGTCCGTCCTCCTGCCTCGATTTATTATGAAAGTTCTTTTTGTTTGAATTTCAGTTTTTGATAGATATCAAAGGCAATCCAGCTGCAGTGACTGCATATTCACTATGAGTTCTGAAACATAAATATATATTGCAAAAGTATTGCTAAAATGTGTTATACTGATTTGTAATGTAAAACATGGAGCATTAATGCTTGCCTATTTACTCGTACAGCTGTTTCTTTTCATGCTGTATTCTTGTGGTTAGATATATTCATCTTTATTGAAAAGCAATTAAATATGTGGCAGAGGGTGTCGGCGTAGACTCATGTGTCCTTTGAACTTTTCAGTTGAAATCATTACTAAGGTATTCCTTAAAGTCATGCCAGAATGATCTTTATTACAAGATAGTGAAAAACACTGCGAAGTTGGATTTACCAACAGGAACCCTGTGTATCCGACCAATGGCAGACTGAGAGTGAAAAGTATTTAAAATGGACATTTTTTTTTACATTTATACCTTTACAAATTATGTTTGTACATATTTTCTACTGTATAGCTCTAAAATGAGAGAATACCACTTTTATAAGGCAACAGGCTTGTGCAACAAAAATATGTTTGTCTTCGTCACTGATAGCACAAAAACATCAATTATGCACCTTATTTTTGTGTGAGTGCTATAAGAGAAAATTACCAAACACCACTTTATTTTGAAACTGCACCTGAATTATTTTAAGGTCGGGGCAGGGGTGGTACTTTGCACATCAATATTTATTTGAATGTATTTGCCATTTAGGTATCATAAAACAAATAAACAGTATGTAGACAATATTACACTGTACATATCCATTTATAAGCCAGACATAAAATGCAATGGAAAACTAAATGTTTAAAGATTCCTGGTTTAGGTTACTGTTCCAGGCTACATGGCAATTATTTCCAACAATGTCTATTAAAACCCTCAGCATTATGTTCTCAAAGGCTATTGCGATTTGCTTTCCCTCACTGTCCCAGTTCCATGGCAAGTGCTCAGGTGTAGCTGTGAATGGCACCATGTAATTGTGTGAAGAAAAACAGAATGAAGATGGTAGTTTGGGCCTGCGGGGTGTTTAACTGTTGATCTGTGGGTATTCTCTATTCACTCACCAGTTGACTGATAGGACACATTACAGCCCATTCTGTTCGTAGTAAATGTGCGGTTGTCAAGCCAACAACATTTTGTCTTGTATATAGTGAATTGTGAGGGAACAACTGAAGTATGTAGAGGAATGGGTCGCTGCGGGCGCCGTGCGGTTCAATCCAGGATAAAAAAGCAGGAGCTGAAGAGAAAATTCTTCAGCTTCTTTAGTTTTCTTTATGAAAGGCTGAGATTCAGGGCTGTGACACTGAGAAGAATTACAGTATCGCACACAAAAGAGCATCTTTTTTTGGTTAATGAATGTGACGTTTGAGTCATTTCCTTTATACTCTGACTTTTCTGAGTTTAACACATGGATTATCGGTCAGAACGCATTAACACGCCTTATTATGACTTCTCAGCGAGATCTGCTAACCCGAACAAATCACTCTGGATATGCTGGAGATTTTCACATCTCTAGACGTTAGGGAACCCAGTGTTAATAACAACAATGAAACAGAGAAGAGAATACAATTAAGACTGTGGCTTAGCTAGAGCTGAAATTGGCTCGTACTGAGTCTTCCTGCCATTTAATCAGTCGGCGTGGAGGGAGCTATGACATGCTCGCATAAAATTTTCCATGCAGGAAAATCTGAGGCAAAATCATTTCTTTGCTGATTGACACTTGAGCTTTGTGACACCATTTCTGCACCTTTACCTGCATTTCAATGCTTTCCAGCGGCTTTGCCTGGTGTTGACACCCCCAACTGACATGGGCGTCTAATGCCTGTCTCCCTCATACCGAAGTTTGCAACATCGCCGGAGCTGAGAAAATGACATTAAATCCTTGAGGGGAAGACCCAGCTTGCTGTAGTCTTGTCAGGGATTGTCATGACAAAGTGCAATGCCTCGGAGAGGCCTCCACTGAGAATGTTGAAAGTATCCAAGGAGTTCTCTTTTACACTCGCTCTACACCTCTCCATGTGCATTTGTCTGCTAGATAATTACCCCTGCTTTTAACAGAAAGCTTATCCTCATTTTATCAAACACAAACACATATGAAATGGCATACGTGGGTCTTCTGTATCTTCCGTAATTTATAACTGTCTTTATTGCGGTGAATATGTTTTTTAATTTCACAATTTGTGTTTGATAACCTAGCAGTACCAGGATGGAATTACAGATTTGTAATTCTATTAGTATCTCTGTCAGTGTATAATTAGTTTTGCAGATTTTACTATCTATATTTGCTGGGGTAAGGGGTCTCCAGAATGCAAAAAAATTAGAGCAGCATCAGATCTTCATTTAACAGCATTTGAGCTTACACTTGAATGCAGTTTTACATTTCATTTGTGTCCGCCTCGCTTGCTATGCATGTATGTATGCATTCTTTATTTTCTCCCATCTTGGCCCTAACAATTGAAAATAAATTAACATTCCAGCTCTTTTATGTTTTCCTTCTTTAAGCCTGTCAAGAATACTTTGAGGCGAACCCTGAGAGGTCAAGCAACACTCACTGGCTGTCAATCTTTCTGTGTGACCCGCCCGCCCTTTTCTTTTGCTCTTCCATTCCCATTCATTCAATTTCTCTGTCTTACAAACTCCTTGGCTATTCTTCCAGCGGTCGCCTCCCCAGCCTCCGAAAGGAAGCTGGGATTGCTCTGATGAATCTCACATTCACAAACAGACCCATATTTAACATTAGGGTTTTCCTGGCCTCCGTTTTTTTCCCACCCATTCTTTTTAATTATAATTTAATTGCCCTCTTTCCACTCGGATAACATGGGAAAGTTGTAGTGCACACTAATTTTTACCCTTTTGCTATAATGATGACATTTTGTCTAGATGACTAGAGGAGATTTGTTAGGAGATATTTCTGTTATCTTGATAAACAATACAAATTTTAGAAAAATAAATAGCTCTTTTTCAAAATGGATCATATTTTACCATGTGGATCCTAAAAATGATGCATTACCATCATTTAGTGACTTTGTATACATACAATGCTTAATTATCAAAAAACTACACTTTTGGTGTAAATTTGAACTCAGAGCTGACATTTAGTTCTCTCATGGAAATTAACACTTGTAATTAAACGGTTAATACAGATGGTTTCAGTTATTTCACTGATGTGATAGCAAAAAACCTTGTTTCTGATCTCTGCCGTTGCAAAAATATGACACGTCAGTAAGGAGTGGCGCAACACATTCTAATGCTAATCGCTTAATCCTTTTATTTCAAGTCGGAACAAATCCAGTCCGAAATCTGCCAAACAAAATGGTGTTTAGGGTGATAATAATGGTTGGCTCCTGCGATTAAGCCTCCAGACATAAAGCGAACATGTTTCTCAGCAGGGTGAGAGTTTCAGCACTCTAATGAAGAGAAATAAACCATGTCGGGCAGAAGGTGCAGTCCCTCACATTTCGTGAGCCCCCCATCCCCCCAAACACTCCTCCACGCCTTCCGTCTGCCAGGATCAGCGTCTCGTCGAACTCAGCGGGGTGCAAGATTATCTAGCCGGTTATATCCATGATCGGCGATTGCCGAAGTACAGATCAACGGCACCCTTGGCCACACTCAAAACACCCTGCTTGGAGATTGGCACCGCAGGGTATTTGGAATGCTGATCCCATCATGCAATGCACTAAGTGATTTTCCTACCTGAATGCACAGTCAGCAATAATGCCGATTACATTTATTTAATCAAGCTTTGATTAGCTTAATTATGTGTATTAGCGTGAAGCGAAAACTGTTCTGCCTAAACCCTCTGTGTGTGCATTGAAGTTAGTCTTGGGGCAAATGTGTGTCAAATGTGCCCCCTGCTAATTATTTGTCAATAAATGTGCTTGGACAAGTGTTGGAGTGTCTGACTTCAAAGATGTGTTCCTTCAAACAACATTTCTTCTGTCTACAGCTTTAGCGTTGTGCAACGCTCTCTTTCGTCCTTGTTCTACGCCAGTGCCTGAATTTAAATGCATGTGAAAAGAAAAAGAACATTTCCTGCAGCTGGATCCGTAATGAAACTTAATTAAATTCTGTCTGCTGTATGCTGCGTTTTGTTCGAACTTTTTCTTCTTCTCTTTTCATCAGCGTTACTGGAGCTCTGAGAACAGCGTAATGTTCATATTTAGGTTCATTATAAAATAATCACGCTGCTTGATGATGACGAACCGCGCAGAGGCTTTGGTGAAGCACACTTCAAAGTGTGAAGTTCCGCAGGCTATGCGGATGAGTCAAAACCACAAACTACCTGTGCTGTATGTGCAGAGCCGATGCATTACGGGGGATGGAGGAGGAGGGGCAGTGATTTTTTTTTTCTTGGAGATGAAAGTATTATTTAGTTTGTGGGTGGATGTTTGTGTGTGCATGTGCACATGTGCATGTCAGTGGGTATGGATTCGTGGGCAAAGTGAGCATGACATGTCATTCGTCTTCAGCGTTTGACATTGTGTTATAATGAGCTTGGGCTCCCTGGGGTCTCAAATAGTAACCTTTTCCAAAGCAGACAAAGCAGTCTGAATGTGTTCGTCCCACCCCCGTGAGATAACGGGGAAACAAAAGCAAACACACACAAACATACACACACAAAAGAGAGGTGTTTTTTTAATAGTTTACCGACTAAACCAGTTGCCAGAGTAATTATTATCTACCGCAGGGTGGATGGAGGGGAAGTGAGATGAGGGGAGCGATTTGCCTGTAATCTTAGTAAACAGTGAAATTACAAGCACAAGCCCAGGCGTGTGAATTCCACTCACAGGTCCAAAGATAGATTCAGTCTTTCCCCAAAATCCATCGGGCATCCTGATAAAAGACTTGAACAGTGTTAATGTGGCACATTGAGGTTTGTGGAGATGTGCTACAGCTTTGGCAAAATATTTTGGCCAAGCGAGACTCAATGAGAAAACCCTTTTAGCAGCACCAAATTATACAGTACGCTTTTAAAAACAATGCTTTTTGAAAGTAGCCTTTTTAATTTGGAACACCAAAGCTTACTGATCTTTTTAGTTGTGAGTGTGTACTTGAAACTCAAATTAGCTTACAAAAAAAGCTTACAAAAACCTTTTTACCATGGGAAACAATTCCACAGACATGCATTGTAGAAGGGATCTGAGCCATGTCTGGATGTCAGAATATCACAGAGATACGAAGGTGGACTCTGTTGACTTGGGCTAGTAAGCCTGCATAGCAACACCCTAGAAACTCCACAACAACTATTTGGAACACCATAGCAACCACATTGTATTAGCATGGCAACATTCTCTCCAGAAGAAAAATCTGGGTTTAATTCATTAATTAATTAATTTAATGGGAGTCCTGAAACAGAATTTGATTTTGATCGATTTTATTTGCTTTATTTGGTGTACTTTAAGAAAAAGACATGAATTTGACATTCCACTGTGACATTCCACAAGTTAGATGGTGTTCTTTGATTCATGCAGATCAATGTCTAAACTCACCAGCAATCCTGCTGTTGGAAAGAAAATCAGGGCTTAACTTTTGTCAAAGAATCGGCATGCTGTAAGTTCAAATGTAACTGTGCAAAGAAATCACTGTATGTGTTTTTATTACCTAATAATGCCTACAAAATTTACTAGTACTGTGTTATTGTTATATTATTTTTCACAATCCCTGTTTTTCACGTTGCTAACAAAATGTCCTTTCACGTGTCTTTTCAGATGGAAGATGATTGGTGAATCTATGAGAACAACAGATCGCTGACGTTGTGGCCTGAATACCTTTTTATTCCCCTTTAAAGTCTAAACTATCGTCCAGCATCTGGAGCCTGTCATTAACTGCGATGGCTACTTCACTGTGCAGATGTCCTTTCGTGCATGGACTTCTGTTAACTGTGATCTTTTTACAATGTTCAGAAGGTAAGAGCATCTATTTTTTGCAGCGTTTCTGAATATGGACTGCTCATAAAGTGACATCCCTGAAATATTGGGAGATTTAATACGTAACGTGTTTAGTGAATGTGGAACACTTTTCTTATGCGTGTTGGTGTGTTTGCGAATTCAATTAGTTGTGCTTTGATTCTGCATGTTATTTCACAGTCCCACACTTCTCCTGCGGGCAAGAGCAGTAAAATCTTGTTTAGGATGAGCGATGTGATGTTATGCCACTTGAAAGCATTTGAAACATTGGCTGGTTGCCAAAATGATGATAAAGCAAAATCAATATTTGACAATCGTCTTGATTTTTTTTCCAGTGACTATTTAGTTTTGATTAGCATGTACAATAATAATTACATGTGTTGTTGCTGAGTGAGCCTTCCACACCCCATCAAAACTACGTATCTTGGCATCTGGATAATCTGGATTGGATAATCATCATCATCATCATCTTTTTTTGTTTTGCTTTTTAGAAGAAAGTTGATTTAATCACACATTTGAGTGCCAAACATTAATTATACAAAAGCAGAAAAACACATTTTGACTATGTTAATTAGTTTTTCCATTTTAGTTTGTTTTATTTTACATTTACAAAATTTTGTGAGGCTTAAACCCAAAAGTATAAATTTTGTTATGTGTGCGCACTGTGTGTGCAGAGCTTGGGTTAACATCTAATATTTGTGTTGTTGGCATTGTCTTTTATGCAAGTAGATTTTTTTGATGCAAAGACTCTTGGCTCAATAAATGATCATTCATCATTCTTTCAGTAGAGTAATGAGTGTAGATTACTATGAAAATATCTCATCCATCTACAAGTCATTTAGCATTACCCAAAACACTTCTGGAGCAAAAAACAAACCACCCATCCAAGGAGCTCCTCACAAAACAATCCGCTCAGTTATTTGTCTTCCGCTGCATCTAATGAAGGATAATCATACGAAAACATTCAACAAACGCTTTACAACCTAATATAATTCCAGAGTTTTCCATTTGTTTTTCCTTACATTTCTGAATCTTCAGATCTCATAACATTTAAATGAAAAACAAATAACAAATTCTTTCAAAATTGCTTTAGTAATCCGTCTTGTTTGCAGATTTCTGGTGAAATGTAGATTAGTTTGTTTGACTTTGTTAATTAGTAGCTAAATGTTTATTTTCTGAAAATGTATTAATTAGTTTACAAGTTAAACCTGTTTATTGCCCAAATGGCTCTTTTTTTTTTAACTTGAAAACACTTTTAGTTGTAACAAAAGAAAGGAAAGTTAACATGCCATTGACCATGTGAGCTTTTTTGCCCGAGAAGTTAGTTTTTCTTGATTCCATTGAGGCGTGACATTTGCGATCATGCTGAGATAACATGGATCAAAAGAGGACTTTTGATTGCGAACTTCATACCAGCTCACTTGACTACATGGGTTATTAAAGCGAAAGGTTAACATACCAAAAACTTAAAAAACATATTTAAATTATTTCATTTAATGCCCTTTTGTGCTTCTTTCTCATCAGCATATCCATATATCCCATATGAGATCTCTTTAGTGTCTAAATTATTTCTTTAAGACATCAATCTTAAATCAGGAGCAAAAGAAAGTGTTTGTGTATGTCTCATCTGAGTTGCAGATGTTTCTCCTGAGAAAAGCGTAAATCTCAATGTCTCTATTACAGTATCAGAAAAGAGCTCAACAATGTCATATACTGAGCTCTGATTTTTGAAGTCTGCAATTAAAAGGTCAATATTATTGAAGATTTTAATTTGAACCAAATCCAGATTATTTGACATATACAATCATAATACTCTTTGAATGAACAAATGCAATTGTTTAAACAGACTCAGCTGTGAAAGAACCTAGGCAATAACATTTCCTTTTGGGTAGACATGAGTTACAATTAAACAGTAAAATGTAGCTGTATTTGACTACAGCATATACTCCATACACATGTTGAGTTGCAGTAATAGATGTAATTACAATGTTTAAAGCACAGTATATATGGAACAGTCTTTTTACATGTTTTAAATGTGCCATAGTTGGGCTAAACCAGCTGTTGAAAGTAAATTGAGTGATGTCGTTTTAGACACGGCTGAGAGAGAGAGACCGTGAATGATCTGTCATCACAGTGTAGATGGAATCATTGTTTTGAGAATATGTGTCTCACAGAGAAACTGCTTGTTAGTATTTCTCTATGAGTTTGAGATTTATAGAGACAGGACATGTTTAAAGAATTGGAAATCATCATAGTAGTAGGCTAAATCTCAGTTCATCCTTGCATTTATGACAGAAGTATTTCTTATTTTTATTAATGTGTTTAATGCATTAAAAAGCACACAAGCACACATGCCGAAAAACAATTGTGCTGTGGTGCTTGTGGGTGATTCTCTCTGAATCTGAAAATGTTCATTACATCCCATTAGCAAAAGAAAAGAAAGAAAATTAAATAATATATTTTTTATAAAGAAAATAAAGGCTAGTTGTGGGACCATTATTCTCTTTTGCTTGGCAGTATTGTTTTCATTCAGCTGTTGTTAGGCTTCTATAATGGAAAAAATCTCTCTCGTTGTTATAATAAAGAAATGTGGCAGAGATTGTGTGAATATTAAATAAGAAGATAAAATAAGCTTAATTTATTTTACAACATATAATTTTAAAATTTTCCTTTTGGTTTTGGTGTGAAATATGACATAACTTTTTTTACTGTGTATTTCAATCTCACTGCTGCGTGATTTAGATCCGTTTCACACATCTTAAACTATGAGTAAAAGTAGCAGAAGACAAAATAAAAATAAAGGTTTTTAATCAGATTACTATTAACACATTTATCACAGAATCCAGTTTATATAGACAGCCCACTAAATTTGTAGTTTTGAAAATTTAAAGTCTGAGAAAGTATGCACATGGTATATTTGGGTGGTATTTCACTTATATCTTCTGATCGCTCCTGAAACATCCACTCTGTCAAACACGTTTATGCTCGGTTTGTCTTAGTTTTATTTTAGCTTTTGGTAGCTCACCTGTGATTCATTGGGGTATGTGACATGACGATCATGAATTATCGCTGCATTGCAATGGGAGAAGCAATGGATGCACCAGTGTGCCAACAACAAGAACGCCAAAGATATGATTTATACATCTTACACGCTATTCTACCTCAATGCCAGTCATCCATGAAACAAGAAAAGCTTTATCTCCAGCCACGAAAGACGGACCAGGAGGAATGTGTGTCAAAACAACGTGCTGTTGCTTTTACAATCTGGATTTTATTGTATCACAGTAAACTCATTCATATTGATTCTACAGAAACGTCTTGCTTGTCAGGGGTCTTTTTTCGGTGGGGGTTTCAATATCCACGAATATCACCATCTATTAACGTCCCGTTTATCTTGGCAAATGGGGATGATTTATTTTCTCCCAGATGAGACGTGTGTTTTTGTTCAACTACCTACCCTAAAACGCTACACTGTGAGCTTTCTGAGTTGATTTTTCCGAAATCTGCAAAAGATTGAAATATTGCAAAGAAATAAGCAAAACTATGATCACATACATGATTTTTGTATCTTTATTTAAATCCTAATTTTTGTCAGTTTTCAGTATATGGGACCGCTTATGCTATGGTTTCAACAGCATCTCCAGACCGGTCTGGCCACGTATCCGACACCCAACAAACTTATAATTAAACCTCATTCAACCACTAAATTATCACATTACAAGTAAATAGAAGTGCAGTATTTGTCTCTTTTAATAAGGTCGCACTTACAGGTCAAATTTAGAGTTGAAAATGCCCAAAGAATATAAACTATTGATGATGCAATTCGGTGTAAACAACTTTACAGTGTTGGCTGAAAGAACTAGGCTGAAAAGAGGAAATTGAAAGGAAGCATTTTTTCTCTCAGTCTCAAGACACAGAAATGCATATTTCGACCAGGCAGATGGCAGATTTAACAGCCTGCAGCTGTCTTCTCCACTGGCTGTCTGAGCTTCCCTCGTTTACTGTCCATTTACATCTGATTGTAAAACGTCCCTGTTTTTTATGTGGCGATCACGAACAGGTGCCGCTTCTAATGGGGTGGGAGCTGCGGCTCTTGACATTTTGATTTTAGTGACTAAGAAAGCTTTAAATCAACGTTTCTGACAGCACTATATAACGGTAAGCACTTTTAGCCTCTGGTGTACGAGCTGCGTGTTCCACGTCTACCGGCTCCCTTAGGTTATCCAGTCAATTGGACTCTTCAAACATCTCTGGAGAGAGAGATTACATTTTGTGTGATGCTTCTCAGCTGTGTCCGTTTGTAGATAAAGCTTAGGACAGGAGGTGGATATGAAAGAATGCTCTTTTCCCTAATATAAGCTCTCCGAGGCGTCTCGCATTCCACGGTCGACGCGCTTGACAGGTGTTCTGAATGAACGATACGCTTAATCTCAGGAAAGAATTTTTCACGTTTAATCCAGTTGTCAGGGCTGGCATTCGACAATCGAAGATATTTACACAACGCTAAGGCTGTCTCCATGAGAGACGAGATTCTTGATTGCAAAACATCTGTTTTTTGGTTTGTTCACGCGATCAGTGGCAGCATTTGTTTGTTGATGTCATACTGAGAAACGCTCAGGATAGTCATGTTATTGACTGCAGATCTGCAGAAATGACATGAGCAAGAATACTATTTGAGCACTTTTTTTGTAGTGGAAATTATTTTTATTGCAGATTTATGTGAATTTTGTGTGGATACACCACTTTAAAGATAGATAATTGACTTCGTATATGCTCTGTTAATAGACTTTCTTAATAACCTAACCCTTTCATTTTTTACAAGATTTCTTTTTATTTCTCAAAATACATTTACTATTGCCTGCTATAAGTCATTACATTTAGAATGTTTTAGAGAAAATCCTTATTAATTATTATTAAGTCAAGTACCAAATGCAAACAATCAAATTCAGTTTGATTGAGTGGAGCTTGTTAAGACCAGCAAACACACAGCGGTGAATATTCATTTTCTTTTGCAAACTCAAGGTGACATTTGTCACTAATTTGTACCACTTACATTACATTAATTGTAAACTTTTCAAAATGTGTACCACAAAATTATTTTGCAGTCAAAAAACAGCCTGTTGCAGGTATTGCTACTCTCGAACCACAGGAAATTCAAATTAAAAGGCATTTTTACTTAAAAAATAAAAATTCTTTAGACATGTATTGAGTGTCAGTCCAGTCCAAACCTGTATGAATTTCTTTAGTTTTTCACCCAATGACTGAACACAGAACCTTTGAGACATTTCTCAAAATATCTTCTTTTGTCTCCCACAAAAGAAAGAGTCATATAAAGGTTTTAAAAGACATGACGGTGAATAAATAGTGACAAAAATTACATTTTTGGGTGAACTATGCCTTTACCAACTGCAGAAATGCTGGTCTTGTTCAATGTTTACTGTCAGCACTTGACCCATCTGGCGTTTTGTCACATTGGGCAGAAGACTGATGGAAGGGGTGGACTGCAAGTGAGACCTAGACATTTTGAAGAATTGCTAAAGGCCTACCGGTGTTGAGGTGGGAGGGTTCAGACAAGGTCAGTGATCTTAATTGAAGAAAGAAAGGCCAACTATGTTCTTGAACATAATGGGGTCTCTTTCGTGGGCAGAACGTGGCTGGATTGTGTTAGCCCTCCCCTAGCGTTGAAGAGAATCAGTAAGGGACCCATTCAGAGCCACAGTACATTGCGTTGGTGTGAAAGTGACGGTTAAATCCCAGCTCAGTCTCAGCAGTCGTCTAGTTGACAGTAACACCGGTCCGGGCACTTCTAACATGCCCAGATTCACAGTCCCTGTGTTTGCGACACGTTCAGGAGCAGAAGAAAACACACTTTCTGCTGAAGGTGATTGTGATGGAGACATTCTATCATTGACACCACCACTTATATTGTGCACACTGTCGGCCTGTTTTTATTTGGTGGAAGCTGAATGGAAGGAAAAGAGAGTGTCGCTCTCTTAAAGGAACAGTTCACCCAATTATCAAAATTCTGTCACGATTTTCTTGCCCTTATATTGTTCCAAAGGTAAATAACTTACTTTCTTGGGACATAAATGAGTTATTTTTAAACAATTTACTATTTAATAAATTATGTCGGATGCCAAATTATGTCGGATGCCATTTGTCCATACAAATGGTCCAAGTTATCAAAATGGTGTGTGCTGTTTGGTAATGACAAATTCATAGTTCCAGGCAAAATTATCATTTTTTAATACACTTTCACCAAAGTCAAACTTCAGTTTTCCTTATCATTTTAAGTGATTAAGGGATAATTAAAAAAGTCCACATTTAGTCCACAGACTAATGTATTTTAACTACAGGAAGCCTGAACAATTAGTTTTAAAGCCATCTCATTTCCTGGAACACGTCCAATAATTGTAAATTCTACCCTGGTTTTATAAGCCTTATTATAGATTACCTCTGTAATCCTCTCAGGATTATGACTATATGCTTCAATTTGATTCAGCTCTCTGCAGGAAAACACTCACTGACAGTGATTATTTTAAAGCAGCCAATTCAGTCTTGTGCATCAAACAGCCTGATTGGAGAAACTTTTGACGTCAACTTCATGCTTGTTAAGGTTTCTTCTCACCGCTCGCAGGTATGTAGATGAGATGTGTGCATCTGTAATGCATAGTAAACATACACATCATAAAAAGCAGAATCATTTGTATTGTTTAAAGTGAATGTTATATGAAAAAATTAATCTACTTTTCAAATATTTATTTGTTTAATTTATTAATTTATTTGTTATATTGGCCAGGTGGATATTTTACTATTTATTATCACTACCCAATAACTGACAAACAAAAATAATAATACAGAAATAAATACATTTAAAAAATAAATAAATGTAAAAATAAAAAACAATAATTTATTAAAAATAAATGTCAAACTACATCCTATATCACTGACTACATTTGACACCTTTAAGCGAACCAGGAAAAAGCGAAAATCCTTTTTCTGATTTGTGAGGCCTGAACGTCGTGCACAGCATGCAGTCATTCTCCGGCAGTCTTGAGGGGAAAATAGGTGGGGGAGATCTACAGTAGCTATATGAAGTGGAGGAAAGGGTTTTGTCCTGAATACAAATTGCTGTCCCGGAACTTGAAATAAGGCCATTGTTAGTGACACGTAAGCGTGGTTGGGTGAAGATCAGACTGGAATAAATGGACTCTCAGAGAGACCTCAGAGTTTTGCTGCTTTCGAATGCAAATATGGCAGGCTGGAGTTATCAATAGCAAACCTCTGAAGGTTGGTTTTGTCTGTTGGGATTTATTGCTACCCTCCACTTTCTTAAGTAGCTTGCCAGTGCTCTGCACATTTCTTTGCACACATTACTGCAGGCATTTCATTTCTTAGTGCTAAAAGACACACTGATGCCATGCTGAATATGAAATCAATGTTTACTTTCATGTAAACATGAAACAGTATTTCATAATGTGATGCGTTTCCAAATAAAACATGATTTATAAGAAAAAAAGTAGGACAGAACTTTATATTTTTATCAAAAATGTATGTATCAATGTGAAGACTGATCTGATTGAGAGTTTGCTGTGACTAAACAACAGTTGGGCCATTGTTTATTTTCTTCTTACTTATTTAACACATTCATGCTTCTATAGCTGGTGATAACCGGTTATTCAACACACAAGTTGGGGGAAAGGGCAATTTTACCATCTCCAGTTCACCTAATTGTGCGTGTCTTTGGACTGTGGGAGTAAACTGGAATAGCCAGGGGAAACCCACACTGATAACTCCCCACAGAAATTATCCTTTGCACCGTAGGTGCTGTCAGACGAAGGGGAAATGATGCATCAAATGCAGAACAAGTTTAATACCCATTTTAATTAGACAAGTATTAAGACTTTTTTATAAATTATGTGAACTAATAAGTCATAGACAAAACCACTAGGAACCATGTATTAATCAAGTAAATAAAGTTAACACTGCTAGCCTCTCCTCAGGGTATTTCAGTGAATGGATTTCTCCACAGTGGCTGAAAGCCGAAAGAAAAGCATTGTTCAGACGTTAAAAGAATTATTTTTTCCAAAAGAGTGAAAAAAGGGGGGTGCCCTTTTTCACTCTTTTGGAAAATCTTGACTTCTGGATGTGCCTACAGTACAGTAAGCCCCGCCTTGCTCTGTATATTGGATTATGGACACACGAGAGCAATTTAGCTTTGGTCGCACATTTTGTTTTCTTGTGAAGACATTTGGCGGCCGATAATACTGAAAACAAAATCACAAAAAAGACAAGTGGACTCAAGAAGTCCCTGCTGGGTCCACTGTGGGGCCTCTCTTATTTTTCTAAAGGTGACACCCTTTCTTTTTCTTCTCCGCCCTCTTTTTTTGAGAGAAATTCCCCTGTGGAGGCCCGAGTCTGGGACACAATGGGGGCTGGCCGTGGGGGAGTGTGTTGGATTTGCATGCAGCTGTTTTCTGTTTCCACAGCCACAAAAGCCAATCAAAAGCTGCTTTAATAGAGGGTGACAAGCATCACCCGACGCCCAGACCTCCTGTTTGGACCAGCCTTCACACACTTGTTTGCTCGGTAGCCACGGTTCAAGCCCATATGGTCATTGGGCTGAGAAAAAGATTTAAAATTATCATCTTAATGTCAGATAGAAAAGCCAAAATATTTTTCAGCTGGGGGATGATGGGTCAGTGTTAGTTTGGTACTGGTTAGTACAGCCTGGATAGTCGAAATGACATGTTGGACGTGCAGTGGTATTTACCTAATCTCTAAAGAAAGAACTGCGGCAGTACATTGCCGACCTGCCTGTCTGCGATGTAGCAATTTTTTTATTTGTTTTCCTTTTTTCAAAATGCAATCATCTGAGCTATAGTGCGACATCCAATTTCAAGGGTGTTGATAGAAAACAAAATTTGTACTGTCGATGGGGTTCTTACCCGCAAATTATTGTCTGTCGAAAAACAGCAAAGAAAGTTGCGTTGAAAAGTGCTATATTGTGCGACGGCATTGGTTGTTGCTTGCTATAGCGAGCTCGAGGAGGGTGTCGGATGGAGAAAAGCTACTTTTCCCAGCTGCTGACCAGAATGCCTGATAAGGTTCCATGTCAACAAGACCAGAGAAATGGATTACAGCCAATTATGCTCTGGCTAAAATCATTGCCATGGCAATAAAATCGAACATTCCTTGTAATATATTGTTTACAGCCTAGGATACCCGCCTTAACGTGATTTAATTTCAGTGAAGGTAAGATAAAGGGGCACAAGATTTGGCAGTTATGTTTAGGCTTGACTGTGTCTTCTTTCTCAGTATTGATGTAAATCTCGACCGCCACAGGCAGTGTTTTGCTGAGACATAGGTGAGTTTGAAAAACTGTACTGCTACTTGGAAATAAATAGTGTTACTCTAGGGAGCCAGTAGGAGAGACAAGTCCCATTTTTTAGGCTATAACCCTATCACACTACACAGCATACAACATAAAGTAGACTTATTTTGTCTAAAGAACATTGAAATCCTGTGTACTTCATAAATGTGCCGATTCATGTTATTCCAAAAAAATAACAAAGTTTATATACAATAACTTTTTGGCTTCAAAAAAATACTTTTAGCTGACATAATCAAGATGTCAAAAGCAATCATTTAGTAGCCTTTCGTTAACAATGACATTTAATCCCACCAGCTGCAGTGAAGTACTAAAGCCTGATGTTTTTCCCCACTGAATCTTTTTGTTCAATTGGAAATGCATGAAATTAAAACTCACTTAAACAATGTTTCTGGTTTGACTGTGTACTATTTATAAATGCATGTTATTCTAAGGTAAAATTCTGAAGATTTGTTCCACCTCTAAAATATCAAACATCTAGATGTATTATTAGATAATGTTAACTAGCTGAAACTAGCTAATAGCAATTGCTTTAACCAATTAGCAATAATGTCTGCCTCCATTCTGCTAGGCAGCACTTACTTTTTATGAACCAGTCAGCTCCTAATGGAAAATCAAGTCATGCCGTACAAATCCTGTTTCAAAATATGCCTTTCAAATGCCATTCCACATTGTTTTTAACAAACACACCAACACGCTTCTCTTTAAACTTTAGAATGAAATGTCTTTTCTGGTGTAAGGAAAAGTGTTACAGGATTTCAAGTTGGGAAAGTGTTAGTTTTCCTGTAGCAAAGCATGTTTGTAGGTAAGGACTGCAGGGCTTTGAATTCTGGATGGGTTTGTAATTAGTTCCCTAGTTTACAGGTTCAGTTCCAGATAGACTACCAATTCCTTGTATTGATTTAACAGTTTGCCTCGCTCCTCCTGGGCCTCTGAAACATGCGTCTTGTTCAGGGCTTGGCCGGCTCTGTAGAAGCAGACCTCATCAATTTCTGGCCTCTCTGTTGACAGTTGTTTGTGAGCAGACCACATACATTTGATGGATGCACGTAGCTTCTGCGGTGAAGGTAGAGCTAGTGGAGCGGCCACAGGGCATGCAAAGGCCGAATGTACAGCTTGTTTGAAAAGCCACAGAACATTTTCTCCCTTTCTCTGTACAGTGTTTAAAACTGGTGTGATAAACTGACCCACCAAGAGGAACAGATGTTGTGCAAGGTGTGGTCTAAACTAGGTCTAGACCGTCCAAGACCGATCTGATTTATATCTGGGGCCGAACCTTCTGCTTCAGATTCTGACCAATCTGGATTAGTTTGACACTTTTGGGTAATGTTAATGACAAACAAAACCCACCATGAAACTACTGTAAAAGTGGTTTTGCAGTAAGCTGTTTTAGCAAGTAGTTTGGTTTACATCTGGTCTCTGTGGTGTTATGGGTTATAAGGTAAACTAGGCCAAAGCAAAGTTTTATATTTCAAATAAAAAATGTGATGTGATGCGAGTCATTGCGGTGAATCCATACATTTCATGCTTTTTCCTGTATTTCGGTAAGCAGGTCACACGGATTGGATGAAGTTCCCTTTGCTATAATAATTTTGGTGTAGCATAGTGGTTGTGTGCATACAACTCTTATCAAGAGCATTTGTAATGTCAGTTACCGCAGGAAACAATGATGCATTTATAGAAAGATACTA
This sequence comes from Beaufortia kweichowensis, assembly GCA_019155185.1. Classification (NCBI taxonomy): domain Eukaryota; kingdom Metazoa; phylum Chordata; class Actinopteri; order Cypriniformes; family Gastromyzontidae; genus Beaufortia; species Beaufortia kweichowensis. The sequence continues at coordinate 1,952,563 of CM032797.1, read as the reverse complement.
ATAGACAATTATAATGCATCTTCGGATATAAGTTGTTATAAGTTATTGGGCAAGTGCATCAAAAATCTCCTTTCTTTTCCCTGAGAAAGGAAAGGATTTTTTATAGTCAGCAGAGTGCCGCCTTTAGAATTGTCACATCTGTAACATACCATATTCCTCATAAAAGAGCACATGAAAAAAAAACAATTATGTTTATGTTTTGTGTTCTTTAAAGAGTCATCACTTCTTCCTTTGTTGGGTATTATTTGCTTCTGGTTTGTGCATTTTAATTAACAGCAATCCTACAAAGTATGTTGCCCTTAGAAAGTTTTTTTTTTGTCTCGATTGTATCAACAGGGCCTTAATTAATTCTGTGAGAAATTTTATTATTTGACTGAAAATGTCACGTCTATAACGCTGGAATTGCCTTGTTGTTAATTTATATTATACACACATATTAGCATTATATTGGTTGCCGGGCTCCCTGCGCTCAAGATATCAATATCGGCATCTGGCATTAAAGAACCCACCAGACAAGTTCTGAGAAACCTTTTATACTAGACAGTGACTAGTTTGGGCAGGGTTTGCTGCAATGTCAGTGTGTGGTGGGCTAAAACGTTGTTATCACAGTAACATTGGAATAAAGAAGCAGAGTCAAGCGAACTTTTACATTAGCAGCATTCACGTCTGTTCACGCACATCTAGAACTGCGTTAGGACCGCGCGGGGGTAATTAGCGTTTAGCTGCTAAATGAGTTGGATAGTTGGTTGCATGACAGATCTGCGAATGAATGGCAATATGAGAAAGTGTACAGGATTTTTTCATGAAGGCAGCAGGCTGAGAGAGGCTAATTGGGAAGCACAGAGCAGAAAAACACAACTGGCAGCTGGAGCCCTTGGGATGAAATGTTGCTGCTAACAACTGTGATCATTGAGAGTTAGCGCATGCAGCAGTAGTTCTCACTATGATCACAAACAAGCACATCTGGTTCAATGTTATTACAGTTCGGAATATTTCACTAGTTTTTGTTTTTATTTTGTTGTCTGTTTGGGTTCACAGTATAAATTTAGTTTTAGTTTGTTTTAATTTTGTTAATTGCATTTATATTATTTGAAAATGACTTCAGGATGATGTTAGTTTTTATCTCTAATAACACAGTGCCACAAATTGGTCCATCTGCCTATGAGGACATACACACTGTGTCAGAATTTGCCTCCTTCCCAGAACAATAACACATTATGGGCAAAGTTCGAACGCACCGCTGATGATGCGCTTAAATAGCAACAGTGTACCATCACTCTCCCTGCCATTCAGGAACATGGACTTGATCCACACAGATCTAGTGTCGGACTCTCACAAAATCACCTTTTCAATAGTTTTGTATCTGCATTATTTGTGCCTTTTGACACACTGGGCATAATTTGACTCGTCGTTGCATCTCGTTCTAGTCCTCCTCTTGTTTCTCCCAGTAATAACTTGTAAATGCATGTATTGAGTTCGATTGTTTCTTTCTTAAACATGTTGCTGAACAAATGTGTCTGCATCATTTGTGCAACAGAACACAGTTGAGCAAAAGAGTAAATTTCTCCCCAGATATTTGGCTGCACTCAAATGTGCGAAACACAGCATATAGATTTTTTCTCCTGTGTGGACTCTAGACGAGTCTCTGTTTCGATCGGTATGACTGTAAAATAGATTAAATTACACTTCATGCTGGTAAGATTCATGTTCTTTCACTTGCCCTCACCTATTCTTTTTTATCTCCTATTTCATTCAGAAATAGGACAAGATATACAAACTATTTCATTTCAGTTAAAGCTTTGAATAGTTTGATTTATAGTGATGATGAATGTGTTGTCGTTGGCTGTTCATTGTTTGCTTTAGATTTAAGCAAACCTCATGTGTAATAATTGTATTGACCAACTATTGTCATGAATCGACATTGTCATCAAACTATGCTTCTATGCATTATGCATATATTCATCGACATTAACACATGCTTTACATGTATATCAATCATGACGTCGCTCAGGTTAATGCAACTTTTATTACGTGCATTTTTGTTATAATGCCTTAGTATAAGCACTTGCATCATTCATCTGTGTCAGTACATGCATTATGATAATCTGCAGCTACATTAGTAAACAGACTTTACAGACAATAACAGTTTAGTGACCTGTTGGTGATGGGCACCATCTGTATATTTTTTTAAACGCTGATTATACATGCATCTGTTTATTTTACGTGTGCAGCATCACATACACATATCATCTATGACATGGCAATAGAATACATATCTTTTAATTTTGGTCAGTAATATCATCCCTCTTTAAAATAACCCTCCCCTGCATCTTAAGAAAGTATGGTAGACATTGTAACTACAGCTTCTGCATGGCACATTATCATTACAGTATAACATGTATTATGATGGGATTTTTGAGGGGATGCGCAGCAAATCAACATATAATTTTCATATCGGGTAAATGCACAGATGTTGCTGCGTTTATCTGCCTAAGGCGGTCTGTTGTCACACATTATAGCAGTCAGAAAGCATTACTGTATGTTTGAGTTACTATTACTGTTGTATGTTTTTGGACTGAAAAATGCTGACCTATCCACTTTGTATTACAGCACGGTTTGAAAGGCAGGGCATCATACTCAAATGCAATTAACTGTCTTTTATTAACTACTAAAATCACTATTTTATTGCTTAAGCTCTATAAATGTTTTGGTAACCTAACTGGCAAATGTATTTGTAAGTCAGCGGTTTTAAAGTCCTGAAATATTTTTGTTATATTTCAATAGATGTGTGAATCCAAATTGCTTCTTATTGCAGCTTGTGGCTTAACATTCGTACTCAACTTATCTTTCTCAAATTACTTTCAAGTAATTATTCAAGTAAACAGTCAATAACAAAGAACAAAAAAATCATTAAGAGCAGTGAATGATTTTCTAATTTTCTTGTCAATATTGGTGTTTGTTTAATTTGAACTGTATAATAGACAGTAATGAGTCTGCATTCACACTGCAAATCCTAAAGCTTAAACCAAATATTTTAAGACACTTGTTTGTCTTGTTTTTTTTTTTTGTCTCACCAGTTTTCATTCATTACAGACAAACCGTCTGTGTTTACATTAATACCTCAACAAGACGTATGTTTGACTGTTAATGCATGCAGGAAACAGTTGGACAGCCCTTAGATTTATAATTAAGTCAGTATTTAATACTTCTAAAGCCTGGGGTATGCTTTGTTTTTCACATACAGTAAAGCATTCAAGCTATTCATTCTATTCACTGTGAGCCAATAGGTGTGCATTCCATCCATGCATGCTACCGCTGCTTTGTACAGTCGATCCCATGTCAGTACGGTTACAAAAATGTGCAGTCTGTAAACAAAAATTGTCTCTTTACCCCGCTTCCGATGACCTTATAATAGCGATATATATGTAAAGCTTTTGGGTACGATTTTGTGGAAAGTATCAGTTAAGATATGTATGCATAAATTAACCTACAGTTTTATATTTTAAACAGAGATGGCAATAGAGAGTCAAACATTAGGCAGCACTGATTTAATATAACCGTATCTTGTACTTTTTAAAGGACAGAAGTAAATGCTTCTCATAGCAATTTCATATTGATACATTATAAAACTTTTCTATCATAAGATGCTGTTACTAATTTTTTTTCTTTTTTAGCTTTCAGTCGGGCAGCTTTACCATTTGGCCTGGTGCGGAGAGAGCTGTCATGCGAGGGCTACCCCATCGATCTCCGCTGCCCAGGGAGTGATGTCATCATGATAGAAACCGCCAACTACGGCCGCACAGACGACAAGATTTGCGACGCTGACCCGTTCCAGATGGAAAACATTAACTGCTACCTCCCTGACGCCTACAAAATCATATCTCAAAGGTAAAGGGCCATGTGCCAAGCATTGGTCGTAGTCCAAATGCGAACCCTATTTCCTTGCTTCCGATATGGTCTCGAAACAGAATTATTTTGAGCAAATTTATTCTGTTTGGTTGTTTTTGCGCCAATGACTTTAGAGTAATCAAAAAAATTTTATGTGCCGATACTACATCAAGTTCCTCCAGAGGAAAAATTAGGGGTCTTTATAAATAGACACCACTTGTATTTCCAAGCCCTATTTAGTCCACTTTAAAACTAATTTGTCGAAACCTAATTAGGGTTTGACATAAGCACTAATTTATGAAGGTTCTTTTCTGTGTGTTTGTCCACGTATGACAAATTGCTTTGGGATTTGAGGAAAAAACTAAACACCTTCTCCCTAATAGAACTGCAATATGCATTGCTTTATACCGGCTGTTTGTTACCAGCCTCTAAATTCATAGACTACGCAGAGTTTAATTCCCTTTCCCTTCCTTGCGAGCGGCCCGTATGTTTTTGAAAAGCTATGCTGAAATGGCAGCGCTGGCATGGAGCTGCAGCCCTGAGTAATGCTCGCTTCTCATACCATTTATATTAGTGACACTTGTGCCTGCGCCGGCTCTCTCAAGACATTCTTGTGCGTATGCCAGAGTGTGTAAACGCACACATACACGCAAAGACCGGGGACTCCTCGTTGCGCTGCTGTGATGGTGCTGTGACATCAAAAGCCATCCAGATATTAACATTTCATAAACCCAACCATCTTCAACCACATTGATGTGTGGCGAAACTCCAGCCTCCATCGTGCAGGCCCTATTTTTGACTTGACTCAGATGCCTGTGAATCTGACTTTAGCATTTTATGAGGTGTTTTAAAGCCTGCATTCTTCCACTATGATCTGCTATTCTGTTATTAGCTGAACGGCCGGCGAAGGACAAGATGCTAAAGTGCAGGACTGTAGAATTAATGTTTTAGGACTATTGATTGTGAAAAAAATGCTGTCATGCCACTGGTGGTGCAGAATATATACACTGCAGCTTTAAAGATTTTAAAAATGAAATCTTCTTTATGCAAAGTGTTTGAATTATTTTAGCCTGATGCACTTTGTGAGGCAGTAATTAAAAGTTTCGCTAAAAGTTTTATTTAATATTGCAGCAATAATGGATTATTGAAATCTTTAGACAAAATTATAACAGTTTGGGTTTTTCTTTAGTAAGGGTTAATTATTACCAATAAATCCACATTAGAAAAAGCGTTTGGATTCTTTTTCTACAGTGGAATAATTGTTTTTAAAGAAAAAAAGAAATATCAAACTGGTCTGTTTACCCTCAAATGACACGGTAAAATGTTTTTCAATGTTGACATAAGGAGTTATTCAATAACTAGTAAGGGCAAATTATTAAACAAATTAATAAACATTAATGCAGTTTCGCTCATTTGTTTCTGCTTCTGCCGGTTAACTCAAGCGACTGAATGACTAACATTGCCCGAGTCAAGGTTAAACCTCTGACGGTTGAATGACGATAATACAGAGTGCCGGTTTGCCTCTGCATGCAAATTAGCGCAGCTTTCCTCGTGGTGATTGGCTGATGTGACGTCTTACCGTGTACTCTCTTTTTCCTGTACAAGGAAACATGGCAGAGAGGAAAATCTTTAAGTCTTATTCAGTGCTGGGGGTTTTAAAAGAGGAAATGCTTTAGGGGTTTGTGTTTTATATTCCCTGTCAGGATAACTTGCAGTTATGGCCCTGGGCAAAAAGTAATGAAATTTCTTTTTTCTTAATTAATATTTTCTTTCTGGGGCTCCCGGTTAGCCCAAAGCCAAGCTGTCGTGTGGGATATGCGAGCGTGGTGTGAATACAGTCCCACACTGTGGTAAAAACATGATGCAAGGAAGATGCAATTGACAAAAGTGTTATGAGATGGAGATCGTATCAAGGACTAAAGATTAACACACTTGATGGATACAAATCTGTGGGTTGGGCAAGGTCGTAAAAAGGGTTTAAGTCAAAATAAAACATCTTAAGAGAGATGTATTTTTTATTCTCAGGGCTTAATTTGAAGAACTCTTTGAATTAAATGTGTTATTAATGATAATATGTCACTAGTATTAAAAACTTTGGACATTGGAACAATATTGGTAGCGGGTAGTAACACAGCTTACCAGGATTCAAATTAAATAGTTATCCATTTCTTCTATTCTACTGTATATAAATATGTTTTTTTAACCTGATATTTTAAACCTTATTGTGGTAAGGTGTGAAGCCTGGTGCATAAATGTTATGCTTGCACAAAACAAGCAACTTGAATCTCCCTTTTTTAACCTCGCCCCTCCAACCATATGGGTTCGTTTTAGTATGGAACGCCCACTTTTCACGGTCCAGTCATTTACTGATGGATAAAGTGCTATTCAAAGTGTTTTTCTTGTTGGCTATAGGGTTTTACTTGAAGATGACTTTGCTGGCGAATGTAAGACGGGTTGTAAATAATGTTGAGTTGTCCTTAAAGAAATGTTTGGATGGATTAGATCCAGAAGCAGCATTGGTTTACTTGCTTTGGTGCAGTTTGTCCACATGAGCAAATAAATAAGTAAAAAATAAAGAACTCTTAAGAGAAAATGTCTGTGAATGCCTTTTCAAAACTTCCATCACTAAGTTTACTGACTTTGGTTTCCACCTTCTAAAATATTTATTACTTTCTGTGAATTGCTGAGAGGCCCAGTTTACTTGTTCTCTCCCTCTCATGCCAAAGGATGTCTGTTTGCCACCAATTCCTGTGCATATAAGAAGCTTGATTGAAGTTTCGCTAATTTCATCCATTATTTACTTGACGCACATACACAGGCTCGGGCTACACAAACCATCCGCATTTTCATTCAGACAGTTAACTGTCTTTATGGTAAAGGTCACCTGAAAGAATAGAGGAAGTTTTCCCAGTCGTAAAACACAAGTGCTGTTTATTCACTTCTTTATGGGTGATTTATTCTGCTGAGAGAGTCAACAAAAGAATGCATATTGCACTGGTGTCTGGAGAATTGCAAGAAAATACCCATTTTAAAATGTAAATCTCTTACACATATTAGTCCTGTAAAGTATTACTTTTATTGTAAAGCATATCATTTTCATGTGGCAAAACCATTTTAAAATGTGGAATTTATTATCCAAAATTATGCCTGAAATATAAAATTGATAAAACAATAATACAATAAATGTAATATAATAAAATTAACAGAGAATGTTATAATTATTCCGTTTTTTTGCTGTGCACTGGACACTTTTAGTAGTGCTGTCACATTTTTTAAAAACAAGCATACAGTATTTACTTGAATTAGGCATTAAATGAAACGCAATTGAAAGGTGAAATGTATATATGAAATATGAATTTACAAATCAAACTTAGTTTGTGGTTTGGTAACTTGTTCAGCTGCTTTTAAACAGTTTAAAAGCTTTCATGCAAACGTTTATTTTATAATATTTAATTTTATAACATTTTGCATACAGTTTGTTGTGTATGTTGCATTTTGATGTGCACTTTGAATTGAGCTACATGTGATCAATGTGTTAATTACAGTCCTACTCTAATTTATAATTTACTTTCTGTACAGGATACAGGAGCACTTTGAATTTACAATTACTGATATAAGTTGTGTTTGCTACTTAAGAGTATTTGTAAAAGTAAAAAGTTATAGAAGTATTGATATGTATAACCGTATGTATTATTCCAGCATTTTTTGACAGTGGTATTATGCTTTTGTTTATACATCTGATACAGTTTCTCTGAACCATCATTTTACATGAGTTTCCCCTGCACTGCAGAAAGTCTATGCGCATTAGTCAACTTCTCTTTCTGTGATTTTCATAGCAGTTGAGGAAGAGAGAAATACATCATTCAATTTGCACTTTCAATTATGTCAAATGGCAAATAGCAGTTTAATTTGGTTCTGTACAAACAATACTAATTTAGTTATAAAATCAATACAGAACAGGATTGAATGCTCAGGCGACCGTATAGCTCAAGTGTGGCCACATTTCACCTTGACAATTTCTGTCCATTACATTAACTGTCACTGTAATTCATGGCTGATTTATGTTTGTGTTAAAGCTACTTGACATTATAATACTTCTTGTATCTTTTCCGCAGTTATGTAAATAATAATAATAAAGCAAACATTATATATATTATGTCATTGAGCGTTATGTTTATTATGATTAGTATGACTGTAATGTGCTAATGTGTTATCATGAGCCATGAAACATTAGTGTTGACACGTATGTTTTTGTTATGCTTTAACTGTGCAGAGTTACGCTCTGAATGTAATTAAATCTTGCTTTGTTTTTCAGGTGTAACAATCGAACACAGTGTGTTGTCATCACCGGATCAGATGTCTTTCCAGATCCGTGTCCCGGGACGTACAAGTATCTTGAGGTCCAGTACGAATGTGTGCCGTACAGTAAGTAATCTTACAGTATTCCTTAACGAAACCTGTACTTGTATACTAAAATCATTATTTGTACTGTATCTAGACTGTAATGTAGCAATAATAGCAGAGTAACATTTTAAAATGTAATATTGTTATTTTATGTAACATTTGATTGTAAATAATTTATTCAAATCCACAGCAATTGTACAACTTAATATAAAGTAGATCGCAAGTGTTTCTGAGTTTAAGAGTTACAAGTGATTGTAACATTTAACTCCTAAGTTTAAGCTCTGTTCCAAAGTGTTGTGAGCTAACATCTGCCTTAGAAGTAGGGTAAAATGTTTTTTTTTTCAAAATCCAAATATTTATGTCATGTTAGTTTATTCACTAAGCATAAAAGCATTTAAATTGTGTGACTAAAGATTGACAATGATTTTTTTTATTGATGTTGCACCACAAGTAATGTTTTAAGGCTATAAAAAAAACTCTAAAAACCCTAAACAATGGCATATTAGTTTTAACTCTGTCTGTTTCTTCTTGCCTAGAGAAATAAAAGTGATACAACTTACCCCACCTCCCCATCCCTGCTAAAGAAAACAGCCTTGCCTGGTTCCCAGCTAACAAAGAACGTTCACAGAACTTTGTTTAACGTTCTCTAAACGTTAAATAAATGTTTCTAAAAGAGCATTTAATAAACATTAAATATCATTTACCAACATTATAAAAACCCTAGTATAAAAGCGTTGTTCTTACATTGTTAGTGGAACATTTTAAAACATTCAGATGTAATGGAACAAGGGAACCAGTAATAGCTAAAAATACTGTCTAGGTGAGCAGCTCACAATGCTTTGGAACAGAGCCAGTATCTACTTTAACATTTGACCTTCTGCCAATGTTTTTCAATCACTGATGACAGGAAACCCGTGTCCAGATTGCCCTACACATCCTCTGTATGCTGTTTACTCTGCATCTAATATATTCATATATTCCTCTCATCTTTACAATTTCTGTTCCTTTGTCCAGACAGCTCATTTTGCAGCAGTTTGACCTGATGGTTGTTGCATCTTTTGATAAATAAAATATTCTGTCTTGAATCAACCGCTGAAATGCTTTGTTTTTGTTCTGTTTTGAAAGCCTCTAGTTTTTCAGATGGATGTTTGGAGGATCCTGTCCGTTTCTAGTTAACAGATATTTTGGGTTATCGTTTGTGTTCATCAGATTTTGTTTTACTCTTTACTGTTTTTCTCAGAAAAAATTTCTCTTCTGAAAGTCATGGACAAAGGTCTCTGTCTGGCTTTTCAGTATATGGGTAGTTGACCAGTAACATAAACGGACATTAAACGTTTCACATAAACATAAACGTCATGTGATACGCTTTAGGATACAGTTTCATATGAACGTATAAACTGTAGTGTATATTTTAAGCACGGGTGTGGCAAACACCTTGTAAAACCACTTTTACAAGGTTTGTTACAAAATTAGTACCGCTACTTATGTTAATATGGTTCATAATGTATTCTCCGTACCTCCTTCTCCTTTTTTTCAACTAATCATAATTCCCTTATTTTGTTATCACACATTAAAACTATTTTCTCAGTTAATATGAGGTCAAAAAAACATGAATGACAATTATAGAAGTAAATCATTTAACTCTGTAATATGACAACTGCCCATATATATTATATGAAAACTGATTTTATTTATAAAGGTTTTAGTCTTGAATATATGCTATTTTTAAATATACACAAATATATAATATATTCTAAATATAAATATAATTTATTAATTTACCTGTAATCACATCTAATCTAATCTAGAACAAGAATGCATTTCATTTCACATATTTAACATTATAATTATTAATTGAAAGAAAAGATCACATGGTTGTTAGGGTTGTTAGTTTAAATGTGCATTTCTAAATAATTATCTGTGTATTTCCCTTGTCTATCTCTATATCCTATATAGCTCTTTTCTTTCTCCTTTTCTGATATTGCTAAATTTTCTATCTGTTGTTAGGTTTCCACTGATAGCAATGTAATTAATCATCCCTCATTCTCAGTAGCACAGCTGTCATGTGTTTTTTTCCCTCTGAACACTTTATTCTGCATATACTGTGTAACTTTTTCCCATTGGAAGTTCTCTTTGACTCAAACTCATTGGCCTGTATATGTAAATGTTGAAATTGTTTGGGCTCGTCTAATCTTTTCTCTCCCTTGACGCTCTTTCCATTTTCTTGTTTTTCACGGCTCAAAATAGAAGTGGAGCAAAAAGGTAAATGACTGCTCTGGTTCTCAGTCCTCAGCTCCTTGTTTTGTGTTGTTATGGTTTTGAACCTTCCACCCCTCCCCACCCTTATCTCCCTACATGATCTCTAGATCGACAAGATCTCCCAAAGCAACACTCCGAAAAAAATATTGTTGGGTTGTTTCTCTCAACACCTGTATTGATTATCGTCTACAGTCTCTACTGTCCAACTTGAAGAACCTGAAGGAACTTAAGTCTTAGACAAAACATTTTTAAAGGTGATGTGTGTAATTTATTTTAATGTTAAAATTCATTCTCTTATCCTAATAATAATTATGATAATAATATGCATATACATATAAAAATAAGCCATTTTTGTATTATTCTTCCACTAAATGCTATCAGCACATTGGCTTAACCAGTAGCATGGGTGTGGGGCATTATTTGGCGAATATATGGAAGCAGTAGAAAACCTGTTCGAGTCGAGTATTATTTTTGCAGTACAGTTCAGTAGTTATTATACACTTAAATTATACACTTCACCTTTGAGTGCGATACTTTTATTTGGCTTTTTTCTTCCGTGGCGTCTCTGGTCATGTGATATTGATGGGAGAGAGAGGCCACCTACCTGTAGCCATCTGCATGTGATATGCTGTTCATCACAGACTGTGCAGACATGTCTAACTGATTCAACACCCACACATGGGTGTGTTCGGCAAGGGCCTCGCTCTCCTATTCGTAGCTTGTATTCCTCAGTGACCTGAGTGAAGATGCTTCCCTTTGGATGTTATCTTATCTGTCCTGAACAGCATTGTCATCATGTCCCACTGTCCTCGACCTCTGTGTCCTCTCGCCTCTCATCTGTCGTCTGTTCTTTCCTCAGACATAATGCATATACGTGTTTACTTTCAAAGGTATGGCTTTTGCGACAAACCCGCCACGTAACATTGGCATAAAAAGAATCGTGGCTATTTAGGTAGCAATTCCAAAATGAATCGTACCTGTCCATTAGCGTCGTCTCTCTCATCTCTTTTCATTTGCAGGGCTTTTTTGCTGTTTGTTTGGTTTCCCTTCCTCCCTTTTGTCTGTTTCTCTCAGTTAATCGTGTTTGAGAACTATCTCAGGGAGCAAGGCTCAAAACAGTCTGTGAAGTTGCTCTCACTTAACCTCTTGTGTTTCCTTTAGACTATGCACGCATCACCAGTTTTGACACTGCCAAAATGAGATTGTGATTTATTAGCCTCAGACGTGTTTGCTTTACTTATGCATACATTGGTCCCAAAGAATTTGTGTAGAAGATCAATATAGAGTCCACTGTTGGCTGATTTTCTAACTCTTGTTCTTGCTTGCTGACCTTTTTTTTTTCAGTTTTCATTTGCCCCGGAACACTCAAAGCAGTCGGGGATCCAGCCTTTGTGTTTGAGGCTGAACAGCAATCTGGAGCCTGGTGCAAAGACCCCCTGCAGGCCGGGGACAAAATCTACTTCATGCCATGGACACCGTACCGTACAGACACACTAATCGAGTACTCTTCGCTTGATGACTTACGGAGCGGTCGACAGACGACTACCTACAAGCTTCCACACAGGGTGGACGGAACTGGATTTGTGGCCTACGATGGGGCCATTTTCTTTAACAAGGAGCGAACACGAAACATAGTCAAATTTGACTTGAGGACTCGGATAAAGAGCGGAGAGGCCATTGTTGCCAACGCCAACTACCACGACACCTCACCGTATCGCTGGGGCGGAAAAACCGACATTGACTTGGCGGTGGACGAGCGAGGACTGTGGGTAATCTACGCCACCGAGCAGAACAATGGCCGTATCGTTCTCAGCCAACTCAATCCGTATACTCTACGCTTTGAAGCCACATGGGAAACGGCCTATGACAAACGTTCAGCCTCCAATGCCTTCATGGTCTGTGGCGTACTGCACGTGGTGCGCTCCACTTACGAGGAGAACGAAAGCGAAGCCAGTAAGAGCCAAATTGACTACGTGTACAACACCAAACTGGGGCAAGGGGAGTATACTGACATCCTCTTTCCCAATCAGTATCAGTATATCGCCGCTGTGGATTACAACCCTAGGGATAACCAGCTATACGTGTGGAATAATTTTTACATTCTGCGATACAATCTTGAATTCGGGCCGCCTGATCCAGCTGAAGGTAAGACTCATTACAGTCTTTTTGTTTGGTTTTGTAGAGTGGTCTGATTTTTCAAGTATGCGCCTAATACGCCTAGAGTGCGGGATGTTACGGGTGACTGAGTTTTAATTTTAAGTAGTGATACAACTGTGATATTGAATGGAGCTTTTCTTCCTCAGTCCCCTGGAGAAGAGAGTCCACCTCTAAACAAAATTGCAGGCTCAGGCACTAGAGAAATGATTTACAATATTGTTATGCGTAATTGTCGCAGTGACTGCCTGTGAAGGTTGATTATCATAGCAAGCCTTTCAATGACTCGCTCTAAAAAGACTCATCATTGAAGTCCTGCTCCCATCTATTATGGCCGTAACCCTATTAACCTTAACCCTGAGCTCAGACCACCAGCTGTACAGAGAGGCATCATCGTTGTGTTTTGCAAATGCACAGCATATGTGAGAAGCCTAGAGTTGACCATATTTGTGAAAACTGTCTTTACTTGTTGCCTTGGCTACCTGTGAGTATCTCTGAAGGTGCAATTTGCCATAAATGTACACTATTGCAACATCCACACATTTTGCAAGTTTGAAAGGTATCAGTTGCTGCAAAAAGGATTTCCCGTCTATTATAACCGTAACCCTATTAACCTCACCTTTAAGCTTAGACCTCCAACCACATTTCGAATGTAGAAGAAGCTTAGACGTGACCCTACTCATGAAAATTGCTTCAACCTATTGTGATTGCCATCTGATCAGTTTCTTTCAGGATCAAATTTGCAATACATTTAGACAATCTCACTATCATTTGGCAAGCATAAAGACAAATGCATAGCTCGTGCACGCATGTATCATTGGCTGCAACAGGGCTGGAGAAATGACTCGCCACAGAAGGAGAGATCAATCATCAAGGGCCATTAGCTAGACAGGCCGGATTTGAAATTCATCTCTTAAGAGCTGAGTAGCACCAGATGTGTCACTAGACAGCTTTCTTCTATCAGCAAGAGGAAAATGAGCATAATTATCCACACCTACCTCTTTAAACAAAAAACCTGCTACAAGCGATTGCGCTGGTGCCCGCCGTCCTTTAGCAGCGGTGACCCCCTTTCACCGCTCCTGTTTGTTTCTGTCTGCTTTTGTCTCTCCTCCGCCAGTGTGCTCACAGAGGTCGAGCCTTGAATCTCCCTCCTGCTGAGCCACAATTAAGTCGATGTAGACACTAGAATTTTAATTGGCCCAGCATGCATAAAGGGGGTGCATGCATTGAGCCCCTTTTCGCTCTGGAGCTCACATGTATGTAAATGTGATTAACAACTGAATTACCATAATTGCCATCCGTGGGTGATCGCGGCAGTGTAGCGACTCAGGATTGTGGCGCACTGCCAATGAGGAACTTAAATATGCATCTTTTTCTGATACCCCAGACATCTTTCCGGGACACCACAATTTTGTTGAATGCTAGCAGCAGGTTTTTCCAGTTATGGTAGAGTTTCTTGGAAAAGAGAAAAACACTAACAGTCTAACTTAAAGAAAGGCGTTGTCATGAGCACCGGCAAAATTTGCGCCTTTACGTCAATTTCAGTCTACCGCAGTTATAAAACCAGAGCTTAAACTAGGACATCTGGTCTGTTTCATGGTGAAAACATAATTAGAGTTTGGTATTTAGAGGAACACAGCCTTGTTCTGAACATATACCATACACTTGATTGTCAGCATTCAACGTCAGTAACTTTGTTAATGCATCTTGGATAGCCACTGTTTTCCCTAAATGCCTTGATATAAAACATATTTTTTATATTATCTCTTGATATAGAACGTAATAAAATATCTTGCTTCAAAAGAGAACCTAATGATGCTGAAAAATTGTCTCTTTTGCCGAAACAGAGAAACATCTGAGCACATAGATAAAATTAATTGCGTCCATTAAGATTCACTGGGCTCACGTTAAAGTCCCTCAGCAATACCTGCCACAAAGCATCTGTAGAATTTACACGAACGAAAACTCAGATGAGATGCATCTATAGGAGCGATTAAATCTCATTACTGGACTTTATGAGCTACCTATTAAGCCCTGACTACGAGTTGTACTTTGGGTAATTACATGTTAGAACAATTTCTAGCCTTTAAAACAACGTGGCAGGGACACTGTTGTGCTCTTAAATCACCAACACCTTGAAGAAATGCGACTGCAAAGAGGTTAATACAGGAACAGTGTGTGTTAAAACTGGTGGCATTATAATGCTTCTTCCATAATTCCTAGAGGGCAAAAACCGACATAAAACTCATCTGATTTATAAGGGGAATTTGTGTGCAATGAAAGCGTGCAGCTCATGTAGACCATTCTATGGAAAATGGGCTTAAATAATGCTTAATGCTCAAAATCCTCTATTGTGATTCATTCACATATTGGAAAGCGAGCCAAAGTAGGAAACGTAGACCAAGGAGATTTCAGTTATTTTTTCAGTAGGAAGACATTAGGAGCTCTCAGTTCACGCTGCATAAATGCCATTTTCCTACTTCTTTAATTAGTGTATTGATGTATTGGAGATAATAATCTTGTTAGTGTAAAATCCTCTTTGTAGTGTTTTTCCATTTCAGACCGTGTCTTCATTTGCGAAGAGCTTAGTGTTGCAGATTTCAGCTGTTTGTATATGCCTGATATAATTAGCATACATTATTTTATTTTGTAGACATGTTTATCCAATGTGACTTACAAAAGCATTTAATGTTTTGCCTTAAGAGGCTGTGCTGTATGTATATACACTGTAGATTTTAGTTTTTGGCCTTTGTGATTGCTGCATTGTGAACTATTTACAACAGCTGAATGAACAAGTGTTAATATTAAATTAAACTTTCTCAACAGTTGCATTGCTAAAAACTCCCACATCACAGTGCCAGCAGTTGCTGTTGCAAACATTGCTTGAATTTGCCAGCTCTCTGTGAAAATAAATTACCTTTGATTGTTGCAGATTGCACTATGTGAACATTCTTTAAAGGCACAATATGCAATTTTGGCCGCTAGAGGATGCATATTCAAAACGAAAACAAAGCATTGCCTGATGTGATTCACCTGTAAGTTATCGCTTCTTGGAGTCATCTTTGGTGACTGAAACTTCTGCAATGCATGACGAATATACGAAACAACACTTCCTACTACTACTACTAGTACACTACTACTACTTCCACAATTTTTCTTTAAACTCTTTGCCGTGGTTACATACAAATTATTATGTAGATACATGTGAACAAAATATATAGCACTTAGCTCATGTTTTTAGAATATTTTATTGCTTAACTTTACATATGGTGTCTTTAAAGAGAAACAGTGAACTTTTAAATACATTGTTTGTCATTAATTATTCAAAGATTGGTACATTAAATGCAAATTAAATGTATATACTGTATTATACTCAACAAACTCAACAATTTTTGTTAATCAGACAAATCACACTGCTTGATTTGTCAACGATTGATTAATACAGCATTCCAGACATGCCTTACTACAATCAACCAATTCCTATTGGTGTCAGTAAGAAATGTGTCAAATTATGTACGTAAAATATGTTGTGAATGCTGTTTCACATTGACTTTAGGCATAGTATTAATATGGTGCATAGGAAGGAGAAAGTCAAAAGGAATGAAATTTATTTTTTAAATCTTCTTGATGGCTTATTCTTCAAAGGGAAGCTACTAAAAAGCGGTAATAAAATGCGTACCTAAATCCTGACGCTTCAAGATCCTCACATTGACACTTAAAAGGCATTCTCAGGGATGCACAAAGACTATCGAGTCTTTGTTCAACACTGAGAAAAGACAGAATCAGACGAGGCAATAATTGCAAGGAACTTTCAGAGGTAAAGCAAGACATGAGGGAGAAAATTAATTTTCCTTAGAACCACCATTGATCTGAGCGTTAAAGATGACATGCCATAAAAGCATAAAATTAATGACTCTCACAGGTGTGGAGAGGTTTCGGCTAGCGCCGAAAATGAGGTTTTTAATTTATTTCAGTTGAATGCATGAAGTCAGGTTCAAAACAGGAGAAAAAAAATGCCTTGATAAATTAATAAAGCCCATTGTGGTGCTTATCAGGCATTTCAAGCTATAAGTGTCAGTGTAAAATGATGGGTATAATGTATTTTGTTTTGTTAATGTGACATTTCTGAGTGAAATGGCAGCAAAAAAGTGGACATTGGGACTTGAAAAGTGGTCTTTTCAAGTCCCAAAGGGAAATATAGGTGGATATGAAGTTGTTTCAGAGGTGTTCAAGTTTCGATCACATTGCGAAAACATTTTTTTTTCTTGGAATAACACGTGGGGATGAATCGTGCACAAAAGGACCGGGAAGACGTAGTAAAGTAAATAAGGTCAATTTTGATTTCTTGTTGACAGTGTAATCTGAGCAAGGTTTGAAGGGCCACCATCCTCAGAGAATATCTCACAAGGGTGCTTCTGTGTGTTTTGAGTCTCAACACAAGACACATTTTCAGAGGAAGAGAAACATTTGGAGCAAACAGGGCCGAGCAGAAAAAGAGAGCATTGTATTCTCGTGCATTCTCTCCCCCGCCCTCTCGCTGTTGGCCTCTGTTTTCTCTTCCCCTGGCTCACATACCAAGTGTTTTTCTGGAGGCAGTGTCAATCCCGTAGTTAATAAGCCGCATTTTGCCTGTCTGTGGTCTTTAACGCTTGTACGTAAGAGTTTCTGAATAGAGTTCCTGGCACCGATCCGTCAGGTTTTTATCTGCCTCTGGCTCTTTTAGCAGAATGTCGCGGCGACACGCCAGTCAATCTGGTAATGCTGCCGTTTGGTAATGGAGCGTTTGACACCTGTTAGTCAGTGGTGATTAGCGGAAATGTAAAGCCCATGTGTTTAGTGGGGTCTAAAGCCTTAAATCTCAAGACATTCTGGAAAACAGGTGTTTCTTTTCACACGTCCACAGGACAGAAGTAAAGAGATCAAGTGCTGCAGCAGATTGATTTAACAGAATGGGCAATGTTTTCTTTTTTCATTTTATAAAGTTTACATGAGGATTATAGTTTAATAAAGTTTATTTAGTGGTGTTTGCTAAGGAAAGCACTGCTACTACTTTTGACCTGAATGATGACCCATATGACTTTTTCTTCTGTTGAAATATTTTAAACAATGTATTTTTCCATACAATTGAAGTTTAATTTCAAGCTGAAAAATAAAACAATAAATAATGTTACAGTACTCCACAACTATAGTCTGTTCTTAGGTATGATGTAAAAATATCAATAATAATGATTATACAGTAATATACAGTTCATTATCCTACCTGACAGCTGTTTTTGGTTGGCAAGCCACACAGCTTCGGTGTAAAAAGTTAAAAAGTGCAGTCACAGATATATATTGGACATATTTTAGCATTTTAACAGCTTATCAGAATGCAGATTCAGTGTAAATCAGATAGTTGTTTACGGCAACAGAAGCAGTTAATTGAGTTCATTGTTTCTAGACGTCTGTGACTGTTAATGATGGTGGCGGTCTTGTTGAGGTCAATCCGGTTTCAAAAGGGTGCTGGTTCCCTAAGATGACCTGATAGAGCCCTCATCTATCTCAATCGCACATCGATTACTGCTGCAGATGTCAGGAAAGTTGACTCTCAGTCAACAACAGCAAGAGATATTCAGTCATTTAATCAATAGTGCAGCCGAAAACCCACTGATGAATTTTCCCTTGAGATTTGTCAAGACCTGCGTGGACTACGCAATGACAGTCTATGCAAGATTTCTGCAGAAACGATTGGGTTGTAGGTGCTGAATGCGTAATGGAAAAATGTAGTCCAAAACAGTGGGAAAAGACAAATTCACACATTCAAACCACAATTGTTAAGGGGTTTCCAAAGATGTTAAATCGACAACGCCAAGCACTTTCATTACTATTTCCTGATCAACTTTGTAGTATTTTGTATTTTGTAGTATTTCTCAAAAATTATGTTTTTACCTTTACTCAAAACACAAACATATGGACTCTGAAGTTAAATCAACATTTCATCTGTTTTGAACACAAAAAGAAACACATTCCTAAATGTATTGCTGTAACATTCTAACACCACATCTACACCGGAAGCATGTGCTGCAACAAAATGTCACCTCATCTGTTAAATCAATTAAAGTGTCTGCACAGCAAGTATCGTCATAAAATTTCAATTTTTCAATGACCGCGGTTCGCAAATTGCAAATTGATCTGCGCCAACATGGAAAGTGATCTCATACATATTAATGAAATTGCAATCCAATATAAAATCAATTGAGGTTGTTACTAGTGCATACATCTGGTGATCTAGAATGATTTTGTTTCCAGTCCAGATGTAAGGAAGCTTTTTTATTATGGGAAAAAATCTGCACTTTTCTAAATTGTCAAAAAGGTTGAGATGTCAATTGCATTATCAAATTAGCAAACATTTGCTAACTTGCATGGAACTTGCATGGGATAACTGGTTGAGCTTGTCATAACTGGTCAGATTCTGTGTGGGAAACCTTTACAGGAGATGTCAAAACAGCAGATTGCATGTTCTAGCTCTCTTTCTAGCAAAACAAAGAACAATCGTAAATAGCAGTGTCTTTTCTATTTTTTATAGGGCCCATAAACATTTTGTGGGTCTTTTACTTTCATTTTGATTCCTCACAATTTCGAGAGACACATGAAGATCTTGGAAGTGCCACAGGAACAGCATCTTAATGTGCTGCTTTCAGACAGCACACACATACACACACATGCTGATCCTACATTATTATTTTGTTGTGACACAACCAGCATGTAATAAACCGCCTCCAAACGGCCATCAGAGTCCTCCAGCTGGAGGATGCTTTGGATAAACACCACATTTGCATTTGGCAACTCCTGCATATTGCCTAGTGAAGAAATGTTTTAGGCTGAAAGAAATAGAGACACTGTTTTGCCAGTTTTAGTCTATTTAAAAAGAATCTGGCCACAGTTTCTTGCGTCAACATGTATATTTATGGACTCATTGACTATGAGATGAAAAAATCCATGATAACAATTTAATCACAATTGTTGATAACGTGGCGGAGGTGATGCATTGCATAGACATTAGTATCATAATAACACACAAATGCACATAAATGCACACTTAGTTTTTGTACATTCCTGTATATTGTGTTTATATTTATATCTTACCTTCTTAACTAGTTTTTACTTTATTGTTATATCTTATACATATTTCTTATATACTTTTTTGCACAGTTTATGGAGCGGATCTGAATTACATTTTACTGCTGGTTATGTTCTCAATGTAACTGTGTATTTAACAAATAAATGTTTTGAATCTTGTAACATAGATGACCAAAGTCGGATGTAGTGCAGTTAAAAAAAACACAGTCGTCATTCAGATATTGATATACTTTTCTATCAATGCGCCCTTGATTGTTTTAGACTCATAATAAGCACAAGCCAACGTTAATTATGTCTCATATTTGTTTTATTCATTTGTACTCTCAACACTTTTCCTCCCAGAATCCCGATGTCTTTTCAGACCACTGAGCATTACTTTTTACTCCCAGCCTCATGTTTTTCACATCCGTGGTGGGCTGCTGAGTGGTCCTTACGTCCTTGCGTTCTGATTCTTCTACGGCTGAAGATTTCACAGACTCATGAAATGACAACTAATTGAGGCTTCTTTTCCTTAGAGAGCTGATGGACGATGCTCTGCGGTTCCCGGCAGCCGGTGAAATTGCCCGGCATAATCAAAAGAAAATTGTAGAGGCATGATTCAGAAGATGTCAAAATAAGGTGTTGAGACAGGCTTGGCCATTGACAAGCAGTTTACCTCTGTATTTATTTTTTCGCTCGTTCACTCTCTTTTTCCATTGCAGCCTTTGTGGCTGAAGAGCAACATTTAAGTAGAGACGTGAAGAATTCAGTCAGCGCTCTGAGATGTTTAAGATTTTAACAGCGTTGCACAAATTTTCATTTGTAGAGGCTGACAGTGACAGATTGATGGGCGATAAGCTTTTCAGTGATACAGAGCTTTCTGTCCAATGAATACACATGCTTATGGTTTGTCTCATAGTGTTTCATGCCTACTAGGAGATTTTGAATGTTTATTTTAGTCACATGGTGGCTAATTCATTAGAATTTTTGCACTCTCTTTTTGTATGATCTGCTTTCACCCCAGTGACTAGGTTTAGATGTGAACTTCATTCTTGTTTTTTCACACAAATCCATACAAAATCATCAACTCGTAAAATAGTTTTTTTTTTTTTTCTGTGAGATCAGGTTGACTCACACCGACACAAAGATTGGCATTTCATCAGCGTGACTGCACTTGCAATAAAATCAGAAATACCAATAATATTTGGGCCTTTCCAGTGTTATGGATGTGACATTTTCAGTCACATGAAACTTGAATATCAATTCTCACAGTATGTATTTATTACAGATATATTGAACCATCTAATTAGACATAAAAAATATCAGTCTATACATGAGTGATGTATTTTTAAAAAATAAAAATAAACTTTGAGAGAGACCTCACATGGGTATTTAAACCAACAAATATTGCCATCTGAGCTATCAGTATGATGAAAAACATGACAATATGACATTTGCCCATTTGTGTTGTAGTTCACGTACCTTAAGCCACTACTACACGAAGGTGCCCAGGCCTTTATTAATTGGAACCATAAATCAATCATCGCTGTTTATTGCAGTAGATTTTTGTTTTTTTATATGTAATATCTAATGTCAGTAAAGTGCATTTCAACTGTTAATTTGTATAACTTGCGTTTCATAACAAAGAATCTTCTTGGTTTAAACAGGCCTTACGTGTGTTCATAATATATAGCTTAGGCGCTTTAGTGAATTGAAAAGAAGTGTGACTGAATGGTCAACAAATGAGCAGCCAAATGAATTGACTGGGCACTCATTTAATTACGATGTGTCTGCTAACTTGAAAAGACGGCAAATAGTGTGTCACGGTGCCACAAGCAGGACAGTTTGTCCTTTTGTTTAAGTAGTTGTGACACAGCAGTTGAATTAGAGTTCCTGAGGTACTGTTTATCTTCCTTTTCAAGCCTCTTGTCGGGTGTTTCTGCAGACGGGGTCGGTCAGGAGAGATCTGGATCGTGATGATAGAGAAACAAATCCAGAATTGTTTCAGATTGGTGGTTTGGAAGCTGGCCCATTGTGTGTGTGTTTGTTGACTTATAAGACCTAAATCTCTGATGATGGGATGTCAGATAGCTGATATTGCTTCTGTGCCAAGCACATTCTCCAGCATCACATTGGCCCTCTTCTTAACAAAACTGCTAGATTCTTCTGCAGGAACACCCATGAGACCCGAGCTGCTGACAGCCAACCCACAACGGCATTCACAGTTTCACACGTTACCCAGAAATGCACTGATCTGACTTTCCTATAAGATAAAAAGATAAAAAGCAAATATGGCATAACTATGACATAAACACAAAGACAGAAAATTCGAGTTTTGCATTTTTTTCATATCCAGATTTGCAACCTTTCTCTTGTTTGTTTGTCATTTTTATCTGTTTTCTATTCTTTCGTATGCAACTTGGAAAAAACTTGCAATCTTAGGGTTGGTTGGTGTAGCGAGTAACACTTAAAGAACAGTCAGAAAAGCAACCTCAATGCAAAACTGTGGCAACCTTTGCATGCGTGGGTAAGCACTACTCATTTTTTCTCCAAAGACGTAAAAAAACCATTTGTTTTTTATTGTTTATCATATTGGTAGCTGCACAACATACATCACGATACATCATCAGATGGGCAAGTACCTTTGGGTGCTGTAATTATATTGTTTTTCTGTCAGACCTACATAAAGATGAAAGACGCACTCACATTTCCTGTCTAACAATTTTCCATTTGCATATGAGTTGCCTCATATATTCTTACAGAGAAAGAGCGAGATGAAAAAGCCATAATGCAGCCGGACTCTGTCTGTCCTGGCTGACGTTGTCGTACCATATGTCGTACCTCAGCCACATCGCGATATAGAATGAGGTTGTGATAGGATTTATTGTCTTTTCCTTCATTAACACTGCTGTGATAACAGCATACGTCCTTCAGAATATGAGCTCGGGAGATGATGTTAAACTGTCTAGGCTAAAGGCTGTCGGGCAGTTTTAGTTTTAAATTGACTGTGTCGTTTGTATCAGACATGGGTGTCTTTGGTGCCACATACTGACTTTGGACCTGATTCAAGATGAGTCTGATGTGAATAAGCACTTTTACCCATATGACAACAAATGCCCGCCTGAAATGTAAAATATATTTTGAGATATTCATGAGAGCGAAAGAAGAAGTGCTTTAGATATGAAAAACATTAAACTTTTTGTTGATGTGTTACAGTGAATTTACAACCCATTATATGTAGCTTACAATGTGATCCAAAGTCAATGATACAAAATCATTGTAATGCACAGAGAGATTGCCTTTAATAAAAACTAGCAAAACTATTCATTTTGATGCTGCTATGTTACTTTTCCACTATCTGTGTTAATCTACTCACATTCAAACTTGCTCCTGCTCTCACAGTATCGACCGTCTCCGATGAAGTAAGGTCAACGGTGCTGCCTAGAAGAACTACACCTCCTGTTATGACCACCACAACAGCTGCTGTCCACAGACCCCCGGTGAATGTCACCACCACTCCCAACCCCAAGCAAGCCAAGGATGCCCCTGCAGACCACCCTGAGCCAGCAGAGCCCACCGCCGTCAGCCTGCCCCCCTCCAGCAAACGCTTCTGCGATGGCACGGAGAGGCGAGGTATATCCTGGCCGCAGACACACCGTGGCGCGACGGTGGAGCGTCCCTGTCCTAAAGGAACTCGAGGTATGTGTGCAGCCGAAACAGATATTTTAATTCCATTGTGTCAGGCATTTCATCGTCATTAGAAAAGAAATTGACATCTTTGGCATCAGCTTACACGTACAGCTTGTGCTGAAATCAGGCATGTGGCATTTCTTATTTAAATGGTAGCCATATGGTTGATGTCGAAATTATGGACATAATCAGTTTTAAAGAGTGCCAGCATTTGCGGTCCATAATGGATGAAAGCCATTTATCTGATTTTTATTTATTTGCTCAAATCAGTTGATTTGCTCTTTGTTTAAACCATGTTTTATATAGAATAAAGCATTTATATTGTTCCATGTCGTGGTTATTTTGTTTGTTGTTATAAATGCTATCAGATGTAGTCCCAATTAACAGTAAAAAAAGATCTTGAAATTAAATCACTCTTGATGTTTTAATTGCAAAGATAAGGACCACCACAGTCGCGCTAGCCTAAAATCACTCAGCTAAAATTCTTCCTCATGTTATTACCAGGAATCGCTTCGTTTCTGTGCATGGCTGTTGACGGGACCTGGAATCCCAAGGGTCCTGATCTCAGCAATTGTACGTCCCATTGGGTAACGCAGGTGGCACAGAAGGTGAGTTGGACACTGCTGTTGGACAGCCTTCCCTTTTACCTCAAAATCACAACAAGCAGAATTAAGCATTGCCAATTATCTTTTACATTTCTTCCCTCAGATTCGGAGTGGAGAAAATGCAGCAAACCTGGCCAATGAACTGGCACGTCACACTCAAGGCCCTGTGTATGCCGGTGACGTGAGTTCATCTGTTCGACTGATGGAACAGCTAGTGGATATACTTGACGCACAACTGCAAGAACTTAAACCTCGTGAGAAAGACTCAGCGGGACGCAGCTTCAACAAGGTGGAGTACAGAATCGTCTCTGAGTCTGATTTCACATGTGACATGCTGGATTTGTTTAATAGGGTAACTTAAGTGAATCTTCATTTGACAGTCGCTTTGAATCTTTCAGGATGTGAAATGAATGGTTTTTGACGGTCTGTTTGTCGAATTCAGTTAGCAGGTAAAGGTAATTTATACTCTTCTGAATCTGATAAGCAGGGGAATGCAACTCCCTGTTGTTCATCGAAATTACTCAGATCTATTCCCACAAGCCCGTATGGCATTATTGAGGCTTATAGGTTGCCAATTGTATGTGTTTCCTGAGGCCAATTGCCCCAGTAATTCCCAAGACTAATTTATCCATCACTGCAAAAAGTCCCAAGACATATTTCTTCATCTATCACTAGACTATTGTATCCCACCCACATTTTTGGGATTTTTGACTTCCATTACGGCATGTTTGTTTGAAATTGACCAATTTTTATAAGGCTGCTGGGAGTGATTCCTTTTCCACCACAGCGTGCGACTTTGTGTGTGTGCTGGAAGAGACAGATTATAAGGTCCAGATCACCTCTCTGATAATCACAGGGTTGGTGTGGCCAAATTTACCAGATGAGAAAACCTGCATTAATGGCTAGAAATCAGCAAATGATTCAGCTCCGGTAATGCAGCATCCCACCTCACGCTTTATAAATGGTGACAGTGAGATGACATTGTAATTTAGCATGATTTTAACATTCAGAAACAAAATTACAGCCCAAAAACGCCACAAACTAATGTGAAAAAAAATATTTGGATGAAATTTCTCAGTCTCAACAGAACCGTTCTGGAATGAACCTCTTAGTCAGTAAATTTCGGACCGTTATAAAAATCAGCATCCAGTCTCTGTGGTTTGTAGAGAAAGCAATACTTTGTTTTGACTGCAATCACAGACTTTGAAACAATCATGTCGCCAGAATGAACTGTAATCCTGACAAGTCAAACACGAGTGACCTCTTTTGGCAGCCGGTATTGAGTTTAATGGATTCTCTGGCTTCATTTGAATGCATGGTCCAATACGCCCATCTTTCCTCGTTCAGCAAAGCTTTTTATGTAAGATAGATGCACACGTTCGTAAAGACTCTTTTAATTAAAACGGGGGCCGTTGACGCGCTGCTAATGATGTTCAGCGACATCGGCTCCAGCTATATGATTGTTGATGTAGGCACATTTTTACGGGTTCTTGTTTGTTCTCTCTTTCTTCCTTTCTGTGTGTGTGTGCTGTTCTTAATCTTCCGTCTCTGTGTTTTAAACCAATAAAAGCGTCAAAAGAGAGAGAGGACTTGCAGGGCCTATATGAAGGTATACATGGAAACAATCCCAGAATTCCCTTCACCTGCTCAACTGCATGCAGCTTGTCTGTCTGTGTGTCTGGCTGAAAGTCCATCTGTCTATTTCTCTGCTGCGCTGTCTATCTGCCTTCAGCTTTAGGGGTCCAAGCATGAACTTGTCGCTACTAAATGAAAATTACATAAATTGGCCTTCTGCTGGCTGTGTTGTATATGTTAATACATATATATTTCATAAACTATGTGTCACTGAGATACCACATACCCACAGGTTTCTCCACGGTGTATTTCTTTATACAATATTTTTCTTTAATTAGATTTTATTGCACAATATGGACCAAAATGTGTCATGCATACAGTCTGCCCACTTTAGGCCAAAGAAGGTGTGGACTATTTTATTGAAGTTGCTGTCCTGAGCAAATTAAATACCTTTTGAAATTTTGAACATTTGACCAATATGGCTGGAACTAAAACAACAATAAACCTAAAATGGCTGTAAATATGAAAGCATTTGTATGATAAAATTGTTGGTGATTGCAGTCGTGGGTCCTCTGTCGATTGCAATGCAAGTCATAGTAATGTGTGAATGTAACTTTTCAATCACCCGTTGTCACAAATGTCTTTGTAAGAGCTGAATATTAAGAAGCATGCAATTTCTTTTTGTTTGCACTGAAGTTGGTGGTGTAATAGCAAATACACTTAAAAAAATGTAATCAGTTACTGTTTGTAAATGAATGCTCCTGTGAGATGGGCTAAAGAGGTTATTGTGCTTGGACCCTGAGAATCGCTGCTTACAGCTACATTTCTGTTTTGTTTTTCGTGGCTTTTCATGCTCACTTTTTCCACTGCTCATAATGCTTGTAGTCTTCTTTTCCTAAATCTTTTAGCTCTACTTCTGGTAAACTTCCTTTAGGCTTTTCTCTGTCTCCCCACTCTCTTTTTCGCTCTCTTTCTTGCTGTCGTTCATTGTATGAGTAATTGTCTTTCCACAGTAATAATTGTGCTGCTCTGTCAGCTGATAGCCTGATCAAAGTGTAACTTTCTTACCTGAGCCCTCCATTCTTTGCCCTTTCTTTTTTCTGTCTAGCATATGTCTGTTTCTACCGTTCCTTTCATCTGTTTGTCTACATGTCATGCATAACTCACATTTAGTGTTGTCATCCTAAATTATGTGTTATAATCACTCTTTATTCAAAGCTGCATCTGTAAAAAGAATAGTGTTATATTCACACACTGCACATATACAGTATGTATGTATTTACAAGGAATACTGTATAAAGTGGGTTTATGAATTCACAAAGAGAAAAAACAAATATAACAATATATATATATATATATATATATATATATATATATATATATATATATATATATATATATATATATCATAGATATATTCTATCTCATAAAGAATAAGTTGCAGAATGCCTTTTTAAAGAAATATTTAACCCAAGATTAAATTAAAAATTTTATTTAGTTTATATATTTTTTTAAAAACCATGCATTTTTTGCATTGCAATTTTCATTATTGTAATGTGAAAAATAGTTTTTAACAAATTGTTTGTACTGCTTGGTGTTATTTGTTTTGCCTTTATTTTTATCACAAACATTGTCTAATCATCGTAAGCATGAATAACAGCTTTGAGTCTCTTTTTTTCTGTAACCTCTACTGATTTTACAGCGTTATAGTAAAATAATGGCAGTGTCTCTTTAAAATGCCAAATTTCTTCTGATTTTATATGGAATTAATATGGAAGTCTATTGAAATTGGTGTAGGTTTGGGGTCTGACTAGACTTTCAGCGAACACTCACCACAATATTTCAGAGGTGCTTTGTGGTATTCCAGCCATCAGATTTTGGTCTCGGCCAATCACAGCCAACCACCTTTGCCTCCTGGCCACAGAATCTTTAGGCTGTAAGGTGATTAAAAAACAAATAAAACTTTGCCTCCCATTCAAATCAAGTTTGTAAGCCCCCTCTGATACAAACACATGAATTATCTTTTCCTGGAGATCTCTTGCTATCCTGATCTAGACAAGGTCGGACATGCTGTGCTAATGATCAACTCTTAATGATGGTTTTGTTTATAAATTAAGAGAAACATTAATTTGTTTCTCTTGCAACAAGTTATTTTGAATGCAACTTTTTGGCAATGCATATATAGAAGTACTTTTGTTTTTTTGTTTTTTTTAATTTACTGTAAGTCACTTCTGCCAAGTGCCAAATAACTGATTCTAAACAGGATATATCTGGTTTATCTGTAATGGCAGTGCTGGTTTGTTTGTAAATAAAATTAACATGCTAATATTAAATGATATAGTTTAATATTAATTAAACTATACAGCACTCAATGTGGAAAAGCATTTTTTTTTTTAATGGTAAACATCACGTTGTTTTCTGTTCAAAATTTCTTGCATGTAGCTTCCGTTTCTCTGCCACACAACCGTTTGCATTTAAATGAATGTCGTAATCTCGACAAACAGTCATCAAATTAAAAACGCACAAAGCACCAGTTTTCACTGTTTACTTCAACCGTCTTTACAAATGCATAAACCTAGTTGGATTGAGTGTTTCATAACTTTGGCCAGAATGAAGATTAAAGCTTGCTTGCATTCAACACACACAGTAATAAACGAACCAGTCGATTCTCCACAAACCATCTGTCAGATGGACTCACCGCTGAGGCCAGACTCGTTTATGTGGTCGGGTCTTTGTATCGGCTAGCTCTTTGTAATTGGTGGCAGTTCACGTATATGTGGTGCTTCAGTAGAGTGACAGGTCTGAGACAAATTCTTACTGCCCACCAGGTCAGTCACACTTCAGCCCACACGGCACTTGATCAACAACCACCCAGATTAACATGACAGGGAACAAGGAAACTGGCGTGATTCTACTTGTGGCTTAGCAGACACTTTGGATGTGAAGTGATTTACAGTAGACTAATTGTAGAGGCGGTCCCTCAAGACCAATCGTGGGTCTGGTGTCTCGCTCAAGGACTCTGTCGTAATAGGATCCTCTTAGAAAGTCCACAGTTCTTAGGTCGCCTCACCTGGGACCGAACCGGCAACACTCGCATTACAGGCTCAACATCTTAACAGCGAGGTCTCCATCATTTCTGTCAACTCGACCCCTTTTAAGTAGAAGCTTCAAGTTGACTGATTATTGCTGGAACGTGTTTTCTCACCGTGTTGGATCACTGCTGTACAACATATCTGCTTTTTCATTCTCATAGTGCATGGGTTTAGCCCCTAGGGGGTTAGCAGTCTTAGAGGTCTGCTCAAAAAAAAAGTTTTAACATTAAAACATTTAAAAAAACAAATAAAATTGGTAATTGGAACAATAGGAAATTGGAAAATTTAAGATACAAAGTGTTTTAGGTTAAATTTTAATTTTGAATATATGTATACTAAGAAACTTTTAATATTTTCTTATACTATATTATTATTTATAATAATAATATTATTTATATATTTATTATATATTAAATATTATATATTTATATTTTTATAATATTTTGAATTTAAATATGCTAAGATTCTAATATACTAATTTTAAAACAGTTTTTGGCAAATCTATTTTGAGAAGACAAATAAATAGGCCTATTACAAAACATGATCTTGGCATAAATGTTTTTAACCACATTATCTAGGTTAAGTAATTTTTGGTCCAGTTAAAATAATTTAGAGTTTTAGTCTGCTATATAAATCATTACAATGTTCATAAAAAGTGCTGCAAACTGTGTATTCAAAAAAAAGAAGACTCTAAATTATAGCAGTCCTTATACAACTCTAAAGAAACTAACAGACCTGTTGATGTTTCAGTGTTGTGCTCCTTTCAGATATAAAAAGCACTGAATAGTTCACAGAAATAGCGAAACATCTAGCAATTATTATATTAATCTGGTAAACAAAGTTGAAAACCGATAGCTGGCCGAGGGAAAACCTGAAAATATGAACCCAATGTGTTTTTATCAATTAATTAATGTGTTTTATTTATTTTAAATTGTTTTATTTCAATTATGTGTTTATCTCTGCCTGAAACAAAATAACCTATGTAGTTTTATTTACAGCAATATTTAAAGGTATATTTCAGTCAAGAGGTGAAATTCAACATTAAGGTTGTATTTTAAAGTATGTACTTTAAAAAATTGGCTTGTTGTGCATTCAGAGAAGTCTGGGCTAGGCTCAGGATATTCTCTGACCCAAGAACAGCTTCAGCCCGTAGTACTACGAGTAAGGTTAATAATTTCACTGAACTTCCCTCACTAGCCTATTAATGTCCATGGATTAACACCATGTTAAAATCATCCTCTGCCACTGCAGTGTTGTAGCCGCCTTGGGATTCTTAATTCAATTACATCCTGGTCAGGGCCTTAGGAAATGAAACCATTCCTCTTGGATACAAATGAGAATATCCAATTTTTCATTGGCCTGTCTATAATCCTGCAAGCGGCTTTCCAGCCTGATAGCGCTTTTTACCTTACGGGAAGATTTTTTTTGACAGCGTTACGGTTAGATCCTGTTACAGATAGGAAGGCGAGCTTTATTGATCCCCCAGAGGAAATTTAATACGGCAATCATGTGCGTTGTGTAGCATTTGCTTCCTCAAAGCAGCGGGCAGCTGCTGAGAGCAGCTTTAAATCTGGACTGGGATACCCAAGTGTACTTTTAAGCATAGAAGGCAGTGTCTGTTTTCCAATTAATCTTTGAAAAATGGATTGTATGGAGCAGTAATTCCCGAGCTGGAGTATGTGTTCCCCAGGGGGTGAAAAATTTTTTTTTGTTAAATCTACTGTATATAACAAATGCATGACTTCAATAGTTACAATTAATATTTTTTGTATTTGATGGTTTAAAACAGTCTTTTTTCTTAACCTCAGCACTCTTTAATGACAAAGGTGGCGTAAACATGCAACACATTTACTGTCAAGTTGTTAAGTCAAACAAGATGTGTTTTTGCTTAGATTGCACTTCTTTTACAGATCCAAAAACTGTTTCATTTCCCATTATAGTTGTTCTTGCCTGTCACAAGTCTCATTTGCTTCTGTCGTCCCCTGTGTGCTCCATGTCCCGAGTCCTTCTTCCTGAGAAAGGAAAAGAAAAATATCAACTGCCTGTCATTTCTCTTGTTTCCATGGTTACAGGCCATTGTGGACACGGTTGACAACCTCCTGAGGCCAGAAGCCCTTAAATCCTGGGAGGACATGAATTCCACAGAGCAAACACACGCCGCCACCATGTTACTCGATACCCTGGAGGAAGGAGCCTTTGTCCTTGCAGACAACCTGATCGA
The DNA here is from genome assembly GCA_019155185.1 of Beaufortia kweichowensis. Taxonomy (NCBI): domain Eukaryota; kingdom Metazoa; phylum Chordata; class Actinopteri; order Cypriniformes; family Gastromyzontidae; genus Beaufortia; species Beaufortia kweichowensis. The sequence continues at coordinate 1,921,577 of CM032797.1, read as the reverse complement.
GCCCGCTGTCGTCAGAGTGCCTGCCGAGAACATCAGTGAGTCATTTTATATCAGCCGCTTACTTTTGAAATATCTGAGGAGGGTTCACGTCCAGCCACCTGTTAGGACTGCCGCTTAATGGCGCTTTATGAAACCCAAATGGAAAGGAATTAGGATTGGCAAGTGTCCCTATAAGAGAGGGAGTGAGATTACCCTTCACGAGGGAGTTTAGCCTTTATCAAGGTATGCGAATGGCACTGCTGTTCTCAGAGTCCTTAATCGCAGGGCCATTTCAGTACAGTGAGTTACATAAAGGCCAAATGCTGTGTCAGGTTTAGAATATGAACACCAAGCTTGCATAGTGGCTTTTAGACTTTGACATATTTGATTATAGTCTTTCTGTCACAAAGTTTAAGCATTAAAATTTATAATTTGCTGTAGATATCAATTCAGTCTTGCTTTAGTTGTTAAGTGACATATCACATTAAGGAACATTCAGAACGGTCCAACTTAATAATTAAACTTCAAAAATATTGTGTTGTTTAATGCTTTTGCTTTGTGTTTACCATGTTTAAAAAATGCTGTACTAATTTGCTGTCTTGTCTTGTCATGTCATGTCACCTGGGTTTTGTGTCCTTTATTACGGATTGCACATGCTATGGATTGCAACTATAACACGTCATGTAAGGGTTGTTTTTTCTCTCTTAAAGAGTTTTTTTGAATCCCTGACCACTGACTGTTATCTTTCCATACATGTAAAGATGCTTTGATACCATGACCTTTGTGAGAAAGCGCTATACAAATAAAATTGAATTGACACAGTCACATTTTTAAAAGCTGAACTTTCCATCAACTTAACTTCACGTTTTAAAAGCACATTGTTCATGGTGTGAGATACTGAAAAAGTATAGCAGGGGTCAAAGACGTCTATCTGGTATGTTTTCAAAAAGCAAAAATGAAAGCAAAATCTCCCCCCTGTGAATGGCCACTTGCGGAGAGCAACTATTGGTGGAAATGGATATAGTGTTGTTCATTTCTGAAATGGGCTTGGAGCAGTTAAGTCTTTTTGAGCAGGCACATTTGGGAGCAGATCCTTAGAGGTAACGGGAGAAAAGTGTAAAGCAGAGATGCATTATTTATTAAACAGGCAGTAAAGCAGACTGCACAGTATGGAAATCCAACAGATCAGCTTTGGCAGATCTTGCTAGAGCAGCCTCGCACCAGTGTGTCAGTCTAGCACGCTGTTCGGCTCTGAGCCTCTGACTGTAATATTGCTTGTGTTCATATATGAATTTAAAGTATGCTTGACTGAGTGGGACTTTTTATGCAAGATTTCAATATTGAAACTGCCTTCCTCAGCATTTATTATCTGCTCTGCAGCAGTTTGTTATTCAATCATTCATGTTCACCTAAAAAACAATATTTGAATTAAATCATATTAATTCATAGCAAAACTCTTGATTCATGCATGATAAAAGCTTAGGTATAAGTGAGGAATTAATTATTTATATTTTGCTAATGTTGTGTCAACATTATAATAATTGAGCAAACTTCCACCAAGGTAGCTGTGTCACCTTTGAGAAACATCCCTCCCATCATGTGTTTAATGTGAGGATTTTAGCCTTCCTGTAGGTTAACATTTCTGGCCCTGGTATACCAAAAGGCTACATTTTGCAGAAATCTACCCAAGGTTAGCACACTCTGCTTTTAACACTGCACACACTCCTACACTCATCTCCGCAGATATCAACTTTCCCTGTCAGTCCACAGAACTAGAAGAAAGCATAAAGTAACCCTAGACGATTCAGACCTCTCACTGCTTCATTCAGGGAGCCTTTCCCGGCAGATTCGATCTTGGCTGAAGAAATCATTCCTCTGATTGCGATGTTTATATCTGGAGATATAAGAATATACTAAGCAGTAGAGAAACCAGTTTTCACTAAATTGCTGGAATGTGACTATATGACAGGAGTTTACAGAGAATGAGTCAAATATTGGGTTGCATTGGGTTTCCTTTCCGGTTAGATGTAGCAATGTGCCTGTTGTGAGATTTTCAACCAGTGTTTATTATTTTAAACCAAGTTCACAAGCTGTAAAAACCTACATGTGAACTGTAGAAGACCAGTGAAAATTGAATGTTAACCTACCTCAGTGCTTCATTCTTGTTTGGGCAGAATAGTTTGTCATTGATGTAAACACTTTGATAATGATTGGTGCTGTCATTTAAACCAGAAATTTGTATGCACAAGTGATGATTTGTCTTTATTACTTTTATTCAGTATAGTGTGTTATTAGTGTGTCATTAGTTGTTGTTAACGTTATAAAGCGGTTGAAAATTGTGTATAAGGAAAACAAAAGTGGCCCTGAGACAGAACCCTGAAGGACTTCATCAATTGTGACAATGATATATTTACTAGGTTAAGGTAAAGTTCTTTTTAAAAAATAAGTTGTTTGTTTTCCAGCACTGAACTATATGGATAGACAGTTAAAATTCAAGGAATCAAAATCAAGGAATGCATTAGGTCATGACTGAAGCCATGCTAAACACAAGAAATCTTGAGATTTAGTAACCGTGTGGCCCCATGTCAGTCTGGTGGATATTAAACAAAAGTATGCTTGTTGCATTTTGAAATAAATATTTCAATTACATTTGAAGGCCACCAAGTTTCTTTCTGTAATTTATTTTCTTTTCATAGGAGATAAATGCCATTTTAGACTGTTCATTTTTTACGTCATAGCTTCATAGCATTTGATGGTATCATAAAAATTTGGATAGGCCTTTGATTAAAGTCAACACAGAATCAAAATTAAACCTATTTACATTCTTTATACTCATTTCTGGTTGTAAACTATTTATCAGTGCATGTTTTTCCAAAGAAAAACAATATTTGTCTTTATAATCTTTCATCGAAATGTAATAGCTTGCTCTGCTTCAGCCAGGGCTTTCTCCTCTGGCTGACGTCACAAAGCGGAAATCGCCACTTTTCAGGATCAGATCTGTTCCCAGTGGATAAATACATAATGATATAGGAATGAAAATGGCTTACAAATGTAGTTTACTTTTTAGAAAAAGAAAAAAAAACATTACGTTAAAGGATTCAATGATCCAAAAATGAATTTTCTGCATCTTTTCTTATATTTATCATCTCTCACGTTACTCCTTTGACTTCCTATAGAACACAACAGGTCCAACTTGTGCACTATATTGTGTACAAGGGAATTTTCCTTTTGCATTCTATTGTGGTGTTTCAAAAGTACATCAGTTTAAAAGCCTGAATTAATAAAGGAATCATTTATAGGCATCAGATGAGGAGTCTACAGTACACAAAATTAAATACTGACACTATTGAGCATCACTCTGTGGTTTAGGTTAAGTCTTCTTGAGTGCATCTAAGTAAGTAGATATTGTTATTTTTGTCATTTTCTATGGATGCAGTTACAGCTGGTGCAAATGTTGAGACAGAAAGCAAGAGGTGGGATTTGAAATAGAATAGATTTAGCTCAGGTCTCAGCATGCGGCAGCCTTGATTTCACTGTTCACATAGAGAGAATCCAGCCCAGGGCCCTGCCAGTGGAGTTTATTAGTAATGTGATCTCATTCATATAAGTCCGCTTTGTGCACTCATCTGTCGTTTTACTGCACAGGCCTCCGGGTTGCCATGGTTTTCCCTTTAACCTTGGCTCAATAGTTTTCCGCCCTCTTGGTTTTCAAGTTGGCTGCGTGGAAATTCTCCCTAAACTTGCACAGTGCTAGCACGCCTGTTTCTTCTTATTTGTCTTTTGCAAATTTTTAAAATGTTTATACCAAATTTAAAAATTGTGTAGTCATTTTTTAATTTTGTAGTGATAACAAATAACATTTTGTAGTGATAACATTCCGTTAGTTTACAGAATGTTAAGACCCATTGACCAACCAAATCATCCAATCTCGAATGATGTCAGATCAGCACACCACAATATGTGAATGTATGAAAGCTACCTATCCTTACATCAAAAGCTATATTATTGAATTATGTCATATAAACTTCCGTCATTTCACTTTTTAAGCTTTGTAGCCCCCATCTTTATTCACTTTCATTATATGGAAAAAAGTGCTTTAGTCATATACATCATATATGTGGTTTAAATTGAATGTAAATGAATAGAAACAGTAAAATAAATGGAAAGAATATAATTTGGGTAAACTGTTTCCTGCTTAATTGCTGCAGAACATTGCTTCACCTCTTACCTGTCTGTGGTATGTTTAAGCATTTTTGGTGATGAGGTAGCCAGTATTTTTATTGAAGCGTGAGTTAACCTGTTTTTAATTAGAAAAGTGCTGCAGTGTATTTCTTAAACGTGTGACCAGCAGTCATTGTTAATGAGATAACATTTCCAGCTTAAATAAGAGAATATTTCTGCCGTGCTCATCTTGACGCCCTCCTAACATTTTTTTGTTCTCTGCTTATTTGAAAATTATACGATACATTAAAAATGGAGATTGCTGGCTGTGCCCTAAGGCACATCGGAAAACTTAAAAACTACTTTGTGTACATTTTCTTATATTAATTAAATTACAGTGTTTACCTCATATCAACTTCATGAGATGGAGGCACAAGAAATTCAAAGTTTTTATTTCAGTCTGTGAGACGAAATGGAAGAGCAGAGTGTGATTGGAGTGGAGAAAAGAAAAGGGGTTTGTGTGGATACCGATGTCCTCATGACCCTACGGTAATTTCAGACATCAAAGAGAGCACAGGCTGACTGGAGCGGTCCACAGTTACTCCGTGGCTCAGCCCAGATCAGCTCCGCCAAACTACAGAGCTATCTTAACCCACTGGGAGAAGCCAAATAAAAATCCAATGATAGTTTTGATCTCAGGCATATTTGATATTCATATGGTGGCAGACTGTTCTTTTAACCCCTGATATTTAATTGTCTCTGTTGATTGGTGGAAGTTTCATATATTTTCGGTGAGCTCGTAGCGATGAATAGAGGCATAATAATTCTTTTCATCAGCTTTATTCAAAATCGATGTCTAAAAACGTCTTAGACGGTTAATAAAATTACCTTATTTTGAAAGTAATTGCATCAACATCAGCATTGGTATAAATGGACTGTTTATGGATTTTGTGTTTCAACATTGCTAAGCAGTAACTTTACGATAGAACATTAACGGTGAACTTTCCTTATGCTGGAGTGTTTAATGGATTTGGAAATGCGTGCTTTGTGTGACTGTGTTGAATACAGAAGTGTCTTTACAGATGCACATCCAGTAATCCATGTCTGTCTGTTTTTCTCTTCGCTCAGTTTTGGACGTGTACGTGTTAAGCACTGACGGAAATATTCAAGACTTCAAATTTCCACAAACCAGCAAGAGAGGAGCTGCAATTCAGCTCTCAGCCAGCACGGTCAAATTAAACAGTAAAAACGGTGAGCAAATGAACAGTTACTTTTATTTCAAAAGCACACAACTGAATAAATTTGAGATATATTGAAGACTCAAGATATAGAGGCAGATATACTGTGACAAAAGCCAGAAGCATATTCTGTGCAGAATACAAACACAACTGCTTCGCCAACAGATTTAAAGCATGTGGTCCTGTTAAACATACTTAATGTGTGTTCTTGGTTTACGGCAACAGATACTTAACTTTAAATATCTGAAAATATTCAGCTAGTTTGCTATAAACATGTTGACTGTAAAATTAACTCTAACTAACTTGAATTCACTGGAAATTTGTTTGACGTGCGAGATTCATTGTTTTTTGGAAGCCATGCTTGCCACGTTTTGGAGTCTTACTGATTTTTAGAGTGAAAAAAATCTGAGAACATTTATTTTAGCCTAATTGTTTGCAGAAAAATAGGATTAGAAAATATGTAAATATTTGTCTTTATGTCCAAATCCAGAAGTGTTGAGATCCTTCTCTTGTCTTTTACTCAAGGTGTTGCCAAGTTGGTCTTCGTCCTTTATAAGCACCTGGGAAACTTTCTCAGTACAGAGAACGCCACAGTGAGGCTGATGGGTGAGGGCGGAGTCAGAAACCACACCCTAACCGTCAACTCCCACATCCTCTCTGCCTCCATCAACAAGGAATCTAGCCGGGTGTTTGTGTCAGAGCCGGTCATATTCACTCTGGAGCATCTGGACGTAAGAGATCAAATCCTTAGTTAGAGACAGCTATTGATTTCAGGTGTTTGTACTTCATGCTGTCTGTTTTTGTGTATTGTTTTGGAATGTGGGAATTTAATTTAAACCTGGCAATTAAAAGAAGGTTTTAGGACCAATATTCTCTTTGGAGCAATATCAGATCATGCCCGAGTAACTTGGATCATCAGGTTTTGCACAAACTTGTGAAGTTCATGACATTTTGAGATATGAGTGAAAGTAAGGAAAAACGAAACATTGTGCTGCTTTCCACAGCAAAAGTGAAATCTAATATGAATACAATCCAATGTCCTGTACATTTTCATTGAAATGTGGGGGCAGGCTTTTATTTAGGGTTAGGGTTAGGCCCTGGAACAATTAAACCAGTCATTGCCCTCTTCTTTTAGGGCTTAAGATCAGGGTTGAGGCTGTGACTGGTTGATAGAAATGTTGTTTTAAGGACAAACAATGCATGCTGATCCATTTATGTGTCCAACAGTACTTTAAATTAGGTATTGGGTGCATTATTAAATGTTTAAATGTCAAAACTCGCTGATGTTGCTCTATTTGTGCATGACAGATAAAGATATGTCTCTCTTATTGATTTATTAGACCGAAAATTACTTCAACCCAAACTGCTCTTTCTGGAACTACTCTGAGAGGAGCATGATGGGATATTGGTCAACGCAAGGCTGCAAGCTTCTGGCGACGAACAAGACTCACACCATGTGTTCCTGCAGTCACCTGACCAACTTTGCAATCCTGATGGCCCATCGAGAACATGCGGTGAGTATAAGTTAGTCCTAGACCTGTCCGGGGGTGGAACGTTCAATAGAACAAATCGGTTCAGTTACATAATTTCAAGTCACCTGCTATTTTCAAATACAAATTTCCGTTTTTCTTAATGTCTTTCACATGATCCTGATTTATATTACGTCAGAGTTTCCAGAATGTCATTTCATTCTGCTGATATGGTGGAATAAATTGAGCCTAATTTGTGTTCATCACAGAGCAACTTATCTCTACAAGTGAACAAATGAACATAATGGAGCGTTTTTTTCAAGCACAGAAATAATTCTCGCTTTACTTTGATCAATGAAGCTCTTGTGCTAGAAGTATCTGGGAGCAATGCAATTACGCCTGGATGACATGAGATCATATGCGGCGATCTCTTAAGCTGTAATGAACGTGGAAATTATGGGATTTGTGGTGCGACTACTTACATGGTCTTGGCCCATGAACTTTCCCCGTCACTGCAACAGCAGTTGTAAATTTAACCACAGTTAAAAACCCAAAAGCATCATCTCTCATAGTGACATCTGGAACATTAAAGCCCACTGTGGTTACCAGTTAAGGTTAAGGTTACCGGTTGGCTGTGTTTGAACTCATCTAGAAGAATTTTAGAAGAATATCAGATTAAAATAAATAACCCTTTGCCAGGAATGGGCCATGACACTGTCCCCAGGGTCTTCAGGGTAGACTGACAATCAATATCAATATTGCATATCATGTTATGACATGCAATGTCACAGTTTCCTGTTTATTTATTGTTAACCATATTGCTAGCTGCAGAGAAAAACAGATGGATAAACATACCAGATCATTGGTATATTGTACTACACTGCATATAATATTTTGTTCTGAATCACTACAGCTTATGAGTGTTTGCTGTTTCATAGTCTTTATAGTAAGGATGAATTGTTTATTGCTACATATTGCTTACGGTTTGAGAGAAGATACTCCTGATTCAGAATGTATTTTGCTGAATTACTGTTCTTATGACCTTTTTCATCTTCTGGATATAAACGATAATGACCATCTAGTTAAACTGATACAGTCAGCAGACGGATGCAGTGTAAGCTTGAGCGGAATTATACTGTGAATTATAGGTTTGCCGTTCCATAATCAATAGGTTTTAATTAAGCGGTCATTAAGCAGATGCTTTTATCCAAAGTGCTACACTTACTACAAGTTCAGTCTCTGTGGAGTAACCTGAGTTTAAGTGTCTTGCTTAACAATACCAAAAGGTCATGGGTCTGATTCCAGGAAACGCACATACTGATAAAAGAAATGTATAGGTTAAAAGCATGCCAAATACATGAATGTAAATGAAAACAAAAGCCAGTCTTACATAAATTATTATATTATTATTATTATGAATTGTTCAGAGCTAATGTATATAGTATAACAAATGTGTGTAACAAATGTAAGCATTTTTCTTTGTCTGACTGTTAATGTTTCTTTTAAAGGGCGAGGGGAGCGTCCATGAACTACTGCTGACAGTCATCACACGTATGGGCATCGCCGTTTCACTTGTCTGCCTCGCCATTAGTATCTTCACCTTCTGCTTCTTCCGCGGCCTGCAGAGTGACCGCAACACCATTCACAAGAACCTGTGCATCAATCTCTTCATCGCCGAGCTCCTCTTTCTCGTGGGCATCAACATGACTGAACCTCCGGTAAGCAAACGTTTTTTTAGCTCTGGAAGTGTAAGTGTGGAAGTGGCACTAAACTCTTCTTCTCTTATAATGATCAGATTTTGTGCTCTGTGATCGCTGGAGTTCTCCATTTCTTCTTTCTGGCGGCATTTGCCTGGATGTGCTTGGAGGGCGTTCAGTTGTTCCTCATGCTCGTAGAGGTCTTCGAGAGCGAGTTCTCACGACGGAAGTACTATTACGCATCCGGCTATCTGTTTCCCACTGTGGTGGTCGGGATTTCAGCTGCCATTGACTACAAAAGCTACGGAACCAAGAAAGCGTAAGTGAATCTCTAGTTTGATTTTGTACTTTTGTTTCGTTTTGTGTTTTTCACTGTGTTGCATGATATATTCATTAGGTATGAGTTTGGTTTACATAGTTTGTTGTGTCGCTCTTCAAGTGATATTACCATGATTCTCTAATTCATTTTTATTTTGGGTAGACAACAAACATAGCAGCGCATATTTTTCTTTGACCTTCAGGTGAATTTACATGGAGACTTTGAAGACTTGACATTTCGATAGGTGTAGTAGGTTCTTTAAACACCAAAATAAGTGCAGAACATTGCATGTGTCTGAAAATAATTTAAACAGAAACCACATCCACTTTATTAGTATGATGTCATTCCTATGACCTTCTTTCGCCCCAGTGACAGTTAGGTTTAGAGGTGGTGTAAGAGCTAGAGCTTCATTCTTGTTTGGTTTTTAATAATTATGCAGTTTTGTACAATTCACAATTGTATGAAAGGTAAATGATCCATGAGATCAGGAAAATAACATCTGTTGTTAAATGCACTAGTCATTACCAAACTGCCAGTGTTTATGAGGCCATAAGAAGGTTATTGCTACTATGGTAGTAATTTTTGTTTTCTTCTCTCTCTCTTCAGTTGTTGGTTGAGGGTTGATAATCATTTCATCTGGAGTTTCATTGGTCCTGTCACCTTCGTCATTATGGTAAGTTTTACATGCTTATCATGATCACTTGTATTTACATATAGGCTATGTAAAGTAATGTGCCCTGGAATCTTGGGGTCTGTAATTGCTGGTCAGTAATCTATGTGGGGTTCTACCATCTAGAATGGTAATGTATGCTTTGTTTTTATAGGTGGATAATGTGTTCTGCGTCCTTTTTTGTGTTCATGATCAATGTGTTTCTATTGGCCTGTAATTTACAATGTGTTCCTATAATTTTAAAAAAGCAACTGCGCTTCGGGAGACCCGAGTTTGAGTCCCAGCTCGGCGCCCTTTCCCGGTCCTGCTACCCTCTCTTCTCCCCTATCACTTTCTGTCTCTCTCCACTGTCCTGTCAATAATTAAGGTGAAAAAGCCTTAACAAAGTGACTTTTTATTGGTCAGTAATGTATGAAGTGTTCCTTTTAGTCAGTATCATCTTCTGTGTTTTCATAAATGGATGCTGCATTCCTATTGGTCAGTCGTCATTTAGATCTCCTATCATGACTTCACTGCACTAGACAGATTGCTGGAAAATGACACAGTTGAAGTTCATTCATTCTTTACAAAGATGAAAAAAGGTGAAAAGGGAGACAAGTATGAAGATAACAAGTAGGAGGGACTGACAGCTATAGATTGCTGGAGTTTAACTGCACTGACATGAGTTACGGCACCGCTGTCGGGATATTTTTGTTTGGTGAGGAGGCTTTTTTCAAACTCCCACAAATGGAAAAGAAAAATATGACACTAGGAGAGGAAAAAAAACTGGCCATTTTAGACAGAAATAGATGGTGTGGAGATAGTGAAGTGTACAGTCAGTGCTGTTCAGGATATACAGCAGAGCGTGACCTCTGCAGCACAAAAAACTCAGGCTATTCCTACAGCACCCATTTACCTCCCATGTGTCATGAGAGATCGAGTTCTGTTAACAGGAAGTTAAAGCAAACTGCCCCAAACATAAAAAATAAAATTTGACATGACAAAATAATGTTTATTTGTAGAATCATTGGCATGTTTTCATCACATTGAAGCACATTGGCTCTCCAAATTTTAATTATTGTAATGAAGACGCATTGTCAATACTGTGATGCTTGTCTCTGAATGTTTCACTCTTAAATTTCGTAGTGATTCTCATTATTTGCAAAGATACAATTTTCATTCGATGTGACAGTTAACAGGTTAAAACCAGCATAAATTACAGGCAAAATAACAAATACTGCCATAATATGGAATTATTTTTTGTTATAGCAGTTAGATTGAACTCACAGTTATGTGTTACTAAATAATGTCATAAAATAATGTGTACATATGCAAACTAAAAAATTGAATGGTCCTAAAAATGGGCTTCATTTCCTGTATGCATTTTTCTTTTGGAGTGATTTTGGGTTGAAATGAGACCCTGGACAGAGTTCATGAGAATTCTCCCAAACCCTGAGCTGTTTTAATGATGGATTTACTGTGAATAATATCTCTCTCAGACCTCCTTAACAAGTCAGGAAGACGTATACACTCACTTCACAGTGAAGTGTCTTCTGTTCTCAGGTCTTAGCGCAGGCTTCTTACTATTAGACGTGCGCTTGTGGGTCTATTTTGGGTAGGTGAAGGGTGAGATGGGGGAGGAGTGGAACGGGAGGCACAGAGAGGAGAGAGTTGAGGCGGTTCAGCTGTCTTGGCTTCCTCCCGTGCCGTGCCTGACTTGCCGGGCTGTCTCATTGGATCTGTGTCATTGCTCGCATGCAGCCTTAAATGCATTTCCAGCTTCTCCGGCCACACTGGAGCAAAGCAGCCCTTGCACTTGCAAACAACACTCAACAGCAACATAATCAGTGATATAAAAGCTCTCTCTCGCTCTCGCTCTCGCTACAGGAGTGAGTGACACCTCAAATCACATAGTCTTTCTATTTCTATCTAAGTGTTCAGACTAGCATTTCACTTTTAAGACAGTAAATTGGGTTAAATAAAATATCTGGAGACCATTATATAAATGAGCCACTACGCATTGCCAACCAACTAGCAATGTCCCAGCAACCACTCAGAAAACTGTTGTAATTCAAAATCAAAATTTCCAATTGATCATTTTTTCTTTTTTTTCCCCCTTTCTTTTCTCCCTTCATTCTTTCCCAAAGCCATTGAAAATTGTATTGCATTCTTGTATGATTGCATAGGGTTTCTTCTAGTGATCGATGAAGCGAGGAACTCACTGACTTTCTTTTCAGTGTTTGTTAAAAGGATATATTCTTGTTTTCTCTGCTTTGCACTGCATGGTTTTCTGTGCCTCTGAGAAATAAACAAGATAAATGTGTGTTTTTCACCCACTGTTTTGCAAAGCTGTAATGTGCTTATAATTGACCTATTTGTTATGTAGTTTTTCTCTTTTTAGGATTTTGGCCAAACACAGTATACCAAGTTAACAATCTGCCTCTTATTACCAACCTGAGCATACAGAGATTTAAATTGGTGGTTGTTCCGTTCATCATTACGTTATCAATATGTGACCCAAATGTTTGGGGCAACAGTTAGAAGTTGAAAAAATACCCTTGTATGATTGTTATTAACTGAATATTAACTCCCTGTACATTATTATAATCCAAATGTCTTAGGCATGTAAATGGTTATTTATTTAAAGTCGTGAATTTTACATGCTTATTAAACAGTAAACATTACATTCACACCCATACATATCATTTAAGTGAACAAAAAACAAACATGCGCGACAAAGTGTTCATTCTGAAAGTGGATGTTTGTCAGTGTGGGAAAAAACACGCTTTATTCAGGGAAATAAGGCGTATGAACAAGTCAAAAAGTAACAAATCATTCAGAAGTAACAAATCATTTACATACATTTATATCCTAAAAATAAATTCTGCACTACTGCTGTGACCGGGTGATTTTAGATCGTTATTTTGACTGTATTTATTTATTATTTTGTCAATGATGCACTCTGGTGGTGCACTCATGGCGGCTCTAACACTTCCGGTGGCTTCACCCCATGTTAGCAATGTCGTCAAAGTCACAATTGTCTAAAATGGAATGTGGAATATACTGCATGAATCATATGAATGACTTTTATGATTATTTTTGTAGAGATTGACCATCCCTACTCCCTTTTATATAGAAAGTGTTTAGAAATGTTATGATATTTGATTTTCTTTTTTCACAGAAAAAAATTATTACCTGCAAAGTGGTTGTACACTTATTTTTAATGAATATAAGAATTGATAAGAAAAATTGCATAGAGAGAAGTAATCTGCTTTAAATCAGTATATTAATTTTGTTTCATTCAAGAAGAACGTTTGTGGTCTGGAGCTTTACAGTCCTCCACCGGTTAAATTAACATCCTCCTGTGTTGCGTTTAGCAGAACTTTCCTTATTCCTGCTTGACATTTAAAATGAAAGCTTTTTTTCTAAACTCATTTTTTTTTGTCCACCATAGTTGCTCCTTTAAGAGATCTCCTCTGCTGGCCTGAATTACATTCCCATGTTCAGGGCGGTGTAGAAAAACACAAGTTCCTGCCAGCAAGCAGACATGTCGAGAGCCGCAGTTATGACTTACACTCGTCTGAGAAGGCGCCTACGGGCAGTTTGTCTCGCATAATCCTTAAGATCCAAATCAGGAACAAATGGTAGCACTTTATTATCTGGATGATGGTTTATGTCTGAAGAAATATTAACGTTCCTACTGGCAATTGGAAAACAGATTTGGTTGCAGATCCTACAGGTCCTACTGCAAGGACAATGTATTTTTTTATTTTATTTATCATTTTAAGTTTTTAACAGTTTAACAGTTTTAATCAGTTTAGGCGAATTCTTCAAAGCTTCCAGTAGCTTCCCTGTTCATGCTTTTTAACATTTTTGCAGTTGCCGTCCACTTCATAAATTATTGAGCTGTACTTTGCAGTGTACCGCAGTCAACGTAAACCACGGTTTATTTTTATTTTTAATGGTGGTGCTACAGTCGTCTAATAGCCTGGTGATCAAAGGGCCCAAGAGAGATGTTCCTGCCCGTGTAACTGTTACACGGCCCCCTTTAGAAAAGTCTAGCTGCAAAGTTAGAAAATATGAATATTAAATGATGTTTGATAAATATGCCATCCCAATGACGAATTGCAAACGCGATTTCCAGGATGTGTGGGAAAGTTGTGTGGTCTTCTCAACATGTTTTATCTTTCCTGACAGCTTAATCTCATCTTTCTGGTGGTGACTATGTACAAGATGGTAAAACACTCAACGTCTATGAAACCTGATTCCAGCAGACTGGAGAATATACGGTAAGATCAACATTGAAAACCGTCGCATGACATCCGTGCCTCTGTTTTAATGCAGCTGTCTGCACAGTTTCACATTCTGACATTTTCTTCCAGATACATGATTTTGTAGACCCCAATTACCATCTTGATTGCTTTGCTTGCCTTACTTTAAGTGGCACGACTTTATAATTGTTATAATCGCGATGTGACAATTACGGTGTAGCCGTACAAATTGCTTTCATGGTAATGGACGACATTCTGGGTTAAAGGTTGCGAATGGGCTAGAGGTTGCGTCTGGGACAAGACTTGTGGTAAATACTAGATGCAGCTAATTTGAGTTTATGGGAATAATTATGAACAGCATTAACCTTTCGAGCACCATGTTATTAACTAATTCATTAGTGTTGCAGTCCTGCAGTGTCATAGCACAAATCTACTCTCCTGTAAATGCTGTCCTTGGAAACTAGATGCATATTTCCAGATGGGAAGTACAATGGTATGATGATAAGTAAGACATTTTATTGGACCCAGAGTCATAATTACTTATACACGTGCAGCTGGGGGTAACAGGAGATGGAAAAATCTCCCCTGTCATGTGTACATATGAAGGGATCGGCCCTCCAGGACATTTGATCTGGACAGATAGTTGTTGGAATCTCTTATGGGAAAGAGTCCATTGATATACTGCTGTCTTAAAGCTCTCGTACATTTGGGTGGTCTAATCATAGGAAGTGTGTTTAATTTATGAGCGGATTTCAGTCTTCCTTCACAAGTGATGCTTGATTCTGAAACAAATCATCAGTTCATTTAAACAAGTTCGGAAATGAATTGTACCAGTGATATCACAACCAAATATTTTACAAATACAGTTTACAATCCCTACAAGTAAAACGTTGAGTTTTTGCTACTTCTGTCTTTTCCAAACAGGTTCCCCAAACATTATAATATAGCTATTATAAAATATAAATAAATTATAAAAAAGAATAAAAAAGATTTGAAAATATAAAAGCAATAAAGGGCTGTTTCGCATATTATGGTAACCAATTGCTACTCAATCATTTTCAGGTCCTGGGTGCTGGGCGCTTTTGCGTTACTGTGTCTGCTCGGTCTGACTTGGTCCTTTGGCCTGTTCTTCTTAAATGACTCTTCCATACTGATGGCATATCTCTTTACCATCTTCAATACCTTACAAGGGATGTTCATCTTCATCTTCCACTGTCTCCTGCAGAAGAAGGTAACTCATGCCCATCCATACAGTTATGCATTATTATATGGGATTGAAAGCTGCTTTTTGCGTTAAGAGATAATTATAGTTTGTAATGCCATTTTGTCTTATTTATTAAATCACAATCCTTGGAGCTCAAGTAAGCCATTGTGATATGAGATATAATTAGAGGGACTAGACAACCTGATCACATGGGAATTCTTACGTATTTTACGAGGTGGCTAATCGTATGAATTGGTACAATTTAAATCAAACAATAATCATAAAATAAATTATTTTTAGAAAAAAGCAATGTCAACAGAGAGAAGACAAATCGTACCAAAACGTACAAATTCGTATGTATTAGCCACCTCGTGAAATACATAGAAATGTCCTTTAGATTGTGTTAGGTTGGGAGTAATTCACAAGCAAACATTTAAAATATTAGTTAAGTGTTTACATGAGATTGTATTTAAATGTTAACATTAAATGTATGTATCAGCTATGTAACCTAGCTGATATGTATTGTGTCTGTATAGTCTTTCACCCTTTTTTTCTGTAAACAACGTGATCTTTCTCGCTGATGCTTGTTAACTGACCTGCTGCATCTTTTTAGGTGCGTAAAGAATACAGCAAGTGTTTTCGTCAGTCTCAGTGTTGTGGTGGTCTGCCCTCTGAAGGCCCACACAGCGCTAACAAAACCTCAGCCTCCAGGTCCACGGCTCGATATTCATCTGCTACACAGGTACATCCACTGCTTCTTCGGCTGTGTCATATGAAAACAAACCACTCGGTCAAAGGTCTTTCCTGACTGAGACTCCTCTGTCATTTGAATGAGTTAAGTTTTCTTGCATGAAATATAAGCTTATGAAAAGACTTTCCACACATTTGGTTTTAACCCAACAGGCAGCATCATTGCATTTAACAAGCTTTAGGTTGCCTGAATCCTATAGCGATTAGTTCAGGCTTGTAGTAATCATCCAAACACTGTAGCGATTGTTGCCCTCTTTTTTTCTTTGCAGTTTGCTTGCAACTGATAACTAAGCAACTTTCATTTACCACTAGTACTGTAACAAGCTTTGTGGAGGGCTTGTTTGAGAGCTTTAAGCTTGTATTAAGAGCTTTATGCACAAAATATTTACAAATTTCAATTCCTTGAAATCAATAAATTAGTAAGTTTTAATTCCTCTGAATAAAAAATTACAGCACATTAAAGAGCAAATTAGTAATTACCTCAGAATTTAATTATTTAATTTTCACACACAGGAACTACTAATTAATTACTGTAATCAAGAACTAAAGGACAAAGGCAAAATATTGTTCTGTGATACTCAATATTGCACAAAAAATCCTCATAAAGTAGCACATTCTGTTAATAACTATTTTGACGATGTCTGTATCTATATCGATTTGATAATTAATTTGGTATCACACAACAAAAACAAATCTCAACGTTTGATTTGCTATCACACAACCAAAGCAATTTTTAGCATTTGATATCACACAACCAAAACAAATCTTGACGTTATCACTCGCTGTAAATTGTTTGCATTACTTGCGAAAGATCTCAACAAGCAGCATTAGACGCAAGTCTTGATGCTGCACGTTAAGCATCAATGTTAGCAGCTAGAATAGACAGCTTGAACACATGTTGTCTATTCTAGCTGCTAACATTGATGCTTTAAGGCTTGTAATTGTGTTAAGAAGTTGTGTGCTGGTGCTGCATGAATATTAGTCGCATTAATCAGTGAGCATCTCTTCCTTGTTTCAGAGTCGCATCAGGAGGATGTGGAATGACACAGTGAGGAAACAGTCAGAGTCTTCCTTCATCTCCGGGGACATCAACAGCACTTCCACATTAAACCAAGGTGACAGCTCTAACCTACCGAAAGACTCTGTGTGTGTTTGTGCAAGTGTGCTCTCAGAAACACTGCTGTAGATTTAGTGGTATCTACTCAAGAAAGTAGCATGACTAATGTGCATCTTCATACCTTCATCATGCCTTTTAAATTAGTGCCCAAAGTACTGTTTAAAAATTTAATGTTTTTTTGGACTGCAGTGTAAATGGCAACAATTGCACCCTGGTGTAAACAGTAATGTATGCTATTTTCACTAAACTGTTGCCAGTGTTATCTGTTAAAATGACAGGTTTTGGATGTGACGTAAACTAAAGGCTCTTGCTATTTGAAAACAGAGCAAGCTTTTTGATATGTCCCACCCAAACGTCTTGTTTCAATAGGAAATACATCAGCACATACTGTAAAAAAATTAACAAATAATTTCACAGGTTTTTCCTAGCTAATAACTATGCTAGCTAATGTTAGCTAACTCATGGTTTGCTAGATGATTAACGTCACCAGAACTGCCTAAATCTAATCTCACTCTGCTTTGAAACAACTTTTGTATTTGTTTGCAATGTAATAAAATCCAAATATATATTTTTATACTACAGTCAATTTTTATTGTGCATTTGTTGCATCAATTACAATACATCATGGGATTAGTTTTCTCTATTAAATCATTTGAATTCAGCATCTTTTCCATTTTTTAGAAACATTTTGCTTTGACTCAAATATTGTAATGGGGTTCATCTTAAAGCTGCTTGGTTTAGGTCAAGACTCTTTACTGCAGGATTTTTTTAAAATGCCTTTAGAGAAAAAATGAAATTGTGAGGTCACACTTGCTCTCTATAGTCACTTCCTTTGACCAATAAAAATATTATGAATCATATTATAGATCACCACTCCTACCATAGCATTGTTCCAAACAGACAATAAAGTTACACACAGGCCTGTGCTAAATTTTACAGGCTAAACCTTTAGTTACTATCCAGGGGATTTACTTTGAAAGGCACTTTGAAATAGTTTCCGGGAAAAGCGTTATCTTTGTCGTATACTCATGCTTAATTTATACAAAATAATCAGTATAAACGTCTTTGATATGAGATTTTCAAAAATATTTCTATGAAATGTTACATTATTAAACTGTTCAAATATATCAACACTTGAAATGGCATTAGATCATCATCTCCAGCAGAGCCAAAACTAATTCTTCATCATGTCCTGAGGTCTCTCTCCTCTGTTGAACAGCAGCCAGGCCAGATTTTAAAAAATGGTTTGATCAATTATTTAGGCTTTGCAAAAGTGTTGCTGATGAGAGTATGATGTTCAACTCTCACCGACCCCTTGACAAGCTGTTAGATGTGCAAGTGAGAGAGAGAATATGAGTCTGAGTCATAAAACACTTCTGGAGGTGTGACCCAGGGAAAGTTTGGACTGCTCCGATTTGCTCCTTTGTGCAATTTATCTAATAAATTTAGAAACAAGTGTTATTTGAAGCGCTCAAAATTATTTAATGAAAATCTTTAGCTGTGTTTCGGCTTGAGAATGACACTGTTGATCCGGTAACCAGGGTCTAAAACGTTATTGAATAAAATGCATACAGAAAACACATGTGATCATGTCACAGTTGAAGTGTAAATGATTGTTAAATGCACTGCATGCTCTGCACATTGTTGGGTTTTTTTGTTGTTCTTTTGTTTCATTGGTGGTTGATCAAATGTCATCCCGCATGATATTTAAAATGATCTTGGTAAATAAAATAAAAAAAGACCTTTTGCGAAGAATCACTTAACAGTATTGTAAAATGACATTTCCTGCACTTATTTCCTGTTGTTATTCTTACCTGAACCCCTCTTGTTCACCATCAGCCCTCCTCTTCCTCTCTCTTTATTTATTCAACAGGAATGACCGGCAACTATCTCCTAACTAACCCTCTCCTACGGCCCCACGACACTAACAACCCTTATAACAACCTTCTCGCCGAAACCATCGTCTGCAACACACCTTCACCTCCGGCTTTCCACTCCCCAGGTGCTCCCAGGCCTCCCCTTCGCTTTTCTGTCCTTTCACTGTGTTGAGGGGGAAAATACAGGGTTTTTCACAGCACTTTTAACACAGGACTGTAATTTGCCGAGTATCTGTCATGGAATCACTGTGGCCATGTGATCGTATTGCTGTCTTCTCTTCTTTTTTTAAAAGATTTGTTTTCCTCAATACGCATGAATTTCGCTTTTGTTTCCATTTCCTTCAAGTCACTAGTTCTAATTCTTGTTTTTCTTTTTTTTTGAGACTCTTAATGATTGACGTGTTAATCGGCAGATGGGCTATTATTTTTTTTCGTTTCCCGCCTTATATTGTTCAGCAGACACACTGTGATTGGCATTTCGTCAGTGTCATCTCTACACTTTACCCTTCCACCAAAATAAACAAGAACAACAGGTTTAGCATTTAAAGTCCTCCTTTCCATCAACCATAGTCTGTATTACCAGTTGCTACATAGGCGTGGAATCCTGAATGGTTTGATGATAAAATAAGCTAGTGAAAAGGAAAATAAAAGCCTGGCATTCGTTTTGCTGCGCTTTTGACGTGAGGTGTCTCGTGGTTGCGTAAATGGAAATTGGTGTTTGCATTTAGATTGTAAACAGGCTTTTGAAAGAAATGGGAAAAGTCGCATCCATCTGTCTGCGTCTCCATCACGCCGCTTGTCAGCGGTAGACAGTGAGCTAATCACCGCCCAGACGGAAACTGTCGAGCAAAGACCTCCAGTTCCTCACGCAAGGTTACTGTGAGGCTACGTGTGAGAACAATGAAGTGCTTGCCGCTGTCAGTCACAGTCATCTCTGTGCGCATATCTGAAATTACATTGCCTCGGAAAACTAGTGGATTGAGTCATAAAAAACAGCCATAAAAAACACTGTAAAGTTTCAGTTACAGTGGGGTCGTCACTATACAACAATTTGAGTAGTCAATATCAGTTCAATTTCACGATTCTTGATACCAATACCACGGCAAAACTAATGTTATGCTTCCTTAATAAAAATATTTTGAACTTCATTTTTTTACATTTTACAAGTCATTAATGACTAATGTTATTAAAACAATGACATGTAAGCCTCAGACTTTCACAAATTTAGTTAAACATGAAGCTTGATATAAAGTCAGTGTGCATATGTAAATAGTTTATTGTAAATATGTATTTAATTAAATTGATTAATTTGAAACAAATGTATTAAATTCTGATCATAACATGAAAGTCAGCATACATTTATTATTACATATTACATTATAACTTTAAAACGCTAGTCTTCTATGCTACTGACTTGTCTTTCCATCAGCAGGGTCGTGCAGGTGAGAGTACTCATGCTACTAATCAAATATAAGAGGGAGTTTTGGTTATAGCTGGAGAACGAAGCAATGGCTTCATAGCCGCATCTCAACCGTACTCAAGGCTGCCGAGTGCAATGTGAATGAGTTGCGTGATGCTTGAAGCAGAATTTGTGAACAAAGAAACACTTTAGTGTGCACCGGGCTCTAATTGCATCTGAGCAGCTCGCTCAGACCTATAGAAAAATTATTTCAGCGAGACCTTCGCTCTTCACGTTCCATTTCGACAAATACCAGCAGCAGAGAAAACGTAAACATGCCTGAGCTTTGAGTGCATGAAGTATTGCACAGTTGTAAATTTGACTCAAGAGACCGAAGAGTCAAAGATGTGGCCTGGCTTTTTTCCCAGAATTCCTTCTCTCCAGCATGACCACTAGTCTTCCGTCTGCATCTGTTGGCACAGCTCTCCAGACAATACCTGTCTGGATTAAACCGATTGTCGATGCATAAACAAATGCAAATAAATTTGGCCGAGTCGATGTTTCACGGTTGCAAGCTTTATTTCCTTCTTTCCTTTATCCCCGCTTGGTCCCTCTCAGCTCTCGTTCAGCTCTTTGATGTCTCTTTTTGCTTTCTTTTCTCGCTGTACAAAAAAGGCTCTCCTTATCTCACTGCAGAGCACAAATGTTTTTTTGTTTTTTTTTGCGTTGTCTTCCCCCACGATCTTGCGGTTGTTTCAAACTACAGAACTTTAAATTCATTCTATGCTCTGCATGAAACCAAGCAGCAGTCCATAAAATGTATGATTTCCCCCTCAGTTCTCACCATCTCTTTTATTTATTTATTCATTTATTTATTAATTTGTTTACATTTTCAAAAGCCAGTAAGTACAACTGTTAATATTGCTGTTTTATAGTGCTTTGCAATTACAACTTGAGATGTTTATCTGTTCATATAAGCATAAACAGAAATGAGTTGTTGAAGATTGCTTGGGTGTTAAACCCATTACACCTGCTACATCCTGAATTCAGCCTTCTGATGGATCTGCACATTACTGAAGTGAACTCACAGATCAGTGTGGAAGGAAGCACTAATGACATTGATTAAAACACATCGTTTGTTAAAGCACCCTTTCCTTATGTATGCACATTTTTATTAATGACGCTTTTATCGTGCAGACTTGCTGGAATTACTGACAGAAATTATTTTTAAGCCAAATTAACTGCCGATGTATTTCATCTTTAATTTGGAACAGCTTTGTGCGCCATTTAGAATTGAATTGAGAATGACTTTTATAATCTAATTCAAGTTGTGAATTTAAATTAAGGAAGCACACAGGATTTAGGTCAAATACTCACTTAAATTTTAAATGAGTAAGTGAATATTTAACTAATATTTTTACATAAGATAAACAGATAATTAAGTGTGATTACCCATAAACATTAAAGCATTGATGATGCATAATAATCTGTATTTGAAATGCCTTTTGTCGTCATTTGAATTGAATTTATTTTATAATACAAATATATAAAAAATGTTAACATTTTATTTAGATTAAAATGTTGAGGTTAATGTTTGTATATTAATTTTTCTATCTGCTGAGGAAAAAATGGGCTGTACACATCATGGAACAAAGAATCATATTTAGGTACATTTTTTAGATTTCCCTGTTGTGTAACTGTTGAATTCTGCAGTGTTGCAATTTAATAAATCCTTGTTGTCTTTCCAATTCAACATCCTGTGCTGCTTGAGCAGTTTAATTCCACTAATTTAAATTTCAGCTCATGAGTTGAATAGGAGTTTCCCAAAAAATTATTTTCAGTCTGGTATTTACATTTACATATTTTGTGGCCTTTTTATTCATGCTTATAATAGAATTATGAATTGTGATAATATAATAGAATTGTGAGTAAATTAAAATGCATATTATGGATCTTGACAGACAGACTGAATTCAGGCCTTTACTTTTGGTGATTTCTCACTTTTCTGTCATTGCTACAGTTTTTTTAAAAAAGCGTTTCACTCTTTTTCTTTTCGCACATGGACAGTTCTCAGGTCAGCTAGCCTGAGCAGACACACATGATGTGAGTGTTTGCCTCCTGCCTGCTGTCTGTGATCTCTGTCGACTGGTCTGTGTGCACTATTAACATGCTTCCATTTCTGTTGTGTTGTGTGCAATCATTTGCAGCACATTTATGTTGTTGTTTTTCACTTCCTGCATTTGCGTTTAGCATTCACTTACAGTAATAGCTTGCATTTATGTCTTTATGAATGGCAATCTGTGTGTGTGTTATTGCAAGAAGTTATTTGGCTGCCCTTTAAAATGTTTTTCATTTTTATACTGTTAAGGACATACAGTTCACGGAATGAAACTTTTTTCAGTACATAAAACAATAGCTAGTTAGTTTTTAGTGATCATTGAATATATTGCTATTGTTGCCATTTTTATATTACTTGCATCAGTCAATTAAAAAATGAAAATACATTTCATGTAAATTAGTTACTATTCAGATATTGGTTACGATATTGGCCATTGAAGAATCATTTGTTGTGATAAGAAAGGTTATGTCCTTAATAGTAACAAATACCCAGTATTGATTGTCTATCATTTCATTCAGGTTATTATTTGTTTGTTTTTGTTAGTTTTGTGGTACTGAATTTTTCATTTGTTATTTCAGGTCAGCACTCGCTTACGAACAGCCGTGATGTCAGCACCATGGACACGCTCCCTCTCAATGGCAACTTCAACAACAGTTACTCACTGAGAGAGGACGACTACGAAGATCCAGCGTTGCGCTGCCCGGCCGAATGCGCTTTAGGCCTAGATGATGCTGCCTTCGAAAAGATGATCATCTCCGAGCTGGTTCACAACAATTTGAAGCCTCGCGGACTGCCACGGAACCAAAGCGGCACAAAATGCGAACAGGGCTTCAATCGCAGAGATCCGGCGGCGCAGCAGACACGCGTTAGCATCGACGGGGGTGTTGGTAACAGCAGTGGGAGTGAAGACGATGCCATAGTTGCTGATGCCGACACCTCCGCTTTGCCACCGTCCACAAACCACCCGGCACTGGAGCTTCTTCTTCTTAACCCCAACCACCGGGAGGCCCTTGAGGCCCCGCTTTTGCCCCAGCGAACTCATTCCCTCCTTTACTGTGCTCAAAGGGCTTCTCGACGGGCCGCCAGGCCACAGGAGGACAGCAGAGAGGCCGAAGAAGAAAGGCCGACGGCAGAAGAGAACACGCCCTCACCAAATAACAGGGACTCATTGTACACGAGCATGCCTAATCTCAGAGACTCATCTCCCTCGCCCTCAGAATCGGTAGACCCTGCCAGTGGAGAGGACGATGGTTCCCCTTGCTCATCTGCCCAAAGTGAACCGGAGGAACTTTGCCACAAGAGCTTGCCCGACTTGGGTGACGGGACTCAACCCTACTATCAGATTAGCCAGCGGGGGACCAGCAGGGGCTGTATTAGCCCTGGGCTTCCTGACGGCTGCCTCCCACAGGAGGGTGAAGCCGATACAGATGGACAGATGCAGCTAATCACCAGCCTCTGAGCCAAGAATTTTACCTTTCATTCGTTTATTCTCTTTGTTTTCTGACCGCGTAACCGCAAACTGCAAAAAGAGATACTCAACGACGGCACAATGTCTTTTTTGCGACGATCTGCCGGTCTGTTCGAACTCTTGTGCGAGTGCTGTTGTGGAGGCTGTTCCCTGAGACTGGCATCATACACATCTGCCAAAAGCTTTGTACAATATACTGTAAAAACAAACAAAACAAAACAAAACTGCCAATGTCAGTTGTTTTAATAGAACTTTGAAAACTCTCCCGGCCAGTTTGCAGGTTAATCTTCCCGTCTTGGAAACACAGAGGTTCTCTAATATAGAACGAAGGGTTAAAGACTGAAAAAAAATAATAAGAACCACTATTCCAGACTCAGGCCTTATATTTTCTCTATTGCACATATAACTGTTGTACGAATGACAGCTGAAAAAATATATTTTGCAGAACCACAAGTGTAAAGAAAAAAAAAGTCAAGCAAAAGGAATAATTACCATATTAGAAACATTTCAGAGAAATTATAAGGAAGCTGTTGCACATTTTCTTGAAATGTGTGAGGTTTTTTATGTATTGCAGAAGCATTGAAAACAGAAAGGGAGCCAGCTGAACCCATAATCACATCTTCAATCTGTTAGGGATTTTACCATTTAAATGTGTTTTGCCAATGTATATGTTCAAAAAGAAGCTTCTTTGTTTTTTGTTCAGCTGAACAAAAGCTGTGTCTTGCACAAATTTGAAATGAATTGGACTAATATGTAATTTATTTTACTTTTAAAAAGAATTGCTTGACACTATTTGTCAGGGATCAGGAATATTCATGTGTGTCAAAACGATACCTTATGGACATATCTCAGTATTTGACACAGAAATAATTTATTAGATAAAGTATGAACTATGAAGTAAAAAGGGTTTAAACAGATGTGTGTGTAACCCTGTTGGTATTAATTTCAATCTTTTCTAAAAGCCCATTGTCATACTCCGATGTAAATTCAACTCTTGTTTGATATCAAATAAATGTGACAATTTGTTTGCAAATGTCTCATCTACTGCAATGTTGAACAAAATTGTTCTCATGGAAGTATAAACTTTGAAGCTTTTAGAATATTTTGCCTTATGAATTCTTTATTATATACAAAAAACATTTTTATATGTTACTAAGTTTTAAAAAGTCACCATAAGGCACATCAATAAACATAAATAATCAATGTTACGGAGGCTTTTGGCCAGGCACATGTCAACATATCAAAATATATCAAATGTGTCACTGTTTACTACTACAGTATACTTTAAGCTTTCTACATTAACTAATTCATAATTTTCCAAATAGTTATGTGCCGTCCGGATGCTTTGCCTATATCTACCAGAGCAGCTGAATATCTAGCCATTTTTAAGAATATGGTGAAGACGTATCATTTTCATCAACACCTGACCCAATTATACTAACTTTAACCCCGTCTCTTTTTCTATTTTTCCATACTTAAAAAAACCAAACAATGCTACGTTACTATGTTAGGTTATGTGAGGAACCATTTGGGGTTTCTCACACTGCCACACCGGCGGAACCGTCAGGAGAACCTCTGAGGAACTTCAGAACTGAATTTAAAGTGCCTAAAGGATCCCATTGGCAACAACTGGTAAAAAAAGGGTCTCGAGGTCCTCCTGACGGTTCCGCCGGTGTGGCAGTGAGAGGGACCCCAAATGGTTCCTCGAGGATCCTTTAGTTTTTACAGTGTTGTGTGGCTTGGTATTGAACCCATGACCTTGCATTGCGAACACAATGTTCTACCAATTGAACTTCTTATTAAAGCAAGCTAAATGTTGTTCGGACAGATACAGTGCAGTTTCTTGTGGATGCATTAAACATCTCTGTTTAATAATTAGTGCTTTTTCAGGCTAAAATCACATGTGACATTGTTATAACCTACATCTATGCAGGACATACATACATCATAATTGTCTAGTTTGATGATTTTGGAGTTTCATTTGCACATTAGGGACCACCATAATGAACCCCTTAAAACAAACGACAAAACGGAATAAATCTTTTGTCTTTTAATAAAGGTATTTCTAAATATAGATAAAATATAGACGAAATATAATTGTAACAATGTCATTGTTTCTGTAAAATTGCTTACAAGTTATTAAAATTGCTTACAAGTTATTAAAATAACTGACATGGTATAATTCATACTACAATCCACAATGAAACTTCCCAATGGAAACACATTAATGCGAATTCATTTTTCAATTTCATTTCCAGTGTAGTACAGTTACTATACCATATGACAAGATTCATATATCCCTATTTATTGTCAAACTGTGTTTAATATAAACATCTGATTTACTTATCAAAGATGCAGTAAAAATCCAGATGTACATCAGAAATGTTTAACAGTACAATCTGAGGATCTCCTGGGTCTCAGAATGTGTCTTGTCTCCTGGAGCAAGGAGGAGAAAGCAAATGTTATGTGGTTAAGAAACAGCATATCATTCATTTCTTTCCAGACTTTGAATCCTTTGCCAACAACACAATAACAAGACAGGAAAAAACATATAGTAATTTTGTCATATGTCAACTCAACACTATAGAGAGTTCGTCTCTTCTGAGCAAACTCAACTTTTTGTCCCAGGCCCTGGGAAGTCCAGTGACCACAGCAAGCAATCTCATGCACTAACTGGATATGTTAAAAAGACTTATAAGCAAGCATATGGCGTTCAGTCATCACCGAGTTTTCCAGACACCGTCAGGTTTAATGAAACCCTTAAACACCTTCAAAAAGCTTTGCAGGGTTTTATGCATATATATTGGCTCATTGTTGTTCAGAAAACAGCCGTCCCGTTCCATTCCCATGTAATTATCACCCTTCAGGTGGAGCACAGGGCAAATTAAGCACTGGATGCAAACTGCTGACAATGTTGTAGTCTGATCCATTTTGCATGATGACAGTGTTAGTGTTTTAATGCACATCCTGATTACAACAATTTTGACAGTGGGTGGTTGCTGTTAGAGATTGTTAAGTAGGGCATGATTTCTTGAGAAACTCTGAGGTTGCTGTTTTTTGCATGATATGATCATGTGGCATCTTGAAATTCGTTGTTTGCATAGAAAGAGTTCATTAGTATCATTTGTTTTGATGCGGCACAAATCATCACAAATTGGGGACAGGTCACCTCTCAGACAGTTTTGCCCAGACGGTCTTTTTCTTGTTGGTAGAAATATATATATAGCTAGTATAGAGTATTAGACCCAAGAGGCATATACTGCACATGATATGGAAAATACATTGAAATGTTTATTTACATTTAAATTTTATTATTGATAATAGCCCCAACATTATTTTTTTTATAAAAATATAACACTGCAAACAGAAATAACATGTTTGTTTATTTATATTTTATAAAATATTAAAAGGTAA
Source organism: Beaufortia kweichowensis (assembly GCA_019155185.1). NCBI lineage: Eukaryota > Metazoa > Chordata > Actinopteri > Cypriniformes > Gastromyzontidae > Beaufortia > Beaufortia kweichowensis. The sequence continues at coordinate 1,894,446 of CM032797.1, read as the reverse complement.
TAAGGGTTTAACTTAGTGCAAAGAATGGTGTGGTTTGGAATACTGACCATTGTAGTTGGTAGACTGATCCAGTCAAATGAGCAATTAGGTAAATTTAACTAACTGTGCATGATCCATTCCAATCTATTTTATAGATATCAAACTATAATGTGCAATGAAAAGAAATGTGGCAATGTATAAAGATACTGTTATTTTCCCATTGTTAACTTACTGAAAGGGAACAAATTTAGATGCACATAAAATTTAGACATAAGAAATAAGTCAATGATAGACAGACCAATGGACGGATGGAAGGACAGACAGAGAGATATATAGATAGACAGATATATAGATAGATCTAGACTATGCATGTAACCCTAATCTAAAGATAAAACTTACAAGCATAACTCATAAGCACAGTTTTGGGACAATAATACCTAGCACAATGGAAATTGAACACGTTTAACAACAACAACAGTAACCAGTCTGTCTGGATACAGACCACACATGGTTTATTAGTCAAGCTGTGAATCTAAAGGGCAGCTGTGAGCATGAAGACAAAAGATCATTCACAGAGGTTACAGATACAAGGAAAAAATGCGCCCATTAGAAAAAGTGTGGAAAACAATATCCAGCTGTTCAGATGCCCCAACCGATTGAGAGCAGGAAATGGAAGATGCGTCAAACCACCCAGACAATATCTAGAGATAGTAATCGCTTAAACTTCTCTGTGTGTTCAACAAAGAGACTTTTTAAAGAAACCACATCGATGCAAGAAGTAACTGCAGGAGCTACAGAGTTCATGAAAATGAAGTAAAGTTTCCTTATTCAACCAAATACTGTAAGTGTGTAGCATAAAAAGCCACTGTTTGAAAAGAACCAGCTAAAAGCGTCTATAGTTTGCCAAGAAGCACAGTAACAACCGGGTTGTTGAAATGATTTTATGGACCAAAGGAGAAATTTTTTGTGCTAGAATTCAAAGAATCAACAGCAAACTTAAGTCACTGTGGCATCATGCCATGGCTCTGCTCTTCGTCATCATACTACTGGACATTTCAGTATTATTAAGTTTAATTAAGACTGAAGTTTAAATAGTTTGCTGAAACTCTTTTACGCTCATTTACCACAACTAGAATGTGTAAATGTCACAGGTTCATTTTTCAAGGTCACATTTATCTTGTGTGTACTGTAAGTGACTTGGGACAAAAGCATTTGGCTAATATAAATGACACACAAAAGTTTGAATCTCAAAAAAACTAAAGCTTTAAGGAAATTTTTGACGTGATCCCAAGCACATGGCCAAATTATCACAGAGTGGCTCAACAGCCTTGTATTCAACAGTCAAAGCAACAGATTTAAATCCCATTGTGCAGTGGCATGACCATGGAGCTAATCTTTTTGGTGGAATGAGCCAAAATCCAACCTAAACTATGTGCAAAGCTCATACATATTAGTGCAAGCTGATACAGAATTTGTTAAAGGTCTCAATACTTAGGCAAAGCTTTGTAAATTAGCGGTCTACGTTAACCTCTGCCTTCTTTAGACCTTTGTTTCATATTGTGCCTCTAATCACAGCACTTCTAACAGGGCAAGAATATGACGTTCACTTTGAACTTTGCAACAGTCAGAGTTCAATTAGTCTCAGTGGAAGACATGTAAGTGAAAGCCAACGCACCACCAACAGTCTGTTTGTTGACCGTCTGATGCATACAGCACATATAAAGAGCAAAAGCTAAATTTTAAGAGTCAGGATTCACAGATTTTTTTCTAGTTTACCAGAAATGTAAGTTGTTTTTGCAAGGTTCTGGAGTAACTGATTTCAAATTCTGTAGCCCTCAAATATTACATTAAAGCAAACAAAATGTGATAGTTCAGACTGTTTCAGAAAAAGAAGAAGTAAGAAGAAGCAAGCAGAAAAAAAACAAGACTAATGGCAGTGATTTGCCAGATATTATAGTCTTCAGTCAGCTTGTCCAATTATGTTAAATTCACACAGTAGCTGAAATTTGTATAATACGCTGAAAGAAGGCAAATGGCCAAATATGTTCAATCATCATTTGAATGGTATAGCATGTCTTTTTATTATTTATCTTTTTTTGTTAGTACATTGTTTACATCTTTTAAAGGAGTTACACTAGGACATTCATTAAGAAACATCACAAATCAAACAGAAGGTTAAGTCGGAGTAAACTGACCTTTATCTCACTGAAAAACTAAATAATTGAACTCAAATGAACCCTCATGACTGTGTTTCAGGTGACGATGTCAACATTCCTTTGATGTTTCTTGTATGCTCAAAGCTTTTTCTTCTCATTAATTCATGTCCATCTTCCAACATAAAACTAATCATTCACAATGCTGGGTTATTTTCAACCCATAGCTGAGTCACAAAAATATTAATGTGCACAAGTAAACCAGAATTTAATGAAATATTCAGCTTTTAAAAAGACAATCCCAGACAGGGATTTTTCTGCAGGAAGCTTTTGCAGGATTCAAATCATTGAATCTTTCTTTGAGCAGCATGATCACAATTCATTAATCTACAAGAGTAATTAACTTACAAGAGAAAAGGAAGAGACCTGACTATAAACAGATGCATATTCAATGCAATGTGACAGAAAATGTAATGTGGTGTTGTGTCATAGGCTACTCCATTGATACTTGTTGGAATAGTAGTTTATTGATATAAATCACTCAATAAAAAAAACAGCTTGGATAAAAAGAAGCAGTTAGAGATTAATCATGTAAATATGGAAAAAGTGTGTTTTCAGTTGTTTCTTAAAGGTTGTGAGGATTTTCATAGTAGGTAAAGTGGTAAAGTGCTGTTTTAAGAATTGAACAGTCCATATTCATCATAAATTAGCACATGAAAATTAAAATAACTATTTTATTAAAGTCATCACTTTTCCATTTGTTTGATATTATTGCTTCTGGCATTTTAATTAACAGAAATCCTACAAACTATGTTGCCTCTCAAAAACATGTTATTTTTTGTCACATTCATAAGGCATGTGAATTTCCATTTTATAAAATACTGAAACTGATACTACTGAAAAACTGATATTTTTTTGATGTGTGGATTCAACTAACAGGGCATTAGTAACATTGCTTGTCATATGCATGCAAAAAAATTTCTGGGTATATATAGCACATCAAATTAAAACATAAACTTGTATAGATATGCAGTAGTAGGAGATCAGGTATAAGTCTGTTATTACCTATTGATAATGTAAACAGTCTTGCGTATTTGTTTACAGTACCAGTTAAAATGTTAGAGTTTCCTGTTAGTTAACAGTAGTTACTAGATTGTTAAAATTGTGGTACTCGTTTGTTCCTGTGTAGTTATTAATTGTTGACGAAACATTATTCTAAAGCGTTACCATGAATACATTCGGTGGGAATTTATATTTTAAATTTTGACTGAAAATGTCATGTCTATAACACTGGAATTGCCTATAACTACATGAATTTAGTTAAACCTTTACACCGGCTGAATCTAGCTTAAGAGTCTTAGCTCTTCGTTTTATTATACATGTTTAAAGGTTCAGCGTGTCATTTGTGCAACACTAATGGCACCGTACACAATTGCGATATGTTTGTTTAGGCAGCTCCGCATAGCAACATTTCCTCATCCAATGGCATGAGTTTCAGGCAAGGTTATCTGTTTAGCCAACTAATAGCAGGAGTACAGAGTGTTTGGGAAACCTTTTAAAAACAGTATTTTTGTAGTCAAATTAATTGTGCTAATGTTGGACAGTTAACCTTTAATGGTGCATGTTAATCGCTTTTTTTTGCTAGCTGCAATTTACGCAACAGTTTGTTCAGTTAAGCTTTTTTCATCTGGTTTATTGTGTAAATTCCTGTGGAGCAGATGTTTTGGTGGAAAAGTTGTTATGTTATAGGATAGCAGTCTTGGGAAAGAGCAGAAATGCACATAATTGCATTATGAGAGATGGCGCACAGAAGGGGTCCTATACTGTCTCAGGGCCCCTGCGTACAGCAAAACCACTTTCCCATTATAATCTGTGTGTGGGAGAATGTGTAGAAAAGTATGTGGGAGAACACAAAGAAAAAAACAAAGATTTCCTTTGAAGGTATTAAAAGAGGGAGCATGCTATGGAGATTATAGAGATATGTATAAAAATACCACAAATTCCAGAGCTCATAAAGTGTGAGTGTACATGTGTTTGAGTGGGAGTCAGCCATCCATCTGTCAGTATGGGATATGTAATTTAGACCAGAAACACTTACAAGTACACAAATGGAGTATACAAATTCAGATGCGAATACTTGGCCGAGACATTGCAAGTAAGCAGCCTTTTGCACACACTTCCTATTATGCATTTTCACTTATTCAATTCACTTATTTTCAATTTAGTTATTGTGTAATGTTGCTATTTGAACATATCAGTGAAATTATAAGCGTTGTGGTGATGTGTGTTGTCGCCATGCCGACGAAAATGATTCTGGTCAATCAACTTGTTGAACTGATAAGACAAAATTGACACCATGTTTACATTTCATGCCTGAGAGTTAAAGCTTGCAGTTATGGTAAAGGGCGGGACATTTCACAACAATCTGGACCAGTTTGACCAATCAAAGCATTTCAGAAGGCTTTATAAAGGCTGTAAGAATCTGAGCGTTTGAGAGAGCTGGGCAGCTGCAATAATCAACAATATGTGAAAAAAAAAAATTTTTGAACAACTCTATTGTAGTACACTCCCAAAACAATATCAAGACTTTGTAGAAGGGCATAATATGTCCCTTATATCATGTATTTTTGCATTACTGTTGCAAACCTCAGAATAGCAAACCTAATGGAGGGTTTCCTTCTGATATCTGTCGTGTTAAACGGGAAGTGTTTTTCAAGTAACCTAGCTATTTCAACAGATGTCAACAGATTAACAAATCTCAAACTGACTATAGAAGAAGAGAGCAAACTGACTATAGAAGAAGTTTACATTAATGCCTTTGTTAATGTCCATGAAATCCTTTGTGAGAAACTGTTGTATAACATGCTACATTGAAGCCACCTTTAATGAATGGGAAAGCCCTTTTTAATTGTTCTCTCAGAAGTTCAAAACAGCTGAGAACTTTTAGATGTATCAGCTCTGTTTCGAGTAGCATGTGAGAGTAGTGATGGTCTGAGGAAAAAATAGTGGAAAGGTGTTAAAGCATTACCTGGATTATCAGGTCACATCCATCGATTACAACAATTTAGTGGACCAGTGATATTTGGACCAATAGTTTTCTTAGTTTTTGAGCATAAGGACTGGCAGTATTGTATCTCCTGTGCATATTGTGAGCAGAAGAAATGTCAGAAGAAAATGTTTTGGTGTTAGATTACATCAAGCATAAGATTCCCATAATGGATGTTAATTGCAAAAGGAAAAGTCTCTTCAAGTGTGTAGTTCCTCTTTAAAGGACCATGTCAAGGTGTCCTTCTTCCTGGGAAGAAACAAAGCATATCATTTTAGAAAGCCTTTACTTGTTTAGGATTATATCATGATGCATCAATGTAAGCTAATAAAATTTTTTCAAGCATGTATACCATATAAAACCACATTCATAATTTACCCTTTCTTCAAAGTATGTTTGCCTGATTGCTGAAAAGCAGTTTAGTCAAGGACTTAATTATCAAATCAAAGTCACAAAAACTCCCTCCTGTGGATTTGGATAGTCTGCAGTATTCTCGTCTGGTCTCGACGGGAAGGAGCCTCAAGGGTGGTAAATGGAGTTTAATATTATGAGGCAGAGAATGCATGGTTGTCAATCTCTCCTGTAGATTAAAGCTTCAAAGCACTGGAGAGAACTAAATATCCTCCAGCACTTTTGGCCAGGTGTCTTGACTATGCTCCAAGGATTGTCTTGTCCAAATATGCTTGCCATTTAATCATTTCAGTGAAGCAGGCACCGCTTCCTCTCTGACACTGGTTAAATAAAGGTTCAGTCAAACAAATAAACTCTGCCTAGGTTGAGCAAAGGTTGATGACTCGAAGAAGAGGCATAAAGCACTTCATCCACAAAAGCTAAATATTATTTTACTGTAGAGCCTGCATCTCAGTGTGTGTGACTATGCACATTCATACTTTTGTTTTTCTGAAAGGCACAATGATCGGGTTGCACCCTATAAACATTTTAGCTAAACTGTCTGGTCACTTAAATTAGATTTGAATTTGGATTTGAATGTAGATGACACAGTTCACTAAATCACACAGTTTAAATAGATCTCCTGACAGAAAATCAGCAAAACTTGGCGACGAATAATCTTATCCTCAGACAGCATGCTTATAAACCATACACTGAATGTCTGATGCGCATACTGGCAAGAGCTGGCAAAAAGTGGTACTGTAGTTTAGACTGTCTGCTTATTCTCTGAACTTTTTCCAGGATTTTTCCAGTCTTGTTACGAAGTATTTTTGTATGCAACCATAACAACAAGCACTCCTAAAGTAGTTAGTAAAAAGCTGTATTTTTAGTAAAACTGTAACTTCAGGATAGTTTGAGTTTCAATCAGAGCATATTTTAGCTCTGAAGACAATTCTGACCATTATGTCTACAAATATTTTCTTCTAATTTCTTCAGTTTAAGCAAGACTATTGTGCCATTTTTTTAGTGACTATTGTTGCTGTTGAATCATCGGTTTTAGATTCGTCACTGGTCATTGGTTGTTTTCGTGTCAGTCCGTGATGTGACATTTTATTATCATAATTTATTATCATAATCCCAGATATTTGAAAGTGAAAACAGGATATCTGACTAGAAAGTTATTATTCTTTTTAGCAAGTTATTTGATTCAATATTACAGAGACATTTTTTAGAGAGATGTTCACAGAAATAAAGCAACAAAATACTTGTATTCACTTATAAACTTGGTCAATTTTGATCCAGTATTGACTTTCAGCTCACAGGTTTTTGGGGTCATTCTAACATTTTACAGCATTGCACTACATGACATTATCAGGGGGTTTCGTTGTTCAGCCTCAGGGGCATCTGACATGGTATTAGCTTAATGTTTAGTTTTTATCACTGGTGTTCAGGTGAAAGGTGATGGGCTTGAGCTGTTGCAAGCTCGGGGCAACTGATGAACTCAGAGTGCTGACAAAGAGGATGAGAAAATATTACTTGGCCCACATTTGACACCTGCATGGCCCCTGGCAGCCTGAGGGAAGGATATTCTGCACTCTTCTCATTTCAAACATCTAATAACAAATTTGTTTTAGATTTTCATGGTGTGCAGAAAAGGTTAAACTGTCAGGCTTTTACACATAACATTTATTAGGTCATTTTTTGCAATTTTTTAATCTATTTTTTAGCATTTAACAGCTATTTTGATCAACTTAGAAATTGAAATAACATGTTAACTGATTAGGGCTGTAGACAAAGGTAATATACAATGTATGCTTGCTTTTGTCTGGCAATATGGCTAAAAATAAATATTTTCATAAATCCGAATAATATCAGGTTTTGTGTGTCTCACAAAAGTCTCACAATAAACTGTATAAAGAACATCATAAAGTTTTCTTAACAGATCAAATAGAACTAATGTATAATAATTCATGTTAATTTTAAATGAATTGATATGCAAAAATAAATGTATTTCATAACTAAATGTTGTTGTTTTTCTCAGGACAGCAAGTGGCTTTTTTCCAGAGTTAGTCTAAGAACTGCATGTCTCAGGGGCTTAAGCATACTGTATAGCAGTCTGTTCAAATGATTTTTTAATGCCTTTCTCAAAGAAACATTATATTTAAAACCCTGTCCATATATAAATTCAACAAGACATATAGATCTGCTGTTCACAATAGATCTTAAAAACTGTACTGCGCATCAGAGCCTTCCTGTCCTCGGGTGTTATTACAAAACCATTCCCTATAGACTGGAGATGACAGAATATTAAAAGACGCTAAGCAAAGGCCACAGTATAGAGAAACATACTCTGATATGTATTAGCTTATCCATCACAAAGAGATGTTGTGTATTCGAAAACACATCCAAATAATCAGCTTTCATTGGACATGCGTTTCTAGATGATTGATGGAGAATAAATAAACCAGCCAAACTTCCCTGACGCTTTATCAGATAAGAGTCAATTTCAGTGTAATATACTTAAATGACAGTAGAATAGGGATCACACTCCTCTGCCTCCCCGGGAAAGTCTATGCCAGGGTACTGGAGAGGAGAATTCGTCCGATAGTCGAACCTCGGATACAGGAGGAACAATGCGGCTTTCGTCCTGGTCGCGGAACACTGGACCAGCTCTATACCCTCTTTAGGATACTGGAGGGTTCATGGGAGTTTTCTCAACCAGTCCACATGTGTTTTGTGGATTTGGAGAAGGCATTCGACTGTGTCCCTCGCGGTGTTCTGTGGGGGGTGCTCTGGGAGTATGGGGTCCGAGGCCCTTTGCTAGGGGCCGTCCGGTCCCTGTATGACCAGAGCAGGAGCTTGGTTCGCATTGCCGGCAGTAAGTCAGACTCGTTCCCGGTGAGTGTTGGACTCCGGTAGGGCTGCCCTTTGTCACTGGTCCTGTTCACTATCTTCATGGACAGGATTTCTAGGCGCAGCCAGGGACCGGAGGGGGTCCGGTTTGGGGACCACAGGATCTCATCTCTGCTTTTTGCGGATGATGTTGTCCTGTTGGCCCCATCAGTCCAGGACCTAAAGCGGGCACTGGGGCGGTTTGCAGCCGAGTGTGAAGCGGCTGGGATGAGAATCAGCACCTCCAAGTCTGAGGCCATGGTCCTCAGTCGGAAAAGGGTGGCTTGTCCCCTTCAGGTCGGTGGGGAGTTCCTTCCACAGGTGGAGGAGTTTAAGTATCTTGGGGTCTTGTTCACGAGTGAGGGAAGGATGGAGCGAGAGATCGACAGACGGATCGATGCAGCTTCTGCAGTAATGCGGTCGATGTACCGGTCTGTCGTGGTGAAGAAGGAGCTGAGCTGCAAGGTGAAGCTCTCGATTTACCGGTCGATCTACGTTCCTACTCTCACCTATGGTCATGAGCTTTGGGTCATGACCGAAAGGATGAGATCCAGGATACAGGCGGCCGAAATGAGTTTCCTCCGCCGGGTGGCCAGGCGCTCCCTTAGAGATAGGGTGAGGAGCTCGGTCACTCGGGGGGAGCTCGGAGTAGATCCGCTGCTCCTCCACATCGAGAGAGGCCAGCTGAGGTGGCTTGGGCATCTGTTTCGGTGTTTCGGATGCCTCCCGGACGCCAGGGGAGGTGTTCCAGGCATGTCCCACCGGGAGGAGGCCCCGGGGAAGACCTAGGACACGCTGGAGGGACTATATATATATATATATATATATATCCATCCTTCCCTCACTCGTGAATATATATATATATATATATATATATATATATATATATATATATAAAAATATTAAAAATCATATATATATATATATATATATATATATAATCACGATATCGCATTATCGATATCGATGATATATCGCATAATGTGATAATGATATATGTATATGTATATATATATATATATATATATATATATATATATATATATGTATGTATATATATATATATATATATATATATATATGCTATGCTAGTAGATGTGCTAGTAGATATGCTAGTAAAGTGTTTTTCTTACCAGTTTTGTTGGACTCCATTTTGTGAAGGCTTATTTCTTTTTTTGCCACCACAGAGATGTTTTCATATTTTTTTGATTACTTCATAGACTGTTCTTTTTACTTCCAGATTCCGAGCGTTAATTTTCACCGTTATTTCCTCCCACTGTTTATGTTTTTTGGCAGCTGGTACAACGGGATTAAGCTTGCTTTTTAAAATTGCTTTTCTTTTTCCATATTTGTCAAGAAGTATACACTTCTCCTCCTTCTCCAATAATTTCATCTTGTCAAACCTGGGTCGCTGTCGTAAAACACTTAACGTTTTCCTTTACCTAAGAGAACTGTTTAAGGTATTATATGCAACGCCCTTAAGTTATTCTCTTAGGTAAGGAGAAATCACTCCTTAAGTGTCATACTTAAGGGGAAAAGTTAAGGTGCTTTATGCAACCAGGCACAGGTCTCTAAATGGCGTAGTAGGAACTTTGGACACGTAGCCAGGCCGGGGTATCAGGATCACGTTACAGTCGGCCGGCCCGAACTTCAGGCACTCCTGGGACACAGAGAGTGTGTGCAGGTCCCCCACCCTTTTGATAGAGGCGAGCGCCACCAGAAGGGGTGTTTTCATCAAGCACGGCCTCTTTTAGGGGCTCGAATGGGGCTCTTCGAACAGGTCCACCTGAGCTTCGCCGAATTTTTCCCAAATCAGCTGGACCACCTGGGGGTGGAGTCTCCACTCTCCTCGGGGCAGCAACTGTCACAAGAACACATCGGCTGCACGGTTCAGGCTGCCCAGGATATGACTGGCTCACTGATATTTCAGTGTCTGCTGACTCCACAAGAGTCTTGTATGCGTCAATGTAAGCGTGTATCATTTAAAAAAATATTTGCCAAAATTAATACTTATTTCTTAATATATAAAAAATTTTTAATGGATTTTTAAACAGGAATACTGTCAACAGCTACAGTATCAGGTCTGTTTCCTCCTCAGAGCAATCACAGCTGGGCAATTCCAAAAAACATTCAGATTCTTATTCAGAAAAATTGATGAGAGGATCTTTAATTGCACAGTCAAAGATACTTAATATTAACAAGATGCGCGGCGGAGTGCAACTGTTACGTTCCGCTAGGAAGACAGACAAGTCCAAATCCTTTTCAACAAATCTTTACTTGAATCAGACTGAGTAAAACATCCATAGAACAGGTATGAGAACAAACAGAATACTCCTTGGAAAATCCAAACGAAAAACTCCTTGGAACAGGCAAACAATAGCAGCAACGGTACATCAACAAAAACACTCGACAAAGAACAAAAGAAACAGACAGGTATATATACAAGTCCATTGATGAAGGTGACAGGTGACAGTGATCAAAGATGGCAGGTGACGTGCAATGCATTATGGTAAATGCAGTCAAAAGTCCGGTGAAGCAGATCTGGTGAATGTGGGGAATGTGTCCGATGCTGAAGATGACTGATAAAACTCAGTAACAGCAACGCTCAATATGGTAGCTCTAGTGACGGAAGCTTGTCGTGAGGCGCTAGCCAACCTGTGCACATGCTCAGTAGCTAAAGCGATCTATGTTTTTTTGCGTAATTTAAGCCTAAGAAACAAAGGTTATGGCATTTACTTTTCTTAAGCTTCACCAGTGCCCATGTGAATAGCAGATGGCAGTGCAGTTATTTTAGACTCACTTGTGTGAATATCATTACTGGAATAGATACAGTAAAACCATGGCTGTGTACAGTTCCTACACTGTGCCAAAGTCTGTTTACGGAAGTCTGTTCAGTCCACCGCCATGTTTGCAATGCCTCTCAACAAGACAAGCAAGACACCAGTCCCATCTCCTTAAATGGGGGAAAGCTTATATCACTTTTGCACCCGCAATTATTGTTAATTATTGTATATAAAAATTATTTCATCAAACCACCATTATGGTGATCAGTGTTTGCTTTAGTTGGACTCTTGATTTTCGTCCCGTTAATTGTTTTCTTTCTAAGTGTTTCAATCAGAACACATATTCATTGATAAAGCATAAAGAAAGAAATGATTTGCAAGAGTTTAGTTATCAGCCTTTATTAAGATTAAGGGTATGTTTTAAGTAATAATGAGTGAATGGTTTTTTTTTTTTGGTTGACAAATGCAAAAATACTGCAAAAAAAGATTTAAAAGATTTACTGTCTAAACTAATTCAGATAAAAATATGAGCTGCAATGCATGCTGGTAGTCATGAATGGGTTTAGTACTATGTTAATACTCAGCATGAAGCTTTCATTTGTTGATTGTCACCCTTGTTGAGTTTCATACACTGATTCTAGATGTCTATTTGATTCAGTTGCCTGACTTTTTTGCAAGTGTGTTTTGTTAATTCCAGATGATAATATGGCAGCCATAATACTGCTTTAATTTTACACACCATTCACAAATAAAACATAATATAACAATAAACAATTATTTCATCATTTGAAATCACCATTACCAGGTTTGGATTTGATTGATTGTTAGTGTCTATAGCCATAGCTAATGCATCGTAGCACAGTGTTACAACAGCCAAGGACAACTGAACATAAAAGTGTAAGAGTCAAGAGCTCAACTAAAGCAAACGCTGATCACCATAATGGTGTTTTAATGAAATTTCGGGTTGCGGGTGCAAAAGTGATATTAAATCAATGAAATTAACATTGACAAATCAAAATTTTTTAACATTGATTCAATGGTTCCTTGCTTTCAGGGCTATCATTTCATGAGGCATGTGGGTCAGATCTGGGCCAGAAAAAAGGCCAACTGTGGTCCAGATTAGAGTCAGTTTTGGTTTATTTGGTAGGTTTTGGCTGATATGTGGCATTGTTATGGCTTCTTAGTGGCCCAGATCTGGCAAATAGGAGCGGGCCGCCCAAGTGCCATCACTCCATGCCATATGTGGGCCGGATGAAAATTTGCTATCTGGGTAGGAATGCCGAAGGTTAAGTAATCTGCTGCAAGGCATAATAAAGACCTGTCTTGTAAAACAAGTCCTCGCTGAGGATTTCCTGGATTAACAACTACAAGAAAACTACACAACAACTGCAAACCTGCAAAAAATTTATTGTGCTATTGTAAAATAACAATATGCTGAGAATAATTTGTATCATGCATATTCAAAAATATGTATCTACCATACTTAGCATCAAGTTTATTTTTAAAAGATATGCTTTAATATCATCACAATATTATCTATATAATATCACTATATATATATATATTCTTCATACAAAAATTAAAATTTGACTGAATTTTCATTTTTGGGTGAACTTTGACTTTAAACAAATCTAACGTCACACACACTTTCATCATTTAGAAAAACAGCCTTTTTGTCTGATGTCTTAAAAAAGCGTGTCCATTGATTTGGACAAATCTGCTACACATAATTTGTAATCAAAGATGTAATTGCTGTTTAACAATGGTCCACCCGCCTCGTGTTCTGCAGATTAATTCATAGTGCAGGGATTTAGGCTCATAGCCACTGGACAGCAGGGTGTCGTGGATTAATGGCGGTCCCCCACTAACACTTATTCAGAGCTAATTTACTTATGCCACTGTTTCCAGTGCACTGCGATAGGGTGCTCTGTGAAAAGCCACATGCTATGCCAGAAGCATATGGAGATAATCAGAGTGATTGAAAATTGATGCTACTCCAGAGACCAACTGTGAGTAAAGAACTGCTTCCCAAGTCGGAGTGGGTGGGCCAGGTAATCACAGTGACAACTCCGCTCAGAAAAAAAGGGACCAGCCGTCCTGGAATGCTGTCTGGAGATCCTGTAAGAAACTGGATACAGTTGTACATCCTATTAATGCACAGATGTTATTGGTAACATTTTATGGAACATTACATTTACGCATATGGCAGATGCATTTATCAGTTTGTGTGTTATATGGGGTTTGAACCCATGACTTTGGCACTTTTTATGCAAAGCCATACAATTGAGGAATGTCATGATCCCGGTCTTATCTCCCTGTTCCCTGTCTTGTCCCGGCTCCCTACTCTGGACATTTACACCATCACACTACATTTCCCATAATCCTTTGCCTGTTTAATCATTGTTCATTGCCTCCACCTGTGTCTCCTCTTGTTTTTCACTCCTGGTTTGTCAGTTGTTGTTGGTATGCGTGCATGTTTGGATGTCTGAACTGCTGTATCTCTGCCTTGTTCCTGACATTCACATCATAACAAATGAAATTAACATTGGCTGGTTATTTACTCACCCCCACATCGACCAAAATGTATATGCCTGTTTTTCTCCAGTCGATAAAGAAATAACGCTTTTAAGGAAAACAGTCCAGGGTTTTTCTCCATAAAACGCAGTTAAAACGGGGATCAATGAGGTTTAGTGTGTTGAGGGTCCTAAAAGACGGTTTCATTGCAGCTTCAACTTGTTTTACATGATCCAAACAGACAACATGGGTCTTGTCTTTTGTTATTTTTTTGTTATTTTTTAAGAAAATAAAAATACTTAGCTCTGACTCCACGACATGCATTCTGTAATCTCCGACCTCACGCATTACGGAATTACTAAGGTGGACGTAGGCAGAAGAACCGCCCAAATGTTTAATTTGGAGAAAGAGGGCTATTAAATTTTTTTAATGTCCTATTAAATGTTGAATAGGGATGTTTTTATGCCCAGCATGACCTCCAGAATTCTGTAATGTGTGAGGCGGATATTACGTGATGCATGTCGTAGAGTCAGAGCTAGGTGAGTATTTGTAGTTAAAAAGTATATACATTTATATTTTTATTAAATTAACTTATTGTTTCACAAGACAAGACCCATGTTTGTCTCCTGGGATCGTGTAAAACAATTTAAAACTGCAATGAAGCCGTATTTTAGGATCCTTAACACACTGAACCTCGTTGATCCCTATTTTTATGGGCCGTTTTATGGAGAGAAACCCTGGATTGTTTTCCTCAATAAACTATATTTCTTTTTCGACTAAAGAATAACAGGCATATACACCTTGGATAATAAAATGGGTGAGTAAATAACCAGCCAATGTTAAATTCACAGCGAACTACTGCTTTAATTCGGCCTCTTGTGAATGACACATGAAGTATACTCTTTGCATTCTTCAATCGCTCTAAATCATTTGCACACATTTAAAAAAAACATGGTGGAAAACAAGTCAGCACTGTGCTGAAATCAATGTAGGACAAATGTCTCACAAATGAAAACATTGATGTTTTGATTTTTGATTTTGTTGTAAATTAATCACATAATGCTAAACTGTGCACTGAAAAAGCACTTTAAGTGATGTTTTATTAACAAATTTCGGGAGGAGCACGTGCAGATAATCAACATGGTCATTTCAATCTCGCCCCCTATCCAATTAGTGCAAGAAAAAATCCCTATAAATAATCAAGCAGCCCTACCTTCGCTCTCTCTCGTTTTCAGCATGGCAGAGATCGACCTCTTCCCCGAGGATAACACTTTCGAGACCGTAGCCTCGGTCCCCTCCCCAGCCGCGACGCAGGAGAACACCGCCCCGCCGGATCATCCAGGCGAACCCGCAGCTACAACACGAGGCCGCAAGCCTTCCCGCGCCGTCACTCGCGCTTCCAGACGCCGCAAATCTCCATCGCCGTCACCTTCACCATCGCCTAGGCGTCAACCACCTTCTCCGGCATCCTCGTACGCCTCAGCCCTCTCCTCAGTTCCAGCTTCAGGGAAATGGACCGTAGCAGCGCTACGGCTAAAGCTAAAGAACGCCAACGTCCCTGTTCCACGCCGAGCGGAGCTCCTTGATCTCGTCTTCTCTCTCCAGTCAGGCGAGCTTCCCGTTGTTCCTTCCCCTCCCAAGGCCGCGGATAGAGCACGCTCGAGCCGCAGTGCCCCTTATTCCCCCGGGGAAACTTTTACTCCCGCTAGGATCGGGTCCCGCTCTTCAGGCCGTAGCGCAAGGGCTTCAGCAAGCCTCGGCCGCGCTCCGGACACAGAGGCAGTGTTGCCAACTATTTTCAATGGAAAGTAGCTAAAGTCTGCTCGAAAAGTCGCTAAATGTCGCTAAGTGACGTCATGCGTAAATTTGCATATTAATGACGTAATCACGTCGTATTTGCATTCTGCCTAATGGTGGTACTTTATAACTGTTTTCCCTAATCCGTGCGCACATAATTTCCAGTATAAAACTGTTATCAATTAATGAAGAAGAAGAAACGGTAAAATTAAATAGTTTTATTTCAAACAAAGGAGAAGCAGGTAAGTGATTGGTCCGTGGCAACACCGTTTGCACATACGCAGCTCATTCACATCTATGTCAGATGCCGTGCGGTCGCTGGAATGTGCTGCTCCTCTCAGCCGGAGCCTCTGATCAGAGCAGACACAGGGAGAGGTGTAACTGCTGTACCGGGAAAGTAGGCCTCGCTCGCAGGACAGTACTGGCGGCATTTGGAAAGTTGCTATGGTTTGTCCAAAAGTCACTAGATTTGTCGCTAGGCGCTATTTTTAAAAAAAGTCGCTAAAGGGGTCTGAAAAGTCGCTAAGTTGGCAACACTGCACAGAGGCCGCCAGCGTGCCCCTCCCCTCCGAACACCTGACCGCCGCTGCTTCAAGTCGCCGCCCCACCACACGCTTCACGGAAGCAACCCGCCCTCAGCCAATGCCTCTCCTCACCCCCAACCCCCTCCCCTACCCGTGGCCGGCAGCTCCTCCCTCCCATTCTAGCGCGAGCATGCCTCCGCTGTTAGCACAAGCTCCGGCGCCTGTCGTCTATCCCTCTCTTTCTTCCGCCCCAGGAGTTAGTTTCAGCGCGAGCATGCCTCCGCTGTCAGCACAAGCTCCGGCGCCTGTCGTCTATTCCTCTCTTTCTTCCGCCCCAGGAGTTAGTTTCGGCGCGAGCATGCCTCCGCCGCTACTCCCGGCATTTTCTTTTCCACCTTCTCAGGCCCGCCCATCCTACACGTTAGCCTCAGCCACTCCTCTACCAATTCCCCCGAACGCTCCCGCGCTGGAACCAGCCCCCGTCCCTAATTCCATCCGGTCACAAATTTGATCAGAAATTCAGAACATTGGCTCCAGAGGCAGACCTGCTTCCAACTCCAGTACCTCCTTATTCAGAGCTGATATTTCCATAAACCACCCCTTGAGGCCCCTCCTAGAAGCCTCCCTCACTTCCATCTTGCAAGCCGTCTCCCCCAGAACCCTTCAGTCTTATTTAACAGCGTGGAATAATTTCAAAATTTTTCATGCCGCTTACAATTTAGAGTTTACTTCCTTTATTTCCTACCTCAACACCATAAAAAACCTCCAAATCAGCTCGATCAAAGGGTACCTTCAAAGGGGATTCAATTTTTTCATAAGCTCATTCACGGCTCACCCTCAACCAACATATCCAATTCCCAGACGTCCCTACTCATTAAAGGCATCCAAAAAACCCATCCCACTCACCCAGACACCCGCCAGCCCATAACCCTAAAAATCCTAACCAAATGCATCTCCACCCTCCGTAAAGGCTACCACTCTTTACTCACTGCCCGCACCTTGGATGCAATGTTCATCCTGGCCTTTTTTGGTTTCCTTAGATGCTCCGAACTCACCATTACATCCACCTTCAACCCAAACATCCACCCAACCATATCTGACCTAGCTCCACTAGACAACGAAGCCATCTCCTTCTTCATTAAACAAAGCAAAACAGACCAATTAAGGAGAGGTCATTTCATCTATATTTTTAACCTCCAATCACCCATTCAGCCCTTCCAAACCCTCCTAGCCTTCCTCCAGCTCAAAAAAAAATCCCAATCCAAAAATCCCTCTGATCCCCTATTTACAGACGGCATCAACCATCCAGTTACTCGCTTCTGGTTCCAAAAACACCTTAAGTCCGTCTTACTCCTATCTGGCATCCCAGCCGATAACTTTTCAAGCCATTCATTCCGAATAGGCGCAGCCACAACAACAGCGCCCATAAAGGCCTCTCCCAACACCAAATCCAAGCACTTTCGGTGGCTGGTCATCAGAAGCCTTCAAGAACTACATCAGATCCGACCGCTTCCCACATCAAGGAAGCCCATCAGACCCTAATAAGTTAATCCCTCCTCAAAACCCCTCACCAGCCCCACAATCTCACATGCCGCCAACTCTCCCACCTCTCTCATGTTCCCCGCTGCCGCAGCAGTTCCCGCTCCCGCAGGAGCCCCCTCCCTTGCCTGGCCACCACTGCAGTAGCTCATCCCCTACTGCCGCAGCAGGTTCCGCTGGAGCCCCCTCCCCATCCCTCACTGCAGCAGCAGTGCCCTCTCCCGCTCCCGCTACAGCTCATCCCCTACTGCCGCAGCAGTTCCCGCTCCCGCTGGAGCCCCATCCCCACTGCAGCAGCAGTGCCCGCTCCCGCCGGAGCTCATCCCCTACCGCCGCAGCAGTTCCCGCTCCCACAGGAGCCCCCTCCCTTGCCTGGCCACCACCGCAGTAGCGCATCCCCTACTGCCGCAGCAGTTCCCGCTCCCGCTGGAGCCCCCTCCCCATTCCCCACTGCAGCAGCAATGCCCGCTCCCGCTACAGCTCATCCCCTACTGCCGCAGCAGTTCCCGCTCCCGCTGGAGCCCATCCCCCACTGCAGCAGCAGTACCCTCTCCCGCTCCCGTCGGAGCTCATCCCCTACTGCCGCAGCAGTTCCCGCTCCCGCTGGAGCCCATCCCCTACTGCCGCAGCAGTTCCCGCTCCCGCTGGAGCCCCTCCCCATCCCCCACTGCAGCAGCAGTACCCTCTCCCGCTCCCGTCGGAGCTCATCCCCTACTGCCGCAGCAGTTCCCGCTCCTATTACAGCAATACCAGCTACTCCATCCAGCATCCAGCATCCTTCCAACTCATACCCTGCCTTTTGGGGGGCCTTTAAGCTGCGCTTTGGCTGCTGTCCGATTACATAGCATTTTGGGAGCACTCTGGGTTCGGGCCGAATACCGAGCTCGAACCCCTCTCCCGGGCAGGGAGAGTGCCCTGGGCTCGGAAATAACTACCGAGCTCGGAGCCCTCTCCCGGACAGCAAGCCAAATACGCTCATCCTTTACATTGTTATTATCCGTAAGTGTGAACTCGTGAAGTGATGTTTTATTAACAAATTTCGGGAGGAGCACGTGCAGATAATCAACATGGCAAAAAATCCCTATAAATAATCAAGCAGCCCTACCTTCGCTCTCTCTCGTTTTCAGCATCCCTCCACCACCCCGTCTCCTCACTCTCAGTCCGGGGGGGAGCACTCTGGGTTCGGGCGAATACCGAGCTCGAACCCTCTCCGGGCAGGAGAGTGCCCTGGGCTCGGAAATAACTACCGAGCTCGGAGCCCTCTCCCGGACAGCAAGCCAAATACGCTCATCCTTTACATTGTTATTATCCGTAAGTGTGAACTCGTGAAGTGGTTGATATATAATTTTCATTGACTGTATTGCATGAATAGCAAACAGTGCATTAGATTTTTTTAACTCTCTTGTCAAAGTTCTAGCGCTGTGACTACGGGGGCAGGTGGTTGCAGCGCACACTTACTACACACTTTTATTTTATAAAATTTACTCCAGCATTTAATGCTGAGGAGGACACAAGCCTTGAAGCCTTAAAAGTATTGGTCTAGGAAGGTGCACGCTAGTGAAGGGAAGTCCTGCCTTCCAGCAATAAGAGCCAATCATGAAGAGTTAAAGACTATCAATGCTCATGAAGAGGGGCTCTGTATACAGACTGTTAAGAAGTACTTGCCAACAGATGCACACACTGTTTTCAAGTGCATGCAAGCTTAAGAAAAATACATGTACAGTATGGCACAGTTGATGTCAAGTATAATTGTTGGTCTGAAATATGTTGTTTTGTTGTGACCTTAGCTAGGGATTTTTTCAGTCTTCCCTATTCGAGTAGAAAAGACATGGTCTTGTATGACTGAAATAGCTGACTGGAGGCATTGCAAATATGGCCCCCAAGTGTGGTGACTTCTCTTAAAGGCACATTTTCTAAACTCTGTGGAAATGTAAGACAAAATATCTGGGAATCATATTATCTTAGTCACTCACAAAGCTCCATTTTATTTAAGCTGTTGCCTTAGAGGGTCACTGACTATGTAGGCAGCAGATCAACATCAAGTACAGGATTTAGAACATGGCAGATATTTGTTATAAATGATAGTTATTGTTTCCTGAGCCTGCAAATCCCCATAAATCATGTTACAGGCAACCTGTGAAATAGGGTTGTCATGTATTTACTGCATAAGGCTGAATAATAATCTTTTTTCTTTTAAGAAAAAAGAAACACAAGCTATTCATATGCTAACACACGTCTTATTTGTTGAAACATGTAGTGTTTGCAACGACTCACAATTTTGTTTCTGACCTTGAGAAGAGAGATTTACCGCCTCCCACGAGATAAGACGGCCGCGATTCCTGGCAAACGTTACCTGGCAACAGGTGTTGTGTGTAGTCAGCAGAGGTGCTCTTGAAGGATTGAGTCTTTAGTTCTGTCATTAGCTCTTCAGCCACAGCCAGAATGTTTATCGATTCATTCACAATCCACTCCATTGAGACCTTCGCACACTATTCCTACCTCATTTTAATTAGGTCACACAGGCATTTTTGTCATGCACTGTATATTTGTGTTCATTTATCTAGGCAACATGAAAATGCATGTGAGCTTTGTGAACATTCAGAAATAATGAAAGTTATAAAAAAGCATTTTAAAAACAAGCACAGCTTTTTAAATGTGTATATTTGTCTCCATTGACAGTACTGGAAATCTTGTATATTCCTAATGTTTTTCAATTTTAGAATAAGAAATACGAATTACATACAATGGAAAACTATTTCTAGGATTATACAGGTCAGAATTCATTGTTTCCATTGAGACACACAAGATGCTCCATGGAACCTTATAAAATGTTGAAAAAAGCTAAATACAGGCAAACAAAAATGTTTGCAAATTGCCATGCTGCAAACTATCATGCTAATAATATACAGTATTCGAAACTCCATAACTCCATTAATAATTATGTACTAATATCCAAATTAATAATCACTTTAATATAAACTAATGATGAGTTAAGCCATGTTCTAATCAAGAACTAACCATAACTACATCATGAATCATATAAATTCCTGCCTGAATAATAACCACTTTAACTACAAATTAGTACACGTTTGTTAGTTAATGTATTAAATAACTATTCAAAATAGTAATAGTTGTGCTTTTCTATGAAAACACCACTAATTGCAGTTTCTGGATGTTGTACAGTTTCATAACAGTTTTTGTTTTATTTGTTTTCCTTCAGTTGTAGTCAAAGTAGTTTTGAAAGCTTTTAAGTAAAAACTGACCAAAGCCAGAAAAATCAGCATATGAACTTAATGACTTGCAGCCAGATCTTGAGTCTTTAGAGCATCTGGACTTTATTGGACTAGTTATTGAAGAAATCTGATATATATCATACACCCAAACTATAAGCAGGGCCTGTCATCCTCTGCACAAACCCGGAATTAGTGTCAAAATAAATATGCATTACAATCTCACCAGGGAAAAAAAATGTTTTGCAAACCACAGCAATGACAGACGTTTTTGTTTTTAACCATCAAAACTCTTTCTAAGATAAATAAAATGTATGTTCTCTTACATTTCTTTATTCTGAATTCTTAACTGAACCTTCACTGAATCCAGTCTTTAATCATATTGAAGCTGGCATCTGCTTTTCAAAAATCTTTAGAACTATACGCAAAATAAAACCATTTTTTGTGCCTGCAATACAGCGCTGGTCATGAAATGCATCACAACTTTTTGGACACAACTTTTTGTTTGGAGGTGCTTGTCGATGTGATTGAATTTATGTTGTGTTCTGTAGAGTAATCTAAAATGACTTTTCCAATACTTTCACAAAAGGTCAACTTGGTTATGTTGATGGAGCAAAGCATTGTTTTCCAGCATACATACACTTGTTATCAACTCAAACTCAAACAATCAACAACTCACATGAACTTAGAACTAATGAGTGAAAAACAGCTTTTGAGTACAGTGTGAATCCACTTTTTTTTCCACGTCTTTTTTTTTACGCCGTTCCTGTTGACTTGAACCTGGGATACACTGTGTCTTTCTCCTTTATTTTGTATAATTTGAGAATGTGGCCCTGGATTGTTGTGTGTTGCCTTTCACGTTGTTTGTCACTTGACACAGAACATGAACTTTCAATGCAGCAGGTGCTGTTGACAGCTCCTTTGAGACACAACAAGGTAAAACCCCCCAAAAAACTTTCTATGACTCTGGATCTCTCTGTATCTCTTATTTAAAACAATTTCTTTCTCTTGATTCTGTAATTCAATATTCTGTAATTCTGTAATTCAGGTTAAGAGTGAAAGCATTCCCTTACAACCTCATTGCTTTCTTTTGCAATCTTTAGTTAAACCACCAATGTCAAGTGAAAAATTGACTGAAAAAATGATTCTATATGCTATATTGCACAAACACTTTGGAGTTTTTTGTATTTACTTCCTGAAACCATGTGAAAATTAGTTTGGAAGCAATCTAGCAGTTCCTGGAAACATAATGTTCTAACAGCAAGCAGGACAAGGTCATCTGCTGTGTTCATGTTCTGTCTTCCTCTCAGCTCCAGTGTTATGTGGTGTGTCCACTAAGAGACCCAGGCACCCTGGTGGATAGTTTATGTGATATACACTGGTTTTTATCATCCTTTAGCGGACTCTGGCCTTGCGTCCTCAGATTTTAGGGCCCTGGCAGTCTGAGACCCTGGTATACCTGCAGCACTGAATTTTCAATATTATCCTATCATGCAGTAAATGTAATTAGCTTGGTAATGCTCGCTAAACTACAAAGTAGTAAGGATATTGTGCCATTTGATTAGATGTCAGAACATGTTTAACGATTTTCTACTAAATGAAAGCAGCAAGATGCTAGAATACTTTGCAACAAGAAAAAGCCTAAGGCTAATAAAGTAAAGTACTTACTCACACAACTGTTCTGATCACTGTTATGATTAAATTGTATTATTTATTAAACACGTCTCTTAAATTGACAGCCTCTTTGGAAGTAAAGTCACTGTAACAGACAGTCTCTTGTGGCTGTCAGGAGGCATGAAGCAATCATATTTGTTTGTTTGTTTAGACTTATTTAGACTGAATACTGTGGTTACATAATTCACCAGAGGCAGTAAAAGTTCTTGTAACTTTTCATGGTTTATAATTTTGACATTAATTAGCTGGCATATTTCTAACACTATCTAAGAAGCAATTTTTCAAGTCTTCTCTCAGCGAGCCAAATGTATGACTTTATTGCCCTCTTTATATATAAACATAACATTCAATGGGAGCATGACATCCTCTCATTTACAACCTTTGTCAGTCACAGTTTATAGTTTCTCAAATTAAAACAAAACATTTCCTCTTGGAAGAGTTGCCAGGTCTCCAGACATGTTGTATTTCTAAAAAAAAAAAAAATTTCATCCTGTTCTGTTTTCATAAGATATGTAATTACAAGAAGCCTAGCCTTGACTTTACATGCATATCAATAAATATATAAAAAAGTCATGATGACTAAATTAAAGCAAAAGCTTTTACCTTGCTCATGCAGTTTGCCAGTAAACCTTCAAGGAGACTAATGTTGTGTATCTCTCTCCAGTACAAGTAATTTTCTGTAGATACAGCTAATTCTACACCATTTCACATTATATAGTTGCCCCTCACAAACGAAAACTTCCCGGAGAAATGAGGTGGAAGATGATGACCGGTTTTACGACACATCCTGCATTCTGCTTACCAAACTGTCACTGACTTTAGGAAATTGATGGTAAGAGTCTCAGGTTATTTATGTCATCTGGTTCTCTGAGATAGGGAATGAGCCACTCCATGGTGTTGAGATTATGGGTAAGGACTCTGAAGCTGCTCGTCAAGCCTTCCACGAAGGCTCCACCACCACTCCCACCGCACCTAGCACTACCGTCAACACTCCTCCCTCTCCGTTGTAGTATCTGAACACATGTCATTTGTAAATTCAAGGTCATTTGGGGGATGGTCGCTCCCCGTGTCCTGTCCTGGCCAAGATGGCGCTTCGAGGAGTCACGGCATGGGCCCCGGCCAAGATACATGCTTAACTTAAAAGTGAAATATTATGAAAATCTGACTATAAAGTGCTACAATGAGGTCTTCTGTGCATCTACTAACCCAGAAAACGCGTTCCGAGCCCTTCCCGGCCAAAATATTTCAGTCCGTTGCCCTTCCGCCCTAGAGTTGATTTCATCTAGGGCTTTACTATATTGTTACCCCGAGTTCCCAGACTCCAGCCTCTAGAGTTTCCCGAATCTGCGTTTTTTAGAAGCCCCACCCACCACTCCTTTATGTCTTTCCCCTAGTCAATCAGGTTACTTCCTAGACAGCATAAAAGCAGCTCTCCACTGTAGTGATAGTAAGTCAGATTATTTTCTGTGAACTGATTCTTTCGGATAGTTCGTTTCAAAGAATCGATTCAAAAACCGGATTCACCAGTTCTTTTACTTCCTTACGTAATAACGTAATATATTTGTGTCTGTAATAAAGTCATGTCTAAGTCCATGTGGCTGGTTAACACTTTATATTCATTAATAAATAACAATCAACATGGACAAAATTCCTTTTTTAACATTGTGCAACTAACATGGCAAAATTATTTTATTTTCCTAAATAATCATAATTATCATCATTATCATCATGGTTAAGTACCTATATTAATGTTGTGCAACTAAATAAACTTGACGCATTGTTTGGACGCATCAGTCAACACCTCCGTTCACATGTTATTATATTAGCACAGCAGCTCCTTGTTCATGTCAAAACGTGTACTAATATTTGCATGCTCAACAGCTCATCGATTCTTAGTTCATTGGACACGTCCGATACACACAGGTTT
This sequence comes from Beaufortia kweichowensis, assembly GCA_019155185.1. Lineage (NCBI taxonomy): Eukaryota > Metazoa > Chordata > Actinopteri > Cypriniformes > Gastromyzontidae > Beaufortia > Beaufortia kweichowensis. Next base: position 1,869,998 of record CM032797.1, on the reverse strand, counting down.
TGATTCAGTGTACTGGTGATTTGAGAACGGTAGTGGTAGCCAATCTATGGGACTCTGGTAGAAAGGGTAAGTGGCTTTAAGTATCTAGGTGTGAACATCTTTGAGGACCTGACTTGGACTTCCCACACCCAATCTCAGGTAAATAAAGCCAGGCATAGACTGTGCCATCTGCATCAGCTGAGGAAATTTAGGGTTTTACCAGCAATCCTGAAGACTACAGGGGCCATAGAAAGTATATTAACTCAGTGCATCTCAGTGTGGTATGGTAACAGCTCCAGTCTAGACCGCAAAGCACTGCAGAGAGTCATACGCCTAGCGGAGCGCATCATTGGAACTGCTCTCCCCTGTCTGCAAGACATCTACCTGAAACGCTGCAATAACAGAACTGCTAAAATCATTAAGGACTTAAACCACCCTAATGGTCTGTTTACCCTGCTGCCTTCTAGTAAGCGCTTCTGAATTCTGAAGGCCAAAACTGAGAGACTTAGGAAGAGCTTCTTCCCTCAGGCCATCGGACTCCTAAACTCTTTACATCAACATGTCTCACCTACAGTCCCCTATTCAGAAACAGTTGTCACTGTCACTGTACTCAGTACTTTCTGTTTTTTTATTGCTGCTATTAATACATTCTTGTTCATGCAATATGCATATCTTTTTATCGTGTTTATATTTATATCTTACTCTAATTTCTCATATAGACTCTAATTTCTTATATACATTTCACTGCTGGTTATGTTCTCAATGTAACTGTGTATGTGACAAATAAATCTCTTTAAATCTTGAAATCTTAACACACACCTGCACAATGTTCTGCGTGGTCTTGCGACTGTCAGCACAGATATGAAAATGGCTGCTTTCTGTATGTTTTTCTGTCATATCCGTTCGCTTGTAAATAGCGTGTTTATTTCATCCATTAGATTGAAAATTTGAAAAAGTCCATACATTTATCCACCCATAACCCCTCCCATCGTAGATATCAGGACAGAAGTGGTCGAAAGTGGACAAAAGAGATGGAATAAAACACCAGGTGTAAACGGGTATGTGTCTCTCTTGTCCACTTGTGATCCGATCAACCAAAACGATCAACTTATTACCAAGTGTAAACAGGGCCTATAACTATGTGGTTTGATTTAGCCACTAAATCAGACAGATGCAGGAGACTATTATTACAGCTAAGAAGATAATTAATGTGCCCTGCTCGTCTTTCAGGACTTTGTGATAAAACATCATCAAAGACCCCTCTTACCCAGGACACAACCTGTTTGCACATCTGCCCTCAGTTTATTTCCGCAGGCCATTTTTACATTAAACAGTTAGCACACTTACTACTACCTACCTGTTTTAAAGTTTATATAATATAGTGCAATACCCGACACTAGGGTTTATGCATAATTATATATGCTATGTTATGTTATGTAAGTACTTAGAGCTGAAATCACATTAAATTCCCTGTGAATAAAGCTAATTTTGATTTTGATCAGGCTTTCTACCTCTTTTTTTCACTACAGCCTCTTGCATTTTTCCTTATTACCTCTTATATATAGAAGTGTTAAAAGATATTGTGATATCATTACTCTCTGCTCACCAGCTGTAGTTCAGGCTCACCATCTCCATCTGCTACATCTGTGTCACATCTGTTTTCATGATGGTGCTCGAGTCAAAGTCACTGTTAATGCTTTGCATGCTTTGAAGCTGCATCTTTTCGCAAGCCACTCACAACCTGATGCAGACTGTCTCGAAGCCTTACCAATGCAAGGTCATTAGTAGAAATAAAACAGAACACACTGTACACAACAACTGTACATTGTATTTTCCAGATGTGTTTTCCAACATTAGAAGTACAATTTCATTTAGCAGTTATTCTACAAATAGCAGTAGATTTCTACATTTTACTACTTCTTTTAGATAAAAAGCATATTGGGGAGGTGGTATTGGGGAGGGAGATGCTGCATTATTTTGGACAAAAATGTACATACTGTACTGTATGCATAGTGCAAATGTTATGCATTAATTAATTAATGCATTATCCATTAATACAACAGAGTAATGCAGTTAAACAAAACATGTTAAACATCAATCTTGTGAAGGAGCACACTGGAATATAAATTACCTTAAAGCCCTCAAACATGAGATCTGTAATCTAATGTTTAGTTCACAGAGAAGATACTAGAAATAATAATGTAGGCATGTCACATAATAGGACACCTTACCTGTCATTGTTACCCATCCTGCCCATCACCCTTCACCGGCTGCAATATTTTATGACTGTCACCTGTACCTCATTAACCAGACTCTATTTAAACCATACCTTGTTCTGTGTTTGTTGTCAGGTCTTGTTGGTATAAAATTGTGGATGTTTTGCCTGCCTACCTGTGGGTTACAAACCTGTTTGTTTTGTGGATGTTCAACCTGTTGCCTGTGGATGTTCAGCCTGTTACCTGTTGATTACTTACCCATTTACCTGTGAATGCTACACCTGTCTACCTCATTAAAGCCCTGTTTCTCACTCCATCATGCCGTGTCTGTCTCCTTCATTCCTTCCTCTGTAACAGTACCCAGATAGCAAAGATAATTGTATTAATATTGAATCAGTGTTAAAAATCTTTGTTATCTGGGTAACAGTATAATAGATACCAATATAAAAATATTAGAGCGTCTAATATACAGTTATGTCAAAAAATTAGGACACCCATTAAAAATTCAGTTATTTATTAAGAAATGTTCAATTTTATTTGTATAGTGCTTTCCCACAAAGTGAATTGTACCAAAGCAGCTTAACAGGTATTAAAAGATAACAGTCAGTGGTCAGGGACTGTGTGACGTGACATGTTACAGTTGCAATCTGTAGCACATGTGTGATCCGTAATAGAGGACATAAAGGGCCATTGATTGCATCTATAACTCGCTTTACAGTTACAGGACACAGAATAATTACTAATTAAGAGAAGTGAATAAGCAGAAACGAATTGTATATAGTGGTAAATTTAGTTTTAATTTAAGAGAGCTTGGGGTGCAAGGAAGTTGCCGGTTGTCTTGGGCAGTCATACATTGAGCATCACCAGGAGGGGCATCAGGTGAGGCGGGACTGTTATGAGCAGTATCAGAGTTCCTCGGAGAAGAGAGAGAGAGAGGGGGATAGAGAGAGAGAAGGAAAGAGAAAGAGAGAAGGAGAAAAAACAGACTAACATTAGCATAGCGGCCGTTCACATGTAATGTTAAAGCCATACAGTAAAATTGGTGAATGTGTGCTCGGTTCCGGTTAAGCTATCTATTGCGGCCTAAGTAAGTTAGGAGCTGAATTAGGTGAATTCGAGGCTAAAGAGATAAGTCTTTACTTTAGATTTAAAGTGCTTGAGTGTGTCTGAGTCCCGGACATTGCTGGGAATGTCATTCCAGAGTTTTTGGGCTAGGTAGGAGAAGGATCTACCACCTTTAGATGTTTTGATATTCCTGGAATTATTAAAAGACCACCGTTTTGCTAGCACAATGTCCGCGATGGATTGTATGCTGATATGAAGGGTACGAGGGTACTAGGCCATTTAAGGTTTTGTAGGTGAATAACAATATTTTAAAATGTATGCCATACTTAACAGGTAGCCAGTGCAGTGTCGCTAGAATTGGGCTTATGTGGTTATACTTCTTTGATCTAGTAAGCACTCTAGCAGCTGCATTTTGAACCAGCTGAAGCTTATTTTTTTGATTTGCATGACACCCTCCCAGTAATGAGTTACAGTAGTCAATTCTTGAGGTCATAAATGCGGTGGAATAGAACGACACCATATTTTACCTGAGAGTAACAAGACTTTTCCTCGTTAAAACAAACAAAGTGGTAGTGGTCAGTTAAATAAGACTTAAACCAGGCTAAAGCTTGACCACTAAAGCTAACATAGTTTTCTAGTCTATCAAGTAGAATTGTATGATCTATTGTGTCAAAAGCTGCACTGAGGTCCAGTAATATAAGGAGAGAGGTTTCACTGCGTTCAGATGCTAAAAGGAGGTCATTTGTCACTCTTAGCATGGCTGTTTCTGATTGAAATTTTTCATAAATGCTATTTTTAGCTAGGAATGTCTGGAGTTGGCTAGACAACTTTTTACAGAATTTTTGATAAAAAGGGAGATAGTTGGTTTAAAGGTAGTCAGCTCTCCCTGGTCGAGATTAGGCTTTTTAATAAGTGGCCTAATAGCTGGCATTTTGAAGGCTGCTGGAACATAGCCTAATTCTTATGATGAGTTAATAATATTGAGCACTGATTCTGATGCTGCAGCAAAAACGTCTTTTAATAGTTTTGTGGGAACAGGATCATAATATACAGGATGACGATTTTGATTAATTTATTACTTTTGTGAGCTCATCCATGGTAATAGCAGTAAATGAGTTAAGTTGTGCTAGTGGCATGCTGTCAAACATAATACTATCGGATATAAAGGTGGCTGATTGTACAGTTTCAATATTTTCTCTAATCTGCTCTATTTTATTTGCAAAGAATTTCAAAAAAACATTACTACTCTGCTGTAGTTTAGCATTTTTGTCTGTTAATGTTTTGTTTTTAGTCAAATTTGCAACCGTATTAAAAAGAAATTGTGGATTATTTTGATTTTTTCCGATCAACTTGCTGAGATAGAATAGATTTGGTGTAGGATGAGGGGGCTTATATAGAAGTACAGTGTATGAGACGAGGCAGTGATCTGAGATAGCATCACTCTGGGGTAATATTTCTATGTTATTTATATTTAGACCAAATGACAGAATTAGTTCTAAAGTGTGATTACAATTATGTGTGGGACCTGACACCTTTTGGCTAACACCAAGCGAGTCCGGGATATTTATAAAAGCTATACGTAGCGCATTTTTTGGGTTATCGACGTGTATGTTAAAGTCACCAATGATTAAGGCTCTATCTACAGTGACTACTAGTTCTGACAGAAAATTTGCAAATTATTTAAGAAAGTCTGTATGATGGCCCGGTGGTCTGTTAATAGTAGCCAGGATAAAAGGCAAATGTTTGTTACGACCGGCTGTAAGTGGCATATTTAGCACCATTATTTCAAACGAGTAAAATTTTTGTCTAGATTTAGGATTTACACCAAATAGGTTACTATAGATTGTAGCAACACCGCCATCTCTACCCTTCAAACAACGCTCATGCTTATATTTGTAGTCTTAAGGGGTTGCTTCATTCACACTGATAAAATCGTCTGTTTTAAACCAAGTTTCTGTCAGGCACAGCGCAATTGTGGTCTGTAATAATTTCATTGACAATATATTCTTTATTGGAGAGCGACCTGATGTTCAGGTCGAAGTTTAACATTTGTGTAGTATCAGTTTGTAAATTGTTTTCTAGTTTTATATTAATTCAATTTGTGTGTTTTGGTATACAGCTGTTACGGAACAGAAGGGACGGAGTCAGCGGCTGGCAGATATGGTAATTTATTAACAGAATATGAAGACAAAAGGTAAAGACGTAAATGAAACTAAGATAAACAATACTGTCCTTGAAACACCACAGGAAAACTCAGGAACACAGGAGACGAGGAAATACTGGAGGATGATCGCGGGGAGACAATGGAGGATGATCGTGGGAAGACACTGGAGATCGCAGGTAGGTGTAGCGGGTAAGAGAGTCCTTGTAACATAACTGAGACTGGACAATGACTGGTGGAAGATGAGTGTCTTATATGGTGAAGTGGTAATAGGGATCAGGTGACGGTGATTAGAACTCGGGAGAGGGTGAGCGCTGTGATTGGGTGAACTGCGAGCCTGGCGTGTCCGTGACAACAGCGTGCTATATGTTTGTTTGTTCAGGGAACAGACACAGTCTTAATATGTTAATATGTAGGTGGTAAAAACTCTGTGAACTATGTGACATGTCACGGCAGCTTGCAGACGGATGGTTAAGCCGATTGGTCTGCTTCCTGACCTGGGCCCTGGACAGTCAGATTTTACTTCAAAGACTATTGGTCAAATTTCTAGAGAGGACAGTGGCTCCTTCCCAGGAGGGATGGAGGCTATCTCCCTTTAGCAGGTCAGGTCTTCTCTGGAAATATTTTCAATTGTCTATGTAGCCTACATTGTTTTGCAGGCACCAATTAGACATCCAGCCATGCAGTGACAATAACCTACTGTAGATCCCATCACCCCTGTAAGCAGGTAGGAGACCAGAGCATATTACAGTGTCTGACAGAGTTTTTGCAAGTTTACACACCTCCTTAATATTATCTTTAGTGATCTTTAGTGATTGGCGGAGTCTCATATCGTTTGTGCCAACGAGAATATCTTAGATAATTTACATTTAGTCTTAGCCAGCACTTTAGTTTAGATCTAATTTCAGATGCTCTGGCTCCTGGTATGCATTCAACAATGGTGATATAATCACCAATAACCAGGGTGCTTGACACAGGCATCTCAGCTGATTTGTTGCTGAGTGGGGAGAACAGGTTATAAATTATCACAGGAGCAGGAAAACCGCTTTCTTTACGTTCTTTACTTTTCACCCAGCTGCCCTGCAGCCTCAGGCGTAAAGTCGGAACCGAGCCATGATTATAGCACGCTATGCTAGGTGCTTTTGAAACAGTGTCTGATACAGTTAAGTCCATATATATTTGGACACAGGCACAATTTTCATACTTTTGGCTTTGTATGCCACCAGAATAAAATTAAAACAAAACAATTCAAATGAATTTGAAGTGCACACTTTCAGCTTTAATTTAAGGGGTTGAACATAAATATCAAGTACACATTTTAGAAACTGCAACAATTTTGATATACAGTCCCCCCTTTTCAGGGGCTCAAATGTAATCGGACAAATGAATATAAGCATAAATAAAATGTTCATTTTTAATACTTTGTTGAGAATCCTTTGCTGGCAATGACTGCCTGAAGTCTGGAACCCATGGACATCACCAAAGACTGGATTTCCTCCTTTTTGATGCTTTGCCAGGCTCTAACTGCAGCTTCAGTTGTTCCTTGTTTGTGGGTCTTTCTGCCTTTAGTTTTGCCTTCAGCAAATGAAATGCATGCTCGATTGGGTTGAGATCAGGTGATTGACTCTGCCATTGCAGAATATTCAGCTTCTTTTCCTTCAAAAACTCCTGGGTTGCTTTTGCAGTGTGTTTTGGATCACTGTCCATCTGTACTGTGAAGCGCCGCCCAATCAAGTTTGCTGCATTTGGCTGAATGTGGGCTGAGAGTATATCTCTAAACACTGCAGAATTCATCCGGCTGCTTCTGTCACATCATCAATAAACACCAGTGACCTAGTGCCACTGGAAGCCATGCATGCCCATGCCATCACACTGCCTCCACCATGTTTTACAGATGATGTTGTGTGCTTTGGATCATGAGCGGTTTATCCACACTTTTTTCTTTCTGTCATACTGGTACAGGTTAATCTTAGTTTCATCTGTCCAAAGGATGCTTTTCCAGAACTGGTCTGGCTTTTTTACATGTTTTTTGGCAAAGTCTAATCTGGCTTTTCTATTTTTGAGGCTTATAAATGGTTTACCTTGTGGTGAACCCTCTATATTTGTTCTCGTAAAGTCTTCTCTTAATTGTAGACTTTGACAGTGATACACCTACCTCCTGGTGAGTGTCCTTCATTTGTCTGGATGTTGTGAATGGGTTTTTCTTTACCATAGAGAGGATCCTGCAATAATCCACCACTGTTGTCTTCCGTGGACGTCCAGGCGTTTTTATGTTGCTGAGCTCACCAGTGCGTTTTTCTTTCCTCAGAATGTACCAAACTGTTGATTTGGGCACTCCTAATGTTGCTGCAATCTCTCTGATAGATTTGTTTTGTTTCTGAAGCCTTACAATGGCCTGTTTCACTTGTATGGACAGCTCCTTTGAACGCACGGTGTAGGTTCACAGCAATAGATTCCAAATGCAATTACAACATTTAGAATCAACTCCAGACCTTTTACCTGTTTAATTGATGAAAAAACAACGAAGGCATAGCCCACATCTGGCTATGAAACAGCTTTTGATTCAATTGTCCAATTACTTTTGGTACCTTGAAAAAGGGGGGTTGGCTACTCTTAAGAGCTGTAATTACTAAACCCTATCGCCAAGTTGGATGTACATACCCTCAAATGAAACCTTAGAATGTGCACTTTGTGACCATATCCATTATATAACTATAGCTTAAATATGTAGTGAATCTGTGGGGACGGTATTATTTAAACACTCCCCAGCATCTACACTAGTTATGTAGTGAAACTAGGACGGTGTTATTTAAAACACGGTTCAGTTTCAGGGTATAATTATTTGTGGCTCAATGGAAATACTTACAGATAAGGATTATTAACTCTAGGTATTTTGTAGAATTACCTGGTGCAATAAACGCGTTATTCTTCTGGCCTTGATTAACAATGGTCCATGCCCACTACAGCAAATACTACAGAGCCGGTAACAGTATCGCACAGTTTAAGGGATGTGTTATGAGCATTAAGCAGAGACAATCATGAGTGAATACAAATGAATATTTATTGACTAAGCTAAATACGATATCGATTAACTAACATAAACACATACACATTCACATGCATACAAGAGAAAGCATAGAAAAATCAGAGTAAAGAGTAAAGAGTGGCACATTAAATCAGCAGAACACAAACCACCGGGTTTTCTCTACAAAAATTCACCTTGGTAGCCAAGGGGCAATGCTTAAGCGCTGTTGAATTGTGATACTTGCATTGAACAGTTAGTTGCGTCGGCAAGAATCCTGGTGCGCGGAGAGAAAGAGAGAGAGTGTCCCGGTGGATTCGCGAAGTCCGTTCGGAGAGCAAAGTTTCGCGAAAAGTGTCGAAGTCTGCCGAAGTAAGATTGCCGGAAAAGCTGTCCTGAAGAAAGGGCAGGTCCCACGAAGTTTGGAATAGATTCCAAGGTTGTGAGCAACGAGTTGTCCGCTGCATGTCGGTCTTAAAGGCACAGCTACCACGCCTCCGTTAGGTCACTTTGGCCAATTACGAGGGGCCGTTGATGCGCGGGAGAACGTTCTTTGTCTCTCCCTGTGACTTTGATTTACACAGGTATGGCAATATGTCCTGTTTGCACCGAACACATAAACTTATTGTAAAGTGAGTATAATGCACGCCATGACTATGTACTGTGCATCATTATTCAGGAAATAATTTGTGGATCATTTTGATACCACACATGTGAGAGGGGTGAAGTAAGGGAAAGGGCTATTCATTCATCTGCCATGAAATAACAGTTAAACTTCGATGACAATGAAATACATGCACTAACTATGGTAGGGCATTAAGGGATAACAGAGGAATACACACACACACACATATATATATACACAAATTGGACAGTTTATTCTTACTCATTCTAGAGAATCTCTTTGATGTGTTTGGAATGTACTTCTCTAGTCCTCTCTGCAAATCTGGAAAATCTCAGGGAGTTGAGCTGGGGTCACCCTCTCTGGGGAAGGCCAGAGAGGTGCCATAACTGTCCTACTGAGTTAAGTAACAACCGGCAGGTCATCACTTAACCCAGACTTTCTGGAGCCAAAAGGGGTTCTGTTGTGGACTCCCCCCCCTAGGAATTTGTTGTTTGTTGTCTAACTTTATGATCCCTTAAAGAAATCCAACATTTGGCCCGGCCAAGTCGGGCCAAGTCAAATATGTTTTTGTAAATACCTGAAAAAATGAAAATTTTGCCTGTGTCCAAATATATATGGACCTAACTGTATATTATTGCCCTTACTAGTCTCAACAAGATTTTGGATCTGGATTCTAGTTCTGCAACCTTTTCCGTCAGCCTTACTACATCCTTTCATTTATTACATGTGAAGCCCTCTTCGCCGGTGGAAGAATCTAAGCTATACATGTGGCAAGAGATGCAGGTTAAAATAACAATTGAAGGAGTGGTTTAATTACCGTTTACATGCTGAGGAACGGAGATCTCGAAGTCTGGTTGCGGTGCGGGGGAAGAGGTCCATGGTTCTCTGTGTCGTGCCGGCGCTGAGGTGATGTTCATCACGGCAGACCGGGTCCTATGTATACGGGCCCATGCAAACTTTTCGACCACCTCGTGTTCGGCACTATGTGGAGTACATAGAGCAGAAACACACACATCGGATAAATTCACCATTAGAACAGCTCGACAGTAATCATTTAGTAAGGAGGGTAAACGGGTAAGTACGAGCTATAGCGGGAGCTACTAGGCAATGCTAGTGGGCTAAATTCTATGGCTATATGCTAAGAAAAAGTAAGTTTTTCACAAGACTGTATAGGAAATCATATTAAACCTGTCCAACTTTAGACAAATCAGTACAAAAACATCTATTTTGATTATAGATTAAATTGACAATAATGAATAAAAAAAAATGATAGACCCCATAAAATATTCTTGCACATTTATAACACAGTCTGGGGAAAAATATACTAGTGCATCTATTCCTCAATAGAGCTTGCATCAGCAAATACCAATGAGTCATGACACGAGCTGTCTCTGGGGAGGTAGCTAGATCCACTTTGACTTCTTGCTTCTTACGCTCTGGTCTTGATGCCAGAATATATTGCACCACAGTTCAGGTGACCTGTGATGCACAGTTCGAGAGGGGATGTCTCTCCTTGTAGAGAAGAAGGTGACAACAGCTGGACCCTGATTTGAAAGCCCTGAACATCTGACTGAAGTGTATAGAGCCAAGAGAACACTCAGTTCTACACCACAAGGGCCATTAGCTCCAACATACCCTAAAACATCTTAAGCAGTCAGAAGACCATCGGCTGAAACAATATAGCGATGAGCCGATGGTTCAGGGCAAGCAAACCACATTCCATTATGAGGAAAAAAACACTAAAGCTCTTTTCTCCCAGTTGACTTTGAGTCACAACGCTCTAAATCTAGTCCGCCAAAGAAGCACCATACCTGCGCCTGAAGACACATGCTTATGTTAACATCACAGTGTAGACATGGTGAGCAGGTAAATAAATGAATACTTTCACTGTAACACAGCAGTATCACAAAAATGCAGCAAATTAAAAGTAATTTTATCTGTCAGTCTGTTACTGTTTGCTATATATGATTCAAATCTTTCAACTACTGTACTCCAGGTTTGTGACAGATTATGAACCATAAAGTTTTTATCTACATTTTATCTACATTATGTACGTTTTAGAGGGGTTTTGGCCATGTTTCCAGCTTGGGCTGGTTTTAACTGTTTTTTTCAGTAGGGCCTAATAGACACATGTAAATAATTCACAATATCTTTTTCTACCCCTACATCATTAAGATAACAAGTGGCAATTTGAAGCAGCCCACTGGCCATTTTTGGAAATGTGCCATAAGAAAAACTTTTCTTTATGAAAAGTTTTCTTTTTTTTATGAAAATAAAATATTTTGATATCACTGCTTGCTAAGATACCAGCACACAGGTCAATTTAGCACATAATTAGTGCATAAAAAGTCACCAATCATAAGGTATTTGACGCATAATTAAATACAAATGTAAAGGAAAAACTGCAAAGGTCCACTTTATGAGATAAATAACCACCCCTTCTATTAGGCTAGGCCTTGTACAGTCATATTTGTCACAACATGGAAACAATATTACATAGGTTTTAAAGTCATCAAGTTACACCAGATTTGCACAATTGTGTAATAATGTGTGATATCATTAGTTTTCATAGAACCAGCATTATTAGGAACTGGCTTGCTGAACATGAATGGATAACAACAGAGTCTTTAATACTTCTCATTCATGAACCCAAGGTGTATACTGTAAAAATGAAAAGATCCTGGAGGAACCATTTGGGGTTTGTCACACTTCCACACCAGCAAAACATCAGGAGGACCTCAAGTCACCTTATTTTACAAAGGGTGGTTCTCTGAGGAACCATTAACAGTTCTGGCAGTTCTTGCAAAAACTTATGGGATCCTTTAACTTTAAATTCAGTTCTGAAGTTCCTCAGGGAACACCCTGATGGTTCCGCTGTTGTGGCAGTGTGAAGAACCCCAAATGGTTCCTTCAGGATCTTTTCATTTTTACAGTGGGGATGTAAAAAGTATATGGCTATTGAGCAGAAAATCTGATGTTTCTGTCAGGTAGGCCTACCATGAATTCTGCTTGTGAAGATAGTTGTGCAACACAGACTTTTCCCTTGGTGCATCACAAGCGAAAAGATCAGATGTGTTACTCACAAAAGTCTCTGGCCAGAGACATTTTTTACAAAAATCTAAATTTGCATAATATTCTGCCCAGTAAACCATTACCTGCTATTTTTTTCCTTTATCTGTATCTATTAAAGCTCAGTTTGCCACACAATAGCATTCAGGAAAACATTCTGCTATAACAAAAATGAAATTTGTATGTGTTGTACAGTAACAAATATTTCTAGGATTAAGTGCCATGATGAAAAACAAATTAATCAGTACAGCGCACATGAAGACAAAAGAAATATTTCATTTTGGTGGTATTGGTCAATTTACTGAAACAGTAAACTAGGTTTTAAAGGTTAAAACGAAATGTTGAAAAAATGTTTACAAAACAAGCCAATTAAGAACAAATGTATAATGAAGGCCACTTGCTTTAGTCTTTATTAATAGGCAATGATAAACAGTTGAGGACAAGAATATTAGCCCCCCTGTTAAATATGAGCAATGAAAGAATAAAAAAACGGCATTGTTTCTGCTTTTGATCTTTATTTTAAAAATATCACAAACATACAATGTTTTATTGAAGCAAACCTATTGAAAGTGGGGAGAAAATCACATTATGAAAAAAAAAATTCTTAAATGCATGTTGGACACAATTACTGGCAGCCTTTCATTTTATGTTCTTTGCTACCTGAAAACTGCTCTGAGTCTTCTCTTTTATTGTCTGATGAGGCTGAACAATTTATGGCAAGTAATATTAGGCCATTCCTCCATACACAGTTTCTCCAGATCCTTCAAATGTTGTTGAAATGTTTCTCCTCTTTAGTTCACCCCACTAATTTATAGGGTAATACTAATTACTAATTACTAAAAACTAATTTATAATCTATAGGGTTTAGGTCAGGGAACTGTTGTGGCTATGGCAGAACCTTGATTTTGTGCTCAGTGATCCAATTTTGTAATGATTTTGATGTTTGTTTTTAACCAATGTCCTCATGGAAGATCTAACCACTGCCTATAATAAGATCTCTAGTAGAGGAGGTCAGGTTTTTATTTTTTTCTGTTGGTATTTAATAGAATCTGTGATGCAATGTATCTGAACAAGATGCTCAGGACCTCTGGTATAAAAGTAGGTCCAACAACAATAAATATCCAGCTGTTTATTTAACTGTGGGCATGGGGAACTTTTTATCCATTTGTGCACCAAACCTGGCTTGTGTTCTTGCTGACAAAAAACTCTTTCATATGAAAAAGGTTTCATATGAACCCAGTCATGTCTCAAATGAATTTTAGAGATTTTTTGCATAAGAGCAATGGATTTGTTTCTTGAACTGTCTCTCAAACAACTTGTTGTGATGGAGGTGTTGTTGTCCTTTTTTTAAAGCTTTCTGACCCCAAGATTTAACTAATTTCTGCAGTTTTTCATCTGTGGTCCTTGAAGAGTCTATGGCCACTCAAATCATTTGTCTTGCTCTGCATTTAGACAATATTGACACACATCCTCTTTCAGGCAGATCTGCAACATCTCCAGTGGATTAAAACTCTAATGGTGCAAATGGTAATTTTTTATTGTTTTAACTATTTCTAGTTTGTGTAGCTCAGCAATCTTTTAATGCACATCAGAACTATATTATTTCATTTTAACTCGTGTAATGAATGATAAGGATATTTGGCCTTTGTTTTACTTCTAATCTATTCTTTTATGAAACAGAAAGTCATGACTGGAAAATATGAAGTATTTCAAGGGGTAAAACATATTTTCCATGATGTGATTTCCCACTTTAAATTGTTTTGCTTTATTGAACATTTTTGTGATTTTTTTAAATGCAAGATCATAAGGAGAAACAATGTAGATTTATTTTTAACTGTCTTTGCTCATATTTAACAGGGGGGCTAATATTTTGTCCTCAACTGTATATTGATATTTTCAAATGTACCTCAGCTGTTCAACTGCTGTGTGTATGCTAAACTTTAATATATGGCCAGACTGACTAAGTAACAATTGTTTTATAACCAAATAAACAAGCACACCTTCTGCCTCTCCTCTGTCCATATCTTTAAATCATCAGACCTGACAGCTGTGGAACAAACGAGAGTATGTTAACAAAGGCTTTAAGGCCTTTAGTGTCTAATACATTTGTCATTAATTACAACCACAGGGGACATTTGTACTTCAGTTAATGAGTGAGCAAAAAAGCGAATGTGGAGGAAAGCCTGACCGGTGGCTTAGATAGTGTGGTGAAATGCATATCGGTGCCCTGTGCTCATGCCCATTATTATTGAGTTCTATCAAGTGGGCGTATATAAAGGAGCATCTAACGGTTGATATAGAAAGCCCAGGTTTATTGCGATACCTGACTGGGTTGGAGCTAGTTCACAGGGTTAAGTGTTTGGTTTTCATTTTGCTTGTTTTGTAATTTGTTTACTTTAAAGAATATTATTATGAAGTAGATTTTGAATTATGTTTCTTTATTTGTTATTTTGTTTCTTTTCATTTGCAAGTGCCTTTTTTGAAACTTTCTTTTGCCTCAATTGTTTTTTATTCTTTTTTCTGTTCCCATCTTTAGGAGCTGGGGAGTCCAAAGTTGTATTATTCTTTTGTAGTGGATTTCACTAGTGTGTGAGTGATTTTTCTTTTGTTCTGCACGTGTGATTATTACGGTGGGTCACTTGGAGACCTAGTATTTAGCCTGCCTTACTGCTGTTAAGCCCAAGCTCTTTGGGGTGGTTTATCTATTTCTGTTTATTTGCCCTTATGCCACAGCTAACTGCTCCTGCTTATGATCACTTATTATTGCTCATTGACTCTCATACTTTTTTATGGTCATTTAATAAGTTGTATTAATATTAATAAAAACAAATTGTGTGTTTCCATATCTGTGTCTCATTGTCCATTTGTATCAACAAAGGAACCTGTGTGCCTTAGATTTGTATTTTCCAGTAATACTGGGTGGCATAGTCGCTACTTGTAAATGCAGAAAAATCATTCTTGTGTGTGTGATTTGTTAAAAGTCCCTCCACGCCACAATAGGAACTAGAGCAGGAAGATGTTTTATGCAGTTCCTGAGTGTGAACAAGCTTTAGCATGGCTGCCTGATTTCCATCTGCTCAGAAACAATAAAACATTTTCTCAAAAAAAAAAAAAAAACATTTTCTCAGAATTCTCATGTCATCCCAGTATATGACTTAAAGTTGAGCACAGACAAATAGTTTAATATAATTTTTCCCAATCTGTAAAATATATATATATATATATATATATATATATATATATATATATATTTATTAAAGAACTATGTTATACATAGTAGGAGAATTAGGACCATTTTCATTTTTCGTTGAACTCCTTTTAAAGATTGTGTGCACTTGAGCTACCAGTTCTTTATTTCTGCAGAGATCTAACCTTTGTACAGGACAACGTTAATTTACTGTCTTTTTGTGTTTAATATGTGGCATATGTCAAATTTACATTGTATTGTACAATGATTAATGTCCTTTTGTTACGGGTCAGTCCCTCGGACAGCGCAAACTGAAGCAGAGCAAACACAGGCAAAAATATCCACAGAAGCAAACGGGCAAAAGGTATCCAAAAACATAAACAGGCAAGTATCCAAAAACATCAGACAGGTAAGTATCAAAAACGTCTCAGGTTACGACTGTAACCTTTGTTCCCTAAGAGGGAACGAGATGCTGCGTCAGCGTTTGACGCTATGGGAGCGCCTTTGCGTGACTGCGTCTGAAGCACGTGTGTAAAATTGCCGAATGGCTAGACTGAACGTCACAGGCGGGTGACGTCAGGACCAGGAAGCTATAAAAGGACCTTAGGACGCACACACATTCAGCGTATAGTGCCGAAGCTGCTTCCAGGGATGCAGGGAGTATGGCAGGGAGGCGCAGGCGTCTCGCTCCCTCTTAGGGAACAAAGGTTACAGTCGTAACCTGAGACGTTCCCTGTCAAGGGAACTCAACGCCAAGTCAGCGCTTGACGCTATGGGAACGAGATCCCAACGCCGCCGTGCGAGCAAGTCCCTGGAAGTGTGTATCCGCAGAGCACGACTATAGGAACTGACCCGGCGGTGAAAACCCAGACCCTGGCCCTCAGGCCAGGACCTGTAAAGAGGGAGTAAAACGGCGAGATCTCCTGGCCGGGGGCAAAAGAGAAATGTACAGGACCTCGGTCCAGACACAGAAAAAGCATGCAGGGAATACTCGACGAAATTCACTGGCCGGTATTCAGACAGGCATCAACGCATGGGCTCACCCAATGCGATATGAGTCACCAGGACCCCTCGGGGCCCTGGCTGAGGTGCACAGGAGTAAAGTCCAGACACTGGTAGCTGGCTCTCAAGCCAGGACCAGAAGAAAAGAATACACGGCGAGACTCTGCTGGCCGTTGTCTCAATTCACATCGACCCTTCAAGGCCGAAGTGCATGGGGCCCCCTGGCACGGGGTCCTGGCCCTCGAGCCAGGCCCCAAGAGAGAATAAACAGCAAGACACCCCGGCTGTCATTTAGAAAGGACGGACCCCTCAGGGCCGCAATACGTGGGAGCCTGGCGTGGAAGCCAGGTCCAGATCATAAAAACGCACGAACGTGAGCGGCGAGGACCAGCCGGCCGCATTACAAACATCCTCGAGTGTGGCCCCTGACCTTAAGGCCTTAGAGGCCGCCATACCCCTGGTTGAGTGAGCTTTGACAGAAAGTGGAGACTGCTGTCCAGAAGCTTCATAAGCAAGTGAAATAGCCTCGACTATCCACCTGCTAAGAGTTGGTTTGGTCGCCGGCAGCCCAGCGGCGGGAGAACCAAAACACACAAACAGCTGCTCAGACTTTCTTAAGGGAGCAGTTCTGTGAACGTAGGCGTCCAATTCAATTCAATTCAATTTTTATTTGTATAGCGCTTTTCACAAAGGACATTGTATCAAAGCAGCTTTACATGTAATGACATAGCAGTCAGTGGTCAGGGATTCAAAAAAACTCTTTAGGAGAGAAAAAAAACCCTGACATGACGTGTTATAGGTGCAATCCGTAGCATGTGCAATCCGGAATAGGGGACACAAATTGCCATTGATCACATCCATAACTCACTATGCAGTTTACAGGATACAGATACAGACATTATAAGATACAGAACTTCACTATAAGAGAGTTAATAAATGTGGTAAATTTAAATGTTTAAATGTAACATATAAATGTTATATGTTAAGTGTAATGTGGTAAATTTGATTTTAATATAACAGGTGCAGGAGGTTGTCCTGGGTAGTCGTCATGAAGCAGCACCAGGGTGGGCATCAGGTGGGGCAGTGTTGCGCCAGCTGGAACTCATTCCTCGGGATACCTCGGAGAAAGGGATAGGGGGATAGAGAGAGAGAGAGAGAGAGAAAAGGAGAGAGGAGGAGGGAGAGAAGGACAAAACAGAATTAGCGTAGCAGCCATTCCTATGTTGATTGTAAGCAGTTTTATGTGATATCACATGCAGTATGTATTATGTGTGTGTGCCCGGTTCCAGTTGAGGTTAACTATTGCGGCCTTAGAGAGTTGGGTCAAAGATTATGTGAATGCAAGTGTAAACAGATAAGTCTTTAATGTACTTTTAAACTGTTCGACTGTGTCTGAGTCCCGGACTTTACTGGGAAGGTTATTCCATAGTTTAGGAGCTAAGTAGGAGAAAGATCTGCCACCTTTAGATTTCTTTGATATTCTTGGAACTATTAAGAGCCCGTTGTTTTGTGAACGTAATGTCCGTGATGGGTTGTATGCTGATAATAGTTCACAGAGGTATAGAGGTGCTAAGCCATTTAGTGCTTTGTATGTCATTAACAGAATTTTAAAATCGATGCTATATTTTACAGGTAGCCAGTGCAGTGTTGCTAGGAGTGGACTAATGTGGTCATACTTTTTTGATCTAGTGAGAACTCTAGCAGCTGCATTTTGAACCAGCTGAAGCTTATTTATTTGCTTTGCATGACATCCCCCCAGTAATGAATTACAGTAGTCGATTCTGGAGGTCATAAAGGCGTGGATTAGTTTCTCTATATCCGAGAAAGACAGCATATGGCGCATCTTTGAAATATTTCTAAGGTGAAAAAATGCAGTTCGGCATGTATTAGAAATGTGACCATCGAAAGACAGGTTCTTATCTAGAATCACACCTAGGTTCTTGACTGCGGAAGAAGGGACAATGGTGCAACCTTCTATAGAGAAGTTGTGGGCTATTGTGTCGTGTTTGGAGCTATTAGGTTCAATAATCAAAATCTCTGTCTTGTTGGAGTTAAGTAGAAGGAAGTTGTTTGCCATCCATTTTCTAATATCGTTAATACAGTCTATTAGCTTAGTAAAACGGTGGGGTTTGTTAGGTTCTGAGGAAATATAGAGCTGGGTATCGTCAGCGTAGCAGTGGAAGTTGATGTCATGTTTCTTAATAATATCTCCGAGGGGTAGCATATATAGTGCGATATATAGCATATATAGTGCTCGCACTGGACACAGTAAATTAGCTTTTTCCTGGTCCAAATCCTAGAAGGGAGGAGGACAGAAGGCTTGTAGCGTAATGTGCCTCGGCACATTGGTGGGAACTTTAGGCACGTATCCTACCCTCGGGTAGAAAAAAGCCTTAACCATGCCCGGTGCGAATGCCAGGCATGACGAAGAAACTGAGAGAGCTTGGAGATCGCCAACTCTCTTCAGAGAAGATACTGCCAACAAGAAAATTGTCTTGAGGGTCAGGAATTTGGCCGACACGGCCTCAATGGGTTAGAACGGGGCAACCGCTAAGTACCTTGAAGTACCACCGCCAGGTCCCAAGTGGGGATCCTGGCACACAACACAGGCCTTAGTCTCCTAGTACCACAGAGGAAGCGTATGACCAGTGGGTCTCGACCCACAGACTGGCCGGTAACAAGGCTATGAAAGGCAGAGATAGCTGCCGCATAGACATTGATAGTCAAGGGCATCAGCCCTGAAGAAAAGCGGTCCTGCAAGAACTCCAGCACCACGCTGATCGGGCAGTTAACTGGGTCTTGACGCTGACCTGAACACCAGGAAGAGAAGACTTCCCACTTTAAGGCGTATAGCTTCCTCGTGGAGGGAGCCCTGGATTGTAAAATGGTGTCTACGACCTCGGTCGAAAGACCCGTGCTGGTGAACCTGGCCCCCTCAGAGGCCAGACCCACAGTTTCCATAACTCTGGGCGAGGGTGACGAATGGTGCCCTGCGACTGAGACAAGAGATCTCCCCTGACAGGCAGCCTCACCGGGTGCCGCCTAGGAGCCAAATCAGGTCCGAGAACCACACTCGGCCGGCCATAACGGTGCGACCAGTAGGAGGCGAACCCCGTCCCTGGCGCACTTTCCAGGACTCCCAGGAGCAGAGCGATCGGGGGAAAAGCGTACAGGCATAGCCTCGGCCACGGATGTACGAGAGCGTCCAGCCCCAGTGGGGCTGGAGGTGTTAGGGAGAACCATAGAGGACAGTGCGTAGTCTCTCGAGACGCAAACAGGTCCACTTCTGCTGGGAGAAAAACATACCAGATCAGATTCACCACCTCGGGGTGAAGTCTCCATTCCCCTGGCCTCGGCCCCTGCCTCGACAGGGCGTCCGCTCCCACATTCAACCGTCCTGGATGATGCACGCTGCTCTGAGTGAGAGCAGCTTCCCTTGGGACCACAACAGGATCTGGTGTGCCAATTTGTAACGAGGGCGCGACCGCAGACCCACCTTGATGGTTGATGTAACGCTAACCGATGTGTGTTGTCCGTCAGGACCAACACGTGGTTGTTGCTGAGGTGAGGAAGGAACTGCCTCAATGCAAGCCATACCGCCATCAACTCTAGGCAATTTATGTGCCACTCGAGCTGGCGGCCCTCCATAGACCTCTGGAGCAGCGGTCTTCCATTACCGCCCCAGCCTGACAGGGATGCGTCTGTCATAAGCATTACGCGACGACATATTGACCCCAATGTCGGGCCCTGGGAGAGAACCCCAGGTTTGCCCCACACCGCTAGTACCCTCAGACACCTGTGGGTGACCTGAATGATGCGGGAAGGGTTCCCCCTTGGGGAAAACCCTTTGGATTTGAGCCACCATTGGAGAGGTCTCATGTGTAGCAGGCCCAGAGGTATGACGCTGGCTGCCGCTGCCATGAGACCGAGTATGTGCTGCCAGTGCAGGACTGTGCTCGTTGATGCTATTTGAGCCCCTTGACGGCTGCCTGAATGGTTTGAATGCGCACTGCGGTAAGGCGGGCAGACATGACCCTCGAGTCCCATTCTACGCCTAGGAAAGCTATTCTCTGAACTGGAGAAAGTGAACTCTTCTTGGCGTTCAGCCGTAACTCCAACTCCTTCATGTGAGCGAGAACAACATCTCGATGTTGGACCGCTAAGGCTTCTGACTCTGCCAGAATAAGCCAATCGTCTATGTAGTTCAAAATTCGAATGCCCCGTAAGCGCAACGGCGACAGGGCAGCATCTACACATTTGGTAAAGGTGCGAGGTGACAGGGCTAGACTGAAGGGGAGAACCCGGATATTGGTACGCTACGCCCCCGAAAGCGAACCTCAGGAACTTCCTGTGCTTCGGTAGGATGGAGACATGGAAGTATGCGTCTTTCATGTCTATTGTGACAAACCAGTCCGCAGAACGGATTTGAGACACAATCTGTCTGAGTGTAAGCATCTTGAACTTCAGCTTCTTTACTGAAAGATTCAGGGTGCGCAGATCTAGAATAGGCCGCAAGCCTCCATCCTTCTTGGGAACTATGAAGTAGCAGCTGTAGAAGCCCGCTTCTCTCTCTGGAGGAGGAACTACCTCTACGGCCCCCTTTGCCAGGAGAGTGTGAACTTCGTGTTCCATGACCAGCGCTTGGTGGAGGCCCACCGTGGTGGACACCACCCTTGAACGCAGGGCGGGCTGTGCCCGAACTGAATCGTATACCGAATTCTACCGTGACGTAGAACCCAACGTGAACGCGTTTGGCAGACGCTTCCACGCTGCCATATAATTCACGAGAGGAACTCGGGCTGGTGTCTGGTCATTATATTTAGAGTGTCTGGCGGAGGTTTTACGCTGCCATGTGAGCCACTATGGGAACCAGCCCCTCAGGACTGGTGTAAGGTTGTAAACTTTTTGCGTTTGGCAGAAGTTTGCACGCTGCCGGGTAATCCGCTAGAGGAGCTAGCCCCTCGGGCTAGCATCTGGTCTTATATTAGTATTAACTCAGGACCCAAAGCTATACTTGCTGGGGTGCACTCGAGAAGGAGCGCCATGCGCCTCGTATGCGCCCGGATGCCACTGTGTCCCGAAGCAAGGCGCGGGAACAATCCAGAGCATCCATAAAGGGGTACGGGAAGGGACTGGGCGCCGTATAGTGAGGCGTTATCCGATCCGACCCAAGGGGGCTTTGCGGGGGCAACCTGACTCCGCAGCAGTCAGGCCTTCTTAGCCTGGATGACGGCCCTCAGGTCCGTCTTAGGCTGGGAAGGCCGGGGTTGAGAGTGCCTCCCAGAGCCCCACTGACGTTGTGGTGGAGCTCGGGAACTAACACTCTCCTTCTGCCTGTGCCTGTATGAGGAGGTAGAGGGCTGAGGCTGCTCCCGCCCAGCAGCCTCAGTGACCCGATGACGGCGAGGGAGGAACTGAGAAAAGGCCGCAGCCTGGTTCTTGGTGTCCCGGAACCTGTCGACAACGGCATTTACGGCGTCGCCGAACAGGCCCTCGGGCCCTCATCCAGGTCCCGCAGCAGGTCTGCCTGGTAAGCCTGGAGCATTGAAATTGTATGTAAACATGCCCCAGCTTGACCTGCTGCGGCATAAGCTTTACCCACCAAGGCTGATGTTACTCTGCATGGCCTTGGTGTACCGGGGCTTTTAAGGACGATGCCGAGGAGGGGGACAGATAGCCCGTGAGCGTCTGTTCCACCGGCGGCATCGCCATATAACCATGCTCTTTTGCCCCCACGATGTTAGAATAAACCGACATACGGGGGTTATAAATGCGAGAAGAATAGGGTTATGCAGGTCTGGGAAAAATGGTAAGCCCCGGTGGGGAGGTGATGATTTGGGCTTTAGGAAGCGCTCATCCAGTTTACTGGGCTGGTGAGCGCTCTGCACTTCCACGGGCCAGTCGATTTTAAACTGCGCGACTGCCCGCGTCACAACCTCAACTAATTCCTCATACATGGGGGGGCGTGAAATTTCTTCGCTCTCCCCTGTTTCCATGCTCTGCATATCTCCCTCCTCGGAGGAAGATAGCAGAAAGCGTGGACTCCCGCCCCGAGCAGCAGGAACCGCGAGCTGGCTTGCTGGCCGAGCGCAGAGGATGAAGCGGAGAGAGAGAGGAGAAGAGGCGGGGCCCGTCTCCAACGCGTCCGCTAAATCCATTTGCGATCCCCATGACGGGCCGCCGCTCTGCCTCGCCAGAGACGGCACCGCCATGAAGGCGGGCATGTTTATCTAGGCCAGTCTAGATCTGAGAGTCGGGCCTTCACTCCAACGCAGTCGGCGCTTTGTGCCCGACCGGGCATGATCCACCCCTAAACAAACAACACAGAAATGCGATCCCCATGATGTAGCGAGACAGGGAGAAACACACTTTCTAAAGGACATATTCACTTTTTATGTCACACAACCACACACACTCTCTATATTATTGGCATTTTTCGGCGCCGCTAGCTAACAGCAATCACACCTGCAGCGCCTGAAGGCACAAAGCTGAATGTGTGTGCATCCCAAGGTCCTTTTATAGCTTCCTGGTCCTGACGTCACCCGCCTGTGACGTTCAGTCTAGCCATTCGGCAATTTTACACACGTGCTTCAGACGCAGTCACGCAAAGGCGTTCCCATAGCGTCAAACGCTGACACAGCGTTGAGTTCCCTTGAAAGGGAACAGGTTCCGGTAATATACTACGCAGGCACAGGCAAAAATCTCCAATAAACATAAGCAGGTTAGTAAATCCAATAAGGCACAAGTAATTCAGAACGGGCAGGAATAACAAACGTATACAAACAGGCAAGAACAACAATACCAGACAACAAACAGAGAAAAAGACCTGGGTTTTATAGAGTCCGGGTAAACGTGAACAGGTGCTGATGAATCAGGATAACTGGTGATCGGGATCAGGTGCGGTGAGTGCAATTATTTTTGTTGTAGTGTAATGGTTAAAGATTATGGATCTGATTATGGATTAAGGATTCAGAAACTGCTCTAAATATCTAGCATGTTTACTTGTCTTCTCCTGGAACCATGAAACACCGATGCTTGTTCCAGTGGGACTGTCCCTGCAGGTATGAAAAATTACACTCTTCACATATATCCAGTTGTCTGACACTATTTGTCTGAGTGT
Source organism: Beaufortia kweichowensis (assembly GCA_019155185.1). Classification (NCBI taxonomy): domain Eukaryota; kingdom Metazoa; phylum Chordata; class Actinopteri; order Cypriniformes; family Gastromyzontidae; genus Beaufortia; species Beaufortia kweichowensis. The sequence goes on along the minus strand of CM032797.1, from coordinate 1,846,552 downwards.
CTGCATTGCAATTTGTATGTATATTTTACTAGTAATGGAATTGCTTTACAAACTTAAAATTCAATTAATTTTTAATGAAAGTAGATAAAACTTAAACATACTTACATTAAATTTAGCTAACGCTTTCATCCACTTACAACTTACAAATATTAGGAGACAATGATTTTGTTTAAAAATGTAGTATGTTTTTATTCTAGTAATGTTATTATTTATTCATTGTGTGCATTGATATTATTATTTTTCTATTATGTATATTATGTATGTCACGGTTTTCACATGTACCTCCCTATTAAACTTTATTTCCATCATCCCTTTCACCGTCAGCAGCCATCTTTGATTTTCACCACACCTGTTCACAATCACCCGGGCTGCTTATAAGCCTTGTGTTCTCCTTTGTTTGGGATCAGTTCTTGTTTGATGTTACATTTGTGTTATGTTAGTGATTAGACCTGATCTTACCTGTTTTCTTGTGGATGTTATACTTACTTGATAATAATACTTACTAAATCAACCTGTGGATGATATTTACCAGTGGATGTTACTTACCTGTTCGGACTCCGCCTGCTCCAGAGTTTTCGGACTCCGCCCGCTCCAGAGTTTTCGGGCTCCGCCCACTCCAGAGTTTTCGGACTCCGACCGCTCCAGAGTTTCCAGTGTTGCCAGACTCTGCCTCTGAATTCTCTGTGACTATCAAGTTCCCACCCAGCCTCCCTCTCCCGCCTCCTTTGTTAATACCTGCCTATTCGTCTGCCCTGTCTGGTTCCTATCAGTCCCTCAGCTCACCCTTAGTTTGTGCCATCTGGGCGCTGTTATTTGCCCCACGCCTTCCAGTCCCCAGCTCCTCCTAGGTGTGAGGATCCCCTGTCTCCACCTCCAGCCTCCGAGTCCTGGACTCCACCTCGGCCCTTCAATCCATCGCCTACGCCCTGGCTCCTAGCTCCCTCGTCTCCACTATGGTCCGTCATCCCACTGGCTCCACCGGGCTCCCTCCGTCGACCGGGACTCCACTCCTCTGACTTCAACTCGTCGCTCTGTCAGGTTCCTCCTTCACCCTTAGTCATTCTGGCTCCATCGTGGTCTTCCGGATCCCCGTCTCCGCCTCAGTCGCCTGAGCCATCAGCTTATTATATTTACCTGTGGATTTTCTGTGTACCTGTTCAAGCATTAAACCCTGCACTTCACTATACCGTGTGTCTCTATCTATCCATCATCACCACAATCACCTGTAACAATGTAGGCATTATTATTATTATTATTATTATTATTATTATTATTATTCAGAAAGAAGTAGCATGTGTGCTCAAACACTCAAACAATGCATATGGTTTGTCCAATGAATTGTGATGTCCATGTCAAATACAAAAAATAATTTAATCATGGTATGTGTGTGTCATTATTTAAGAAGTCTCTTAAAATACTAAATAATATTTATTTTTATTTTTAAATTTAACTTTTCTTTACACTAAAATCACATTACATAGTAAAGACATAGTTACTGAACCACGTCCGGATCCCCAGACACATACAGAGAGCCCTATGAATCAGATGAGCCATCTCCGACATGTGTCTCTGGTATTCCGTCTTTTCAGGAATTGTCCAGCCGGAGAATAAAAAGAGAGGAAAAGTTGGAATGTGATGTTTGGATGGATGGCTGAAGAGCATCAGCCATCAGCTCTCCTCTCTGGATGTGTCCATCACTGTCAGAGTGAATCAGCAGAGCACAACCCCCCTCCCTCCCCTGCGGTCTCACGGCCGCTTATGCAGCGCTGTGGCTGCTCCGCACGCTCATCAGGTCCACGGCCACAGGATTCGCTCAGGGCACACTATATCCAGTCAGCCCTTCCTCTGCTTCTGAATGCTGAGAGCTTTTTAAAGGAAAAGCATGTCAATTTTAGCAGGTACAAATGTGTTCTTATATCCCAAGTTAACATGCAGAGACAACTAATGAGAGTTGAATTTTTGAAAGAGAAAATTCAATTCAATTTTCAATTCAATTTTATTTGTATAGCGCTTTTTCACAATGATCATTGTACCAAAGCAGCTTTACATGTATTGAAATATAACAGTCAGTAGTCAGGGATTAAAAAAAACTCTTTAAGAGAAAAAAAAACCCTGACATGATGTGTTATAGTTGCAATCCGTAGCATGTGCAATCCGTAATAAAGGACATAAATTGCCATTGATCGCATCTATAACTCGCTATGCAGTTATAAGACACAGACATTTGCTTACTTAAGAGAGTGAATAAAAATGAATTATATATAATGTGGTAGATGTGATTTTAATATAACAGGGCCATGGGTGCAAGGAAGTTGTCTTGGGCAGTCGTCTATTTAGCATCACCAGGATGGGCATCAGGTGGGGCAGGACTGTTATGAGCAATGTTGTGCCAGTTGGAACTCATTCCTCGGGAACCCTCGGAAAAGGGAGAGGGATATTGAGAGAGAGAAAAGGAGAGAGGAGGAGAGAGAGAGAGGGGAAAAAAAAAACATTAGCGTAGCGGGCGTTCATATGTAATGTATGCAATCATATGTTATACCATATGCAATGTGTAATATGTATGTGTGCCCGGTTCCGGTTGAGCTAACTATTGCGGCCTTGGGGAGTTAAGATCTGAAATTAGGTGAATGCGTGGCTAAAGAGATAAGTCTTTAGTTTAGTTTTAAACTGCTCGAGTGTGTCTGAGTCCCAGACATTGCTGGGAAGGTCATTCCATAGTTTTGGTGCTAAGTAGGAGAAGATTCTTCCACCTTTAGATTTTTTTGATATCCTTGGAACTATTAACAGCCCGCCATTTTGTGAACGCAATGCCCACGATGGACTGTATGCTGATAGTAGTTCATAGAGGTGCTAGGCCGTTTAGGGCTTTGTATGTAATTAACAATATTTTGTAATGTATGCGATACTTAACAGGTAGCCAGTGCAGTGTTGCTAGAAGTGGACTTATGTGGTCATAATTTTTTGATCTAGTAAGCACTCTAGCAGCTGCATTTTGAACCAGCTGAAGCTTATTTATTTGCTTTGCATGACACCCCCCCCAGTAATGAATTACAGTAGTCAATTCTTGAGGTCATAAATGCGTGGATTAGCTTCTCTACAGTATGTGGTGCATCTTTTGTTCTAAGGTGAAAAAATGCAGTACAACACACATTGGAAATTTGACCATCGAAAGACAGGTTCTTATCTAGAATCACACCTAGGTTATTGACTGCGGAAGATGGGACAATGGTGCAACCTTCTATAGTGATGTTGTGGACTATCGTGTCGTGTTTGGAGCTATTAGGTTCAATAATCAGAACCTCTGTCTTATTGGGGTTAAGTAGAAGGAAGTTGTTTGCCATCCATTTTCTAATATCGTTGATACATTAGCCTAGAAAAACAATGGGTTTTGTCAGGTTCTGAGGAAATATAAAGCTAGGTATCGTCAGCGTAGCAGTGGAAGTTGATGTCATGTTTCTTAATAATATCTCAGAGGGGAAGCATGTATAATGCGAAGACAATAGGACCAAGAACTGATCCCTGTGGCATGCCGTATTTTACCTGAGAGTGATAAGATTTTTCCTCGTTAACACAAACAAAGTGGTAGCGATCAGTTAAATAAGACTTGAACCAGGCTAAGGCTTGACCACTAATGCCAACAAGGTTTTGTCTAGTCTATCGAGTAGAATTGTATGATCTATTGTATCAAAAGCTGCACTGAGGTCGAGTAATATGGTTTTACCGCGATCCGATGCTAAAAGGAGGTCATTTGTCACTCTGAGCATGGCTGTTTCTGTGCTGTGGTGGGGCCTAAATCCTGATTAAAATTTTTCATAAATGCTATTTTTCGCTAGGAATGTCTGTAGCTGGTTAGATACTTTTCCAGTATTTTTGATAAAAAGGGGAGATTAGAAATTGGTCTAAAGTTAGTTAGGTCTCCCTGGTCGAGATTAGGCTTTTTTATGAGAGGCCTAATAACTGCCATTTTGAAGGCTGCTGGAACATAGCCTAATTCTAATGATAAGTTAATAATAGTGAGCACTGGTTCCGATACTGCAGGAAAAACTTCTTTTAGAAATTTTGTGGGGACGGGATCTAATATAGATCCTAAACTAAAACTATTAAATAATGCTTTTATCATTACTGTATGTTTACATTATCCTTATTTTCAGAACACAGCAGAACATTAGCAGAACACAGAAGAAGATATTTAGCAAAATGCTGGTAACCGGCACCCATTCACTTTCATAGTATGGACACAAAGTACAATGGAAGTCAATGGGTGTCAGTATTGTTTGGTTACCAGCGTTTTGCAAAATATCTTCTTTTGTGTTCATATACAGGGTTTGAATGACATGAGGGTGAAAAAATTATGACATAATTTTTATTTTTGGGTGAACTATTTCATTAACATTCCTCAACTGATTTTAAAACTGCAGCTCTCCAATCGCTTGTATGGCAGTTTTGCCCTCCTCAGCATGACATGAATTGCAGCAACAGGCCTAAGCAGCGAATGAACCATCTATAGCTGTTTTGTTGCATTTGCACCAGAGAAACTAGAACAATTTTAGGTCAAGGAAAGCTTTTTGATGGGACTGAACTTGCTCCTTCTGCGCAGCAGGGTCTAACTTTAGGTCTAAATTTGACATTCCTATTTAACACTAAAACATAATTTTTTTAATGATATTGGGTTAATTAAAAGCAATTATTAGTTACTAAATCACAAAAATTAATATACAAAATAAGTAATAAGGTAGTTGTGCATTCTTGGCCGCATATTACATGTAATATTTACTTCAGTACTGTTACTTATTTCCTCATATTGAACAATTTGCTATTTATTTTGATGAGTGTGATGAACCCAGTGATGAACCAAGTTTCTAAAAAGCATTTTAATTTCTAAAGAAACTGATTTGCAGAATTGTTAATTAAAAACTTTAATGAATCTTTCGTAATAATTAAAATAAATTTACTTTGTTTCTTGTACTTTTGGAAATTCTTGAAGAATTATTAATGTGGCTCAGATACAGACTATGTAAATATAATAGTTGAAATTAAGTGACATCAGCTAAACATTCTAACCCATATATTGCACAGAGCATCAGGATTAAAGCATGATTCACATTCATCCACACACTTAGCCAAACTTGTCAAGGACGACTTTCCTGTCTAAGATTTATGAACCACATTATGATATCTGTCAGTTGCTGCTTCATGCTCCATAAGATAAGGAAAATAAAGCTCTTCCATGACAACTAGATTACTCAGCTTCTTATCCAGGCCCAAAACACTTCCCGGCTAGACTACTGCACTACTAGACTATACAGTACTGTGGTGCATATGAAATGCTACTTGTGCACCTTTACAACTTTTACAACCTTACCCAGAAATTAATTCAAGATGCAGTTTCTGCCATATGTTTCTTGATTGTGATCTACACAACTGCTATAATCTGCTACTTTCTGCTTACCCTGTTTAGAACTAGAAACTTCTATAACCTTGCTATTAAAGGGGTCAAATTATGCGTTTTCACTTTTTCAAATTTGGTTAGTGTGTAATGTTGGAGTTTTAGTATAAAACGTTACAAAGCTTAAAGTTCACTGCAATAGGAGATTTTCCTTTTAACAGAAATCACTTTTTCTGTACAGGACTTCAGAAAATGACTGGATGGAATTTCCCGAGTTCGTAATATCATGACCCCCGAATCTGAAGAACCTCCGTCCCCAGGAATATACAAAAAAGGGCCGTGGCATTGTTAATCAAAAGGGAGAGCCATTGTTGTGGGGAGAGCAATGTCATTATGATTAACATTTGACTAAAACATTGCTCACTTTCATTTCTGCCAGCCTCTGATTACTGCTGTTAGTTTATCATACTGCTGTTATGATAAAGATTCAGCTACACCTAAAGATAACTGAAGTCTAACAATGACAGATATGCCCAAAAATTGTCTTCTACAACTTTATCATCTGCTGTGAAAGCTGTTCTGTGTAATACATGGATATAGTGTGCATGCATATAGATCCATAGTAGGAAAAGAAAACAGCACAGGAGAAGTGCCTTCGCCATAGTAGGAGAAACGTGCATGCTCTAACAAAGAGTGAGGTTTACACCTCACTGTAAACATCTTTCACACAATAGCTGATCTCTGCGGCGTGTGCATATGTGGTTCTAATCAATTCACATTGTTCCTGTTCATGCCTGAGAGCTAAAGCTTGTGTTTATAAGGGGTGGGACATTTCTGGAACACACTCTGAGCATGTGACAAATCACAGCAAAGTGAGAGGCAGAAGCTTGCAGATACGGTAAAGGGAAAGACATTTCAACACACGCTTTAAGCTGGTCAGAATAGACTGGGCCAGCTTAACAGAGAATGGCGGAGCAGAGCGAGAATGGCGCTTTATAAAGACCAGAATTCTTTTTGAGTTTGGCAGAGCTCAGAAGATTGGGTCTGCAATAATGTTAAATATGAGAAAAATAATGTGTTTTATTACCAATTAAACATGCAAACCTATACTACTACACACCTATTGTTCGAATATTATGTTGTACATGATAAAAGTTGGTGATGATGTGCTAAAATTTAAATTTATTAAGATAGAATCTTTTAAAAGTAAATGACCACAGGACATACCCAAACCAACACACTAACCTCTATTCTCCCACCTCCACCACATCCGCTCGAGTGAGCAACACCCGTAACTTCCCGCGCAGTGCCAACTCAAACAGTGAGGGAGGATTCCTTCACTAGTGCCCCAAGCCCTGATGACACTTCTCCCCCTCTGTTTCCTCTTTCGAGGGCCAATTCTTGTGTGAGGCTGCCTCCGCAAACGGCTCCAGCTCCCTCTCTAACCTAAGCCTGATCTCTTTTCTCTCTTTATAGCATATAGCAACACCACTGCTAATAATCGAATGTTATTGCAATACAACCCCCTCCCATTGCCAATAACATCAGGGCTCAAATCCTGTCAGGTGCTGATATAGACATTTACATTTACATTTACATTTATTCTCTTAGCCGACACTTTTATCCAAAGCGACTTAAAACTTTACCAGTGGCACACTGGGAGTGATTAGGGGTGAGGTGTCTTGCTCAAGGGCACCTCAGTTGTTTCCTGCTGGTACTGGGAATCGCTCTGCACATTGTTCGGTTCTGGTTGCAGATCAAAGAGTTGACCAAGGCAGTTGCCAGGTCTCTGAGGCTGCTGGGCAGGAAGCTACACCTGTATGCTTTTCCCCCGATCACTCTGCTCCCGGGAGTTCTGGAGAGAGTGAGCCAGGATGGGGTATGCCTGTTACTGGTAGAACCACATTGGCCAACTTGACCCTAGGGACTTTAGACTTTAGGGAATTTAGACCTATATCAAATCTACTTTCGATTTTTAAAGTACTTGAAAAGGTAGCTTCATCACAGCTATGCTCCTTCCTCCAAAGGAATGGAATCTGTGAGGAATTCCAGTCAGGATTTAGAGCCCATCACAGTACAAAGACTGCTCTGATCAGAGCACAAATGATTACAAATGATTTACTCTTGTCATCTGATCGTGGCTGCATCTCATTAGTTGTATTGCTAGATCTTAGCACTGCCTTTGACACCATTGGTCATAGCATACTTTTAAATAGACTTGAAACTTATGTCGGCATTAGTGGAATCGCATTAGAATGGTTTAAATCATACTTATCTGACCGCTTTCAATATTTAGCAAAAAACAATGAGAAATCTTACCAAATCACAAGTCCAGTACGGTGTATCACAGGGATCAGTTGTAGGACCTCTACTCTTCGCCCTGTACATGTTACCCTATAATAATAGAGCTATAATTAAGACACATGGAGTTAATTTTCACTGCTATGCTGACGATACTCGACTCTGGTTGTATCCAGTCCATACCCTGACCTGATGCTGGATCTGTCAGAAGGAGGCGGCAAACCCCGAGAACCTGCACTCATTAATACTAATGCTAATGCTAGTTACTACATTAATTATAATGCTAAACAGTATTTATGCTAATATCTTTAAATATTTAACTTTAACTCATTAACTACTTCTTTTCTGTCTATGTCAGCAGTCTGATGTTATAGCTGCACTTAGTCAACTCAGTCATCCCCGGCTAAACAATCCTTTACTGTATAATGTTGGCCTTATTAATTACTAACCAGTTTAACATAAACATATATTAGTTGTATCCCAACTAACACAAAACAGACCTAATCAGATCTAAATTCAGTCAAAATCATCAACATTAATCAAATTCAGTGCTTGATATCAGCCACATTAGCTGTAAGCCGGTTTAACACTTACACTAACATAATTATAAATAAATTAAATCACAACTAATAATCCAGACCAACTCAAAATTCAGACCTACATAGCTTTAAATTTTAGTACATTTTTATCAAATTACTGATTGCAGCTGTGAGGATATAAATATATATGTATTGTATATATATGTAACCAGGTGGAAAAGCTGTTGTCAAACACAAGACTTTTTTTAGACCCTGGGTTGAATGTAGTGAGCATAGTGTGTTGTTCAGGTCTTTTTTGTGTGTTGCTGTAATGTTGTGCTGGCCCTTTAAGAAACACGGCTGTGTGAGTGTCGGAAAGTGCCGCATGAGCTACTACAGATGAGCAGCACGAGTTGTGAGTGAATGTTTCTCATGAGGTGGATAAAGTTAGTTAAAAGCCATTAAATCCCAAAATACAGAGAAATATGCACATGTATTAAGTTATAAACTCGTATGGTGGTATGGTGGTATGGTGGTATGGTGACTCGGATGCCTGGGTAACTTTGCATATCGACAGCGATTGCTGACGAACATGTCAGTGTGACAAAGTTAACTACTTCTCATCAAAGCGTAAGTGTTGATGATATAATCTGTATCAGTGTACTGTAAAATTCATTTGTGCATAATCTGATGTAAACCAGTATTATGGAAATGTGATTGTTTTGTTTAGAGGGGAGAAAGTGCTCCATAGACACTTTGTGTTTCCAGTGCAGGTGTAAAGCATTTAAGTGAGTGTTGTTCACTTTTATTGATTGTAAAAGTGTTTATTTGTGGTGCACGTGCATGTTTCTTTGAAACGAGTGTGATTGTATTATTGTTCTAATGTTATGTGTTCCAAATGTTAAGAAATGTTTTTGTAATTTTTCCTTTTATTGTCTGCAGAGGGAAATCGAGTGAGCATAGGCCATATTAATGTGTGTACATGTGCTAGAGCTGTAAGCTGTAAGCTGTAATGTAATGTTGACTGAGTGCTGAATTGTGCAATAGTGTTGTGATGTATTGTAAGAATGCATTTTCTAACTTTCTCTTCAGGTAATTTTAATAACTTTATTTGGTTTGACAATTTTGATTGTTGACAGCTGTTAAACATGTGTTTATTTGTTTTCCATCATGAGAGGCTACTACCGTTGTCTATGTTTATTGGTTGTCTATGTTTAGGGGTGTGTTAACTGATTATTGTGAATGTGGAAAAAGAGACACAATTAGTCTGTTGTGAAAGTCAAACTTTATTGTTTTCCATAGCTGTATTGAACTTTTCTGTTCCAATTCCCCAAAATTAGCATATTTAATGCTGTGCTGTTCCAAGTGCAGTCTGGATTAAAAGATCCCTTTTTCATCCTGTGTCCGGTGTCACAATTTCATATCCCGGGCCACATATATATAGATATAGATATATAGATATAGATAGCTTTTTATGTTTCATGCTTGTATCATTTTGTTTTGCTGTAAAGCTGCTTTGAAACACTGCTGCATTGTTAAAGCACTATACAAATAAACTTGAACTAGAATGTCATTAATCTCTTACCTTAACAGTGTTATAGGTATTCAGGTTGGATCTATAAAAGGCTACCTAAGCAGTATAAAATTATTATTTTTCGGCAAACTCTCCTACACAATTAATAACCCGCAAACTTCTCTTTTCATCAGGGGCACCCATAAAAATGATCCCACCCACCAGCAAGATTACAATTAGAAATCCAAACAGCCTATTACAATTAACTTTCCCCCCAAATACGTTTCCACTCTCCAGTTTAGCTTCGTTCAATTCATTGTTCCTATCATTTCATGCTGTGAAATATCTTTCCAAGCTTGGCTTCTTTCACGCCAAAATTCCATCATTTCTCATTCATCCAAGAAATATACACCCTAAAAATATTCTTTAGAATAAAAACTTGCAACAATGTTTTAACTTAAGTAGTGCTAACATCCCATGACTTATCTATTTGGAGTGTTGTTCCTTTGGCTCCACCGTTTACATCACCTTGCGGGCTCCCCATTCAGAGGCAGTGCGAATCCATTGTATACCTGTTTCTTGGTCTCGCCCTTCTGAAGTGCTGGTTAAGTCCTCTTCACCCCGCATTTGACTGTAAGTGGGGTCTACCCGTCTGATGCTGTGAGCATCTCAGTCAAAGCTCCTGTCGGATATTGCAAGAACCCTTCTGTTCAAACGGCTAATCTAAATCCCTAAGTAATGCTCTAGATAGCAAGCACTCCTGTTCGACTGCAGGCGGGGCCCACCCATTGAATGCTGTGAGCACCCCAACCAAAGTTCCTGTCGGATGCTGCAAGGCCTCTCCCGGTCGATCGCCTTAACTCAATCCCTAAAGTAATTGCAGTTCACTACTTGCCGGCAGGGTTTTCTTGTCCGATGGTGCAAGTATTCCAGCAAAAGTTCCGGTCAGATGCTGTCCCAGTCGAACTACTCAGTATATGAACGCCGTCTCGTTGGCTTTACGCATCACTTTTTGGGAAGATTCCTTCTAGGTGCTGTCTGGTTATTTGGCCTAATTGGAAAGGGTCTGAGTTCGGGCTAAAATTCCAAGCTCAGAGCCCTCCCCTCGGACACATGCATAGACTAATACACGAACAGGAGTTTATATATGGAAATATAAAGAGATTTTACAATATGAAGGTAATAAATACATTTCCTTTTTAAGAATTTATATTTCAAGTTTTGACAAACGTCATGTCCATAATGCTGCAATTGCACCTATACAAAATTTTGCCTGTCAAAGTGGCTAGTGGGAGTCGTTGTGTTACCCGCCACTGCTATTATTTACTCGCATTTGACGGGTTGGTGGGTGACATTGACAGTGGTGACAGTTGGTAGATTGGTAGGATAGATGTTACATAAAACAATCTGTTAAACAAAGTTAAAAAGGTAATAAATCAGGAAATGTTACCTTTTTACAACTCTAAACAGCTCCTATTTTGATGGTTTTAAATTTATGAATGAATCAGTAAACTTTATATGAAAACCATCTTCATTTGAATATCACTCCCCTCTCTAATTCATGAATTAGAAGTCATGCCCCCAGACTTTACAACATGGAGAAACTAAACCTGGCAAAGAAAAGGAATTTTTCTGATCTGGAGATAAAAACGTTAACGACACAAGTTGAAAATCACAGCCTTGTACTATTCGGGAGTTTAAAGAGTGCCATCAAAGGATGTCACAAGAAAGCAGCTTGGAAAAAATCACTGATGTGGTCAACAGTGTTGGCATAGAGAGCCGAACTGAGATTTAAAATTTTAATTTTTTCTCAATAAAACTAATGACCCATAACATTGTATCATTGCATTAACAGTAATACAACAATGATTTGTAGTAGCCTACGTCCAAAAATTCTTTCATTTAGGTAAAGAAGAAATGGTTGGACTTGAAGCTTGCTACCAAAAAGCGTGTTGCAGTCCTGAAATGCAGCATCATTGAGACTGGAGGAGGCCAGCCAGACTCCAGCCTTATTCTGACGCCCACGGAAGAGCGTGTAGCTGTGCTCATCGGCTCGGCCTCAGTCTGTGGGATAAGTGGTGGTGGAGACAGGGACACAGCAGCGACCGAGCAGGATGAAGGTAAAAATCAAATACACCTTGTAGATTGTGTAGCTATATATTAGTAAAGACATGGATGCATTGTTATAATTGTTTTATTTCTGATTGACCAGAGCAAGGCAACAGTAGTGTTCAGCCACCAGAGGCAGCTCCACAAAGCCAGGCAAGCGGTGGCTCACAGAGTGTGACATATATCCCCCAAACTGGTACAACACCACGGCCACAGGTTCTGACGGAGGAGGTCCTACAACAACAGACTGAAATGTGTCTGTTAATAATGACAGAAATAAATGGTTCACTCATTGCAATAAATGACACGCTAAAGGAAATCAATGACAACATAAAACATGCCTCACACAAATAAAAACTTCTATAAATCACCTGTATTGTTTAAATTCTATATTTACAAACTAGAAACGCGTAATGAGGGCCTCTCTTTGTATGGCCCTCACTTGGGGCTGTGCTGGGCAAGGTTGTCTGGCCATCGGCTCTTCGAGAGGCATCTGCACATCATATGCAATTCCATTTGAATCCCACAAGCCAAGACGATGTTGCAGACCCCCCAGCTGACCCAAGACAGAGCCATCTGCCCTTTAGTAGCCATTAATTTATGTCACTTTCCCTTGCGAAAGTTAACCATATTTTTACTACAATAAATCCATGGTTCATTATCATAAGGGTTGTAATATCTGTAACACATTTGTAATTTATGTAGCTTCAAATTCATATGATTCCAGTTAAAATGCTGTCATAATAACAATTCTTCGCTCTGCCACAATTTGGTTCAAAAACACAAGCCGAGACCTGTCGTGAGATTTTGTCGTAGCCACTGCTCACGCTTCTATTAATAAATTTTGTGTGGAAGCAAGCGTACGCACAGTTTTCTGGTGTACGATCGTTTGATAAATGAGGGCCAGTAAGGCTAGACTGGATGATTTTCCAGCTTTTTTGTTTTATTTATAGCAGTGTTATTATTAACTGTAGGTCTGTAGGTCACCTTGATTTGTGTCAGCCCATTACAACACTGCCTGCTAATGCATTAGTGGAATCTCAGTGTAAAATGAAATAAATAAGTGTAAAATTTGTTTATTGCGCTGGGAAAAAATATATGCAGGTAAAGAGGTTTTTCTTTGGCAGTAATTTACTGCATCTTTGAGTAAGGTCCACAAATGCTTGTTTTCTGCTTTAACTATTCAACAAATGTATGCTGATGAGATGATCAGAGTCAGCCCCACGTCAATGAGGAAATCCAGATGGAGGTCACTGCCAAAACATTCCAGAGGCCTGGTGTGCGCGCCCTCTGGAAGAATGACAGTTCTTTCCTTGCCGGGTAAATAACATGGGACTCGTTCCCTCCCACCTTAAATCCATAAAAATCTGGATTTGTTTAGGCCCTGGACAGCCATGAGAATGTGAAACACTCCCTCTTTCTCCCAGCGTTCAGCTCCCCTACACATTCACCCATTTACCTCACTGGTGCCGTGGCACCACAGCACAAATGTGTTTGACATGCTGAAAAATGGGCTAGTGGAATGACAACCAGAACACGTGGGGAAGGCATGAGGCACACAGTCAGATTAAATTGGTGCTGGCATTGAAGTCCTCTCTAATAACCTGAGGTTTTAGAGTTTCCCTGACAAATTACTGAAAGCTATTGCGCTATTTCCTTTGGCATGTCTTTGGGAAAAATTTGGCAACCTAACATCAGAAATGCAGGGAATATATTTTCCCATCCCTTTTTTCTTAGCACCCCACACTTTGCTGCTGTTTGCAAAAAAAATACATAAAGGCCTGCAGGTGTGACATTCCTAAACAAATGTTCTAGGCACAGAGTATGCAAATGAGGGGAAACACGCACTAATAAATTTACATTTATGCTTATGCAAAGTGACTATAAATAGTGAGAAAAACAATTAAACCTAACAATTAAACCTTTCATTAGATTTGAACAAGCATTCACACCAGAACATAACGGTCATGTTCACACTGCCCAATCCGAATAATTGTGTATCCGATTGGAATCTAAATTAAATGATTGACTGATCACACTGATTCATTTTTTAGAATATCTGGATTGGTTTCTTTGGCAATGCTGTTGTATTGGTAGATCTACATTGGTTTACTTTTTATGTGGCATTAGTATATGAAAAAAATTATACATAAAACCAGATTTGAGCGGTCATTTCAAACCACATGTACGAATTTTGTAAATTGGATTTTATGTAATAGTTTGCTGTTCTTAAAAAATATGATTGAATTCCAATCAGATGCGCACAAAACTAGAACATTTAAATGCACATAATAAGAGAATGTCTAACAAAAATCAGCAAAAAAAAAAAACATTGTTAATTTGTATACATGCAAATCAATAAACTACATTCACACGGGATTTTGAGATTTGTCAGGTTCCTCATATGCAGTCACATCACCACCATCTCTTCTTATGTCTGTAGAACCTGCAAAAAAACAAAACAAAAGGTGATTTGGTGAAAACTAATTACACAAGGTGTAGGGCTAAAGATATTTGTTATTGAACTGCTTTTAACCATTCAACCTTCAAATAAATGGTTAACAATGCATTTACATCACATTTTTATAACAAATAGCAAAAAAGGTTGATAATACGCTACAAATTCTTATTAAAAAGAGACAAGGAAACTGTATTTGAACAAATGATTAAACCAGGACTTGCAACGTTACAATACAAACACAACAGTCAGACATTCTGTTTAATGTTTAACTGCATTCCTTTTATTAGACTTTCATAACTTAGTGGCTAACATTTATTTACAGTACTTTACAGTACTTTACAGTATTTACATTATTTTCAAGGAAAAAAGATAAAAGGGAGTTGGTGAAATGCTATAAATTGAAAGAAAAACTTTTTGGGGGGTTAGATAAAAACAGCATGGTGGGTATGAAAATTACTGTTATGCCTCTGATGGAAAAATAAACTTTATTTATTATTATTATGAGCTCCTGTGCAAGGATTAAGACACAATGACACAACTGAGGTAGTTCATACTGATATGTGAAGAAGGGGAATAAAGAAGAAAAGAAACACCTGTATTAAATTAATTTTGCTGACATCTAACATCTCCAGAGCACTAGCTCACTCCAGCTGTTCTCCATTAATTCATGTAATCGCGACCCTGCCAGATACATCAATCCTTATTTTGTTTTGGATATGCCTTCACCATTGCATGCTTCATTTTTCTGACGGCTTCTCTTTATTCATCGTATGCGGCATCTGTTTTTGCGTCTGTTCCCTGGAGGGCGGAGGTGTGACCTCAGATGTTTCCAGTTGGATATATTTGACTTCTCTCAAAAGTTTCTCTCATCTTTGCACACCCCAAATGATCTTGTCAGAACCTGGCGACTGGCTATAAAATGCTCAAGTATGGTGGACATCATTTCAAGACAAACTTGTTTAATCTTTCCATGTCTCTTACTGGATCTGTTTCCTGGAATCACAGTGAAGGGCACTAGTGGTCATTTCTAATACATATGATATTACCAAATAAAAATACATCAAAGAAAAATGCAAACGACCATTTCTCATCCCTAGCTATTAATTACACTTGAAAGACATTATGTCTTGAACTTTTCTTCTTTTCTATAATGTATTTGGCCCTATATTCACCTTGCTTTTCAAATGCTAGCTATAGCAGACTACAACGGTCGTAAATATAAAGGCCCTTCAATTGTAATATGTAGTTCCACGTATATGTTTGGTGTTTTGAAATTCCTGATGTTAAAAGTTCCTCAAATCAGTGTATTAGTACTTCAATATTCCAGGTTCAATACAAGTAAAGCTCTATTAAGTATCAAAAATTGTGTGGGCAGTTTTGTTACAGGCTTGAAATAGCAAGCTAGTGTATCTTCCAATTATACATGGTAAGCACGCGTGATAAGGACCTGGGTTCTTTGAACAATAATAATCCTTTACATCTTCTTACTATAAACTATACATAAAATGAAAGATAACTTCTCTTTTTAGAAACTCCACAACTATGGAGTGTAAATGTGATTTACAAATGCATGGGAGAGATCCGCATGCGCAGACGACAATCCACAAATGCAGGCAGGAAATTCAAGCGCGCGCTAAAATTCACAAATGCACGGAATAGGAGAGACAGAGGATGAAGGTGGAGCCGGAGGGAGGGAGGAGCCTGACTGAGCCAGAGGGACCGATCGAAGGTGGAGAAGGGGAGTCCCGAGGCGACGGATGGTCGTTGACCGACCAAGGCAGAGCCGGAGGAACGAGGGAGCCCGGTGGAGCCAGTGTGATGACGGGCCACGGTGGAGACGAGGGAGCCAGGAGCCAAGGTGGAGCTGATGGGTCGAAGGGCCGAGGTGGAGTCTGGGCCTCGGAGGCTGGAGGCAGAGACAAGGGCGTCGCACACCATGGCAGAACTGGGACCTTGAAGGCCCGAGGTGAGCCCGAACGCCCAGATGGCGAAGGCTGGCGGCGATCTGATGGACTGAAAGGGACCAGGGAGGACAGGGCAGAAGGCCAGGCTGAAGACAGAGGAGGCGGGAGAGGGAGGCTGGGAACTTGGAGGTAGGCTCGGGAAGCTCGGGGGCTGGCTCGGGAAGCTCGGGGGCTGGCTCGGGAGCAGGGTCAGGGAACTCCGGAGGGGCCATCTTAATCGTGGCAGGACTCTCAGGAGCGGCCATCTTGGCCGGGACGGAGTCTGGAAACTTGGGGACGGCCATCTTGGCCGGGCGGAGTCTGGAAACTCAGGGGCAGCCATCTTGACCGGGGCAGAACACTCAGGGGCGGCCATCTTGACCGCGGCAGAACACTCAGGGGCGGCCATCTTGATCGCGGCAGAACACTCAGAGGTGGCCATCTTGAGCTGGCGGAGGTCTGGAGCCTGTGGGTGAGTGGACAGCGCTCCAGACACAAATACAGCGCAACTGCGCTATCGGTGCGACGCGAGTTCGTATCCCGGCTCTGACGTCCTTTCCGAACCCGTTACCCTCTCTCTCCTCCAAAATAACTTCCTGTCTCTCTACACTTTCCTATCCAAAAATGCAAAAAAAAAAAACCTTCATCTTGAGCTGGCGGAGGACAGGACTGCATCCACAACTTGCCAGCACCCAGTCAGCATAACCCAAAAAACTCCCAATAGGGCCCCCTCCAGACAGCCTCGCCTTTACAGACGCATTTAGGCCGATGTAAAACATGAGACTCAAGTTACCGTCTGGGAGGTCCGTTAGCTTGCTTAGGACCGCAAATCGCAGGGTGTGAGCCTCGAGGGATCTATCCTCCTGCCCCCGGCAGAGGAGAACAAGTGCAGGGGAGTTCATGGTGAATATCTTCTTCCACTGTGCCCCGCCCTCGCACTACCTCCACTGGGCTCCCTCGTCTCTCCGGCCTCGCCTTGGTCGGGAGTCGACCTTCCCTCTCCCTTGGCCTCCCCTTCTCCACCTTTGGCTCGACGGTGCGTCCCTCAGGCTCGGTCAGGCTCCCCCCTCCCTCCGGCTCCTCCTTCGTCCTCGGTCCCTCCACTGTCGCCGCGCTCTGCCGGATCCACTGCTCCATCTCGGTCGGCAGAGCTGTCGGTTCCGCCTCGGCCCTCCGGGTCTTTCAAGTCGCCCTGGCTCTGCGGCTCTCCATCTCCGCCTGGGGATCCCACGTCCCCGGTGTCGGTTCTGGTGGTCGGGTCCCCGGATTCGTCACTCCCTCTTCCGTGGCTCCTCCCACCATCATCGCCACCCTGGCCGGATGGACTTTATCTCACTGCCCTCGTCCTCACCACCTTATCCTCCTCCAGGACCCCCACCCTCCCTCCTCTGTTGGTCCTTCTGCGGCGCGAGGACGCGCCTTCCAGGAGGGGAAGGTACTGTCACAGCCCCATGTGTTCTCCCGGACTCCATTGCCCATAATCCCTTGCACTCCTCTCACCTGTTTCCACTTACTCGTCTTCTGTGATCACCTGCACCTGCGCCTGCCCACCGTCATCAAGGACTCTATTTATACCCTGCATCTCCCCTTTGTCTTTGTCTCGTGTTAAAGTTATGTTAGTTGTGTATCGTGTTGTTATATTCCTGTTTCCAGTAAAGATTATTCCGTATACTCCTGTCTCCGTGCTTCCTTGTGTGCACGCTACACCGGACCGTAACATATATACTGCCACTTAAAAGTTTATGATCAGTGAGACTTGTAATGTTTTTTAAAGAAGTCTCCTAAGCTCATCAAGGCTGCATTTAATTGATCAAAAATACAGAAAGAAACTGTAATATTGCAAAATGTTATTACAATATAAAATAATGGTTTTTATATTAATATACTTCTAAATATTATTTATTCCTGTGATGCAATGTTGAATTTTCATCAGCTGTCACTCCAGTCTTAAGTGTCACATGATCCTTCAAAAATCATTCTAATATGCTTGTTTATTCTTAGTATTATCATTATTGGAAACAGGTGTGCTGCCAAATATTTTTACCCCTTAATTCTTTTTTTCAGGATTCTGTGATGAATAACAAGTTAAAAAGAACAGCATTTATCCAAAATATAAATCTTTTCTAACAATGTAAATTGATGCTATCACTTTTTATTAATTTAACACATCCTTGATGAATAAAAGTATTAATTACTTTAAAAAAAGAAAGAATAAAAGTGTACTGACCCAAACCTTGGAATAGTAGTGTATATTGTTAGAATATCTTTCTATTATAAATAAATTATGTGCTGTATCCAATCCCTCCAAAAGAAGAGCTTTTAACTTCAAGTTTTCAACTTTCACAGTGTTAACGACCGACGACGAACGGCCGTGTAAGTCTGGGAAAAGTCACCAGTCCAGATCATAAATGAATTAGCTTGTGTTGAACAGATTAAAGTCTCTCTTACAATGTGCTTCCTGCGCAGCGATCAACCCTGGCCGAGTTATTCATACAGCCATAGCTGGTCTTACCATAAATGAAAATAAACAGTCAGAAAATGATAGCTATTCTCTCCCCAGATTAGAACTACGACCAGTACTCCTGACTTCAGAAACAAAAAAGGATTGCTCTCTAACACTGTTTTACTCCTGTGTCTCGTTTCTCTCCTTTTGTTCCGCTCGGAAGTCATGCCTCTGTGTATTATTTTCTATCAGTGAGCCAAATGACTGTGATGATTGAACAAGCGTTTTATTAACATATTTCTTTAATATAATCGTTCATAATCGCTAATGTTGCTGGTCACATTATAACATGCAACAGGGAATGATTTAGTTCATTTTAGTTATCAGCAAAAATTCTGTCATTTTGAGATTTTTGGTCAATAACCACACAATGATTAACACAAGTGGTCACTCCGTCCAGTGTCAGTTCTGAACCAGCCGACAAACTTGTCAATGAAATCACATTTCCGACTATTTGTTCATTTACATTTAGCAATGTTTTCTTTATATATCACCTTAAGGACCTACGCCAGATAACTAATTAATTTCACCTGCTCTGTCCATCATACCTGTGCTCCTGTCTTGCAATGACAATGCAGAACTGTAGTGTTAGTCAGCCCTTTACTTGCATATGACTTTAATTACTCCTATGTGATAGTGAAGTACCATGATTTTAATGAGCTCTCTCAAGGCATTTGTGGCTGTTAGCAAGATGTGTGGCATGTCAGATCAACTGAGAGCTTCGCAGCTTGTAAGAAGGCTAATATTAAAGCTTTGGTGGGTGGCTGTGCATAAAGCTTTGGTAATTGGGTTACACTTGCTCTTGACACTAAGTAGTCGGTGAGATATCACAGGCGAAAGGCCTCGAGGTGAAAGGTTTGTGGCTGTCAGGTGTGTTTTTACAAGCCATATATACAACTTTACAGGACATTTGTGTAAGCAGCTCATGTAAGCAATAAAGTACAAGAGGCTGTGCTTTATTGTAAAGCATGATGAAAAGTGGAGTATGTTTTAAGGGTGCTGCGCAATGCTTTATTGTAAATAAAACACAGCTATTGACCAAACTGAAACTAACTGTTTTATAAAGTTATATACAGGATTGCTAGTTATGTTTAAGTTAAGTTAAGCGCTGTAGTGATTCTGTGGGGAACAGTATTATTAAAACACTTTTGCATTCTCCACCAAAAGAGGTAAGAATTATAATAAGATTTGCTCAAAGATACTAGTTCAAATATTCTCCACCATCCCCTCTGTAGGGGAACGAAATATGACCCCAACAGGGAAATATTTATTATTAATTATGATTGATTCTAAGTAATCAGATCAAATACTTGATTTGGGGAAATACTAAATGATTAAGACCATGTAGCGATAATCAATAGGATTAGGGACTCCGGATTATGAGCATGAACTCCACACAACATCATGTATAATATAAACAAGACTTTATTCACTAGACTAAACAAATACTATCCTAATATATCTGGGCGGGGCATGCCCAGTCAGCACTTGAGGGTGCTGGCTGTGTGCATTGCAAGGCATTACCGCTTCGCACGCTCCGCTCCCGGGCGGCATGTTTTGCCACTCTATGGCCGCCTTGGTTGCCACCGAGAGGCATCTGTGGCTCAATTTATCCACAGATAAATCAAGGACATCAAGCCTGCTGACAAGGCCTTGTTGCTGGACGCCCTACTTTCTCCCGACGGCCTCTTCGGTGGCGCAGTCAATACCGTCGTCGAGAGGTTTCGGGAGACTAAACAGCAAGTGGCGGCGTTCCATAAATTCCTCCCACGTCGTCATCAGCGCTCTGAGGCTGCTGGAGACAGACACCAGACTCGAGCGGCTGGTTCCCTTAGTAGACTTTTTGGCAGCATGGAAACTTCTGCCGAATGTGTCTCATTGGGTCCTGCGAACTATACAAAACGGTTATACGATTCAGTTCGGGCTAAAACCGCCCGGGTTCAACAGGGTGTTGTTCACCAAGGTGGGCCCCCGAGTAGGCTCTGGTCATGGAACAAGAAGTGAAAACACTTTTGGCAGAAATACAGAAATAGTTCCCCCCACACAAAGGCAGGCAGGCTTTTACAGCCAATACTTCATTGTTTCAAAGAAGGATAGTGGTGTGCGCCCTATTTTAGATCTGCGTGTACTGAACCGCTCAGTAAAGACACTGAAGTTCAAGATGCTTACACTCAAACAGATTGTGACTCAAATCCGAGGACTGGTTTGTCACCATAGACATGAAGGATGCATACTTCCATGTCTCCATCCTCCCTCAACACAGGAAGTTCCTGAGGTTCGTTATTGGGGGTGTAATGTACCAGTATCAGGTTCTTCCCTTCGGTCTGGCCCTGTCACCCCACACATTCACAAAGTGTGTGGATGCTGCTCTGGCACCTTTGCGTCTCCGGGGCATCCGCATACTCAACTATCTGGACGACTGGCTTATTTTGGCCCAGTCAGAACATCTGGCAGTTCAACATCGAGATGTTGTGCTGGCCCATATGCAAGTGCTGTGGTTGAAGAAAGTACGCCAAGAAAAGTATGCTTTCTCCAGTTCAGAGAACTACTTATCTTGGTGTAGAATGGGACTCGAGAGTCATGGTAGCGAGGCTGTCATCAGCCAGCATAGCATCCATTTTGTCGGCTGTGAATGGGGTCCAGCTTCATCACCGCATTTCAGTGAAACAATTTCAGCACCTGCTGGGGCTTATGGCAGCTGCAGCCAATGTGATACCTCTTGGCCTGCTGCACATGAGACCTCTACAGTGGTGGCTCAAGTCGAAAGGGTTTTCCCAGAGGGGCAACCCCCTCCGCACAATCATCGTCTTGCACAAATGTCTTCGAGCACTGGCTGTGTGGAAGAAGCCTGGGTTCTTGTCCCAGGGCCTAGTGTTGGGGTCAAGTTGTCGTCACGTCATGCTTACGACAGACGCATCCCTCACGGGCTGGGGAGTTATGGAAGGCTGCTCGCTCAAGGGGTATGGAAGGCCAATCATATCATGTTTTACATAAACCGTCTAGATCTCATGGCGGTGTGACTGGCTCTGAGGCAGTTCCGTCCACACCTCGAACAAAGACATGTGTTGGTCCGCATGGACAACACATCTGTGGTGGCTTACATTAACCATCAGGGGGGTCTGTGGTCTGTTGTTCTTTATACAAACTGGCACACCAGATCCTTCTGTGGGCCCAAGGGAAGTTTCACTCACTCAGAGCTATGTATATTCCCGGGCATCTCAATGTGGGAGCAGACGCCCTGTCAAGGCAGGGACCGAGGCCAGGGAATTGGAGACTTCACCCCGAGGTGATGAATTTGATCTGGGAGGTTTTCTACCCAGCAGAGGTGGACCTGTTTGCGTCTCAAGAGACTACACACTGTCCACTATGGTTCTCCCTCATACCACCAGCCCCATTAGGGCTGGATGCTTTCGTACAGCCGTGGCCAAGGCTACGCCTGTGCGCTTTTCCCCCGATCACTCTGCTCCCAGGAGTTCTGGAGAGAGTGCGCCAGGATGGGGTACGCCTGTTACTGGTAGCACCGCATTGGCCGGCCCGAGTTTTGTTCTTGGAAGTGAAAGTGTTCACTTCGTAGTGCGGTGGTCGGATGCGGGATCCAGTTAACTGTCCTGTTAGCACAGTACTTGAGTTCCTGCAAGACCGTTTTTCGTCGGGGCTAATGCCCTCTAAAGGTGTATGTGGCAGCCATTTCTGCTTACCACGCCCATCTCAATGGCCAGTCACACGCTTCCTCCGTGGCACACTGAGGCTGAGGCCTGCACCCCACGGCAGGGTTCCAGCATGGGACTTGGCGGTAGGACTGGAAAGTTTATCTAAGGCTCCATTTGAGCCCATGGAGGCCGCTTCTGCCAAACTTCTTACCATTAAGCCATCTGCATTGGCTGTCAAGGCTCACTCTACTAGGGGTATTGGTCCTCACTGCTCACATTCGTGAGGTTTTAAGACCTGGACCTGGCTTCTATGCCAGGTTCTCATGTGCTTTTGCCATAGCTGTGCTCTACAGACTCACACTATCAGGCATTGGCTCGTATGGCTGCGTTGGGATCTCGTTCCCATAGTGTCGCAGCGCTGACGCAGCGCAAGCTCCCTTGAAAGGGAACAAGATGCTGTGTCTCTCTGCCATACTTCCTGCATCCCTGAGCACAGCTTCAGCCTAAGAAGCTAGAAATGCAATCATTACGGGGTGCTTTATACTTCCTGGTCCTGACGTCATCCAGCCTATGATGTCGCAGCCTGTCATTCGACAATTTTGATACAAGTGCTTCAGATGCGGTCACGGAAAGGCATTCCCATAGCATCGTGAATGAGTGCGTGCAGGTGATCCTTGTATGTTTCCAGGGCAACGCTGATGATCCTTTGGGACGCTCGTCACAATGGGAACAGAAAACAATAAGAATGTATCCATCTCCATTATACCATTTTAAAAGAAATTTCCTTTGTTTGAATCTCCCTACATTCCTTTAAGACATAAAACAGTCTTATCTTGAAGCTTTAGTATGGGTTGCTATGGTCACCAAAAGTCTGTTTCTGCATCTAAGTTTGGGGGTAGTAACAACAGAAACCCAGTGCATAGCTTCAGAGTGGGTGAGGGTATTTAGTTATATTTAGGAAATATAACCAAGTATTATGTGTCTGATCTGTGTCATGCACTACAGCGCCCTCTGGCTAATGTAAAAATGACAACAGTGATTTTTGCATGTGTCATCATAAAATGATGCTTGACCGCCTCTACTTTACTTTTAGAATAGAGCAATATGTTGGTGTACAAACTGCAGTACTTCATCAATGTGTTTCTGCGTTGGGCTTACGCATATACCATGGCTGTTTAAGCGTTTACCACCGAGCTGTAGCCTAGGTTTAGACTGGGTCACCGGACCATTCACCACAGATTAGCGTCATTAGCAAAGGAGGGGTTTTGAAAAGTTAATCATTGCACGAATCGTTTGGGAGTCTTTGAGCAAATAATGTAAAAATAAATGCATATTATATAATATAACCTACATAATAAGTTATATAAATTACATAAGCTACAATATGGTCACTTTAACTTGTGCAACAAAAACTGATTACAAAACTATTAAACTATAAAAAAACTGCACCTCTTAATTCTTAAGGTTTGCTTTCGGGGCCGAAGCATACCAGTATCGGTTTCTTCCTTTCGGTCTGGCTTTATCTCCATGCACCTTTACGAAGTTTGTGAATGCAGCGCTGGCTCTCTTACGCATTTGTACAGATCCTCCTGTGGTCCCAGGACAAGCTGCTCTCGCTGAGGGCAGCTTACATGCCGGGACATCTGAATCAGGAAGCAGACATCCTGTCGAGGCAGGGCCTGAGGGAATGGAGGCTCCACCCCGAGGCGGTGGAGCAGATATGAAGAGTCTTTTGCCAGGCAGAGGTGGATCTGTTTGCATCCCAGGAGACCACACACTGCCCATTTTGGTTCTCTCTCTCGCCCGGGTGACGTCTGTATGCCTTTCCCCCGATTTTCTCTGCGGGGTTGACTCCTTCCACTCTGAAGGTCACTCACTCTGTAGCAGCTGTCTCTGCTTATCATGTTCCTTTGAATGGAATGTCGGTTGGTAGACACCCTCTAGTTGTTTACTTCCTTTGTGACAAACTGGGAGTCGCATTAGGGTGCCGACTTGGGACCTGGCCATTGTGCTGGAGGGGCTCTCTGGGGCTCCCTTTGAGTGTCCTAACACCACGCCGGACAGACCTCTGGCCTTAAAGATGGTGTTCCTATTGGCTATTACCTCTGTGAGAAGAGTAGGAGACCTCCAAGCCCTGTCGGTGTCCCACACATGCTTAGATTTCGCTCCGGGGATGGTAAAGGCCTTTCATGTTTCCTAGGCACAGTTATGTGCCTAAGGTTTCAAGTAATGTGCAGGGGCCCAATATCCTTCAAGTCTTTCTGTCCTCCCCCTTTTAGGAGCTCGGACCAGGGGAAGCTTAACTTGGTGTGTCCAGTGCGAGCACACTTATGTATTTAGGACGGCTCAGTTTCATAAGTCTGAGCAGCTGTTTGTGTGCTTCGGTTAGCCCAGGAGAGGTTTCCCGGCGACCAACCAAACCCTAAGCAGGTTAAGGCTATCTCACTGGCTCATGAGGTAAGGTAGACCCTTACCCATGTCTGTGAGGGCTCACTCGATTAGTGGTATGGTGGCCTCTAAGGCCTTAGTGTCAGGGGCTTCACTACAAGAAGTTTGCGATGCGGCAGGTTGGTCCTCATCACTCAGTTTTGTGAGATTTTATCACCTTGACCTGAGACTTGCTCTGGGCACTCAGGTGCTCGCGCCCTGAGCTGTGTTTAGTTGTAGTGTGGCCACATAAATGGGGACATTTTATAATCATGGCTTTATGATTGAAGGTTTTTGTCCATTGGCTAAATAGGTGTCGTAAAATTGCATCCCCGGTGTCTGTAATTCTAGCGAGTGTGTTTGGTCTCATGAGAGTTAGAACGGAAACCTCGCACTTGGCCGGGTCATGCCGGGTCACTCAGAAAGTGGTCAATGGAGTGGATTATTATTATAAATCACAAACAAATGTGTGGATGGTACCAGAACCATCCACAAAATTGTGGAGTACATTGTTTTGTTTTGTTCTTTTTTTGGGACTGGAATTATACTCGCCAACTGTCGCCGTGACAGACGAATACCGGTGAGCTCGATCCAGACTTGTCACAGTGACTTTAAGACTCTTGTACACTTAACACTGTCATACACACACACTTACACAGGTTTTTGAGTTGTGAATATTTGTATATGTGAATCGAGAATAGACTTTAGTGGTTGCAAACATTTATTATGGGTCTGTTTCATTCTGTACACTAAGTTGAGTTTGTCAGGGTAGTTCCCATGTTAAATTTTGTACAGTGGTGAAGACAATCAGTACGCCAACTGTTATACAGTTGATACACAGACAGGTTTTTGGTCGCATAGGGGCGTTGGTATAGTGTTCCCAAAGCACCACTACGGCGTCGCAGCGCAAGTTTCCTCAAAAGGGAACGTCTCGGGTTACGTCTGTAACCCTAGTTCCCCCTGTTTAGCTGAAAATGGCAGTTACAGATGCCCTTTTATGCTTCCTGGTCCGCATATCGTCATCCAATTGGACCGTTTTGACATACTTGCTTCAGATGCAGTCACGCTGAGGCGTTCTTCAAAGCGTCACTAAGGCGACACAGTGCCTCGTTCCCTTCTCAGGGAACTGAGTTTACAGACGTAACCCGAGACGATTTTTGTCACATTGTTCATAACTGTGACATTTGTAGCTTTTATAATGTGCACACCTTGTGTGCTTTAGTACATAGCTAGCAACAACATTTCGCCATTAAAACTTAATAAATAGCCATCAAAATCTCAAGTTAACAAGGTTTGTTGCACAATAACCATGTTTATGTTAAGAACTTTTGTAATAGTTTTTTTTAATAGTTTAATACTTTTGTAATCAGTTTTTGTTGCACAAGTTAAAGTGACCATATTCTAGCTTATGTAACTTATATAACATATGTAGGTTGTATTATATTATATGCATTTATTTTTACATTAATTGCTCAAAAACTCCCAAACGATTTGTGCAATGATTCATTTTTCAAAACCCCTCCTTTGCGTGATGCTAATCTGCGGTGAATGGTCCGATGACCCAGTCTAAACCTAGGCTAACACTAGGTGGTAAACACTTAAACAGCCATGGTATATGCGTAAGACCAACGCAGAAACACATTGATGAAGTACTGCAGTTTGTACACCAACATATTGCTCTATTCTTTATCATAACTCCAAGTAATAACAACGACAAACATTCACTATTCATTAAGGTTGCTGTAGCAGTCATCAGAGAAATAATAAGTGTAGGACACAACACAAGGTTGAGGCTATACTGCTGTGGTATTGTTGTAAAAATCAACTTTAACCATTTACTCTCCACAGCCTCATCCTTTGGCAGTAGAAAAAAGTGTTTGTCATTAAGGTATGTGTTCATTTGACTTTTTTGCTTCTATTTGGAGCTTGACAGACATGGTCACCAAACTATCCACTTAGCTTTTACATTTATGCATTAATACAATTTATTTGAACTGTTTATATGAACCAGAAGTAAACTGTTGACTATAATAGTGAATAAACTCCATGTAATCATGGATATCGTAGAGAAAATGTCACATTTTCCATTTAGTATTTGAACAATCATGTCAATCTAAATATAAATGCAAGTTTCAAGCTTTTTTTATTGCAGAGAAAGTCAAGTACACGCTGTGACATTTCAGTTTGCCTGTTTGTATGCAAAGGAGATGCATCACTGCAGCTGTTAGCACTGTTCTTAGTGCTGTGCTTAATTATAAAGCTTTTACACTCTCTTTCACTCATGCCAAGTGTTTGTCGTCTCAGGTATGTCTCCATTTAAACGTCTCCAACTGGCAGTGTTTTGTGACAGGTCATAATCACAATGCAGCGCCAGGGACACACACAGCCCACAGAAAGCATAATGTTCTGGGTAAACTGTGCCATTTCTACATGCTGTCATTGTACCTGACCTGACAACTGTACATAATTCACTTTTGTTTTAAGTAAAGAAATGTATGACAGCAGCACTTAAATGCAGACTCCACAACCTAAATGTTTCAATGCTAGGTGAAGTCTGACAAGAAATAGATAAAAATAAATTAATTAATAGATATTAATAAATAGATGTTTTTATTTATATTGTATATATAAACTACCATTCAAAACTTTAGGGTCATCTGTTCATTTATTCCAATTTTTAGTTTAATATTAAACTCACCAAACCTATAAAATTACACAAATATAACTTTTGGAAATTACATTTGGGCCTAAAAATAATAGTCAATGTACTTTTTTTTTACATTTTATTCTTTAATTTTGGCATTTTATCATCAGCATCTTAATGAAGTTTTTATCTATTCTGGGCTCTTATTATTCATTACTCAGTCCATATAAGGTAAACATATATTTTCTTAATAAAAATTTAGCTTGGTGAGGAAATAAATTAATAATATAATTTTGGCACAAGCATATTTGTGTATGCAAAAATAATTTAAAATATTTGTGTAAACACCTTCAAACTAAAAGATCAATGTTCACATTTTATGGAACTAACCCTAATCTTTTGAACGGTAGTATAATCAATAGTTTAATCAAGATAATAAAGGTTTAATAGAGATTTTTTTATGAGTACAAGGTTCCATTGAGTGATTCTGGTAATGAAAATGAAACGGTGACTTTTATTTAGTTCGGCTGTTTTGTTTGTAAATTTTTTGAACATTTTAAACATTTAAGACTACAAATGTGATACAAAAAATGGTCTATTTATAACAGACCAAGAATAGTGGAAAGATTTCTTTCCTTGTTACTGCTACAGTATTATAATAATAATAATACTTTTAATTATATATAAGAAATAAATAGTTTTGCACAGACATTTGCATTAACTCCAATTTATACTCTAGGTAATTTTATACTATTCTATAAATCACACACATGCAGTGTAACTGCTGAATACATTATTCACTCATCAGATCCTTGAATAAGCTAAAATAATCAGACTTCATTCATTAATAGCTGTGTATGATTTGTTTTGTGTTTTGACTTTATGTTTTGTGTAAAATGTTTATCAAATGAATTTCAAATAATCTCATAATAGATGACTGGGACTTGATTAGGGAACAAAAGGGTCTTTTTATGCTAAATGAATAAAAGACATCACTCTGTTGCCCTCTGTTAATAAGAAACTGGCATAGAATAAATGCAACAACTAAATATTGCTTGCATCATTGTTTGTAGTTTAGTAATCCATTTAGATCAAAACATCTATAAAGAAACCAGACTTCTTACAAACGTTTTAGACTATCTAGCAAGTGGCCAGTCGTATTGTAGAAATACAGAGTATTGTAAATACTTTTATTTGTGGGGATCATACAGGCTTATTTTAAAGGGCCAAACATTTGATCATTAAAATGCCTTTCTTTTATATGGGATGGCATGTTGTTTTCTTATATGCAAATTTATCAGTTCAATCATGTAATGTCCACGAAATGAAAAACATCAAAATGTAATAAACCTCACTTCTCACAGCTAATGAGCATGTTTAATGGAAATTTGTGGAAATTCCCTTTCATTTCTTGAGCAATTATGTTAGCGAAAACAAATCCTTTAACACACACTACTATGTTATGTATTCAGTATTCTCAGCTACAAAGTACCCTTTATATTCAATTACATACAGATGTGAGGAATATTGGCCCAAAATCTAATTCTCTTTATATGTAATCTGTCATATTAGTCGGCTCCATGCGTGCGGGAGATGTGATATTGTGCTATTCATCAGTACATCAAATTTTCCCTAGAGTCATGCACACACAATGGCATTCACATTTAAAACAAGCAATATTTTCGAAGTGTGAGAAACTAATATCGCTTGCCGGAATTTATTTTGCCATCATGATATTGCGAGAAATCACTGTCAGCCAGCACTACAAGAATTTGAGGTGTATGTCAATTTAAGGATTGCAAGGTTGCTTGTACATTAAATTACAGAGCATATAGATGTTTGGTTTGTAGATTATAATGCCACTTTTATGGAAGCATAGTGGAATTGAAAAGCAATGCGAAGGGACGAGAACAAGTTTGTTTATTATAGTCATAAAATTAACTAAATAAAACTGTCTGCTTTGATAGAATAAAAACATCCATTGGAAAAAATGTTTTCAGTGAATTATTGTGTAATATCATTGCATCATTGTAATATCATTGTACTGATGGGGTCACAGTGCATGTGAACTGTCACCCCAAGCTCTATTACCGTAGTGTTTAGTTCAGTGGATGTTCAGTTTCCTAAAGCTGGAATTTCACAAAACAATTTACAATTCTTATAACTATTTTACAAACAAAGACCAGACAGTGATGATGTCATCATATGATAAATGAATTTAATTATTTCTTATTGCAGTGGATAATAAAGACATATTCACACTGCTCAATTGTATTGGCGCATGCTGTGTTGACACTGAATTTACTGCTTTTATGTTTGTGGTTGCAAACACAAACATAAAGTAAAAATTGTATGTAAATAGTAAAATAACAATAGTAACAAAAGTAAATATGTTATGGGTTTTTTTTAATTGCAGTTGACTGTATTTTTGAAACATTTATCCATCTATTTTCTTATTGAAAACACATGCACTTTTCAGAAAGGCAATAGTATAATAAACTTCCTACTTCAGTGTTAAAGTTGTTTAGGGGTGGGCCTTTATCATTGTTTTTTAACAATAAATTTCATACGAATTTTCCACTTTGTAACATCTGTACGAATTCCAGTAAGAGCAGGTTGAAAAAGACTTTGAGACTCCACACAGTCATATAACCATGTGCATAACCAAAAGCCAATGATATTTAGCTCAAAATAATTTTAAAAAAAGTATTACAGGTACTACAGGACCATGATCATATGCAAAATGTTGCGTGAGAAATCATTCAGAAAAGAACAGACTGGTGTTTCTTGTTCTTTAAATGCATTTTCAAGTAATTGCTTACTTGAAAATGCATTTTGTCACAGCTTCACGTTTCCCCCAGGACTCCAATTCCCAGAATGCCTTGCACTCCACGCACTATTATTTAAACCGTGTGTTTTCCTTTGTTCCTTGTCGTGCGTTAAAGTTATTTTAGTTGGTATCGTGTTTGGATGTATTACCTGTTTAAGTTTCTAAGTAAAGCTATTCCTGTGAATTCCTGTCTCCACGTTTCCTGTGTGCACGGTACCCGGTCAGAAGATGACGAAAATGTACACAAACATCAAAGATCTTCACAGTTGTGGCCTTTTAGAGAAAATGTACCTCGCATTCACTAATGCATGGGAAACATTAAAACTGATAACGCATGTTAAAAAAATGTCACTGAGCAGTTCATTTTGTGAATGTAGTCAATAAACTCCTACAGTTCATCTCCCTCAACATGCCCACCCATTTACGTGTAAAATGGATTGCCATTACTATGCGAGATGAGAGAATGTGTAGTCATCATTTTATTTTGCCTCAACTATGTCTTGCCCTTATGATCAAGAAGATTAATCGTTAGCCGTTGTGGGAGGAGACGTTAGGAAGAACACAAACAGACACAAACAAGTACCTATAAAATTCTGACCTGAATGATGACACATTCTCTTATTATCCAATATCCAAGGGCAGTACATGATGGGTTGGCAAATGGAAGAGCATTGGCTACCCTCAACATGTCCAATTGCATTTTAACTAAATTGTCAAATTAAACTGAAAAGTTAGACACTAAAAATGTAATTAATAAATAAATAAATAAACAAGCAAAACACAATTTAAGTAGCATTTAAACCACTTCATTCTTTGATGCTTTGATTACATTTTACACATTAAATAAATAAACATAAAATGTTTATTATATATACAGTATGTGTACATATATTAATTAGCTTATCATTTTTTTTAGTTTAATGCATACAGAAATTGTGTATTATAAGTATGTTTGCTATTACAAATATACACAGTAATATTGCTAGATGTATGTTATTGTTGCTTTTAATGTTGTTTGCCATGGTGTTTGTAATCAAGCATGACTCATTCTTTAGGATTTTCTGGGTTATCCAGCATGGAGAAGGTCTTTTTATTTTTATGTGGCATACAGTATTTGAACAATTTGCAACATGTGTGTGTATGTGCACGGTATCTGGATCTGAATTCATGCACAATATGCTGTATTCAGCTTACACAAGCCTTTTGAGATTTAAACCCTTTTGTCTAAGGATAGAATAAAAATGCCTTGGATAAATCAATACACACAGTATCTGAGTCTGAACCACAAAACATGCAGTGCTGTTTTGCACATTTGTCCCATTGTATCTGTGACAATGAAATGCAGTCATGCTTTATTCTCAAGATGTGATGACATCACCATTCTTTAACCCACACAGATGACAATTTAATATAAAATTTTAAAGTGAACGTGTCTATAGTTCTTGGTGGATCTATAAAATGTACGTCAAATTTCTTCACATACTGTACTGTATATGTGTGTCAGACTGTGGTGAGGAATATAAATATGATTTCTCTTTGCTGTATGTGTGTATGTGGTTGTGATGGTGTATGCTGTACATGTGTGCATGAGTGAATCAGTGTGTTTGTAACTTAATACAGCTTCATCAGCGTATCATGGCCTCAGTAGGGTTTATTATCATCATTCACTTTCCAACAAGCTGCATAGAGCAAACAGGATATGAGCTGAGCAGTGGAAGACTAACACTTCCCCCCAATGGTGCAAAAAGGAAGTACAACAGATTAGGACCTGTGTAACTTTTAACTTTGTTGTTTGTTTAAAGACAACAGTGAACATAAATGTATAAATGCATTTCTATGTTTATTTATGTGGCATAAAATGTAAATGCTTATGCAAGAGTCTGGCCATGATTAAATAATTATTTTTGTAATCTTATCTCAGTAGTGTTTTAGCTATTTTAGGGTGGTAAGGACATCATTATAAAGACACACAACACGAAATTAAAACATCATTACTTATTTTTACAACAATATTTATGTAACAATATATACAAATATGATGAATATGAAATGAATTCTAAAATTACAGTCAATTTGTCACTTTGGAGGAAAAAAGACTCTCTGTTACTCACTGATGTAAGGCCTGGGACACACTGATGATATTCAAATCTTAACCGATTTTAAAAGTATGGGAGACCCCAGACTAAAAGGCACTTTAACTGACGTTCGGCAGTACAAACCTCTGAATGCACACATACTGCACCATACGGCCAGACTGCATGACCATACACGCGAGTAGTTAAATAGTTGTATTTAAAAATTTGTATTTACAAAACACACCAGAGGACGTTTTGGATGGGTCATTTGCGACAAGCCTTGAGTCCAAAGGTTTTCCACATTGATTCAGATAGATCGACAAATCGGCTCCTTAAACTGCACACACCTCATAAATTTAAAGCTCATAAACCTTTTCGACATGTTTAAAAATGATTAGGAGCTTCTGAGGCGCTGGGCTCGGCTCGTAAATCTCGCTCACAGGATGCAAGCCATGACCACACGAGCATCAACGATTTCCACCTGATTTCTGCCATACAAACTAGTACAACAGCAAAACTGTATATGCCCGCCTTTAAAGAGTCAAATATAGGATATTTACATTTTTCTTGTTTTTCAAGACAAGTGTAAACAAATAATGTAAATACACTTCTCTGGTCACTGCTTTATGCATTCATAACATACAGTTTCTTCTCAAAGATGGTTGGCAGGTCTAAATCTTGGAATCATTCAGAGGAAACTCTTCAGTGTGACATCTGTTAAGAAAATCAAAAAGTTAAGAAAAAGTTAAAGTGCACTGAAACAGCAAAATCCCTGTGGGAATGTTCACATCTGACTTTTCCTTCCCTTCCTGCCCGTAAGTCTAGACTGATTTTATGTCCACCTGTCATTTGTGCATTACTCTGTTCCGACAAAGATTTCAGGCCTATTGATTTTCTTTGTACATGTGAATGCCTTTCACAATTGATTTTGGGGAAGTTACAGCATGATTTGGTAGTAAAGAGTTATCAAAGTTATGGGTGAATTACACACAATTTCAGCAAAGCTAGTGCTACCAAATACATGTAAGTATTGCCTTCAAATAAGTTTCTCAGAACACACCTCACAACTTCCACTCTTTACACAAACAGTCTTGCTTCAAATGCACTTTTCAATTCAATTCAATTCAATTTTATTTGTATAGCGCTTTTCACAAAGGTCATTGTATCAAAGCAGCTTTACATGTAATGACAGATAGCAGTCAGTGGTCAGGGATTCAAAAAAACTCTTTAAGAGAGAAAAAAACCCTGACATGACGTGTTATAGTTGCAATCCGTAGCATGTGCAATCTGTAATAAAGGACACAATTTGCCATTGATCGCATCTATAACTCGCTATGCAGTTTACAGGATACAGAAACAGACATTGTAGGATACAGAAAATCACTTTAGAGAGTGAATAAAATGTTATATGTTAAGTATAATGTGGTAGATTTGTTTTTTTTAACAGGTGCAGGAGGTTGTCCTGGGTAGTAGTCATTTAGCAGCACCAGGATGGACATCAGGTGGGGCAGTGTTGTGCCAGCTGGAACTCATTCCTCGGGATACCTCGGAGAAAGGGAGAGGGGGATAGGGAGAGGGGGATAGAGAGAGAGAGAGAAGGAGAGAGGAGGAGAGAGAGAGGGGGACAAAACAGAATAGCATTAGCGTAGCAGCCATTCCTATGTAGATGTAAGCAGTTATATGTGATAACACATGCAGTATGTAGTATGTGTGTGTGCCCGGTTCCAGTTGAGTTAACTATTGAGTTAGAGAGTTGGATCTGAGATTATGTGAATGCGAGGCTAAAGAGATAAGTCTTTAATTTACTTTTAAACAGTTCGAGTGTGTCTGAGTCCCGGACTTTACTGGGAAGGTCATTCCATAGTTTTGGTGCTAAGTAGGAGAAGGATCTTCCACCTTTAGATTTTTTTGATATTCTTGGAACTATTAACAGCCCGCCATTTTGTGAACGCAATGTCCGCGATGGATTGTATGCTGATAGTAGTTCATGGAGGTATAACGGTGCTAAGCCATTGTATGTAATTAACAGAATTTTGAAATGTATGCGATACTTTACAGGTAGCCAGTGCAGTGTTGCTAGGAGTGGACTTATGTGGTCATACTTTTTTTGATCTAGTGAGAACTCTAGCAGCTGCATTTTGAACCAGCTGAAGCTTATTTATTTGCTTTGCATGACACCCCCCCCCAGTAATGAATTACAGTAGTCAATTCTGGAGGTCATAAATGCGTGGATTCGCTTCTCTATATCCGAGACAGACAGCATGTGTCGCATCTTTGAAATATTTCTAAGGTGAAAAAATGCAGTTCGGCATACATTGGAAATGTGACCATCGAAAGACAGGTTCTTATCTAGAATCACACCTAGGTTCTTGACTGCAGAAGAAGGGACAATGGTGCAGCCTTCTATAGATATGTTGTGGACTATCGTGTCGTGTTTGGAGCTATTAGGTTCAATAATCAAAACCTCTGTCTTGTTGGAGTTAAGTAGAAGGAAGTTGTTTGCCATCCATTTTCTAATATCGTTGATACAGTCTATTAGCTTAGAAAAACAGTGGGTTTTGTCAGGTTCTGAGGTAATATAAAGCTGGGTATCATCAGCGTAGCAGTGGAAGTTGATGTCATGTTTCTTAATAATATCTCCGAGGGGAAGCATATATAGTGCAAAGACAATGGGACCAAGAACTGATCCCTGTGGTACGCCGTATTTTACCTGAGAGTAATAAGATTTTTCCTCGTTAGCATAGACAAAGTGGTAGCGATCAGTTAAATAAGATTTGAACCAGGCTAAGGCTTGACCATTAATGCCAACAAGGTCTTCCAGTCTATCGAGTAAGATTGTATGATCTATTGTATCAAAAGCTGCACTGAGGTCAAGTAATATAAGAATAGATGTTTCACCGCGATCTGATGCTAAAAGGAGGTCATTTGTCACTCTGAGCATGGCTGTTTCTGTGCTGTGATGGGGCCTGAATCTTGATTGAAATTTTTCATAGATGCTATTTTTCGCTAGGAATGTCTGTAGTTGTTTGGACACAACCTTTTCCAGTATTTTTTATAAGAAGGGGAGATTAGAGATTGGTCTAAAGTTGGATAGGTCTCCCTGGTCGAGATTAGGTTTTTTAATGAGAGGCCTAATAACTGCCATTTTAAAGGCTGCTGGAACATAGCCTAATTCTAATGATGAATTAATAATATTGAGCACTGGTTCCGAAACTGCAGGAAAAACTTCTTTTAGTAGTTTTGTGGGGATGGGATCTAATATACAGGATGATGATTTTGATGAATTTATTATTTTTGTGAGTTCATCCATTTTAATAGCATTAAATGATTCTAGTTGTACTATTGGCATGATGCGGGACGGGATACTATGGGATATAGAGTATGGGGGCGTGATGTAACGGCTTTAGCGCCGCGATGGCTGATGGGAAAAATTGCCATATTGTGAGGCCATGTTATGGAACAGAAGGGACTGAGTCAGTGGATAAACAGAAAGGATCTTTAATTGAACAGATAAACAGAATGGTAAATAAAAAGGTAAATAACTCTAAAGGCTGTGACTGCTCGGGTGCAGGCTGCGGCGGCGGTGACCGCTCGGGTGCAGGCTGCGGCGGCTCTGGTGACTCAGAGGCGCCGGGAACAGGGGATTCAGAGGCTCCGGGAGCAGGGAACTCAGAAACTGGGGCCCTAGAGGAGACAGGAACTGGGACCCTAGAGGAGCCAGGAACTGGGGACCTAGAGGAGACAGGAACTGGGGACCTAGAGGAGTGACTATCTAGACACGCACTACCTTCTCCCTGAGAGGACCTCAACTGAGCTGCTGTACTCCTCTGAGGCCCACCCAGCGAAGCCGAAGAGTGCTGGCTACCTAAACTTGGATTATCTGTAGACTGCCTAGAAACTAGTTGTGAAGAATTTAACCTGGAAGGAGATCCAGGAGCAAACTGTCTAAGGGTACCTTGAAGTGGGACAGGGCCACAGAAACAACTAGGGCCTCCTATAGTAGTGCTAGAAACACCCTGAGGACCTGCAACGTTGATGGGCTGGCTGGAAACGGGTTGGGATGTGATGGGTTTAGAACCTCCAAAAACACGTTTACTAGAGCCGCCTTGAGATTGGGCAAGGATACCACCACAAGCACCACTTCCTCCCCTGGGAGATGCAAACTGACTGGAAGGTCCCACTTGAGGTGACGCGCAACAAGAGCAACTGGTCTAAATAAACCCTGATAGTTCCCTGAATGGGTAAAAACATCTTGAGACTTGGGACAAGGGAGATCCCCATAACTACTTCCTTTTTGCACCGGGACACTAGAAGTTGAGAACCTTGTCCTGGACTGACTTGGAGTGATGACTAAAGACAGTCTGGTGTCACTCGAGGGCTGACTAAACTCTTCCACATGTGAAAAACTTGCTAGTACTAGCTTGCGAGTAGTCACTGAACTAAATGAAGGCAAGGCAGGGATCGCTTGAGATGGCATGGGGAAGTAATTAGAGGGGGCGACCATATGAGCGGAGTTTGGGGAATCTAAGACAGAGTCTGGGAATTCGGGGGAATCTATGACAGAGTCTGGGAATTCTGAGGAGTCTAGGAAACAGTCTGGGAACTTTGGGGCTTCTAAAACAGAAACTGGGAACTCTGGAAACTCTAGGGCGGAGTCTGGGAACTCGGGAAACTCTAGGGCGGAGTCTGGGAACTCGGGAAACTCTAGGGCGGAGTCTGGGAACTCGGGAAACTCTAGGGCGGAGTCTGGGAACTCGGGAAACTCTAGGGCGGAGTCTGGGAACTCGGAAACTCTAGGGCGGAGTCTGGGAACTCGGAAACTCTAGGGCGGAGTCTGGGAACTTCGGGAGCGCCCCTCTTGGCCGGACTGGACTTCGAGGAAGCAGCCTCTTGGCCGGACTGGACTTCGGAACGCCCTCTTGGCCGGGACTGGACTCTCGGGAACGGCCCTCTTGGCCGGGACTGGACTCTCGGGAACGGCCCTCTTGGCCGGGACTGGACTCTCGGGAACGGCCCTCTTGGCCGGGACTGGACTCTCGGGAACGGCCCTCTTGGCCGGGACTGGACTCTCGAACGGCCCTCTTTGGCCAGGACTGGACTTCGAACGGCCCTCTTGGCGGGACTGGACTTCGAACGGCCCTCTTGGCCGGACTGACTTCGAACAGCCCTCTTGGCCGACTGAGGCTCGAACGCCATCTTGGCCGGACTGGAGGTTCGAACGCCATCTTGGCCGGACTGGAGGTTCGAACGCCATCTTGGCCGGGACTGGACACTGGGAAGCGGCCATCTTGGCCGCGGCAGAACTCTCGGCGGCGGCCATCTCGGCCGCGGCAGAACTTTCGGCGCCGGCCATCTCGACCAGACGGCAGAGGGGGTGGCACCCACAACTGGCCAAAACCCAATCCATGCTATTCTCCACCGCACTCCAGAAGAAGGGCTGGTTGGGCCATGGGACTCGCGACAACAACCGGAGAAGGAGTAGCGCTAGGTGCGGTGGTAGCGGTGGTGGAGCGCTCGTGGAAGGCATGACGAGCCGCTTCAAACAGGTCCCGAAAAGCATCCGACTGACTCATATTGCTGTTGGGGTCCAGTCTTCTGTTATGGAACAGAAGGGACTGAGTCAGTGGATAAACAGAAAGGATCTTTAATTGAACAGATAAACAGAATGGTAAATAAAAAGGTAAATAACTCAAACTAATACTGTCCTTGGACTGCCGATGAACTTGGGGAACACAGAAGACGAGATGATGACGAAGGAAGATCACTGAAGACTTGACGAAGATTAAACCAACAGGAGACGAACGCTAACACAGGTAAGTGAGTCCGGGTAACAATAGTGTAGACTGGACAGTGAACTGAACAAAACACACAGTATATAAAGAGTCCGGGTTATTGCAGACAGGTGCTGGTGTAGATGATGATGACAATGAACAACAGGTGTGCGGAGGTGCAGGGTGACATGGGAAGTGAAGTTTAAACACAAGAAGACAGGTGACATCGTGACAGGCCACTTGTTCTGACGCGCCAACGAGTTTAGTCATGGGAAGAACCTGCTGCTGTGTTGTTGGATGCAATGTCCGTTCACACGATCGACGTGGGAGAAAAATAGACAACGGTCTTTCTTTTTATTGTTTTCCGGCCTGGAAACGAAACGAAGGGAGTCGTGTCTGATGTTACAAAGCGGAGACGGATGGCCTGGATATCCGCCATAAGACGCACGGACAGATATCGCAGATATCCCAAGATCACTTAAAGTGTGTTCCAGGCATTTTCATTCAAGATGATTCTCAACAATGTTATGAACAATATTTAAATAAAAAAAAAATTGTATAAAATAAACAAGTTTTTCCATTATATACAATGTATTTATGACTGTATTTAATTAGCTTATTAATGTGTTTTTGGGGCAACATAGAATGAACAAATAAGTGCAATAATGAGAGTAATAATTAGCAAGATTTTCATAATAATAAGAATTTTGATATATAATGTTTTCTCTATTAATTTGTTGTGTCTCCCAAAATTTGTAATGAACAAAAGGTTCACATTTTGATTTAAAACCCCACAACATTTTCCCGAGATGCTGATTTAAGTACAAAATATTATCAAGTTTTCATAAGGGTGTTACACTTGATCACTAAATTAATGTCATCTGTTTTTAAAAACCAAGGAGTGGTCATGGTGAAACATCCAATCATTTGTCATTTCTGAAAAGCCCTGAACATGCTCTGTACAGGACATCCAGACTTAAAACTGTAATGTCTCAGAGAAATCGCTAAAACATAATGTCCATAAAATACCATAGCTGGTAGTCAGGAGGATATTATATAAATCTGATTAAATATTGTGTAAAGATACGTATTTCACAGGTAGGTAAGTAACCTTTGTACGAACGACGGTGTTTTCACAACTCGGTGGTTTGTAGGCTTCCAAGTCATAGACTCAGCCATTTGTAAATTGAACGTGGGCTTCCATAGATTTAAAATTACGAAATTGAGCCTCGGTATAAGCACTCACACCACAGACTAAATATACAAAAATATCTGGAAATGTCAGAGGAGGTAAATTGTCGGGGTCACGAAAAAAGATTAGTATAAAAATGCAAGAATAAAACAAGGAATATATATATATATATATATATAGATATAGATATAGATATATATATATATATAGATATAGATATATATAGATATATATAGATATAGATATATATTCCTTGTTTTATTCTTTATATATATTCCTTGTTGTATTCTTTATTTATTATATATATACACACACACACACATATACACACACACACACACACACACACAATTATTAAATAATTATTATATAGATATTAATATTATTATTATTATTATTATTATATTGTTAGATTTTTTATTATCAGTGACATACAGTGCAATGGAAATCAGGTGCACTTTAAAACATCATACTCAAATATACTTAAAAAAAGGATATACATTTAACATTCAACACACTTGTACATTCACATACACACATACACATAATATAATGATCTACTATAATAACCTCAATCTTCAAAGGTGACAGTAAAAACAGAACAAAACCCATTGTTAAACATTTCATGCAATACCAAGGTAAAAACACAAATATCAACTATTCCAGTTGCAAAAGAAATGTACACTATACTGTATTGCCAAAAGTTTTGCGACACCCTCTTCTAATGACCAGATTTGACTACTTTAGTAATTTTAGTGAGCACAAATGTTAATGCTACAGCACATGATGATATTCTAGAGAATTGTGTGCTTCTAATATGAGAGCAACAGTTTGTGAGGGGCCCTTTTCTATTCCAGCATGACCATACCAGCATGACCATACTCAATCAATCATTTATTTTCAAACATTGCTTGGTGAACAAGGGTTCACCAAGCAATGTTTGAAAATAAATGATTGATTGAGTCTAGTGTGTAGAACTTTACCGATCTGCATAAAACCCAGACAAGAACCCAGCTGAACACCCTTGGTGACTTGCAGGCGTTGAGTCACAAACTCATCACCCAAACTGATGAGAACACTTGTTTTTTACTTGTACACAAGGTTACAGTCATTTCAGAAAAGAAACAGGCCCTTCCAAAACCCTTGCAACAAAGATGAAAACAAAAGTCTTTAAAATTGAATTTAATTGTATAGCATTATTATTTCTTTTGTTTGGAAATAAAGAAAAATATAAACGTCCCAATAGTTTTGGCAATGTAGTGTATTTTGTTGAAGGACTCATAAAAGCATGAAATGGAATATATTTGTTTCTCTTTGCTCAGAACAGGGCTCAGAATAGTCAGTAGTGAAGAGGTGTTTCATTTTATTGTGGTGTCTCTCACCCATGAGTGAGCATCGACAAATGGAAAACCTGGAGTGGAGAAGTGTGTTTCCAAACAATTTGTGCTGAGGGGACAAATTGTATTTGCTCTACTCACACTGTTTCAGACTGGTTGAATCATAACAGTATAGTATCAGATGGAGACCTGTACAACTCTACATGCAGCCGTATCACAGCCGTGCTAATATTCAGTACAACATTTGTGATATTGCTTTATAATTATAATTCAAAGCAGTGAACTCTGAAGCATCAAAAGTTTTACTGGATGTTGGCTATGTACATGTCAATAAAAAGCAATATCTGGCTCTGCTTTAGGGGCCGTTACTCTGTATTGACTAGCGTACTGCATCTTGAAGACAAATGAAGTGTGCGAGACAGCCAGGCTTTTGTTTGAGCCAAACAGTCCTCTGATCTCAGTCTACAAATACGTCCGGATAATTACAATGGCCCTATGGATCACAAAACCCTCTGAAAAGATTCATACAGTAACTAAAGCCAGAGAAGACAGCACACATTGAAAAATCATGTACATCTAAGTTGGCATTTGCAAAATGTCTAAACTTCGCCAAAAAATGTAATTCAGAGATGAATGTTGGTGAAATTGAAATAAACACCAACTTTCTGATATTTTTATTGTCGTCTCTGAAGTCTGCTTATAGTGTTCTTCTAGGTTTTTGATCTAGTTTATTTAGCTTTTTTATGTGGTGTTGAGTAAGTTTTCAGTTTCGAAAGTTAGAGTTAGTTTATATGTTTTCATAGCTCATCAAGCGCTTTCATTTTCAAACATTAAAAAAATAGAAGACTAAAAGATAGGACTAATGACAAAAATGCTTCAAAAATCTTCAAAAATGCACTGTATTTTTAGGACTAATTCAAACAGCACCCCTAAACTGTTCAGTGGGAAAATGTATGATGTAAATTGATAGATGACCGCAGGTAAGCTCATGCTTATAGATGATTGTAGTTTTGTTGTGTGTTGTCCTGGGGGTTTTGCTTATCTAGCGCTGGCGAGCTGTTTACATTTACATTTCGGCATTTAGCTAACGCTTTTATCCAAAGCGACTTACAAATATTAGGAGACAATGAAGCGACACATCAAAAGAGACAACAATAGTATGAATAAGTGTTTTCCTAAGTTTACAATGTTTTGCAGTGCTAGATATGAGCTGTTCCTGCAGAATGAATACCACTCGGGACATAATAGATAACAGAGCTCATCAAAAACAGATGAAATTAAAATATTTTTCCACCCAGAAGTTTAGTTGTTTATCCTCAAGAGTTTTGTACTCAATAGGTATAGCTGCTCCTGCAGATACAGTAAGCACAGAGAACATTTTAAGAGCTTATTTGATAGTTTTCAAATCTAATGTGTACGAATAAGTGCAAATTCAAATTTGCAACACATGAGTACCAAATGAAGTTTTATGATATATTTAAAAGATCGTGTCAACAACATGAGGGTAAGTTAATGATATTTTAGTTAAGATGCATTTACTTTAAAGAACATTGTAACACTTTGACTTCATAGTAAGAAAAAACATTGTCACACACACTCATTGGTGTCACAATAGACATAAGGCGGCGAATCCACCAGAGCATTAAAATGCGGCTGAAAACACTTGCCACTGTTCTAAAAACGGCAGGTGTGGGTGCTTAACAGCGCTTGGGCATAGATCCGGTTGGTAGATCTTGCTCGATCTAATTGGTAGTCATATCAGTAGTCTTAAATGTCAGACATGTTTGATATTTATGATTTAAGACTGGGGACGCACTGACTTGTTTGCTAGTAGTTAAATATCCATAATCACACACCTGAGGACGTTTTGGACCACAAGTCATTTGCGACAAGCCTCGAGTCCAAAGGTTTTCTCATTGGTCAACTTCAGATAGATCGACAAATTGGCTCCTTAAACCGCACACACCTCACAAATTCAAGCCATTACATGATGTGAGCCATGACTATACGAGCATCAATGATTTCCACTTCTGATGAGAAAAAAAAAAAAAATCACATACAGACTCATTGGTGTTACTCATTGGTGTCACAAGAGACATAAGGCACCGAATCCACTAGAACGTTAGGCTCAAACGCTAGGTTTTTAGCGGCTAAAAACGGTAGGCTCTGTTCTAAAAACACCCAGGGTGGCTGCTTAACAGCGCTTGGAAGTGTTGCTATTTTTAATCTGTAACCTTGAAAGTTTTACATCGGTTGCAAGAGAACGTTAGGCTTGAAGCTTTCTCTGGAAAAATGTAACTTTTTCTGAACTTCTGTGAAATATCTCGGGCACATTGTGTCTAGCAGCGGTGTGGAGACAGACCCTAAAAAGGTAGCTTTAATGCAGACATGGCTGGTCCGGAAAAATTTTTTTTCGCTCTGGTCGAATCCCTTGCCATGCATGTTGATGCAATTCCATGCAGTCTGGATTAGAGTGAGAGTTTTGATGGTCTGTCTGTAATACCAGTCCTTGGTGAGGATAACCTGAAAGAAAAACAAAGAGCTGATCCAGTTATACATGAAGTTGTTAGGCAGTTAGAAACAGGGAAGAAAGTTCTTCCCTCTCAGAGATGTTACGGGCTCAGGTAAGAGACAGAGTCAAAGCAGGTAAGTGTAACAGGTTTACTTAAATAAAAGTCAAAGCGCTGTCCCTTGGACAGTGTAAACAGAGGCAGAGCAAAACCAGGTAAAAACATCAACAGGAGAAGACGGGCAAAAATCTATCTAAATATCTAAATACATTAACAGGTAAGTATCCAAAAACAGGTAAGTATATCCAAAAACAGGTAAGTATATCCAAAAACAGGTAAGTATATCCAAAAACAGGTAAGAATATCCAAAAACAGGTAAGTATATCCAAAAACAGGTAAGTATATCCAAAAACAGGTAAGTATATCCAAAAACAGGTAAGTATATCCAAAAACAGGTAAGTATATCCAAAAACAGGTAAGTATATCCAAAAACAGGTAAGTATATCCAAAAACAGGTAAGTATATCCAAAAACAGGTAAGTATATCCAAAAAGGCGCACGCAATACAGGACTGGCAGGAATATCAATACAGGTAACAAACAGGCAAGAACAACAATACCGGACAGTGAACGGCACAAAACAAAGGGTTTTTAAAGTGTCCTTAATGATGGGTGACAGGTGCAGGTGATTACAAAATGGCTGTGGTGAAGTGCAATGCATTATGGATAATGGAGTTCTTAATAGTCCGGGGATGCAGAACGGGTGAAGTGCGGGATCGAATCCAATGCTGAAGGTGTAGCTATCGACTCCGTGACAGGAGAAGAGAAATTCCTACACTTTCTTTGCTATTTCAGGAGTTTCAGGAAAACTCTTTGAGGCACTCTTTTGAGTTGAGGAACGGAATCCTCTATCAGAAGCGACAGGAGGGAAATCACATCCAGTATGAATTGGTCCTTCCTGAATCTTTGCGTAGTATGGTTC
The DNA here is from genome assembly GCA_019155185.1 of Beaufortia kweichowensis. Taxonomy (NCBI): domain Eukaryota; kingdom Metazoa; phylum Chordata; class Actinopteri; order Cypriniformes; family Gastromyzontidae; genus Beaufortia; species Beaufortia kweichowensis. The sequence continues at coordinate 1,802,402 of CM032797.1, read as the reverse complement.
TGACACGTCTCCATGATGAAATGGGACATCTGAGCATGGAATGCACACTTGATCTCGTAAGATCAAGGTTCTATTGGCCCAGAATGATTGTAGATGTTGAGAGAAAGATCCAAACATGCCCATGGTGCGTGTGTCATAAAATCTTACCTGAGCATGCGGCTTCCTTAGTGAACATCCACGTGACTTGGCCTCTTGAGCTGGTGTTTATGGACTTTTTATGAACATTATTATCAATTATTATTATTATATGAACATTATATCAATTATATTTTTTGCTGCATCACCCAGCCCCAATCTCTAACTAAAGAGATTAAAATAATTTTTAATTAATGAATTACTTGTGAATGAAGCACAAAACAAAATGCATGGCAATTTGTAGGACAGTTAATCATCATAATTGTCAGTGCCCTAAAACAGACGCCAAAATCAAATAATCGCAATGATTTATTAGACAATTAATCGTCAGCCAAATTTTGTAATCGTGACAGCCCTACCCCTTACCACTCTAGGGGTAATCCAGTCAAACGATTCAATTGTACTCTTTTAAACATGCTAGGTACTTTAAAAGAGTGTGATAAAGTACATTGGATTAGTTTTGTCAAACCATTACGGGATGACATCAGTGAGCATGCAGAGATAAAGAGGAGCACACAGAGATTTTGCTGAAATCATTCTGTAAAAAGATTTGCGATTTAGATTAAAAAACTAGACAGAACATCTAGGAAGATATTGATTAACTAGAACAAGTTTTGTTTCATATGCACTGTTGCGTTTTCCCTGAGTGTTTTCATCCTGGTTTCGGAAACGAGACGGACTGAGTTGTCACCGCATGAAACATGAATCTTGATAGAGGTGAAATGCAGAGAAATTTCAGCGACATCACCGCCTAACTTCCAGGACACCTAAGGAAAAGAAAACCCATGTTGGACGACAGAGTGAACTGACGCCCGGTTTTCTTCCGTTCTCATCTGATCGTCTGTGTGTTTTTAGGTTGACAGAATGGTAGGCCTGAACTGCTAACTACTATTATTACGATATGGACGATCGTTTTCCTCTTGAACTCAGAGACTAATATAGCATAAGGGAAAAAAGGATCGTTGAATTTATTAATTAATTTATTCTTGCTACAAAAAGATGTGAAAACCACTCTGCCCACTGTTGGACTTGGCAATTAATCCTTCAAGTCCGCGTGTTCGTTTATCCAGGAATGAAGACTCAAAAAGTATCTTTAAAATGATTTATTTTAACAATCAAAATATATATTGAAGAAAATCACACTTGAAGAAAATATGCAGAATTCTGTCCCTAGTTATATAATTCTAGGAGTTCACCAATCGTGCAATACGACCAAGTGACCTCTCTTTCCCTAAAACTTTTAGTATTTAAAGTCTTCTTCTTGATGGTCGTGGACAGCTGCCAAGGCCAGCAACCCAGACCTGTTGGCACCTTTTTCCCGAATTTGGGCATGGTTATCTCCAGCTTTCCTGCTAGGTCTGCAAAGATAATCGCTTAGTCTGCACAAACAAGTCAAAGCGCTGTCCCTTGGACAGTGTAAACAGAGGCAGAGCAAAACCAGGTAAAAACATCAACAGGAGAAGACGGGCAAAAATCTATCTAAATATCTAAATACATTAACAGGTAAGTATCCAAAAACAGGTAAGTATATCCAAAAACAGGTAAGTATATCCAAAAACAGGTAAGTATATCCAAAACAGGTAAGTATATCCAAAACAGGTAAGTATATCCAAAACAGGTAAGTATATCCAAAAACAGGTAAGTATATCCAAAAACAGGTAAGTATATCCAAAAACAGGTAAGTATATCCAAAAACAGGTAAGTATATCCAAAAACAGGTAAGTATATCCAAAAACAGGTAAGTATATCCAAAAACAGGTAAGTATATCCAAAAAACAGGTGGTATATCCAAAACAGGTAAGTATATCCAAAACAGGTAAGTATATCCAAAACAGGTAAGTATATCCAAAACAGGTGGTAATCCAAAAACAGGTAAGTATATCCAAAAACAGGTAAGTATATCCAAAACAGGTCCAAAAACAGGTGGGGTATATCCAAAAACAGGTGAAGTATATCCAAAACAGGTGGTATATCCAAAACAGGTAAGTATATCCAAAAAACAGGTAAGTATCTGGCAAAAACAGGTAAGTATATCAAAAACAGGTAAGTATATCAAAAACAGGTAAGTATATCCAAAACAGGCCAAAAAGGCGAACGCAATACAGGACTGGCAGGAATATCAATACAGGTAACAAACAGGCAAGAACAACAATACCGGGACACGGCAAAACAAAGGGTTTTTAAAGTGTCCTTAATGATGGGTGACAGGTGCAGGTGATTACAAAATGGCTGTGGTGAAGTGCAATGCATTATGGATAATGGAGTTCTTAATAGTCCGGGGATGCAGAACGGGTGAAGTGCGGGATCGAATCCAATGCTGAAGGTGTAGCTATCGACTCCGTGACAGGAGAAGAGAAATTCCTACACTTTCTTTGCTATTTCAGGAGTTTCAGGAAAACTCTTTGAGGCACTCTTTTGAGTTGAGGAACGGAATCCTCTATCAGAAGCGACAGGAGGGAAATCACATCCAGTATGAATTGGTCCTTCCTGAATCTTTGCGTAGTATGGTTCTGACACGTCTCCATGATGAAATGGGACATCTGAGCATGGAATGCACACTTGATCTCGTAAGATCAAGGTTCTATTGGCCCAGAATGATTGTAGATGTTGAGAGAAAGATCCAAACATGCCCATGGTGCGTGTGTCATAAAATCTTACCTGAGCATGCGGCTTCCTTAGTGAACATCCACGTGACTTGGCCTCTTGAGCTGGTGTTTATGGACTTTTTGTCCATTGAGCCAGATTCCAGAAATACCAAAGATGTGATCCAAAAAAGAAATACCAAAGAAGTCGGTGATCACTTCACAAAGTATGCAGTTGCCGTTCCTACTTCTAACCAGAAGTCACTTACTGTCACCAAGGCTCTTTAGGAAAACATTCATAGTCCATTACGGGATCCCTGAAAAATTGCACAGTGATCAGGGGGCTGACTTTAAGTACAGGACTATTAAGGAGCTTTGTGAATTGATGGGAATTCGTAAGATTATTGCAACCTCTTACTAGGGCAATCACGGTTGTGTGGCCTCACCGCAATTGTTTCAGACAACCGCATAATAATAAACCTGTCTGTGTTAATGGTAAAGAGAAAGTCATACACTGCTACTGATGGAAGAATTTAATTAATATAGTGAAGACTGCAGTGTTTTATTTTCATTTGATTACTTTGATTTTTCTGTTCTGTTAAATAGACCTACTTGAAAATAGGTATTAGGTCTATTTATTACCCAAAGAATCTGACAGCAATACAGTTAAAATGGGGAAAGTGTGAATAATACAGTGCCTAAATTCAAACCTTATTTTCTGGTGGTCTTTAAAGAGGTTATTCAAATGTATAAATACAGTTATTATCAATATCAAATTATATGAACATTATATCAATTATATTTTTTGCTGCATCACCCAGCCCCAATCTCTAACTAAAGAGATTAAAATAATTTTTAATTAATGAATTACTTGTGAATGAAGCACAAAACAAAATGCATGGCAATTTGTAGGACAGTTAATCATCATAATTGTCAGTGCCCTAAAACAGACGCCAAAATCAAATAATCGCAATGATTTATTAGACAATTAATCGTCAGCCAAATTTTGTAATCGTGACAGCCCTACCCTTACCACTCTAGGGTAATCCAGTCAAACGATTCAATTGTACTCTTTAAACATGCTAGGTACTTTTAAAAGAGTGTGATAAAGTACATTGGATTAGTTTTGTCAAACCATTACGGGATGACATCAGTGAGCATGCAGAGATAAAGAGGAGTGATGTGAGCACACAGAGATTTTGCTGAAATCATTCTGTAAAAAGATTTGCGATTTAGATTAAAAAACTAGACAGAACATCTAGGAAGATATTGATTAACTAGAACAAGTTTTGTTTCATATGCACTGTTGCGTTTTCCCTGAGTGTTTTCATCCTGGTTTCGGAAACGAGACGGACTGAGTTGTCACCGCATGAAACATGAATCTTGATAGAGGTGAAATGCAGAGAAATTTCAGCCACATCACGCCTAACTTCCAGGACACCTAAGGAAAAGAAAATCCCATGTTGGACGACAGAGTGAACTGACGCCCGGTTTTCTTCCGTTCTCATCTGATCGTCTGTGTGTTTTTAGGTTGACAGAATGGTAGGCCTGAACTGCTAACTACTATTATTACGATATGGACGATCGTTTTCCTCTTGAACTCAGAGACTAATATAGCATAAGGGAAAAAAGGATCGTTGAATTTATTAATTAATTTATTCTTGCTACAAAAAGATGTGAAAACCACTCTGCCCACTGTTGGACTTGGCAATTAATCCTTCAAGTCCGCATGTTCGTTTATCCAGGAATGAAGACTCAAAAAGTATCTTTAAAATGATTTATTTTAACAATCAAAATATATATTGAAGAAAATCACACTTGAAGAAAATATGCAGAATTCTGTCCCTAGTTATATAATTCTAGGAGTTCACCAATCGCGGCAATACGACCAAGTGACCTCTCTTTCCCTAAAACTTTTAGTATTTAAAGTCTTCTTCTTGATGGTCGTGGACAGCTGCCAAGGCCAGCAACCCAGACCTGTTGGCACCTTTTTCCCGAATTTGGGCATGGTTATCTCCAGCTTTCCTGCTAGGTCTGCAAAGATAATCGCTTAGTCTGCACAAACAACATTTTGTAAAGGGCAAAGACATATATTCGAGTGCTTAGGCACTTCACCTAAGATAGCACATTTCATATATGGTTATACCGGTTCTTCTCTCTCCTTGGTAAATTTCCACTGCCAAGCACATAAGACTATGAATATATATATATAGCAAATAGTGATTAATATTGTTTTATTGATTAATGTTATTATAATGATTAATATCAACACCAAAATATATGAGAGTAAATAATGGTTAACACAAGAATATATCAGAGTTAAATAATGATTAATGTTGAACTCTGTAAAGACAAATGATTAATGTCAAACTCTGTAAAGGAAAGTTAAAACATGATGAATACTTTACCACTTATTTACCTAAAACAATATATTGATTTTACTTTTGTAAGAGACTTTTTGTTGTGAAAAGGCCATATGCAATGGTATGGTCATGAATATTGATAGGTTTCACACCTGAGAAACAAAGACCCAACCCCTAATAGGCCTATCAAAGAGGAATGTTGTGGAAGAGAGAAAAAATGTGAGGAGATTTAAAGATTAAATGTTTTATTTGTAGTTTATTTGCAAAATAGTACACATTCATCTAAATATAAATAATGAGTGTCCGAGGCAGATTTTTTGAGCACACATCTACACGTTTGTGCCATTTTGAAAACAGTTTCTCTGCAACATTTTAAAGAATTGTTAAGCATATTTTGTGTACCAGTAGACTACATGCATAACCTATGGGCAAAACAACTTAAAAACACAAAATACTATCTGTAATTATTACCCACCACTAATACTAACAATGCCCATTCATAACAAAAAAACAACTTTAGCCTTTACAGGCACATATACATATTGTGTTATCACACACAAACAAACCCAAGCCATAAAACATAGCCTATTACAGGTGGAAATATAGTCCCAATGGGAAAATGTGTACACATTTATATAAAACAACATGTCAACTAAAACAAATCGTGGTTTAACTAAAGTAACCATATTTTTTGTTGTGTTTATACAAATGCTATTCAGTCTTGCAAAATCTATAGTTACATCTACATAAAAGAAGAATACTCACTGGTCAGGTATAATAAGCTTCGCTGGGTGCAGTTACTCTCACAATAAAGCAGTTTATCTCCGGATTCCCGATCTTTTTTTAATGTAAAAGACTTTAACTTCACTCTACAAACGAATCTGAAGTACATTTTCGCTTGTGCAGCGCATTATTGCCCAAACGCGCAATAAAATCAATAAATCTGACCATGAATCTGGTTGATTTGTTTGGGTTTGGAGCTCTGTTGTTCGTGGGCGTTGCCGTCTTTCCGTGTACCTTATGAATGGCGTACTCTGCGTGTGGGTGGGATCGTATTAATGATCTAAGACCAATAGTATTTGTCTGCGGACTGCAAGAGAGGGGCGTAACTTGAAGGGGGCGTAACGTGTAACGTGAAGTTGTCCAAATCACACAGAACCAGGCGAGATGTCAAAACAAGATTTAGTTTGAAGGGGCGTAGCGTATAACGAGGGCGTAACTTAACGTGAATCACACAGATGTTGTCAGCAAGATGACCACAGACGTTTGTGTGATGAAAAGTGTTTACTTTTGAGAGCAGAGCGAGTATGGACACAAAGGGAACATACTAATGCGAAACGTAAGTGACGACTGTTGCCTCACATTGCTTTATAAACAAATTATATATATATAGCAAAGAATTAAGAGGATTATATATATATATATATATATATATATATATATAATCCTCTTAATTCTTTGCTCTGAAGTTAATACAGCTACTAAATAAGCTGCTAACCTATTTCTGTTGGCAAACAACACAACATAGTTCAACTGCTGAAACAACCCATGTAGGTTCTAAAGAAGCATGGGGTGAAATATGGGTTCAGAATATTAATGTCACGCACAGCATGTCATTGTAGCTCTGCTATAGAATTCATCCCATCTGTTTGGCAGTAAGGTGATGCTGTGTAATGATGTCTGCAGTTGCAGAAGCTCAAAGGCCAAAAAGTGAAATTGCTGCAAGCCAAGCAAAACTGTATGGAGAGCCTGACTTCAAAAGTTCTGATGAAATGTATGATCATCAAAGAGGAGGGCTCCCTGAAGAACACTTCTGCTCTTTTACAGCTGTACTGTAATACCAGCCTCAGCTTTGCCTACAAGATTCTCCTGTAATGTTACAGATTTATCAGGTGTTTCAGAAAACTTTAAATTACAGACCTCCCGATTTAAATACCACTTCATAAAAATATGTTTCTATCTGCATACAAAATAAAACTCATTATTTATGTTAATAAGAATTATAAAACATCAACTGCACATCGGTAGCAAAACATTGTTTTCCATCTATATGTACATATGTTACATATAGTACAATATGTCTATAATCCCTAATGAAAGTTAGTTAAAGTATGTTATTTATTAAAGATCTGAATTGTTCTTTAAGTTATGATGCAACTGGAGAAGGGTATATTATCTGGCCTTTTTAAATTAATAATATTATATTGTTATTATATTATTATCTTAATATTATCTGTATTTTTAAATGATTATGTACAGCCAGCTGGTTGTATGGTAGTAACGTTAGTAATGAAAGCTCAGGGCATAAATAAAGTACATAAATGTTATGGAGAATATATATATAAATGTGTGTCTTGAGTGTTTTGGAATTAGATGAAACATTGTTTAATGTCACAACCTAATTGTTGTACAAGTATTTGCTTTTAATTTAAAAACTTTTGTAGACCTCTTATTTCACATGTCATGATGTCTTAACCAGCCTGTCTCCACAAACACACATTTTACTGTGCCCCACAACCCCCATTTTATATCATTGTCCCTATTTTCTAAACAGTCTAGAATTGGACTGATCTGGTTTGGATTTGCATGGATTTCTGTTGTTTGAAAATTATGTTGTTTTCCCCCAAAATCAGTACAGCTCTTCTCTGGCTTCTCAACCATTTCATACGGATAGCAGATCTTAACATCTGTAGCACTCTTTGCATACTTTGGAAAGAAAGTTTTGGATGTTTAAATAAGTTTTTTTTTTTTTTTTTAAGTTTTAGGGAATATTTGCGGCTCTGTCTCCTGCTTTCATGCTCTCTTCTGGCCCTTTAATTGACAAAAAGCCTTTATCTGAGACAGACAACAATGTCATGGAAAATTATCTGCTTTTCCTTTTTGCCAGGGATTGCAGAGAAAAGCCTTGCATTTCTTTGGGTTTGTTAAGCACTTACAACGTAGGTGCAGCTTGTCTATCAAATGAACTTTAACTGAAGATATGTATGAGAGGATGTAGAGTTTTAAGATGATTGAGGAAACAATAGTGACTGACAAATATTATACTTCTCATTATATAACATAAAGTAAAAAAGTTATGAGAGCAATACCTTTTTATGCTGACAACTAACAAAACTTCTGCAAACAAAACAAGAATTATTTTTATGCAAGATACATTTGTTGTAATGTCTTAAATATCTTTTAAATCTTAAAAAATGATTTTCTTTCTCCAGTAACTTAATATAGTACTTATATATAGTACTTAATATAATACTAGTTACAATATCTACCATTACCAGAAGGTTATGCACAGTATATGGGTACATTACCGCATACAAACCCTCACATGTTAAAAGTTTAGAATTTTTTTTCATTTGAAGGTACCCTGAATATATTTTTGACAGTTGTTTCAAGATACACAAATTCTTAAAAATAAACAACACACACATTGTGTCCAGAGTAATTATTACCAAGACAAGTCTTATCAGTACCAACAAGACCTTTCCATACTGAGATTTACTGTGTAATCTCTGTGTATTTTCCCAGCGCTCACAGTCATTACTCATTCTACAGACACTCTGAAGTCACGTCCGTACATTTTTGGTCTCAGCTGGATATTTTACAGAGGCAAAGCAGGTTAAGTACTTTACATGAGACCGAAATAGCTGTAAATCCCCTCCTGGGGTATAAACTGACAAGCCCTTTATTCTTACAGTCTAACCGTGGACAAGGTCTTTGACACTCATTTAAAATATGTGCCAACTGTAAGCATTGTGTAAAATATTTTAGTATCTGGATTGTGCTGATATGATTTACTTTGAAGGTAGGATCTGAGCCATATCTAAGGAACAGAATACTGTATAAGTCTTGAGGGTGAGTCTTTTGACTTTGTACAGTAAGGAACTACACAGAGCACCCTAGCAGCCACCCAGCAATTACAAAGCCATGCCAAAATAACACTCTGCACAGAAACATGCAAAAAAACAACACTGAAAATTCTGGTAACTGCATAGACAATAATCGAAATGCTCATGAAACCCCTCAAAACACCCTTTGACCATAGCACGTTTAGGTTTCACCACTAACATTTGTGACCCTGTCTGTGAAAACTAGGCTAGGCAAGTCAAAATATCTAATCCTGAGATAACAAGCATCAAAGTGTGATTTCAACTATTAATTTCATTTTGATTTAAATCTTTGATATAATCTTACTCAGTCAATCTATTAAGGTTATATTTTCACAGGATGTGCTTTACATTATGTAGATGATTTTATGCAGAAAACAGTAAATCACAAAGAAAAATATTTAGCTGAGTTTTCACAGGCAGGGTCACATTTTCAAAAAATTATTTATGTTCAATGACATAGAATGATCATGCTCCTATCGATCATGAAAAATGTGGCACACCCTAAACAATACAGTCGTGTCTAAATAATTCAGAAATGTAACTGAAAATTTCCGTTTTGATTTTGACTATAAGGCTAAACAAATACTCAAGCATGCTAGACCAAATACTGAACAGCAGGCCTCAAATTCGCAGCCTAACAAAAAGCCAAATGTCTTTCCAAGACTCAACATCGCACAGAGAGCAGGCCCTCAGCTGCCGAGAGCCGTCAAGGCTAGCTGTATACACGTCTGTCTGCACATAACCTCAAACGCCTGCTCATGCTCATCTGGAAGCCATTAAGGCAGGATACAGAGCAAGCACTGGTGAAGGGCAGCTTTGATTTAAAAGAGAGGAAATGGGTCATGTCCTGGATCCACATCCAACATCATAATAGGATCCGCTGATTGATTATGAAATCTTTGCCAGATTAGCTTTCAGATCATGTTGCTTTTGCCATCACGTCTTGCTCACCACACATACACACACAGATATTCGTCGATGCATCTGTATTAAAGCTCACATTATGATTTGGGCTATCTAGAGCATATGGTGCGTCGCTTTGTTATGCTGATGTTCATTTGATCAGGTTTTGATACAGAGCTCAGCATTGATCGAGAGATCAGTGCATTACTGTCACATTAAAGACCATAAGAATATAAATTCAGTCAAGTGTATCCAAAAAACAAAAGAAGCTGGGGCATTATTTAATTTAATGATATGTAAACTTATCATTAGAAATGAGTGTTATCATGGAGAGCTGTCTCACTGATAGCCATGCAGATATATCTCTAGCAGTATAATACCACCCAGCACTACCTGTAATATTCCATTCAATTCAAATGTATTTCTATAGCTTGTATTTTTATAGCTTTCACAATATAGCTTTTTTTGTAGCTTTTTGCATTGTTAAGCAGCCTTACAGAAAAACATTGCAGTAGAGACATGAAAAATATAAAAAAGAAACAAAAAAAATAAAATTTTACATAAAAATGTAAATAGACAGTCTTGGCCAAACGTTATGTCCACAATGGATGAGCTCACAAAAGTAATAAATTCAGCAAAATTGCAAATCATAAATATAAATCTTATAGTCATAAATAAGCTTCAGCTGGTTCAAAATGCAGCTGCTAGAGTGCTTACTAGATCAAAGAAGTATGATCACATAAGCCCGATTCTAGCGACACTGCACTGGCTACCTGTTAAGTAGTGCGATGATTTCAAAATATTGTTAATTACATACAAAGCCCTAAACGGCCTAGCACCTTTGTGAATCAGCTTACAATCTATCGTGGACATTGCGCTCGCAAAATAGTGGTCTGTTAATAATTCCAAGGATATCACAAAAATCTAAAGGTGGTAGATCTTTCTCCTACTTAACACCAAATTCAGATTCATAACTAACTTAAGCCCTATTCGGACGGGATTAGTTTTACATGGGGAGGTGGGGGTAAAGTAATTATTACCAGAGCTTCTCGGTGATTTTAGTCCCGTCCGAATGTGCCATCTCAGTAATCATTACGGACAAAAAAATTCTGTCATTTCCTGTTTAAAAGTAGTTTTTGGCATGTTTTGCAAGCATGGAGGCGCTTGAAGAAGCATCCGGTTGCATTGTAGGTGGTGAGACAACTCTGTGGCAAACCTCCAGAATTTTTTTAATATTTAGATTGAGATATATTTTAAAATGTTTTTTTTTTTTCATTTTAGGTATTTTTATAAACTACATTAACATTCACTTTTTCTTTTTATAATTTTTTATAAAGTGAATAGGGAAATAACATTCCTCCTGAGGAATGGTAACAGGTTAATGGAATTTATAAAAATAACTAAAATGAAAAAAAAAGTGTATACTCAATTTCTGCTGTAACAGTTAACAGGTTAATATTTTATATTTGTATCATTTTTTTTTTACATAAAATTAAGGTGACATTTGTTTTATAATGCAAGAAACATTTTATCATCCTCTAAATTGCCATTTTTCTGTGCAGAAATGTACAGGTTTGAAAAAGTGAGACAAAGCACTGAGCCAATTGAATTCTCCAAATTCTTCAGTGCGGTCTTTTGTAAATTAAAGTTTCTCTGTGAAGAATTCCTGTTAACGGTGCAATTCAATCTTGGACTTATTTAAGCGTGTCTGAATACATGTGTCACTGAGCAGAGCAGATATGCTTTATAATGTGCTGTTATGTCAGTCACAGGTGTGTTATAAATGAATTAGTGCTGAAGCACAGATGCGTGCAAATCAGAACGACATACTGCATCTAACAATTTGTGTGCGGGGCATAAGAAGCCAACTGGCCTGCAGGCACATATGCCTGATCATTCATTTTCCTCCATCAATCAGTGACTTTGAAGCAGGACTGAGTGGCTCAAAATGTGCGAAGCATATGTTACGCTCTTTAGAAAGATGCAAAGTCCATTCTCTGGGCAATTATTTCTGTAAAAGACGTGTAAAAAACAAATTAAACAAGGAGTGCCTTCCGTTTGCTTGTACACCAGCACTCATCACATACTGAATACTATTTCTGCTCTGTTAAGCCCTATTCGCACGGGATTAGTATTATCTAGGGACCTCTAGTCATTTGTAATAATTGCGGAGGTTGTCTGTGATCTTAATCCCGTGCGAAACGGCCATGTCTGTAATTTGTAAAGTAAAATTCCCCATAGAAATGACCTACCATATTTCGCCGAACACAGAGGTTCTGTGATAATATTAGTCCTGTGCGAATCGGCATCTCTGTGATTTGGTCAGCATTTGGCGGTCGTATATCATATTTTCAAGGTTTTTTCAAAGTTTTAAGTGTATTTTGGGTGCTGGATATCGCTGTACACCGTACAACGATACAATCTGCAGAAAGAAAAAGCTGAACGCCACGAGACGAGCCGGAAAAAAGAATGAATAGATGGATGACATGTATAGCGGCATTCTTTTTATGATATGACATACATACCTTTACATATATGCCTATAATATGCCTATAATGACAGGACAATAGTCTATTCAAAATAGTGCACAATCAAGCGAGGAGGTTTATATCATAATTCGAGGTTACGGTTCCATCTAGTCGCCCAGTGAAACCATATTTCATATGTTATGTACTGCTTCGCCATCATATCCGGGAGATAAGTCGGTAAATTCAAGTAAAATCACAGGCTTCGCTTATCCCGTGCGAATGCGCCACACGAAAATCAGACGCGGGGGGTAATTTCTAAATCACACAAGGTCCCCAGATAATACTAATCCCGTGCGAATAGGGCTTTAGTGTCTGATATCTCAACACAGCATCACAAACAATAACGTCCTATAATGCAAATGTCTATGCAGAAACAGGACACTAGACACATTACTCTTCATATCACACTCAATTTCCAATAAATATCTGCCCTAAATCTGTAAACATTGTAACATAATAGATCTGAGGGTCTCATCTTACATGACATAACCCTAATTAAAGTATCGCAAACTCCTTTAGCATGAATACAAACAAGGAATAAATTGACCCAATCATGAGAATAACTTAAGTATACTTCCGTATTAAGAAGTGTATGAAGCTGCATTAATACTCTTTTTAATCACAATTTTAATAATTTCTAATTATAGTTTTTAACTCTCTATGAACTCTACTAATAAACTGAGTTTATTTCATGAACAAATACTCAAGTATTAGTATACTCAAGTAACTATTACGGTTTTCTTCATAACCATTTAAGGGGGAAATGTATGTGTCGCGTTCTTTACGCTTCTCCCAGGTCTCCGTCCCAAACACATGCACGCACACACAGACTTTCTATGGTTGAAGTGTTTAGCTTTCTAACTAAGGCCAGAGAATGTTTTAAAACATAATGATAAGACATACTCTCACAGTCAAATAACTCCTAATAATGAATGAAAAAATAACCTAATAATGAACTATATGAGTTTCAAATTTCAAATGATTTTCAAATAGAAATACTTTAATTAATAATTGATTAGTAATATGTAACAAACACACAAAAGGATATAGCCTCATAAGAGCTAAAGACACCACCCCTTCAACCATCTCACAAAACGATTAATACAGGCATTTTACCACCAAATTTATTATATCCATAGGCGGAGTTTGGGGGGGCAGACCAGACCTAATTAAAATTTTGTCTGAGCTATGAATGAAAAATAGAACTAAAATAATTTATAACTATATATTAGGATTTACATATTACATTGTAATATGTAAATATTGTGGATATACATTGTATATAATCCAGTTTATTATTAAAGCAATGAAAGGACCCTTGCACCTGGGGAACCGCCACCCAGTGCGGTTTATGAAACCAGTGCACGTTGAGCAATATGCATTTCGGCTGGTGCCAAATGTCAAAGTTATTTATATGCCCAACAATTCCTGCTGCCAGCAAGTGTCGCTGTGACTATACCTAAATGTTGACCTTTAGATATGTTCAGGCCAGAATTTATACCTAAGGTGTGAAGGTTGCAGATTGGACATAAAATGCCAGAGGTACATCAACTTCCTGTTTTGTGGTGTTAATAGCATGTTTTAGCACTCAACCTAGTGTTACATGATTTAACATGTTTCTAGCATATTTGGCACTTTATGGCATAATTGAATATGTTTCTGCGAGTACATTACAGTGTATTGCATGCCACTTCCTGTTTCCAACAGGTGGTGCTATGACCGTTAGTGAAGATTTTCATGTAAATGTCTTCAGGCCAGGATTTTTATCAAACTTCTGAAGTTTGGGACAGATTGGGCATTGTATGCCTTAGTTACAACAACTTGCTGTTTTGTGGTGTTAATTCTTCTTGTTTTGTTGCACACTTAGCTACGTAGTGCCATCATGGTTCAGCTTGTTTCTAGCAGATTTTCCTTACAATGGCACATTTTGTGTTGCTATTGTTGCCAGCAGGGGGCGCTATAACTATAAATTAATATTGGCATGTAGATGTGTTCAGTCCAGAACTCTTAACAAACATGTAAGTTTGGGGCAAACTGGACATTGCATGTTTGAATTAGATCAACTTCCTCTTTAAGCCATTAATAACATATATTAACACTTAGCTAAGTGTTGCTAACATGTTTAAACATGTTTCTACCAGGTTACTAGTATGTTTAACACTCGCTGGCAAATTTTAGGATGTTGCTAGGAGTGCATACCAGTGTAAAACATGTTACTTCCTGTTGCCAGCTGGTGGCGCTATAACTATAAATTAATATTGGCATGTAGATGTGTTCAGTCCAGGATGTAAAGTTTGGGGCCAATTGGACATTGTATGCCTAAATTACAACAATATCCTGTTTCGTGGCGAAACACTGAACTTTGGCAGACCACCATGGATACGTGCATCAATGAAAAGTCAGCATCGCAAAGGCTTATAGATGAGAGTGACCAGTATGATGCTGATCTGATTAAAACTAAAGAAGGAGTTTGTCAAGGTAGGACACCTGGATATAGCAATAATTGTACAAAAACCGCCGAGGAACTCAAAATAGCTGACTTCCTGTTGGATTAAAGGCATTGGTCCAAGAGACTTTTTTGTAGATATTGGGATGGTACATGATCCTACCGAGTTCTGTACATGTATGTAAAACACAGTGCTTCTTGTGAGAACTTCGTTGAATCCTTGTAGGTGGCACTTTCGAGCCATTTGTCGTGGCAAAACTCAGACCGCAATATTACAATGATGCTAACATGTTTTACCACCCTCATGTTTCTACGATGTTCCCCCATGTCTCATCCATCAGTGATGTTACTCCAACTCTTGAGTGAAACGAGCCCACCCTTATGTCTCTACGATGTTCCGATGCAGAGATATTGGTGTATTAAAATGGTTGCTAGGTTACTCTGGTTGGTTACTAGGGAGCGGCTTGGCATCCACCAGTGATTATACTCCAAGCCACAAGTGAAATAAGCCCACTGCCATGTCTTCACGATGGTCTGACGCAGAGATATAGGTTTTTTACAATGGTTGCTAGGGTACTCTGGTTGGTTTCTAGGGATCAACTTGGCATCCACCAATGATTATACTCCAAGCCATGAGTGAAACGAGCCCACCCCCATGTCTCTACGATGTTCTGATGAAGAGATATATGTTTTAAAACGGTTACTGGGGTACTCTGTTTGGTTGCTAGAGAGTGGTTAACATCCGCCAATGATTATACTCCAAGCCACATGTGAAATAAGCCCACCTGCTTGTCTCTAGAACACTGTGCTGCAAAGATATCTGACTGATCCTATTATAAAGGCAGTCAATGGGATTGGTTGCTAGGGTGCTCTAAATGGTTGCTAGGGCGTGGCTTCACAGCATCATAAAGCTTCTGGGAGTCTGATTGGTTGCCTGAGTAAAATGAGCCCACCCCCTTGTCTCTATGACACTCTGATGCAAAGATAATCCATCTGGGCCGTTTTATAATAGCAGTCTAAGGGCCATTATAAGTCTATGGGAAATTTCGGTTGGCTCTTACGCCCCAGAGGTACAACTTACACACCATTGTGAGGTATGTTCTTCCAAGGTATGTTCTTACTCAGAGCTATGACCGTCAAAGTTTGTCACAATGTTAAGTCTCTGGGATTTTTCGGGTTGTTTTTCGGCCGTCCCATGAACAACGTACCCCCGATTGCTTAGAAAATATATAGCACACCTCTCAATAAGCCGGTTGATTTGACCCCTCATTCATGGGTCTGTGACAAATGGTGCGGGACGAGTTACATGCCAAAGTTTTGTCCAGAAGAAGGCACGAGTCAACTAACTCAAATGTGCCCCCCATTAAACCAGGCCATGGGTTTCCTGTTCAAATGTTTTTTTTTACTTTCTTTTTAAAGTGGCCAGAAGTGTTTGTAAGGTCTTCCTGCAATTAAAGTACTGTAATGATGAGGCTTTGGAAGTGTGCGAATCCATGCGCTGAAGTTTATTAAACAGAAGGGCAAACAGTTCCAAAACGCAATCCAAAGGCAAGAACAATAAAACAGGCAAAGGTTAATAATCCAAAGAAACAGTCCACAAAAACAACAATCCATCAAAGGTAATCCATAGGCAGAGTCGAGAATAATCAGGCAAAATTCATACACAAGGAGGCAAAACTAGGCAATGATATAAACGCTCGGTAAGGCAGTAAGACTGGTAATACTTCGCAAGGGGAACATGTGGCAGTCTGGTTAATATGGTTGCCAAATAATAAACCACAGTGTTGCTAGAGTAACACTCAAGTGGTGAACATCTCCTCTGTAATTTGCTTGTAGATACCAGATATAATATTAGATTAGAAAATGCTTAAGTATTTTTATCAGGGATAAAAGACTAAAGTCTACCTCAATCAAGCAAGCAAGCACCTTATCAGCCATGACCACAGTGAATTACTAAATGCACATTGTGAAACCACAACAGTTTATAATTCAGCTTTGGTGAGGTAACCTGTTCTCTTCCGATTGTATGTCAATACAGTTGACAAAAAATAAACAGAGGAAACCTAGCCAACCTCTAAAGAAATTATGACTAAATTATCCAAATTGCTATAAACCAAGAAATCCATTCGATTAGTTTTGATGGTAGGACACAGCATAAAGAGATGAATAACTTGAACCCTGAATGCAATTAAAAGTTGCAAAGTTGCTTTGATAATAGTGTATGACCAGTGGAACCGTCAGGAGGACCTCTGAGGAACTTAGAACTGAATTTAAAGTGCCTAAAGGATCCCATAAGTTCCTGCAAAAACTGCCAAGACTGTTAATTGTTCCTCACAGAACTGCTCTTTGTAAAAAAAAGTGTCTCGAGGTCCTCCTGATGGTTCCGCCATTGTGACAGTGTGAGGAACCCCAAATGGTTCCTCAAGGATCCTTTAGTTTTCACAGTGTATATATGTTATGTCTATTACAAGGCTCTTCAACTATTTCCTTTGAAAGAAAATAGTAGAAGAGCTGAAGGGTATTGACGGGTTTTCTACCAAGCCTTCCGTTGTCAGCTAGGAATCTTGCCATTTTATTTGACAGTACCCTCTCATTTGAAAGCCATGTTGCCAACACCTGTAAAACCACATTTTTTCATCTCAAAAACATATCTAAACTACGTCATATGCTATCACTATTGAGTGCAGAAAAGTTAGTTCATGCATTCATGACGGCTAGAGTTCTCAGAAGAACAAAAAAGTTTAAACATATTAGTCCGATACTGTCAACACTGCACTGGTTACCCATCACGCAACATATTAACTTTAAGATTTTACTGACTACTTATAAGGCTTTACATGGTTTAGCTCCTCAGTACTTGAGTGAGCTCCTAATACATTACAGTCCGTCACGTCCATTACACTCTCAGGACTCTGGCCTTTTGGTAATACCTAGAATTTCTAAATCAAGTACTGGTGGTAGATCATTCTCCTATTTAGCACCTAAACTTTGGAATAGTCTCACTCTCTCAGTTTAAATCTAGATTAAAGATCTCTTTAACATAGTGTGACCATATGAATGAGGTAAGGGTAGTGATTGACACTTGTGTTTACCAATCGACAGCGAGTGTGCACTATTTCAGGGCTGGTTAGTTTCAGCCTGGGATGCGTCACGTCTGGATCCTCCCCTTTTTCCTGTTGCTACAGCGGTTTCAGGTATGTGCTGTAGCATAGCGTTATGCTAATGTTATGCTAACGTAGCGTTTTGCTAATCTCGTTTTATTACTGCTCGTTGCACTAATGGCTCATTTGTTGTACCCCAGCATGTCTTTTCATCAGTGTGTGTGTGCGCGTCTCCGTTGGATGCTGTAGTGGGTTTGATCACTGCCCTCCTTTCAGGTATGAGAAAGTTGTTTTATTGTAAACAACAGTCTAGCTCAGTCTAGCTTTACTGAGGGGCGGATGGTTTGAACAATGTGCAGTCCTTGTACTTCAGTTTAACAGTGGGATATTTGAAGGCTGCGTATCCTGAGCGGTGAACTGATTGTAAAACTCATCTGTCCGCATTTGGTGAGTCTTTGTTTGGGTTTGCTGGGGGGGGGGATTTTCAGCGTGTGATGCGCAATTAGTAGTAACCTTGTCCATGTCTTTGTATTATTCCTATTTGCTATAGGATTCTCCCTTTCGCCCTGGGCGATTATTATTGCAGCTCGGTCTTTTTTCTGCTGCGCGCCGTACAAACAATATCAGATTACAACTATTTAAAGGGGACTTCTGCTGCTGCCGTTGGGTTTCTGTGTTCGTTTTAATTTACATCTACTGGTTTACTTTGGGGTGGAGGATCGTGCAGTTATTGGAGCTGGCCTAAGGACAACGTCCTTACGAGTCCTGTTTTCCTCTGGGTTTTTTTTTTCATTCTTTCGTTTATTTTATTTTTTTTAATATTTGTATATTGTTAATTGTGTGGTGCTGTGTTGGTAATAGCATACACATAGTCCAACAGTTTATAACACAAATCCCCTAAGGGATTGCTAGGCTGCATTAATTAGGCCAACCGGAACCAGGAACATTCCCTAACAATCTGATGTACTTGTTGCATCTAAGGGTGTGGAAAAGTATTTTGCTCTCAGTTTGTTTGTCTCTTATTATTCCGAGGTTGTATCCAGTCCATACCCTGACCAGACGTTGGATCTGTCAGAAGGAGGCGGCGACCCCCAGGAGAACCTGCACTCATTATAACTATAATTTATACCTTGAACTCGAAATGCCAGATTATCCCCCAAAAAAATAAGTGGGTCCAACATTTTTATTTATTAAATTCTGTAGAGTAATATTATTATACCTTATTCAGAGCAGTGCCATGACAGGACAACCCACTGAAGAGATGAACGTGTCTAACCCTCAAATAAACTTGAACTTTTATATTATGATACGAGATGTACAACATCTCAGCTCAAACTAAAGGAGCTCTGCATACATCTGCAGACTGGAAAAGTGACCAGACATTTTAAACATTCTCACTCTGAGAATGTTTACTAAATATTGTTGTATGCTCTAAAACTCACAGCTAGGTATACATCAAAGAGCACTCTACTGTTTTAGGCAAAGCAACGATTTTTCAGTCAAAAAGTAAAGACATGATGGCGTAATAAAGGGAATAAATTTGGACCAGTTATGGTTGGTTAAGGAGACTGCTAAGACTGCTAAAGTCCACAACAGAACCCCTTTTGGCTCCAGAAAGTCTGGGTTAAGTGATGACCTGCCGGTTGTTACTTAACTCAGTAGGACAGTTATGGCACCTCTCTGGCCTTCCCCAGAGAGGGTGACCCCCAGCTCAACTCCCTGAGATTCTCCAGGCCCCCCTGGAGATTTGCAGAGAGGACTAGAGAAGTACATTCCAAACACCTCAAAGAGACTGTCTAGGATGAGCAGGACTAAACTGCCCAATTTGTATCTATATATATATCTATGTGTGTATTCCTCCATAATCACTTGATACCCTGCCATAGTTATTGCATGCATTTCATTGTCATCGAAGTTTAACTGTTATTTCACGACAGATATACACTAATGAATGAATAACCATGTGCCTTACTTCACCTCTTTCTCGTGTGTGGTATCAAAATGATCGACAAATTATTTCCTAAATAATGATGCAAAGTACATAGTCATGGCGTGCATTATACTCAATTTACAATAAGTTTATGTGTTCGGTGCAAACAGGACATAAACCATACCTGTGTAAATCAGTTGTCACAGAGAGAAACAAAGAAATTTCTCCCGCGCAACCACAGCCCTTTTCCATTGGTCAAGGGACCTGACAGGGGCGTGACAGCTGTGTCTTTAAGACCGACATGCAGCGGATGACTCATTGCTCAGAAACTTGGAATCTATTCCAAACTTCGTGGGACCTGCCCTTTCTTCAGGACAGCCTTTTCCGGCAATCTTACTTCGGCAGACTTCGACACTTCTCGCAAAACTTCGCTCTCTGAATGGACTTCGCGAATCCACCGGGACACTCTCTCTCTTTCTCTCCGTGCACCAGGATTCTTGCCGACGCAACTAACTGTTCAATGCAAGTATCACAATTCAACAGCGCTAAAGCATTGCCCCTTGGCTACCAAGGTGAACTTTTGTAGAGAAAACCCGGTGGTTTGTGTTCTGCTGATTTAATGTGCCACTCTTTACCCTTTACTCTGATTTTTCTATGCTTTCTCTTGTATGCGTGTGAATGTGTATGTGTTTATGTTAGTTAATCGATATCGTATTTCAGTAGCTTAGTCAATAAATATTCATTTGTATTCACTCATGATTGTCTCTGCTTAATGCTCATAACACATCCCTTAAACTGTGCGATACTACTCTGTAGTATTACTGTATCGGGCATAGACCGTTGTTAATCAAGGCCAGAAGAATAATGCGTTTATTGCACCAGGTAATGCTACAAAATACATATAGTTAATAATCTTTATCTGTAAGTATTTCCATTTGAGCCACAAATAATTATAACCTGAAACTGAACCGTGTTTTAAATAACACCGTCCTAGTTTCACTACATAACTAGTGGAGATGCTGGGGAGTGTTTAAATAACACCATCCCCACAGAATCACTACAACTATATATCACTGGAAAGCTCTGAGAATGTAGTTTTTCATTTTGCCATGTTTTTGCAAAAAGAATGATGTAGTGATAATAATTTTGTCAAATGTCATGGATCCTGGTGGGCTTTTTTGTTATTACATATGTATAACATTAACAGTCCTAAAAAAAACCCTTGACAAATTGCTGGAAAGCTCTAAGAGTGTCGTATTTAGATTTTATTGTGTTTTGCAGAAGGAATAATGCAGTGAGATAAAATTTGCTAAAATATGTTACATATTACAGGCCGTTGGGGGGGCACATTTGATATGTTTTTTATAACACGAATAGCCTGTAACAAAACCTTAAAACCTTGACAAACTATATATCATTGTAAAGCTCTAAGTTTTCACCACAGTTTTTGCTAAATAAATTATGTAGTGGAAGTATCCATCCATCCATCCATGTTAAAAAATCACAAGCCCCAAAGGTTGGCCCATTTCTTGTTATATATTTACAACACTAAAAGAAGTGCTGAAAGAGTGTAGTTTTGATTATTTTATAAGATTTTTCTAAAAGGAATAATCTAATGAGAGTAATATAGTTAAAGGTGTGAAATGTCACAACCCCATTTGATGTTATAATAGTAGTAGTTTGTTGTTAAACTTAGTTATAAACTACTATATGTACAAACTATATATCATTGGAAAGCTCTTAAGAGTGTATTTATCATATTTTGCAATAGGAAATATGTATTTGTTGAATGTCACTATTTATGCACAGATAATGAATGGCCCCTAGTGGCTGTTGTTATTACAGCAGCTAAAAGTGTCACTGAAACTCTAGATCTCATGACATCAGTCCCAAATTTGTATTTGATAAGATAGAACTTCTTAAGAGATTTTCAAGAATTGCACTTACTAACTTCGTACAATATAACTTAAGAACATCAGTGGTCGCATGCGGGATCCAGCTAGCTGCCCGATTGGTACAGTACTGGAGTTCTTGCAAGACTGTTTCTCTTTAGGGCTGGCGCCCTCTACTTTAAAGGTGTATGTGGTGGCTATAGCTGCCTACCACATCCCGGTCAATGGCTAGTCTTTGGGTCAAGACCCGCTGGTGGTTCGCTTCCTCCGTGGTGCACTGGGGCTGAGGCCTGCATCTCATGCCAGGGTCCCTGTTCCCTGTGTTCCTTGTCAGTCGTAGCTTCTGTTATCTGGATGTTGGATGTTTGTGCCGTGTTCTTGTTTATGTTTCTGTTCCATGTTCCTGTACCTGTTTAGATTTCCTTTGGATTATTAATCATTCTAAACATTATTAATCAAGTCTTACTGCATTCGGCAATGATTGTGCAAGCCGGGTGCCTTTTATACTTCCTGGCCCTGACGTCACCCCGTCTGTGATGTTGCACATTCGCGCAGAGGCGTTCCCAAAGCGTCAGCTCCTTGGCGCAGTGTCTCATTCCCTCTCAGGGAACCATGGTTACATGAGTAACCTTAGATGTTCTTTTGTGTATTAACTCTATACAGTTAGAAAGGGTTTTAAATTTTTTCCTGGAACTTCTCTAAATAACCTTTCTAATTATAGTTTAAACACAGGAAGAAAAAAAAAAGTATGTGCTTACCATTCATTTTCTTTGTATTCAGTGGTTTCTTGTATAAAAAATGCACATTAGTCTACTCCTAGTTTATTAAAAATAGCACAGAGAGGCGAACCTATTGAGTACTCCTTCCCTGAAAGCAGCGCATAGTTAAAAAAAACGCACTAACACGAACGCGAACGTATTAAGTACTCCCGCCCTATGAGCAGCACATAGTGTAGTAAAAATAACACAGAGACACAAACCTTTTAAGTGAGAGCCCTGAGATCAGCGCATAGTTCTGTAAAAATAGCATAGAGACACAAACCTATTGAGAACTCCTGCCCTGACAGCAGTGCATAGTTTAGTAAAAATAGCACAGAGACAGGAGCCTATTAAGTGCTCCCGCCCTAAAAACAGCGCATTTAGTAAAAATATTGTCTCAGGTTAAGCATGTAACCATGGTTTCCTGAGAAGGGAACGAGAAGCTGTGTCAGAATGTGACGCTATGGGAACGTCTTTGCGTGATTGCGTATGAAGCACGTATTTACAATCCAACCACTGGAAGGGGGTACAACATCACTGGCGTGGTGACATATGGCCCGAGAGTATAAAAGGGCATCTGGCAACAAAATGTCAGCTTTCCTTACCTCGATCAGAGAAAGGAGGAGGGAAAAATGTCTGAAGAACAATAGGTCTAGGCACAATAGTGGGTACCTTAGGAACATAAGTCCCACGCAGGAACCCTCATGCGACAAACAGGCCTCAGCCTGAGTGCATCTCGAAGAAATCAAGAAACCAGTGGATCTCCCCAAACAAATAGGCCATTAACAGGAGTATGGTAGGCAGAGATGGCTGTCACATAAACCTTAGTAATGGAGGGGTCAACCCCGTATTAAACCTGTTTTGTAGGAACTCCAGAACTGTACCAACTGGACGGTGTCGAGCTTACGCTGTTCACACCAAGAGGAGAATAGGCTCCACTTGAGGGCATAAAGCTTTCTCGTAGAAGGAGCCCTGGGTAGAAAGACATGGGTAGAAAGATCAGCATCTAGTAGTCTTGTTCCTTCAGGGGCCAGACCCACAGTTTGCATAACTTCGGCCAGGGGTGACACACAGTGCCCCCGTTTGAGATAGAAGGTCTTTCCTCATGGCCTCACGGTTCTGAGTTTTCTGGCCTGTGTGCTAGGAAGCATAACAGCAACAACGGTTCTGAGTTTTCTGGCCTGTGTGCTAGGAAGGATAACAGCAACAACGGTTCTGAGTTTTCTGGCTGTTGTGCTAGGAAGCATAACAGATCACCCGTTCTGAGTTTCCAGGAAGGAAGCATAACAGATCACCCGTTCTGAGTTTTCTGGCCTGTGTGCTAGGAAGCATAACAGCAACACCCGTTCCGAGTTTTCTGGCTGTTGTGCTAGGAAGCATAACAGATCACCCGTTCTGAGTTTCCAGGCTGTGTGCTGGGAAGCATAACAGCAACACCAGTTCTGAGTCTCCCCGCAAGGACTGAAATAAAGAAACCACGTTAAGAGTCTGCTGTCCAGAAAGGCAATCACAAACGTCTACAACAAGGTTAAGCCCAGGAGGGCAACCTTACTTCCAGGTACCTTCATCTGCGTGTTCCAGATCGTCAAGGACCTTCCGCACCAGCTTCAGGGCCTCATCTGCGTGTTCCAGATCGCCAGGACCCTTTTGGTGCTCCAGGAGATTAGCATCCCACAGCACTTCGTGTTCAAGGCTGTTGAACGGATTCAGACTCCTTCGCCACTGCAACAAGGCCCAGCCTCACCAGTGGAAGACGTCGCCACCCTCGGACTGCTCACGTGAACGTAAATATCACTTACCAAACCTCTTTCTAGAGACCTTGGCATTAGTGTACTCTTTCAGTTCATTTCAGTTTATACCTTAGTTACCTGCATTCTTTTCATTCTTTACACTCAACCTTACTATCCTTTAGCTCTTTAGTATCATTTAGTAGTGTGTTAGTTATTCTTGTATGTCTCTTGTAAATAAATCCTCTTTTATTACAATTGTGTCTTCCTTGTGTTGATAATACAGTAAAAGGCTCTACAAGTTAGCACGAATATCACGAAATCCTTCAGATACCCCAGGTGACTTACTCCCTCCACTTTACATAATTTTTCTTATCATATTACTTATGATTTATGTTGGATTATTCCAACGAATGTTGAGGTGGAATTCCTCAGCTGGTGCCCCGAGTTAAAAGGAGGGAGAGGTCACCTGACACACACACACACGTGGGATCAAGTCTCACTAACACCTCTAGGTCCTGTGTGAGGCGTACTAATAATTGGTGCCCCGTGTGAAGATCACTACATAATTGGTGCCCCGTGTGAGGCTCACTACAATCTGTTGTGAGTTTAACATGACAGCAGATGGCTCCCAACATCGGGGCCTTGACATAGGAAACCCGGATTCTTCCACACATTTAAAGCACGAAGACATCTACGCGTAACTTTGATCATACGGAACGGGTTTCCCCTAAGGAAAAACCCTATGGTCCTGAGCCACCACTGTAGAGGCCTAAAAATGTTGACCGCAGCAGCCATAAAACCCAGGATCCTCTGGAAATACTTCGCAGAGAGAGCTTGGCCCGCCTTAAGACCCCTTACAGATGACAGAATGGTGTCTACCTGGGCGGGAGACAGATGTGCCTGCATCGTGGTAGAATCCCTAATTACAGCAAGAAAGATGATTCTCTGAACAGGAGAAAGCACACTTTTCTTGGCGTTCAGCCTGAGCCCCAGTGCTCTCATATGAGCGAGGACAGCATCTTGATGCTAAACCACTAGGTTCCCAGACTGGGCCACGATAAGCCAGTGGTCAATATAGTTGAGGATGCGAATGCCTTGGAATAACAGAGGAGCCAGGGCCACATCGTCACACACTTTGTGAATGTCCGAGGTGAGAGAACCAGTCCTTGGACCTCATCTGAGACATAATTTGTTTGAGTGTTAATATCTTGACCTTAACTTCGCAACAGAGTAATTTAGCTGGCGAAGGTCTAGTATAGGCTCCCATCTTTTTTCGGGACAATAAAATAGCGACTGTAAAACTCTGAGAGAGTGTCATGCATGGGTACCTGTTCTATGGCTTCTTTGCGTAGAAGGGCCCCCACTTCCTGCTTAGGACCAGAGCCTGCTCGGGACGAACCACTGTAGGTGTTCCCCTAAAATGAGGCGGGCGAGCTGCGAACTAGATTCTGTAGAGTAATGCCAGGCTGAAGTCTTCAGGCTGCCTGAAAACAAACTAGGGAAACTAGCCTCTGGCATAGAGAAAGGTACAGAGGTGCTCCACGCACAAAGGACACAAGTTCCCGACGCACATCCTGTGTCGGGATGGGAGGCCACAGACCTCAGGACCTCTTCTTGGTCATGGACTTCCTCTCCTGGATAACACCCTACAGTTCTGTTCTCTGCCTTGGTGAACTATGGCGTGGGTGCCGATCCGTCCCCCTATCCTGTCTTGGGAGAGGTCGAACTTTCCTTCTGCCGCTCATGGTGAGAAGAGGTGGATGGGTAAGGCTGCTGTCTGCTAGAGGTTCGTGTACAGCGGGGCAGATACTGTTTCAAGACCGCAGCTTGAATGTCTTCTTTTCAATAAATCGTTTTGTTAGATTGTGTTATATGCATGAAAGTAAAGAGAGGTACACTTTTCCTTGTGTCAGCTCATTATCTGTAATGCGATCCCACCCACATGCAGAGGGCACCATTCATACGGTAATCATCACACGAGGCACAAGGAAAGATAACGACGCCCATAAACAATCCCTAAAACCCAAAGAAATCATCCAGATTCATGGTCAGATTTATTGATTTTACAGCACATTTGTGCGATAATGCATTGCACATGCGAGGATGTGCTTCAGATTTGTTTGAAGAGTGATGTTAAAGTCCACCTTAAACTGCTTTATTGTGAGAGTATCTGCACACAGCGAAGCCTATTATACCTGACCAAGTATTCTTTCTATAATTTTTTATCAAACTTTACCATATACTGTAGATGTAACCATAGATTTCGCAGGACTGAGTAGCATTTATATAAACACAACAAAAAATATGGTTACTTTAGTTAAACAATGATTAGTTTTAGTTTACATGTTGTTTTATATAAATATGTACATATTTTCCCATTGGAACTATATTTCCACTTGCAATTGGCTATGTTTTATGGCTTGGGTTTGTTTGTGATAACACAATATGTATATGTGCCTGTATATGTGGCTCTGGGATCCCTTCCGGTTTCCTGTCTGCCTTGCCGCGAGCGGTTTGTTTGTATCCTGCATAACTCTCATAACCCACTCACTGTCGTAATCACACACTTTAGATCTTATACTATCATATGGTATAAATGTGGACAATGTTAAAATTTATCAGCAAAGTGAAGACATCTCAGATCACTATTTAGTATCTTGTACGCTTCATCTGCCTACAGCTACAAACCCAACTCCGCGTTATAAATACAGTAGAACAATAACTGCTAGTACCAAAGACTCATTTCTTAGTAATCTGCTGAATTACCTCAATTGCATAGCATATATGATAACTTGGAAGATCTTGATTACATTACAGAAAATATTAACTACGGTTGCTCCCCTGCACCAAAGATAAAAGTCCAACTCTGTGGTATAATCAGAACACGCATGCACTAAAAAGGGCTGCTCGTAAAATGGAACGCATCTTTAAGAATACAAAACTAGAGGTATTCCGCATAGCTTGGAAGGATAGTGTTTCAAAATTCAGAAAAGCCTTAAAAAACTCTAGATCTCTAAATCTCTTTAACTATTTAACTTTTTTGACTAATTAACTACTTCTTTTCTGTCTATGTCAGCAGTTTGATGTTATAGCTGCACTCAGTCATCCCTGGCTAAACAATCCTTTATTGTATAATATTAGCCTTTTAACTACTACCTAGTTTACCATACACACAAACACATTGTTAAATTCAATCACAACTAATAATCCAGATCAACTCAGACCTACACGGCTTCAAACTTTACCAAATTTAGTACACAACTTTAAATCAAATAATTTTTATCAAACTACTGACTGCAGCTGTGACGTGTCAGAGGAGAATTGAACCTCCAAGTGAGCCTGGGTTCTCCCAAGGTTTTTTCTCCATATATATATATATATATATATATATATATATATATATATATATATATATATATATATATATATATATATATATATATATATATATATATATATATATATATATATATATATATATATATATATATATATATACAGTATATATATATATATATATGTAGTGAGCCTCACACGGGGCACCAATTATGTAGTGATCCTCACACGGGGCACCAATTAATAGTACGCCTCACACAGGACACTAGAGGTGTTAGTGAGACTTGACGCCACGTCACTTCAAGTGTGTGTGTGTGTGTGTGTGTGTGTCAGATGACCTCTCCCTCCTTTTAACTCGGGACACCAGCTGAGGAATTCCACTTCAACATTTGTTGGAATAAATCCAACATAAATCATAAATAATATGATAAGAAAAATTATGTAAAGTGGAAGGAAGAAAACCACCTGGGGTATCTGAAGGATTTCGTGAGATTCGTGCTAACTTGTAGAGCTTGTAGAGATTATCAACACAAGGAAGACACAATTGTAATAAAAGAGGATTTATTTACAAAAGACATACAAGAATAACTAACACACTACTAAATGATACTAAAGGGCTAAAGGATATTAAGGTTGTGTGTAAAGAATGAAAAGAATGCAGGTAACTAAGGTATAAACTGAAATGAACTGAAAGAGTACACTAATGCCAAGGTCTCTAGAAAGAGGTTTGGTAAGTGATATTTACGTTCACGTGAGCAGTCCGAGGGTGGCGACGTCCTCCACTGGTGAGGCTGGGCCTTGTTGCAGTGGCGAAGGAGTCTGAATCCGTTCAACAGCCTTGAACACGAAGCGCTGTGGGATGCTAATCTCCTGGAGCACCAAAAGGGTCCTGGCGATCTGGAACACGCAGATGAGGCCCTGAAGCTGGTGCTGAAGGTCCTTGACGATCTGGAACACGCAGATGAAGGTACCTGGAAGTAAGGTTGCCCTCCTGGGCTTAACCTTGTTGTAGACGTTTGTGATTGCCTTTCTGGACAGCAGACTCTTAACGTGGTTTCTTTATTTCAGTCCTTGCGGGGAGACTCAGAACTGGGTGATCTGTTATGCTTCCTAGCACAACAGCCAGAAAACGCAGAACGGGTGATCTGTTATGCTTCCTTCCCGGAAACTCAGAACGGGTGATCTGTTATGCTTCCTAGCACACAGGCTGGAAACTCAGAACGGGTGATCTGTTATGCTTCCTAGCACACAGGCTGGAAACTCAGAACGGTTGATCTGTTATGCTTCCCAGCACACAGCCTGGAAACTCAGAACGGGGTGTTGCTGTTATGCTTCCCAGCACACAGCCTGGAAACTCAGAACAGGTGTTGCTGTTATGCTTCCCAGCACACAGCCTGGAAACTCAGAACAAAGAATTTGTGTTGAAAGGGTACTTTTATCCCCTTTCAGATAAGGAGGAGATTGCATTTTGGCGCTTGTCCGTTGCAGGGCTGTGATTGGCTGTTGATGTCAGAGAGGGCTCACTCATCCTTTCGCTTGTGAAGTGAATGTATTTGCATAGAGTAAAGCACAGCATTAAAACTGTGTCTTCACTGTTTTACCTATGGAATTATCACTTCCCAAGCCACTTTCAAAATACCTTTGGCTTTGTCCTGAATACAAAGAGTATAAACCAATATCCAATATGTTTGTGTCCATTTTTATAAATTAAGGAATGTAGAGATGTGTCCTTTGTTTTAGCCAAAGCTGCCGCATGGCCGGTTAATTACCCGCCACATGTGGAGGTCCTGAGGAGTTTTATGGCCAGGCTGGCCTGGATCTTTGGGTGAGGGTTTTAGTTTGATGATAAGGCTGCCCTATAGAGGGTGTCTGGCAGTTTCTCTGGTAGCCTTATCTGATGACACTGGTCCTTAGTTTACATTAAAGAGGGACCCTGCTTGTAAAATTGGGACCTGAAATGCCTTCTGGAGTGCTGTTCACTACATATATATACTATATATATATATATATATATTCTTTACAATTATCTTTTAGGAATATGGATCTCTTAGGAAAAGTCTCTTACAAAAGTAAAATCAATATAGTGTTAGTTTTTGTAGTATTTTTGTAATACCAGTAAGGTTAAGCCACAGACGTCTACCGGTGGCCACAATAGCAGTCATAGATCAATAGCTTGCACCGTCTCCTCCAAAGTAGTTCCTTGACCGCCTCCTGATTTTTTAAAAAGGTCGACCTGGTATGCCTGCAGGAGAGCCATGGTAGTTCTAGGGTGGGCCAGGGGGACAGTGCCCCTGTGCCAACAAGCTTGGCCCCCCTCTCTGGCCCCTCTAAATTTTAAATCGTATTACGCAAGTCGTTTCGTATCACACCAAAGTAATTCACAGTTTGTTTTGTGGGTGTCAGTAATAAAAACAATATGTATATGTGTCATAGTTTACTAATGCAGAAAATTGCCTAGATGTTTAAATGCTTTATTGATCATTTACACTACAATACACAATTATTTGACAAAATAAATGAAACATGATGTAAAATTCATTTGAGTTAAAATTGTTATACCTTACTTCTAGAGATTGCAGTGATACATTACAAGGTGAAAAATAACTGAATGATTAACACTCAAAGTAGGTTAAAATTAATTTTAATAGTGTGCCCCCTAAAACCACAAATGGCCCCTGCCTGGACCCCAGGTCCTGTGGAATAGAACCTCCACTGCTCAGGGCTACACATACCTATATGAGCCAACATGTTATTATCGTTTTGCAGTAGTATATTACTGTATTCTTTATATGTGTAACCAGGTGGAAAAGCTGTGGTCAAACACAAGACTGGTTTTTCATTCCCTCGTTTGAATGTAGTGAGCATAGAGTGTGTTGTTCAGGTCTTTTTTGTGTGTTGCTGTAATGTTGTGCTGGCCCTTTAAGAAACACGGCTGTGTGAGTGTCGGAAAGTGCCGCATGAGCTACTACAGATGAGCAGCACGAGTTGTGAGTGAATGTTTCTCATGAGGTGGATAAAGTTAGTTAAAAGCCATTAAATCCCAAAATACAGAGAAATATGCACATGTATTAAGTTATAAACTCGTATGGTGGTATGGTGACTCGAATGCCTGGGTAACTTTGCATATCGACAGCGATTGCTGACGAACATGTCAGTGTGACGAAGTTAACTATTTCTCATCAAAGCGTAAAGTGTTGATGATATAATCTGTATCAGTGTACTGTAAAATTCATTTGTGCATAATCTGATGTAAACCAGTATTATGGAAATGTGATTGTTTTGTTTAGAGGGGAGAAAGTGCTCCATAGACACTTTGTGTTTCCAGTGCAGGTGTGAAGCATTCAAGTGAGTGTTGTTCACTTTTATTGATTGTAAAAGTGTTTATTAGTGGTGCACGTGCATGTTTCTTTGAAACGAGTGTGATTGTATTATTGT
The DNA here is from genome assembly GCA_019155185.1 of Beaufortia kweichowensis. Taxonomy (NCBI): domain Eukaryota; kingdom Metazoa; phylum Chordata; class Actinopteri; order Cypriniformes; family Gastromyzontidae; genus Beaufortia; species Beaufortia kweichowensis. The sequence continues at coordinate 1,771,376 of CM032797.1, read as the reverse complement.
TCTAATGTTATGTGTTCCAAATGTTAAGAAATGGTTTTGTAATTTTTCCTTTTATTGTCTGCAGAGGGAAATCGAGTCAGCATAGTCCATATTAATGTGTGTACATGTGCTAGAGCTGTAAGTTTAAGTCATAAAATTCATTTTTGAAGCCTATGAGTATTCATTTACAAATGTAATGTTGACTGAGTGTTAAATTGTGCAATAGTGTTGTGATGTATTGTAAGAATGCATTTTCTAATTTCCTCTTCAGGTAATTTGAATGACCTTATTCAGTTTGACAATTTTGATTGTTGACAGCTGTTTAACATGTGTTTATTTGTTTTCCAGCATGAGAGGCTACTACCGTTGTCTATGTTAACTGGTTATTGTGAATGTGGAAAAGAGACACAATCAGTCTGTTGTGAAAGTCAAACTTTATTGTTCTCCATAGCTGTATTTGAGCTTGAACTTTTCTGTTCCAATTCCCCAAAATTTGCATACTTAAAGCTGTGCTGTTCCAAGTGCAGTCTGGATTAAAAAATCCCTTTTTCATCCTGTGTCTGGGCCACATATGTAAAACTTTTAATAAGGGAAAAATTGCTGACATGTTGTGGCTTTACCATAGTCAATTAAATAAAGTCCAGGATTTGCTTCATGGCCTTTGAATCAAGAAAATGTTGTGTCCCTTTAACAAAATGTATATTTATTTTTGCTGTAGTTTCCATTTGTAGCCTTAACTATATTACATACGGTATTAGTCTCACATACATTTCCAATCTGTTCATATCTTTTTACTGTGCCCCATATCCCAAAGAATGTTGTAAATATCATTAGGGGGATTGTCTGAACAACTTTTATCAATTCAGCATCATTTAGTCAGTTTTGCAGTGAAGTGTATAAAGAATTTAATACATATTCCCTTTTTGGCTGATTTACTTTTAATTTCTTCTATTCTTTCCACAAGGCAAGTGATTGTATTTAGTTGGTATGCCGATGGAAGACCCTATAGCTAGTTTCCAGTTGAAAAATCCCTTAATATGCATAAAACTCAACTTGTGAGCCATGTTAAACTTTCATTAGGAATCGCAAGGCCACGTCAGTTTTCATAGTATATTCTCAACTGTCAAACCATGAGCTAATAAATGAACATTTTTACCTGGTGTGGTACTTTTGCACTTTTTTGGACTTCTAGGGACTTCTAGGGTCAACCGCCAAACTTTATGGTTACTCATACGGAAATAAAGAGAGTCAATATCAATAGGGCACAAGAACTGTAAGTATTTATAGTAAGTATTTATAGTACTTGTTCTCTTTTAAATTGGAATGACTTCAGATAGTCTGTCATAGGGTCATTGTGGTTCAATATTCTGTATTCTAGAATATGCATATATTGAGGCCTGAACCAACTTATTTGTGTGGGTTAATTCCACTGATCTATAATAAAGTACTGGATTGAGCATGACGTCATAACATTGCAGCTGCCATGTTGGTATGCCCAAACATTCTGTAAAGTTAATCGAAAGTTATCAGACATTAATGATAAAAAGAGTACCTTACCAGTCCCTGTTTTTAAATCTGATGTCACGTTTGTATAATGCAAAGATCTTAAGCATGTAAATGGTTATTTATTTAAAATCTGGATTTTTCCATACTTACTAAACAATAAACGTTACATCCACATTCATACATAATAATATTTCTCATACTAATAATATTTCTTATAGAAAAACATTTCTAAATCCATTCTCCAAGGCCAATTCACACTGATCCAACAAGCACCAACTTCAACCAACACCAACAAACCCCTACATTCAAAAGTAGACTTACTTTGATTCAACAACTGCTAACAAACACTGACCCAACAAATGCATCTGTTATTGTTTGTTGGATCAGTGTTAATTGGCCTTACTTCTGTAAGTCACTACACTACACACAACTTACAATCCAGTTCTAGCAAGAGCAAAAATGTTGTGGTGCAATGCTGTGCCTGTAGAATTTCAGTGACTACTCTCAAAATAATGTATAAAGTGTTTGGTCTTGGTGGAGTACATCTGTTATACATCTGCTATTAAGAATGTACAGAATAAAAGCTAATATGCTTACTTTAGAAATAGCCTGCTTAAATTTTATTTTTTGTGTATATATGATTAACAATCAATCACTAGATAAAGTCGTCGTCCTAGAACAGAGATCACCAGTTATTTGAACATGATACAGATCTCTTCATGCAAGACCATTTCAATCTGGAGTGTGAATCATTCCTCATAAATTTTTATAATAAAGTATGAACAAAGTGGGGTTTATTTGCTCCATTCAAAATGTATTTACACTGAAATGAAAGTTGTGGGAAACAATACATTTGCTCAATGATCTTTGTTTAATTAAAAGATTAATCAAGTAAAAGTTTACTCAGACAGTGATTGATGACGTTCACAGCAGAAATCGTTGGTGTAACCTGATGCTGCATCTGTTGACATATTGCCAGTGAATAATATGTTTCAACTGCCAATGATTATTTTAACCCTAACTAAAGCAGTGTGTAACTATTCTCATAAAACAATACCATTGTGTAACCAAAGCTAAAGACAGTCTAACAAAATATCCCAAAAAATTCTATCACAAAAATCTATTGACATTCCTATAATGTTACACAACACTTGATTCTTAAAACAGTTTATTATTTAGTTGATTATTCATATCTTTGTTGTGGTGTAAATTTAGAGTTTCCTAATAAAACTAATGAAAATTCAATAAACTATTTAAAAGTGAAGGTAAATAAACTTTTCATATATTTCAAAGTATGTGTTTTGCTAACTTTAAAAAAAAATTGGTAGCCTGGGGACCCAAGTGGTTATGTGTGTAACATTGCATATCCAATATTACTTTGGCAGAATGGCAATGTTTGTAATATATCAGCTTTTACACAGATTGATAGCATGCTGTTTTATTATTTTAATTACATACATTTTTTATTTTATTTTATATTTTATGTTAAATTTTAACTTAAATAATGTTTACACTTATATTGTTTACATCTTGTGGACATACTTTTAAAGCAGAAGCAGTGTGTAACATTGATAAAAAGGCTCATCTAGAAACTTAAAGGATCAATGTATAAATCCTATTTATATGTTACTAGATCTCTCTTCCCCTCAAGCAATATCAGATTTTGTCTGATATACAGTCAATCAGCTTTGACAAAGCTCTGCCTGGCTGTGTTTTACATGGAACCGAACTGATGTAACAAATGTTATTAAAGAAACCAAAAAGAATGGAAATGTACTGCTCCTCAGCATGATAAAATATTGGAAACACACAACATGAGATTATGCATACAATAACTATGAAAAAGGATATATTTAGTGAATGTAAAGAGGTGTCAAGGAATGATTCCCTCCACAACCAGTCTTTATTACACATGCTGTTATGAATTACATAGCATGTAAATCATGTATCTTGTATTACAAATCTATTTTCCTGTCTTGGTAAGTGATGTAATTCTCAGAACTCAGAACTGTCTATAACTACCCAGAGCTGAAGCAATGTTGGAGAACTGCAAACTGGCAAACAACCCATGTCTACTGCTGCCCTCTACAGGTAAACGCAAACGATCAGGAATAACTATGACCATATAAAGTAAATTGACATACAGCAATAATTTAAAGAGACTGTTTGTCATGTAGTGCTCACTGGGGGTTAGAGCCCACTAAGTAGGGGAAATTAATATACTCCCTTGGAAGACGTGAGGAGGAAAGGATCTCAGTCCACCACCCCAGTGCTTTGAGTCTCAGTGTATATGTAATGTGTATGTATAGGGGTTACCTTACTCTGTTGCACAAGGTATTAAAGGAACCAGAGAGTGTGGCTTCAGGAAAGTATGGGAATACTAACACGGTGGCTGCCTGAAGTGTAAATATGTGATATATGCAATATAACAAATAATAATTCACATTCCCAGTACCCAACAGAGCAAGTGAGATGCCCCTAATTCAAGGTAAGTTCAACCAAAATAATACCCAAGAATGTTACTGAAATAATTAACCAGATTTATTTATTTTTCTAGGATGTCTGGATCTGTTGCTTCTTCTGCAGTATTTTAACAGAATGAAAATGATCAGGACAAGATAGTGGAATAAATAAAAAAATAAAATAACGTGAATAAAAATTGTTGCCTTACTTTTTGTCAGTGGTGCACCACAAAATGTTTAACCTTTTTTAAACCTGTGTATAACTTCTGAAACAACAATGAATTTGAAAATAAATAAATCAAATGGTAATACCCATGCATGTTAGGTGGCTTACAAAATGAGCATAAAAAACATCAAGATTCTTCACCCTTACCTTTCACAATTTACACCCAACTCACTTTACAAAAAATACAACCTTCAAAGTGTTGAAGATCACAATAAACAACAAGTGCACAATTCTGTCAAATGTTCAGTTCGTATTAGTTGATACAAAAAAAACCCTTTAGATGTGTGTGGTTATGTGAAAGATGAATTATACCAGTCCGTAGCAACAGTGGTGTGAAGTTAGTGATGGGAAGTTCGGATCATTTTACAGACTCAGAGTTCGTTTGAGTCTCGTTCACCAAAATGAACAAATCTTTTTATGAGTCATTTCGTTCATTTACATTTACATTTAGGCATTTAGCTGACGATTTTATCCAAAGCGACTTACAAATATTAGGAGACAATTTTTCAGGTTTTTCAGGTCGTTCATTCATCACGTGATAACCCTACAAAATTAATCAATGCCGTCTGAGCCGGAATTATCATAATCATCGTTATTGTTGTTAACAGTTCGATCGTCCGAGTCACATTAGTTCAAAATGAACAAATCGTTCATGAACGACCCATCACTACGTGAAGTCTTGCAGTGAACAAGAAGACTTGCGGTGAATGCGATGACTTGTGATAAGTGCGATGACTCGCGATGCAACATTTACAAGAAATGCAACAGTGAAACTCGCATTTGACACAAGTCAGACTGGAGATGACACTTGGATGGCAGGGTAAACATAAAAAAATCAGGGAATAAACATCCACTGTGTTCGCAAAAAATGCACAAAAAATGTCTCCGATAACCATGCTTGTGTGCACATGCATGCGCTGCACACGTGGAAGGGCAAATTCTTTCCACAAACGGCCCAAAATACAAAAACTATGCAAAACAAAACACTGACAGTTGCTACTAACAAAAATAAACTTTTGATCCCGAAGTTCAACTCACTGGCGCACTAAGAAGTGCACTTGATCAGTCGCGTTTTACAGCTTGTGACATATCACGGAAAGAAACATTAAATCCTACCCGAAAGTTCTCCCTCTTGGTATTTCAACAAGGATTACAGCGTTCTTAGCAAAACCCCGGACTTTAGCAGCTCTCTTGCTCTACAGTCTCTAACACTGTCTGTCTCCGCTAATGTAGAAAAAACCTAACTCTCGTGCAAAAATGTCTTCTGCGCTGTACCTGCCTCTCGTGTTGCTACTCCACCCTCCCCAACAATGCGCCTCGCACCCCTGTGTCTGCTAAAAACTCTGTCAAAATAAGAATCCCTCAGGAAAAATTAATGCAGTTACATAGTGCAGATAAGAGAGACACTGAAATAAAGCACAAGGTGTGGCTTTAATAAAAGATACAGGTATCACTGCTAGGGCACCAATTAATAGTACGCCTCACACAGGACACTAGAGGTGTTAGTGAGACTTGATCCCACGTCACTTCAGATGTGTGTGTGTGTGTGTGTGTGTGTGTCAGATGACCTCTCCCTCCTTTTAACTCGGGGCACCAGCTGAGGAATTCCACCTCAACATTCGTTGGAATAATCTAACATAAATCATACATAATATGATAAGAAAAATTATGTAAAGTGGAGGGAGTAAGTTGTAGAGACTTGTCCGGGCCAAATGTTGGATTTCTTTAAGGGATCATAAAGTTACGACAAACAACAAATTCCTAGGGGGGGAGTCAACACCAGAACCCCTTTTGGCTCCAGAAAGTCTGGGTTAAGTGATGACCTGCCGGTTGTTACTTAACTCAGGAGGACAGTTATGGTACCTCTCTGGCCTTCCCAGAGAGGGTAACCCCAGCTCAACTCCTGAGATTCTCCAGGCCCCTGGAGATTTGCAGAGAGGACTAGAGAAGTACATTCCAAACACCTCAAAGAGACTCTTTAGGAGGAGCGGGACAAAACTGCCCAATTTGTATCTATATATATATATATATATATATATATATATCTATGTGTGTATTCCTCCATAATCATTGATACCCTGCCATAGTTATTGCATGCATTTCAGTGTCATTGAAGTTTAACTTTTATGTCATGACAGATGAATGAATAACTATTGTTCTTACTTCACTTCTTCTCTCTCGTGTGGTATCAAAATGATCCACAAATTATTTCTAAATAATGATGCACAGTACATAGTCATGGCGCAGCATCATACTCAATTTGCAATAAGTTTATGTGTTCGGTGCAAACAGGACATAAACCGTACCTGTGTAAATCATTTGTCACAGAGAAGGACAAAGAGATTTCTCCCACAAGAACCACGCCCTTTGCCATTGGTCAAAAGATCTGACCGGGCGTGACTGTTGTGCCTTTAAGACCACAATGCATCGAACAACTCTTGGCTCAGAAACTTGGAATCTCTCCAAAACTTCGTGGGACCTGCCCTTCTTCAGGACAGCTTTTCCGCAATCTTACTTCGGCAGACTTCGACACTTCTCGCTAAACTTCGCCTCGAACGGACTTAGCGAATCCACCGACACTCTCTCTCCCTTTCTCTCCAGCAAGCACCAGGATTCAACAGCTTTAAGCCACTGCCCCTTGGCTAACCAAGGTGAACTTTTGTAGAGAAAACCCGGTGGTTGTGTCCTGCTGATTTAATATGCCATTCTTTACTCTTTACTCTAATTTTTCTATGCTTTATCTTGTATGCGTGTGAATGTGTATGTGTTTTGTTAGTCAATCAATATCACATCTCAGTAGCTTAGTTAATAAATATTCATTTGTATTCACTCATGATTGTCTCTGCTTAATGCTCATAACGCATCCCTTAAACTGTGCGATACTGTTACCGGCTCTGTATGTATTACTGTATTGGGCATGGACCGTTGTTAATCAAGGCCAGAAGAATAACGCATTCATTGCACCAGGTAATGCTACAAAATACATATAGTTAATAGTCTTTATCTGTAGGTATTTCCATTTGAGCTACAAGTAATTATAACCTGAAACTGAACCGTGTTTTAAATAACACCGTCTTAGTTTCACAATAACTAGTAGAGATGCTGGAGAGTGTTTAAATAACACCATCCCCACAGAATCGCTACAAAGTCATCTGGGGTATCTGAAGGATTTTGTGATATTCGTGCTAACTTGTAGAGTCTTTTACTGTATTATAAACACAAGGAAGACACAATTGTAATAAACAAGGATTTATTTACAAAAGACATCCAAGATTAACTAACACACTACTAAATGATACTAAAGCTAAATGATATTAAGGTTGTGTGTAAAGAATGAAAAGAATGCAGGTAACTAAGGTATAAACTGAAATGAACTGAAAGAGTACACTAATGCCAAGGTCTCTAGAAAGAGGTTTGGTAAGTGATATTTACGTTCACGTGAGCAGTCCAATGGTGGCGACGTCTTCCACTGGTGAGGCTAGGCCTTGTTGCAGTGGTGAAGGAGTCTGAATCCATTCAACAGCCTTGAACACGACGCGCTGTGGGATGCTAATCTCCTGGAGCACCGAAAGGGTACTGGCGATCTGGAACACGCAGATGAGGCCCTGAAGCTGGTGCGGAAGGTCCTTGACGATCTGGAACACGCAGAATAAGGTACCTGGAAGTGAAGGTTGCTCTCCTGGGCTTAACCTTGTTGCAGACGTTTGTGATTGCCTTTCTGGACAGCAGGCTGTAAACGTGGTTTCTCTACTTCAGTCCTTGCGGGGAGACTCAGAACTAGGTGATCTGTTATGCTTCCTGGCACCACAGCCGGAAACTCAGAACGGGTGATCTGTTATGCTTCCTAGCACACAGGCTGGAAACTCAGAACGGGTGTTGCTGTTATGCTTCCCAGCACACAGCCTGGAAACTCAGAACCGTTGATCTGTTATGCTTCCTAGCACGACAGGCTGGAAACTCAGAACGGGTGATCTGTTATGCTTCCTAGCACACAGGCTGGAAACTCAGAACGGGTGATCTGTTGTGCTTCCTAGCGCACAGGCTGGTAACTCAGAACGGGTGATCTGTTATGCTTCCTAGCACAACAGCCGGAAACCCAGAATGGGTGATCTGTTATGCTTCCTAGCACAACAGCCGGAAACCCAGAATGGGTGATCTGTTATGCTTCCTAGCACAACAGCCGGAAACTCAGAACGGGTAATCTGTTATGCTTCCTAGCACAACAGCCGGAAACTCAGAACGGGTGATCTGGTTTGCTTCCTAGCACAACAGCCGGAAACTCAGAACAGGTGATCTGTTATGTTCCCTAGCATAACAGCCGGAAACTCAGAACAAAGAATTTGTGTTGAAAGGGTACTTTTATCCCCTTTCAGATAAGGAGGATATTGCATTTTGGCGCTTGTCCCTTGCAGGGCTGTGATTGGCTGATGATGTCAGAGAGGGCTCACTCATCCTTTTGTATTTACGTATACGTATATCTAACGTATTTTCATATATAAAGCACAGCATTAAAACTGTGTCTTCACTGTTTTACCTATGGAACCTTTGGCTTTGTTCTGAATACAAAGAGTATAAACATGACAAAAAGAAGTTAAACTATCATGCATGAATTCATTCATATGTGAATAGCATTTTTTAACACAAATGACTATTACAAAGTATGTTCTCAAAGAGTACAGAATGAATATGTGATATGTCCAATATGTTTGTGTCCATTTTTATAAATTAAGGAATGTAAAGATGTGTCCTTTGTTTTAGCCAAAGCTGCCACAGGGCCGGTTAATTACGCGCCACATGTGGAGGTCCTGAGGAGTTTTATGGCCAGGCTGGCCTGGGTGAGGGGTTTGGTTTGATGATAAGGCTGCCCTAAAGAGGGTGTCTGGCAGATTCTTCTGGTAGCCTTATCTGATGACACTGGTCCCTTGTTTACACTAAAGTGAGACCCTGCTGTAAAGTTGGGACCTGAAATGCCTTCTGGAGTGATGTACACTACAAACTCTTTCCAGTTACATGGATGCTGCGTCATGGTGGTGACGCTATGGGAACGCCTCTGCTGCCTCTGACGCACATGTGCCAACACCATCAAATGACAAGTTGCAACGTCACAGGAATGTAATGTAGTGAACAGCACACAACTAGGTACTCCAGGCCCAGCTTTATTGCAGGGTCCCTCTCTAACTGCCATGACAAATGTTTGCTACATTGGGATTCCAATCCATCAGATAAGGCTACTAGAGAAACTGCCAGACACCCTCTGGGCAGTGTGTTGCCCTTTAAGAAATTTAACTTTTAAATATCTGTGTTATTTTGTTGATACATATTCTCAGGTAAAATTAAAAGTTCATAATTACTTTTCTGTTTATCTACCTCATTTGTAAAAATTAATATTATTTGTTACGTGATGATGTTTAAAGTGGTTAAGATGGCAACAAGAAGCAAGTCGTCTGTGTGCAGCGCTAGAAGTGGCCAGTCATCCACGTCATCTGCGAGTGCAGCTCGCTGAGGCCGCCAAAGTGAGAGCATCATATGCTAGCCAAGAGGCTAAACTGAAAATGGAAAAGGCTGCAAGAGAAGGTCAAAATAAGCTGGAAAAAGTAAGAATAGACACTGAGTTAGAAGTGTTAACGCTACATAGAGAAGCTGATGCAGCCGCGGTGGAGGCTCAAGTGCTGGAAGATGCTGAACTATCAATGCATTCTGCAGTTGAAAGAGGAAGATCTGAATCAGAGTGAATCACCAGTGAATATGTCAATTCTCAAATCAACCTTCAAAGTCATTCTCCCTCTCCAGTCTTATCAGCCTTACCTGTCGCTCCTCCATCCCACTCTGACTTACATAACAGCTTTATAACATGGAGCCCACCTGTGAGAGACATTTCACGTGCATCAATAAGCCAAAGTCTGAGAAAGCTGATAGTATGCACTTACCCGCATCAAACCTACCTGATCTGTCTGCAGGTGCAATGAAGTCTGAAGTCAGAAGCCCCATCATGAACGTGCATGCGAAGTCATATGTTCCTAGATACGTTGCTCCAGTTAGCACGCCACCTCAGGCAGAGCCTTTGGCACAGTATTTAAAACGACGGGACCTTGTTAATTCAGGACTGTATCAATTTGATGATAAGCCCGAGAATTATCGATCATGGTATTCTTCGTTCACTAGTGCAGCTCATGAAGTTCACCTCACAGCAACCCAAGAATTAGACCTCATGACTAAATGGCTGGGAAAGGAATCTGGCGAACAGGTGAAACGCATCCGCTCAGTGCATGTCAGCAACCCCAATCTCGCTTTACACAAAGCATGGGAGAGACTACGTGAGTGCTATGCTGCACCAGAAATCATTGAAAAGTTTCAGAGGTTGGACAGCTTTCCTAGGATTTCAGCTAAAGACCACACCAAATTACATGAACTCTGAGATTTGCTTATGGAAATTCAAGGTGCTAAAGAAAACGGTTATCTCACAGGTCTTTCATACCTCGACACTTCACGTGGAATTGGACCAGTTGTAGACAAGCTTCCATATGGGCTTCAGGACAAGTGGTTGACTTCTGGGTCGTTCTACAAGGAAGAAAACCACAGTCAATTTCCTCCCTTTGAGTATTTCTGTAACTTTGTGTGCCATGAGGCAAAGAAGTGAAATGACCCTAGCTTTATGCATCAAAGCAGTGTTACAGCACCCACAAAGCCTGACAGATCCATCGTGAAGAGTTTCCATACCAACAAACCCATTTCAGTGCACAAAACAGATGTGTGTGCAGCCAATGACGACCCTAACAAAAATTGTCCATTACACAATAAACCACACCCCTTGAAAAAATGCAGAACATTTAGAAACAAACTCCTTCATTATAGAAAGGCCTTCCTTAAGGAGAAAGGAATATGTTTCAAATGCTGTTCTTCGGTTTCTCACCTCGCCAGAGAATGCAAGTCTTCTGTGAAGTGCACTCAATGCGGAAGCACCTATCATGATGAGGCCATGCACCCTGGCCCATCACATCAAGCAGCTAAGGCTCCTTCACCACCACAAGAGGACGGCGGGGAGGGAGAAGATCGTTCTAACACGGCTGTTGTCAGCACAAGCTGCACAAAAGTTTGCGGTCTAGGTCAGTGGAGCCGCTCATGCTCAAAAATCTGCCTTGTGAAGATATTCCCCAAGGGTTCCAAGGACTTGGCCATCAAAGCCTACGTAATTCTGGATGACCAGAGCAATCGTTCATTAGTTAGACCAGAATTCTTCGAGCTGTTCAAAGTGGAGAGCAAACCATTCTCATATAATCTCAGAACTTGCTCTGGCATCGTAGAAACATCCGGCAGGAAAGCAGAAGGTTTCCAGATTGAAACACTGGATGGAAAAGTTCTCATCTCTCTTCCACCACTCCTTGAGTGTCATGAGATCTTAAATAATCGGTCTGAAATACCAACGCCAAGTGCAGTTCTACACCATCCTCATCTTCAACACATTGCCAAGCACATTCCAGAACTGGAACCAGAAGCAGAAATACTTCTGCTACTCGGAAGAGATGTCATAAGGGCACACAAGGTTAGGCAGCAGGTCAATGGACCAAACAACGCCCCCTTTGCCCAACGTCTGGACCTGGGCTGGGTAGTAATAGGAGAGGTGTGTCTGGGTAATGCACATAAGCCAACGGTCAACACATTCAAGACCAACGTGCTGGAAAATGGTCGCCATTCAATCTTTCAACCCTGCACAAGCTTTATGCAGATTAAAGAGATGCAACAAAGCTGTAACATGTCTGGCAAGGCAACTGAGAAGACACTAGGACAGACAGTGCTTAACAGAACTGAGCATGACAACAAACCTGCTCCATTTGTGGAAGATACAGCTTTTCTGAAAATAATGGACACAGATGTCTACAGAAACGATGCTAACAGCTGGGTAGCTCCTCTACCCTTCAGAGAACCACGCCAGCCCCTGCCAAATAACAAACAGCAAGCAGTTAATCGATTTACATCTCTGCAACGTACCCTGAAGAGGAAACCTGAGATGCAGCAACAGTATGTGGAATTTATGAAAAAGATCTTCGATAACGGACATGCTGGGTGTACAGATTCTGTGGGGATGGTGTTATTTAAACATTCCCCAGCATCTCCACTAGTTATAGTGAAACTAAGATGGTGTTATTTAAAACACGGTTCAGTTTCAGGTTATAATTACTTGTGGCTCAAATGGAAATACTTACAGATAAAGATGATTAACTATATGTATTTTGTAGCATTACCTGGTGCAATAAACGCATTATTCTTCTGGCCTTGATTAATAACGGTCCATGCCCAATACAGTAATGCATACAGAGCATTAAACAGCATTAAACAGCATTAAACAGTATCGCACAGTTTAAGGGATGTGTTATGAGCATTAAGCAGAGACAATCATGAGTGAATACAAATGAATATTTATTGACTAAGCTACTGAAATACGATATTGATTAACTAACATAAAACACATACACATTCACACGCATACAAGAGAAAGCATAGAAAAAAATCAGAGTAAAGGGTAAAGAGTGGCACATTAAATCAGCAGAACACAAACCACCGGGTTTTCTCTACAAAAGTTCACCTTGGTAGCCAAGGGGCAGTTGCGCTGTTGAATTGTGATACTTGCATTAAACAGTTAGTTGCGTCGGCAAGAATCCTGGTGCGCGGAGAGAAAGAGAGAGAGTGTCCCGGTGGATTCGCAAAGTCCGTTCGGAGAGCGAAGTTTCATGAGAAGTGTCGGTCTGCCGGGTAAGATTGCCGGAAAACTGTCCTGAAGAAAGGGCAGGTCCCACAAAGTTTGGAATAGATTCCAAGTTTCTGAGCAAAGAGTTGTCCGATGCATGGTGGTCTTAAAGGCACAGCTGTCACGCCTGTCAGGTCTTTTGACCAATGGCAAAAGGGACGGTGGTTGCGCTGAGAAATTTCTTTGTCCTTCTTTGTGACAAATGATTTACACAGGTACGGTTTATGTCCTGTTTGCACCGAACACATAAACTTATTGTAAATTGAGTATGATGCACGCCATGACTATGTACTGTGCATCATTATTTAGGAAATAATTTGTGGATCATTTTGATACCACACACGAGAGAGAAGTGAAGTAAGAACAATAGTTATTCATTCATCTGCCATGAAATAACAGTTAAACTTCAATGACACTGAAATGCATGCAATAACTATGGCAGGGTATCAAGTGATTATGGAGGAATACACACATAGATATATATATATATATAGATACAAATTGGGCAGTTTAGTCCTGCTCATCCTAGAGAGTCTCTTTGAGGTGTTTGGAATGTACTTCTCTAGTCCTCTCTGCAAATCTCCAGGGGGCCTGGAGAATCTCAGGGAGTTGAGCTGGCGGTCACCCTCTCTGAGGAAGGCCAGAGAGGTACCATAACTGTCCTCCTGAGTTAAGTAACAACCGGCAGGTCATCACTTAACCCAGACTTTCTGGAGCCAAAAGGGGTTCTGGTGTTGACTCCCCCCCTAGGAATTTGTTGTTTGTTGTCTAACTTTATGATCCCTTAAAGAAATCCATCATTTGGCCCGGCCAAGTCTCTACACTGAGGTAGCACCAACACTGAAAGAAGAGGACGAATGCTGGTATCTTCCAACATTCGGGGTCTACCATCCACAAAAACCCAATCAGATCAGGGTGGTTTTTGATTCCAGTGCTCGATACTCTGGTGTATCTCTCAACGATGTGCTCCTCACGGGCCCTGACCTTAATAACTCTCTTGTGGGCGTCCTCCTACGCTTTCGGAAAGAGAAAGTTGCAATTCTAGCGGACATTCAGCAGATGTTCCACTGTTTCTTGGTGCGTGAAGACCATCGCAACTTCCTACGTTTTCTATGGCACAAGGACAATGATGTCAACAGGGAAGTTGTTGAGTATCGGATAAAAGTTCATGTCTTTGGAAATGGGCCATCTCCTGCAGTGGCCATTTACGGGCTGCGAAGAGCCATCAGAGAAGGTGCACAGGAGCATGGTGCTGATACCATCAAGTTTGTGGAAAGACATTTCTATGTTGATGATGGTTTGGTATCTGTACCATCTGAAGCTGAGGCAATTGATTTGCTCCAACGAACACAGGCTTCACTAGCTGAGTCAAATCTCCACTTACACAAGTTAGCTTCGAACTCTCAGACAGTAATGGAAGCTTTCCCACCTGAAGATTGTGCACCAGTAATCAAGGACCTAGATCTGAGTGGAGAAACTTCACCCACACAACGGAGTTTAGGTCTGCTGTGGGAGATCACGACCGACACATTCACCTACTCCACATCGACCATTAACAAACCACTCACCCGCCGTGGAGTCCTCTCCACTGTCAACAGTGTTTACGATCCTCTGGGTCTACTGGCACCTGTCACGATCCAGGGAAGAGCCCTTCTCAGAGAACTTACCTCTGAACTGTCAGACTGGGACACGCCCCTCCCAGAGGACAAACTAAGCAAATGGGAAGCCTGGAGAGATTCTCTCCAAGACCTAAAACAGCTTCACGTTCGACATACATTCAATTCAATTCAAATCAATTCAATTTTATTTGTATAGCGCTTTTCACAAAGGACATTGTATCAAAGCAGCTTTACATGAGAGTATCGGATGAAAGTTCATGTCTTTGGAAATGGGCATACATACACTACAACCTCACTCACTGAAGCAGTGTGCACAGAATTGTGTGTATTCTCAGATGCATCAACAATGGCCATAGGTGCTGTGGCGTATCTGAAAGTACTTCAGAAAGATGGGAAAGTTGAAGTGGGATTCGTTATGGGCAAGGCAAAGCTAGCACCCCTATCCGAACCCACAATCCCAAGGCTAGAGCTGTGTGCTGCTGTCTTAGCAGTAGAGATGGCAGATTTCATCCAGGATGAGCTGGATCTAGAGTTGAATGATGTAAAGTTCTTTACAGACAGCAAAGTAGTCCTTGGCTATATTTATAACGAGTCAAAACGATTCTATGTTTATGTTCACAATAGAGTCCAACGTATCCGTCAGTCCTCAAGACCTAAGCAGTGGCACTATGTACGTACAGAAATCGACTCAGAAATCCGTCCACAAGTACAAACATGTGCTACTAACCTGGAAAAACCAGAGCTTACCTCTGACCGATTCCAACGGTTCTCCACTTTCACCTCCCTGGTAAGAGGAGTGGCATTTCTAGTTCACATAGCAAAATCTTGCAAACACACGAATCAAAACAGTAAATGTAAAGGTTGGCACCGATGTGACTTACCTCGTACTCCAGATTAAATGGATCAAGCAAGGAACGTTATCCTTAAAGCAACACAAAAGGCTGCTTTTGCAAAAGAACTGTCAGCCCTCCAAGCTAACCAAGCAGTATCCAAAAGTAGCCGCTTGCGGCTCAGTCCGATCATAGAGAATGATTTCATCTGTGTTGGAGGACGACTAAAGCACTCTCAGGTTGCAGCTGCAGAAAAGAACCCAATAATTCTGCCCAAAGATAGCCACATCTCCCTACTGCTAACTCGGCATCACCATGAGCAAGTGAAACATCAAGGCCGTCACTTGACGGAAGGAGCGATCAGGGCAGCAGGACTGTGGGTCTTGGGAGGCAAGGCGCTAATCAATTCAATACTCCACAAATGCATAATCTGTCGCAAGCTGCGTGGAAAGCTGGAAGAACAACACATGGCGGACCTGCCATCTGAACGCCTCAAAACCTGCCCTCCCTTTACGTATGTGGGGCTAGATGTATTTGGACCCTGGTCTGTCACAACCAGATGCACCAGAGGAGGACAGGCAGAGAGCAAGCGGTGGGCCATCATGTTCTGCTGTATGAGTTCGAGAGCTGTACATGTCGAGGTCATTGAGTCTATGGACACCTCAAGCTGCATAAATGCTCTCAGGCCATTCTTTGCACTCAGAGGACCTGCAAAACAGCTCCGTTCCGATTACGGTACCAATTTCATTGGAGCGTGCAAGGAGCTTGGAATGGACAAAATGGTGCAGAGGTACCTCAGTGAGCAAGGATGCAGCTGGGAATTCAACCCACCACACAGTTCTCACATGGGAGGCTCGTGGGAGCATATGATTGGCATTGCCAGAAGGATCCTAGATTCAATGTTTCTGCAGCTGAACACTCGTTTAACCCACAAAGTTCTTTGCACACTAATGGCAGAAGTTACTGCTATCATTAATGCACGACCACTCTTACCTGTCTCTGCAGACCCAGAACAACCTTTCATACTTTCACCATCAATGCTCCTTACACAGAGCATTGTACCTCATTTGTAAAAATTAATATTATTTGTTACGTGATGATGTCACTGCCTGTTTAGTCACTTCCTGTGAGTACTGCCTGGTTCTACATGAAAACGCATGATGTGTTCTCTCTAACAATCCATTGCATCCACTCTAATCCATCATAGAGGCAATGCCGTAAGTTCATCTATCTGACATTAGACATGTTAAAGATTATTTATTTGTAAGGATTTTGTTAAAAAGATGATGTTTGATAAGTTGTTAAAAACAAGCTAACTGTGATGCTAATAGCCATTATAGCTGCTACTACAGTGTGAACAGCTGTGATTGTTTGTTACAGACATTTATAATTGTATGATTAATCAAGAAACAGACGTTGAATATTGTTGTATTGTTTTATTACAGTTTTCACCGCAACATGTCAATGACAAAGAGTGACAGTAAATGATTAACCTTACTACGACTCTGTCTTCATTGGCTACGGTTTAACTTGGTGTTTAGTCAGAGTTTCAACACACTGCACGAGAACACTATAGGCAGGCTTATCATCAAACTAAACCCCTTACCCAAAGATTCAGGCCAACCTGGCCATAAAACTCCTCAGGACCTCCAGATGTGGCACATAATTAACTGGCCATGCTGCAGCTTTGGCTAAAACAAAGGACACATCTCTACATTCCTTAATTTATAAAAATGGACACAAACTATCATATATTCATTCTGTACTCTTTCAAGAACATACTTTATAATAGTCATTTGTGTGTACTAAGGTTTTAACACATTCTATTTACATATGAGAGAATGCATGCATAATAGTTTAACATTTTTTGTAATGTTTATACTTAAAGCCAAAGGTATTTTGAAAGTGGTTTGAAAAGTGAGAATTGCACAGAAAAAGTAAAGACACAGTTTTAATGCTGTACTCTACTCTATGCAAATACGTTCACTACAGAGGCAAAAGGATGAGTGAGCCCCCTCTGACATCATCAGCCATTTACAGCCCTGCAAAGGAAAAGCGCCACAATGCAATCTCCTCCTTATCTAAAAGGGGATGAAAGCACCCTTTTAACACAAATTCTTCGTTCGGAGTTTCCGGCTGTTGTGCTAGGAAGCATAACAGCAACACCCGTTCTGAGTTTCCAGCTGATGTGCTAGGAAGCATAACAGATCACCCATCTTTCTGGGTTTCCAGCCTGTGTGCTAGGAAGCATAACAGCAACGCCAGTTCTGAGTTTCCCTGCAAAGACTGAAATAGAGAAACCAGAGCCTGCTGTCCAGAAAGGCAATAACAAACGTCTGCAACAAGGTTAAGCCCAGGAGAGCAACCTTAACTTCCAGGTACCTTCATCTGTGTGTTCCAGATCATGAAGGACCTTCTGCACCAGCTTCAGGGCCTCATCTGCGTGTTCCAGATCGTTAGTCTATGTGTTTTGTAAATAAATCCTCTTTTATTACAATTGTGTCTTCCTTGTGTTGATAATACAGTAAAAGGCTCTACAAGTTAGCACGAATCTCACAAAATCCTTCAGATAACCCAGGTGATTTACTTAGCTGATGCTCCAAGTTAAAAGGAGGGAGAGGTCATCTGACACACACACACACTTGAAGTGACGTGGGATCAAATCTCACTAACACCTCTAGTGTCCTGTGTGAGGCGTACTATTAATTGGTGCCCTGTGTGAAGATTACTACATAATTGGTGCCCCGTGTGAGGCATACTATTAATTGGTGCACCGTGTTAAGATCACTACAGTAAACACTTTAGCTTCGAAGGCCGAAGCAAGTGCTCAGGGATGCAGGATATGGCCCTGTTATGCCCCGTCTAGGGAAGCAGCACAACATGAAAGACTAGTACAACAAAAAGATTTTTAACAACGTGTTTTATTAGGAGTTTAAGTTCAGGAGCCGACAAGGCCAAAATAACCAACAAAAAGTTACTTTTGTAAAACCTCTACCTTGCCTAATCAAAAAATAAAATAAAATTCAATACCCTAACTCCCTTAAACGAAAACAGAGAACAAAAGGATTCACAAACCTACTATCCGAATTTAGTATTTACAAAATAAAAAAAAATCAAGGTTAGAGGGCAATCCAAAAGTCAGTATCAAATGCGTAAATAGGTCAAATAAACAGTATGTCTATGATACAGTACTTGCAACCAAACACAAAGAAACAAACAAAGCAAACAGTACTCACAGTCTCACAACTCTCTTAATACAAACTCTTACATAAACTCTATACAAAATGAACTGCTTAGATCACAAAATGGCAAACAATTGCAACTGAAGAAGGGATGTTGTGACTTTTAAAGTTCTGTAGTCCAATCAAGAGACGGCAACAATAGATGCAACGACTCGTATCCTTCTCAGGGAACCATGCTTACATGTGTAACCTGAGACTTTCACTTTAAAGGGAGTTTGTGCTGCGTCATGGTAGTGACACTATGGGAACGCTATAACAATGTCGCCATACGTCCAAATACCTGTCTAGTGTGAGTGCAAAGAGCTAAGACAGAATAGAATCTCACGCATGTGAGAGGTAAGAACCAGCCTGCCACAACACATACATCCTGAACAGAGACCTCAGACCATAAGGCCTAGAGGCCGCCTGGGGCAAACTCCAGGCATGAAGGAGAAACAGATAGTGTTACGGGACAGAAGGGACGGAGTCAGCAGCTGTCAGAGACGGTAATTTATTAACACAAGGGATTAATAAACTCAACACTTCGTTAGCAAGGAAACAACTGAAAGTAATACTGTCCTTGTAAAACTCAGGAGAACGTAGGAACTCAGGAGACGAGGAATCGTAGGAAGATGAATCACAGCAACCACACTGGAGAAACAACGAGGGAGTATCGGGATCACAGGAGCCGAGAATGCCGGTAAGTAAGTCCGTGTATCAAAGTTGAGACTGGACGGTGACTGGTGATGGGTGAGTGTCTTTTATTCTGAGGTGATGATGAGAATCAGGTGGCGGTGATTAAAATTCGGGAGAGGGTGAGCGCTGTGATTGGGTGAGCTGTGAGCCTGGCGTGTCCGTGACAGATAGAGAGGGATCCAAAATGTCCGACCAAGGAGTCCAGCATTGCTCCTCCGGACAGAAACCCTCCCAGTCCACAAGGTACTCCAGATGCCCCGTACATCGCCTGGACCACAGGATCTTGTGGACCTGGTAGATGATGTCATCGTCTCCAACCTGAGAAGGAGAAACCACTTCAGCATCAGACCACCTCAGATAGAGGAACAGGTTCAATGTGAGGTTTGAGGAGTGAAACATGAAATGAATGTGCAATGCCGATGGGAAATGGTCCAATGAATCGAGGGAGTGAGTGTCTTACAGGGTAGCTGCAGACGGATGCCTCTTGAAGGTGAACATGGGCTGAGTTCCACACTCTCTCGCTGGACCGAAACCAGTGGTCCACAGCAGGCACTAGAGGGTTCTCCAGACCATGCAAAGAGAGGTGGTTAAAATCCCAAAATGCACTAAAATGGGGTAAGTCCAGCTGACTGCTGGTGGAGAGAGTTCTGGGCGTATTCCGCCCAGGGGAGGAACTGGTGCCAGCTGTGTTGATGGCGAGCACAGTAGGTTCTCAAGAATCTTCAGATTTTCTGTATCTTGCGCTCAGTCTGGCTTGGGGATGATAGCCGGATGTCAGACTAAATGTGACCCCTAGCAGGGAGAAGACTTCCAGACTTGAGAGATGAATTGGGGTCCACGGTCTGATACGATATCCTCTGAGAGGCCAAAATTAGGGAACACATGGGTGAACAGGGATTGGGCTGTGTTCCAGGCTATGGGTAATGATGGTAGGGGAATTAGCTTGCATGCTTTAGAGAACCGATCCACCACCACCAGAATGCATGTGAATTTGTCTGATGGTGGTAGATCAGTCATAAAGTCAACGGCTATGTGGGACCAGGGATGATGAGCAGGGAGTGGCAAGAGCTTCCCCTGCGGGAGTCTACGGGGAACCCTGGAGATGGCACAGACTGAGCACCCTTGGACGAATCGAGAGACGTCCCGAGACATTCATGGCCACCAGTAACAGTCCAGAAACCCCCAGAAGAGAGACGTGGAGCTCTTTGGGGACACAGCCTCCCTTCTGGACCTCCCGGCAGAGCAGGGTTAAGACGGAGAGCATCCTCGATCTGGTCATGAAGAGCCCATTGGATGGGAGCGATTACCAAGGCTGGAAGGAGGATGGGTTCTGGTGTAACTGGATCTGGGTCAGGAGTCCGGACAGAGCGTCGGCTTTGCCGTTTCGAGCTCCGGGACGATAGGTCACTGTGAAATTGAATCTTGTGACGAACAGCGCCCAGCGGGCCTGACGAGAGTTCAACCGCTTGGCGTCCTGGAGATACAGCAGATTCTTATGGTCAGTGTAGACGACAAATGGGTGAGCAGCTCCTTCCAGCCAGTGTCTCCATTCCTCCTAGGCCAACTTGATGGCGAGGAGCTCTCGATTCCCGATGTAGCAGTTTTGCTCCGCCATGGACAGTTTCCTTGAAAAGAAGGCACATGGGTGAAGACGAGATGGACTCCGCTGCTGCTGTGATAACATGGCACCTACCCCGGAGGTCGAGGCGTCGACTTCCACTATGAAGGGCAGATCCGGGGATGGATGACGCAGAATAGGTGCCATGCAGAAGGCCTCTTAAGTGGGCGAAGTCTTCAGATGCTTCTGGGGTCCAACTGAGAGTGAGAGGCTTATCGCAGAGTAATGAGGTGAGTGGAGCACAGATGGAGCTGAAGTTCATGATGAAGTGGCGGTAGAAGTTGTCGAACCCCAGAAAGCGTTGTAGCTTCTTTACTGAAGAGGGCTGTGGCCATGATCTAACTCTTTCCATCTTCCCCTGATCCTTCTGTACTCCACTGGCACCAATGACAGAGAGTGGAGGGAAACAGAGTCTACATATAGTGTCCGGGTAATGAGAATCAGGTGATGGCAATGATGATTAGTGACAGGTGAAGGTAATCCAAAATGGCGGCGGGTGAAGTGCAGTGCATGATGGGAAATGAAGTCCGGTGAAGCAGATCGGATGGGATCTGATGCTGGAGGAACCATGACAAATCTTGACAAAATTGTAATGTTTTTGAAAAATCAAGTCAAATGTGTTTTGAGAAATCTGTCTTCCAGAACTGGTTTATTGGTAAATTGTGACAAACTGAATTTGTAATATGTGTTAGTTTTTCCTTTAGCTCAGTGATAAGGTCATGGGTTCAAACCCAAGGATTGCACATACATTAGAAAAATGTAGGCTATAGTATAATGCAATGTAAGTCACTTATATTTATTATATGAAATAAAATTCCCTTAGTAACTAACCTGTTAACTGTCACTGTTCCTCACACACCTATGTTATTTCCTTATTCACTTTAATATTTCATAGTTAAATTTTAATCTAATCATGACAAACTAAAAATTGATGGAAAGGTATAAGACTTAAGATGAAAAAAACTTTCATAACAATAAAGCTAAACAAAAAAATAATTTAAAAAAAGTTAACGTTACTGTAATTTATAAAAATACCTCAAATTATTTTTTTTCAAAGACTTAAAAATGTCTAATATATAAAAAATATAAAGTTCACATGGTGCATTTTCATGTGTATACATCCAAATTCATCCATTGTCAAAAGAATGTACAATAAAAAGTTATGAATGATGCTTGAACACTGGTCTGTGCTTCGCATCCGCATCGCGCTGTGAGTCACGCAGCTTTGCAACACAATTAAACCTCTGGACAGCTAAACATATATATATTTATATATCTAACATAAATATTTTAAAGTCACGTTGCGCTGCACTCAAGAAAGCCCAGTCTAGCACGTGCCCTGTACAGATGTGAGAGATGACACATTAATTTAAATGCCGTGCTGCAAGAGCAGCAGAAGACTTTTAATTTGTTGAACAGAAATTAGGAAGAGCCGATAAATTTTCGAAATGTCATTTTTCGTTCATTAGGGTTATAATACAAAAATATAAATACATTTGACCAGAGTTCGAGTTCTGCCTTACTGTATAGTCTTTTCCTTTCTCTCATTCCACCAGTCTCTCTTCACTGTAAACTGTCAAAATCAAAGCTGTAAAAATGGCAAAAAATAAATAAATAACAGGGAGGTATAGTTGTTTGTGCATGACATACTTTATATTTTCTTTACATTTTTTTCAATTTGTAAGTTCCAATGTGTTACTTTTATCTTTATAGTTCAATAACCAAAGATGTGTTGAACCTATTAGAACATACATCAGTGTTTTTTATATTCTTCTGCATTGTCTATAGGCTGCCATAAAACCGCATTGTAAAAGTGTATTGTATTAGAGTTCTAATGTTCGAAATAACTTTTAAACTATTTGAAAACATGGTTGTTTTATTTTTGATTAGTTTGCTTGCTGCTTTTACAATCACTAGGACACATTTCTCAATACTTTGGTGACCTTTGCAAAAGCAGTTCATTTCACATTCAAAACAAAAGGAAATTAAAGGAATTAATTACACATGATGCTATATGTTTCAATATATATTGTTTATTGGTATTTTTGTTTTTGAAAGTTGTTCCGAAATGCAAGAATTTGTATATACACCGGTAGGAATCCTAATAAACTCTATGTACTGGATTTGCCGACAGATGTCTAGGCCAAAACACCTGGGAAAGAATCTTACAGCATGCCTCATACATCCCTGGCAATCTTCCTTCATTGGAAGATGAAGAAAAATCGAGGCAGTTTAAGTGACAGTTGTCCGCAAGCATAACCAAGCACAGGGACATTCATGGCGATTACAAATGGTGTTTATTAAAACTAAAACTACTATTTACACACACAGCGATACAAAGCTGTACTAAAACACACAAACATCAAACACATATGAACCTAAGGGAAGGAGAGAAAGAGTGAGAGAAAGTGAAAGGTCTGAAGAGAGAGAGAGGAAGAGCGGCAGATTTAAACAGTTCCTGAGTGAACCATCAGACTTTAGAATCACCTTTTAACAAAGGGGCGCTCTTAATGCATCAATTGAGATAGAAATGGATATTTGCATCGGTTTCGGTCGTGCTGAAGTGTCCGTGTGCGCGTGCTGAAAGTCTGTGTGGTTTCCAAGAAGATGTTGAAACTGTGTTAAAGTCCGCCATTTGAGGTCCCAAACAAAGTTTGGAAGTCAGCGTGAGTGGTCTTCCCCCCCCCTGGGGGAGGAGTGGTGCTCACGCAGACGTCAGGCAGAGCAGGAATTGAAGTACGAAGAGAAGAGAAAAAGATTTGCTGCTCTGCAGTTTTATCCTCAAAAGGGGTTATGTAGTGGGGTAAGGTTTCTTGTCCCTTTCCCAACTTATTTGCAGGCTCATGGCTTTATGGCACATGTGCAAATACCAAACCCTATTATTGTAAAAAGAATATGATGCATGTTATGGTAACATGTTATGGTAACATAACATGCACCACAGGAAAGGAAATGTTAAAAGCTTTCTATGGGTAGTAAATATGACAGTGTTTGGATTACATTAAGTTTCTTTCCCCTGCATGAACAGAATTAAACCCTAACACAACCTACATATCTACTGGTTAAAGCAAGGTTAACATTTATAGAAAGCAAAGTATACAAACAAACACTATACCTACATGTACTTAAAGACCCATTTAGTGGCATACAAAGGAAAAGGGATTTTTCCTACATTGTTTTAAGATGTTTAAGTTTATTACTCCCATGTCCATGGAATTCCTTTGAAGCTCAGGGGGTCTCCCCTGGCTAGCCTCAAAGGGGCATAAACCTGTTAAAAGGGACAGACTCTTTGGAGCCGATGGGGTTAAGGTGTCCTCCCATCGTATCTGTCTTTTCTCAATATTGCCACTCAGGGAGAACCCACCATATCACTACACTGTCTACGAGCTGGAGAGAGCCCTTCTCAGTGGCCTTCTTACTGGTGGTGAAGGCCTACACTGCTGCGGGTCAAGCTGCCTCCGCCCTGCACGCCATGGCCATCCTGCAGGTCCACCAGGCCAAGGCACTGAAACAGCTGCACAAGGGTGGCAGTGACCCAGCAGTAATGCAGGAGCTCTCTGCACCTCCCTGGGTCAGTTCCCCACTGTTCTGTCTCCGGTCAAGGGAGCACTGGAGAACTCCCACCTCCTGCCCCTCTGGGTGACTAAGGTGACGGGTTTCGCTGAGGCCCTGAGGTCGCACTATGTCCACTTTGAGTGGTCCAGGAGAGACACTTCTCTGGCTGAACCTTGCACAGATGAGAGACGAGAGAAAGCTGCGGCAAACCCCCTAGTGTCGAACTCAAGCAGACGGAATCTAGGCGCTTTCCCAATCGATTAGATGCCTCATCTTCGCAAAAACAGGCGGGAGAAGTGTTTATAATTTTCTCAAAACACTGGAGACACTGTGCAGTTCTCGGCAGTGAAGAAGCAGACGGAGGTGTCTGCTCCCAAGAAGCCTTGTCTGATCCTGCCAGATTTAACAAACATGCCGATCACAGCCCCAGCTCAAAAAGACTGCACAACAACATCGCCTCCAGATTTCAAACCATAAACTAATAAATGACATAACACAGGTGCAGATGGTCCCTTCCGCCATGCCTTCAGCCGGCCCCAGTGCAACAGGTACCCACTTTTTCAATAAAAGAGCAGTTTCCTCTCTCCCTGGGTCAGTTTCACTCTCGCTCTCTCTCTGTCAAGGACGCAGACTGTCTAGAAATTCAGCGAAGCTCAGGTGGACCTGTTCGCTTCATCAGAGAACTCCCAATGCCACCCTGCCCGAGGCTCCTCTCTGCACGGATGCCCTGGCGCACAGCTGGCCACGGGACAAACGGAAGTATGCCTTCCCCCCAGTGAGCCTCAT
Organism: Beaufortia kweichowensis; assembly: GCA_019155185.1. NCBI lineage: Eukaryota > Metazoa > Chordata > Actinopteri > Cypriniformes > Gastromyzontidae > Beaufortia > Beaufortia kweichowensis. The sequence goes on along the minus strand of CM032797.1, from coordinate 1,746,135 downwards.
TGCTCAGCTCTATGAGGACCCTTGGAGTTGTGCCGTCAGTGTTGTGTTGTCCTTCTTACAGGGCAGGTGGCAAGCCAACCTTTCCCTGTCTACCCTGAAAGTGTTTGTGGCTGCAATTGCTGGGGTGGGCCCGTCTGAGTATATTTCCACAACTGGTTTCCTCATGTGACCTGTGTTCTTCCTCGAGACGGGTCATGCCACTACACCTTCTACTTCTGAGTAAGGGCTGTATTTCTCTAACTTTGGGCACCATAGATACTCCCCGCTTGGTGAGTAACATGGCAACTGGTCCATAAACCCTGATTGCTCCCAGATTGCAGAAACATGTCCGCACTTTCTTTTCAGAAAGCAGGAGCAACTGGAAACTAGTACTTAATTACTTCTACATAAGAAGCTTGTTTGAATAGGGAGCACTGGACATACCCACTTGTGTCTCTTTATACCCCTACAGATAATGAAAGGGGTAGAAGAAATGGCATGTAAATTCCAGTCGCCAAGTTCATTGGTGCTTTGAAGTTCAAATTGGATGTAATAGGTTCTCAAGGGCAAACCCCCTAGTGTCGAACCGGGGTTACAGACGTAACCCTAGGCGTTTTTCTCAATCGATTAGACACATTTCTCCTCAGGTCACTGCTCCTTCAAACTCAGGTCACTGCTCTCAAAACAGTTAACACAGTGATCTAAACACTTTGTAATTGTCCTCAACAGATTACAAGTTTTCACTCATTTTATACAAATTACAAAGCACATTTATAATTTTCTCAAAACACTGTTCACAAAAATATCAAATGTTTTCACAATAGTTTATACAGTCAACCAAAACTTTAATATATAGAATTACAATAAATCATAATAAATCATTATTTTCTTATATTTTATATTTTAACTTGTCGGCCTAACACTTGAGTGCTATTTGCTCAGCAAAACATTACAGAAATAAAGCAAATAATTGACAAAAACAGGCGGAAACACTGGGAAATTATTAATGTCCTTTTAATTGTTGGGGCACATCTGGGTATGTTTATCTTCAAGTTCAAGTATAAGTTCAAGTTCAAGTTTATTTGTATAGTGCTTTAACAATGTAGCACTGTTTCAAAGCAGCTTTACAACAGAATAAACAGAATGACAAGCAGGGAAATATAAGAGCTAATTTAATAACTAATATCTAATATCAGCAGTCTCCTAGTGAGCACTCCAACACGGCGACGGTGGCAGGGAACCCAAACTCAATTAATGAATGTATATATATATATATATATATATATATATATATATATATAATTTAATAACTATATATATCAGCAGTCTCCTAGTAGCACTAACACACAAGCGACGTATATATATATATATATATATATATATATATATACACACACATATATATATATATATATATATATATATATACACACATATATATATATATATGTATATATATATATGGAGAAAAAAACCTTGGGAGAACCCAGGCTCACTTGGAGGGTCATTTCACGTCATAGCTGCAGTCAGTAGTTTGATAAAAATGATTTGATTTAAAGTCGTGTACTAAATTTACTAAAGTTTGAAGACGTGTAGGTCTAAGTTTTGAGTTGATCTGCATTATTAGTTGTGATTACATTTAACAATGTGTTTGTGTGTATGGTAAACTAGGTAGTAGTTAAAAAGATTATGTTATACATTGTTTAGTATAATATAATACAGTATAATACAATTGTTTAGCTGGGGATGACTGAGTGCAGCTATAACATCAAACTGCTGACATAGACAGAAAAGAAGTAGTTAATTAGTCAAAAAGTTACATAGTTAAAGAGATTAGCATAAATACTGTTTAGCATTATCATTAATGTAGTAACTAGCATTAGTATTAGCTATAATGAGTGCAGGTTCTCCTGGGGGGTCGCCTCCTTCTGACAGATCCAGCGTCAGGTCAGGGTATGGACTGGATACAACCTCGGAATAATAAGAAACAAACAAGCTGGGAGCAAAATACTGTTTCACACCCTTAGATGCAACAAGTACATAAGATTGTTAGGGAAGTGTTCCCGGTTCCGGTTGGCCTAATTAATGCAGCCTAACAATCCCTTAGGGGATTTGTGTTATAAACTGTTGGACTATGTGTATGCTATGTTAAAGAGATAGGTCTCTAATCTCTTTAAACTGAGAGAGTGTGTCTGCCTCCCGCACAGCACTAGGAAGACTATTCCAAAGTTTAGGTGCTAAATAGGAGAATGATCTACCACCACTACTTGATTTAAAAATTCTAGGTATTACCAAAAGGCCAGAGTCCTGAGAACGTAATGGATGTAAGGGACTGTAATGTATTAGGAGTTCACTCAGGTACTGAGGAGCTAAACCATGTAGAGCCTTATAAGTAGTCAGTAAGATCTTAAAGTTAATACGTTGCGTAATGGGTAACCAGTGGAGTTTTGACAGTACCGGGCTGATATGTTCAAACTTTTTTGTTCTTGTGAGAACTCTAGCCGCTGCATTTTGAACTAGTTGAAGTTTAAGTTTATTTGTATAGTGCTTTAACAATGTATCACTGTTTCAAAGCTGCTTTACAGCAAAACAAAACAAAATGGTACAAGCATGGAAATATAAAAGCTAATTTAATAACTAATAACTAATATCAACAGTCCTAGTGAGTTCTCCAACACGGCGACGGTGGCAAGGAACCCAAACTCTCTCTCTCTCTCTTTTTATATATACTGTATATATATATATATATATATATATATATATATATATATATATATATATATATAGATAGATAGATAGATAGATAGATAGATAGATAGATAGATAGATAGATAGATAGATTAATAAGGCCAGTATTATACAGTAAAAGATTGTTTAACCGGGGATGACTGAGTGCAGCTATAACATCAGACTGCTGACATACATACATCCTTCTTATGTATTTTTAATATGCATGTTTAACATTTTCCTACAGAAAAAGCACTTTCCAGCATGTAAAAAGAAAGCTTAACATGGCTTAAGGGGGCTGAGCATACAGCACTCGTGTTAGACCGACAAGTTAAAACTAAAAAATAAGTGCAGTTGTTAAACATGCCATATCAAATTTAAGTAATTTTAACTAAATAATCATCTACTAAACGATATATAAAGAGGAAAAGCATTGCAGGCACAAGATATCATTCGTACAGATAGTGACACCTGGTGGTCAAGCTTGGCACTGCATGTTAATTGTTAGCTAGCAAGCAAACAAAATCTCTTGCGGTTCAGGGCTTCCAGCTTAATGATAAGACCAAAAAAATTTGGAGAAGAAAATCTTTAGGAATTTAGGTCTTCATGAAGGAATATAAGAACAAGTTTTTTCTTTGCTTTTTTTTTACGTTGTAAGTCCAGCAGGTGGTGGCACCAGTTGTTGCACTTGACTCCGTCCACTGCAGAAGAAGACCGATCTCCGTTCAGTGTGTAAAGAGTCGTGCAAGAAAGTCAAGAGTCTCCGCGATCACTGTGGCGGAGACGGAAGGTTTGCCATCTGTGGCAGGAAAGGGAAAGCGCTGCCGGGGGAACTGACTGTCCTACAGCACATTTCTCTTTCTGCAGATCCTCGCCCGTGTACAGTCAGTGTTGTTTTGTAAGATACGGGCCGAGGTGTCGCGTACAGGCAAGCTTCATCCAAGGACTCGCTGTCGTCTCGTCCGAGCTCCCGCCTGAGAGTCACCCGTGCCTCGCGCATTATGGGAAACGCCGCTACCGCCAAGAAAGGCAATGAACTGGAGAGCGGTAAGACTTAACCACTGGGATTTAACCACTGTGTCAGTAATAACGCTTTTAACTAAAGCTTTAGTCCTTTTTGGTGTTCTATATAGCGTTAAAATCTATTGCACTTGTTAGGGAGGGCTATTGATAATTGCTTAGCCTATTAGTGCTAGTTTGGATAATGCAAATGCCAAGCATATCAATACACTAATGCACAGAAATGACAAAAGTGTACTTTGTGTTATTAGTAACCAGAACAAGGGCTTTTATATTTAAAACACACTGCTGTAGTTGCTTGTCATCGGTAAACCCATAACTGAGGCAAACTAGCTTGACAGCAGTCCTAAGCCACATAGTGGTACATTCATTTTTGACGCAAATTGTTAAAGGTCCGTTTTACTATATGAAACTTGTTTCATATAACTTATTGAAGTGTGTGATAATACTGCAAGATTAGCGGCTAAAAAGCTAATGTGAGCTGGGCCCGCACAGATAGACGAGATGCTCAGCTTCAGTATCAGCACAAACACTGGGACAAACGAGATCTCTTATCATTGACACATATGCTTCTTCTATTTAGCTTGTTAGAAATGGCCAATAAATAGTTTACGTTGAGTTGGAATAACGCAGTTGTCTTTAGCTTAGAGCAGTTTTTGTGGTGTACAAATGAGCATTAGCTGTTAGCTTGGGCCTTTGGTAAACAACAAGACGCCTAAAGATTGTGTGCATGCTTTACATAAACGCTTAAACAATTCGATTATGCGGCTTCCTTAATTTCGTTGTATATACAAGTTTTTCAAAACTTTTAAGGGCAATTTTATGCAAATGTGAACATTACCATAAAAAAAAGTTTTTCAGCATACAGATAATCAATATTTGGTTTAAATACTCATGTGATGTCTCTCTTTAAGTGTTTCATGCATATGTTTAAAGCATGTTTTTTTTATAGTCAGGTAAAGTTCTGTTTTCAGAAATGACACATTTATTATTTATTAACAGTCCATATCCCTTATAAATGAGCACATGAAAATGAAAAATACTATTTTATGTTCTTTGAAGAGTCATTTGTGGGTCAAGAGTCATTGCTTCTGGTTTATGAATTTAATAAACAGATGGTTCAATATATTGGTAATAAATATATTGTGTGAGAATTTATATAGCAAGTTTTGACTGAAAATATCACATTAATGAAGCTGGAATTGCCCTAAACCTTCTGTTCATCTTCTCATGTTTATAGACTCATGTTTGATTCTCAGAAATTAAATGTTTCTAGAAAGGTAGTGAATTGTTAGGTGTTACAAGCGTTGGAACTTTCATTTATTGTTATTATCTATTTTTAAACAGTCATTATGGAGGACCGCAAGAGTCACAGGAAAAGTAATAAAGTAATTCATTATTTATGTTTTAATGGACAATATAAATTATATAAACAATATAATTAAAATATTAATCCATTAATAAATAGTTAAAATTAAAATGATTTTGAAAAACCAGCAGAAAACACCCGATTAGTGCATCATTTTGAGTCCATTATTGAGTTCCTAAATAAATATGCAATTTTAAATGCAATTTTAAAAAGAGAAATAAATAATTACAAATCGAGTTTAAGTTGAATTGAAGTACAGGTTTTAATCAGGCATTTAAAAGGACTTTTTCATTTCCTTGGACCCGTTACCATTTCCTTCCTCTTTTAAAAACAATTAGAGTCCACACTCCCAAGCCAATCCACCTACCGTACCTAATTTGCAATTCTCGTTTTACCAATGCAAGGCCCCTGAGTGTCAGGGAAATGTTAAATAGAGAGGCTAAAATAAAATAAAAACAATCGTATAGCAAACAGGAAATGCGGCGGGGAAATGAAAATTGAAATGGTAAATTTGAAAAAAGCTTTTCAAATGCCAGATTAAAATCTGTATTCGCAATTCAATTTGTAAATCCAATGACTTATTTATCTTTTTAAAATTGCATTTTCAAATACATTATTTATGCACTATTTATTTAGAAATTCAATAATGCACTTTAAAATGATGTACGTACTGAGTGTTTTATGCTGTTTTTTTTATCCTTTTTAATTTGAACTGTTTATTGATGGAGTACATCAGTTGTTTTAACCACGTTGGGTTAATACCATAGTTGATGACATCACATAGGTAGTGGAGTAATAACGTGTACTATGTACTAATGTCCAATCATTTAAATAACATGCATTGTATTTTGTAAGCCTGTTTTTGTTCTTTGTTGTGTTTATTTTAAGATGGTTTATTGATTTGCAACTTTTCTCTTATGTCACTCCACCTAGGGATTTCCTGGCTTCCTAAAGCATGTAGGCAACATGCTTTAGGCAACATGAAAAGTAGATGCGCACTTTTCAAAAACAGCGCTTTGATTGTGTTGAGAAATGAAAAGACGTAAAACGGAATTTGTATGCGTTTAGAATGATGGATATAGAAAGCACAACATGTTTCTTGCCAAATCATTTGCTTAAGAGAATGATCTGTGTCCACATGTTATATTAACAAGAAACTATATGCTCTTAACCACATCTCAAGAGCTGTAGTTCAAGCCACATAACACTGTGATGCTGTTTGCGAATGTTTGTTTGAACGATGGTTTTGGGAAACCAAACGTTGAACTATGTTGGTACGATGGAACTTGTGATCATAGTTGGCTAACGATGCAGTTTTATTGTATAGAGAAAATTTGTATTGTCACTAAAACATAGAAAATTAGAACTTATTTGCAGTAAGTACTTTGGGTTTCTCATTTTTGATAAAAAGCTAGTTTTAAAGGGCTGGGATACACAGAGAAATTACATTTCTTTAATAATATGTAATCAAAACAACTGCATACATAAGATGTAATGTTTTGTCAATTTTTGGATTGGTGAGCGAACGGCAAATTATCATCACAAACACAGTATTTGCTAAAGATGTGTTATGAGCGTAGGATTTTCAAGCATAACATTTCTGTAAGTTTATCGCAAGGTATAAATGCTTCTAATGTTTTGAGCAGTTATGCTTACTAGAAGTCATACTTTACCAAATGGCCCATTTCAGGCCTGCACATACTAATGGAGCGAGAACATACCATAAAAGGATGCAACTGTGAGAAGAATCCTCTTGTGTGAAAGCATTCTGTTGTAAAAAAAAATCCTCAAGCAAGAGACTGTTAAAAAATATGAATATGTATGCCACGTTGCCAGTACCATCAAAATAGTTTTTGCACAACATTGCAACTTATTCAACACAAATCTCAAAATAATTTTGTCATTTATATGTGGCTTTTTGCAGCACCAAAGATGTAGCACCGCTTTTTAGATTGCACCCAATTCTAATATGTTTTTGACTGTCCATACTGTCTTATGATACATACTGTCTCTTGTGATGAAACTTTTTATTTTAAAATCCTGATCTACATGAGAGGAAAGTAGAGCCTGTGAGCTTGTTTTAAAACTCTTGCGCGTACATGACATCTCCCTGTGTGTGCATTACCTTGCAGGCATAACTTTTTATTTATTTGTAATCTAAAATGTCATTGGCTATTTTCTCAATTCATTTACTTAGCATAATACACAATATGCACGCATAAGAGTTTAATCCTTTTCTCGCATGTTCCGTTGTCCTCTCGTGGAAATAATTTACCTGCGCGTGAGCATTAGTTGTGCACTCTTTGTATTCGGTCAAGGCAGTAGAGGCGGCGCAACAATAACCGCAAGTCTATAATCCCACCCACTTCGAAGCAGTACCAGGGGCTTATCACACAGAACACGTTTTTGCAGCAAGAGGTGCCTTTTTAAAATTGTTTTCTATGGACTGTGAGCGTTATGCTCGCTCTTTATGTGCACGCTCTTTATGTGCCTTGTGTTTTGCCACCTGCTGTGCCTTGCGTTTTAGGTGGAGCGTGCTGAGTGCCTGAAGTTGAAAACAATTTCAACTTTGAGCAGAAAACTTCCACGTCATTTGCGTTTTTTCCATTGTCCAATCGAATGAAGGGAAAGGCATTGTAGTGACAGAAGTTTACTCTTGCTTTGTTGCCTAGCAACATTAAAAAGTACAGTGTGCCTTGCGTTTAACGCGTTCTGTGTGATCGGCCCCCTAAAATGTGGTGGAAAACACATCCATACTGTACCATACTATACAGTTTAAAAGTGCCATATCTTGTCCCTGTGCACTGTCAGGAGGATAGTTCGAGTGGCCAAAAAATCTTCAAGAATCACAGCTGCAGAATTGCAGAAGTTAGTTGGGTCTTGGTGTCAGAAAATCTCTAAAACTACATTCTGAGGTCACCTACATCACCACAAACACTATTCTGTTTCAGGGAATAGTTATTTATAGCTCAATGGAAATACACACAACTAAAGGTTATTAAATATGGGTATTTGTAGCATTACTTGGCGTAGCAAAATTACAATAGTGATCTGTAGAGCACTCGATCAGAGAGAGAGAGAGAGTGTGAGTGTGATGCTGCGTTCACACCAAACGCGAATGAAGCGTTAAGCGCGAGTGATTTACATGTTAAGTCAATGCAAAGACGCGAATAGACATCCTGCGGCGCGAATGACGCGTTTTGGGCGTGTGACGCGCAATTCGTGAGAGTTGAAAAATCTGAACTTAGCCGAATTCCGCGCCGCATTAACCAATCAGGAACTTGCTCTAGTAGTGACGTGATTACGAGTGGGACACGGGACAACAGGTCATCAAACTGGGACCGGCTCAGTCGGAAGTACCGCTGAAAGCGGCCGTCATCCAGGCGCAGCTCCTGGAGGAGTTGGTGAAACTCACCAAGCTGGGTGCGCCTCTGAAGTATCTGATGGACCCAGACACGGCGCCAAACGAATCTACGCCGTTTTTCAGCCTTCCGTAGCACGTAAAGCGCAGCTACTCTCTCAACGAAATCCAAGTCAGCCATTTTGCAACGGGAGACGCAAATTTCACACGCGAATGAAGCGAGTAAACTCAAAATGTTCACGCACCCAACTACGCGCGAATAGCACGATTTATTCGCTTCATTCGCGTTTGGTGTGAATGCACAGTGAGTGTGAGAGTTCTACTTCATCGCCTCTCTGGCTCCGCCCACTGTTCAGCCAAGCAGCCCTCAACATAGTGGAACAGACCAGAGCGGAGAAACGAGTTGCTTGTTTAACTCACAATAGGTTTGTGATAGCAGTAAGATATTAGCCAAATGCTGTGCTGTACCTGGCTTTGGAACGCAAGTGTTTTCCCACAGGCCTATAAAGGGTGTCTAGAGAGAAATGGATTGTTTATTTTTAAACCAACATCCTAGTCACGTCAATGCAGACTTATGTGCCAACTCTTTTGGAACCAAACAAGGATCATGTAAACTGTAAGTAATGTATTTCATTTAAATACTATAATAATAATTATAGTAATAATAAAGCAATGCAGTAAGTGCATTATTTAGGTTGAAACACTCTGTTTAAGGACTAAATAATGTTCTGCGTTAGGGATGGGCGATATATCGCATGCGATTGTCACGCGCATTTCGTCAGTAAAGCCGGTTCCCTGATTACCACTAAATCGCCATCACCTGCTTTCAAATGGAGTGGCAATCCAGTCAAGAGCAAATCAGCCGTAGTTCACTGACAAGCTACGCAATATCACGTTCATTATCGCAGATGAATCGCCTTCGATAATGGACGTGATATTGCGTAGCTTGTCAGTGAACTACGGCTGATTTGCTCTTGACTGGATTGCCATTCATGGATCCAGCCCCATTGGATGATCTCAGATGACCCTGACACCTGTGTTTCCCAGGACATCATCAGCCATCCGAGCTCCGGTACCAGCCTAATACTTACCACCATTACCGAGATGCCCCGTCCCTCCACCATATAATGACGACTACATATACTTCATATAATGCTATGACCTCTCATCACCATGACTACCAGAACCAACTTATGCGAATATGTGCAAATAACATGGGACTGACCTGAAACTCCTGGCTGCATCATTCCTAACACCTCACAGACTAAAAGCAGTACTCTCTGAAAGTGTAGATTACATCAACTTTAAATAATGTGCCATAATGTTTTTTTCTACATTCTCTCCTTATTTTCTATTCTTTAATTATTTGTATTATTTCCTTTTTACCAAATAGTCTGTGTATAGCTGATTTGCAACAATGAAAATTGTGATAAGCGCTATATAAATAAAAGTGAATTTAATTCAATTAAATTGAACAATAGCTATGTTTACATTCACCAATTTTCAGTGCAATGATGCGTATGTTACGCCATACGCATACGCATCATTACGGTTTAAAGGCATCTTTAAATCCGACTGAGAGAGTACTTTCATTAAAGCATTTAGATGCTTGATTTTTTTTTTCCCTTTTGATTGGATTCTTTCAGGTCCACACCCCTTTTAATCTGATCGAAATTGCATTTGTATTGAGCTCAATCGGATTAATTAAGGTGTTTACATGAGGTCTTTTCAGTCCAGTTAAGCCATCAATCCAATTACAGATGGATTATTTTGGTGCATGTAAACGTAGCTACTGTGCCTTACCTGTCATGGGTTCACAGTGGGCCCATTTGTTAAAAAATGAATGTTACACATTTACAAACCCGATTCCAAAAAAGTTGGGACACTGTACAAATTGTGAATAAAAACAGAATGCAATGATGTGGAAGTTTCAATTTTCAATATTTTATTCAGAAAGTTGATTTTAAATTTCATGGCATCAACACATCTCAGAAAAGTTGGGACAAGGCCATGTTTACCACTGTGTGGCATCCCCTCTTCTTTTTATAACAGTCTGCAAACATCTGGGGACTGAGGAGACAAGTTGCTCAAGTTTAGGAATAGGAATGTTGTCCCATTCTTGTCTAATACAGGCTTCTAGTTGCTCAACTGTCTTAGGTCTTCTTTGTCGCATCTTCCTCTTTATGATGCGCCAAATGTTTTCTATGGGTGAAAGATCTGGACTGCAGGCTGGCCATTTCAGTACCCGGTTCCTTCTTCTATGCAGCCATGATGTTGTAATTGATGCAGTATGTGGTCTGGCATTGTCATGTTGGAAATTGCAAGGTCTTCCCTGAAAGAGACTACGTCTGGATGGGAGCATATGTTGTTCTAGAACTTGGATATACCTTTCAGCATTGTTGGTGCCTTTCCAGATGTTTAAGCTGCCCATGCCACACGCACTAATGCAACCCCATACCATCAGAGATGCAGGCTTCTGAACTGAGCGCTGATAACAACTTGGGTTGTCCTTGTCCTCTTTAGTCCGGATGACATGGCGTCCCAGTTTTCCAAAAAGAACTTCAATTTTGATTCGTCTGACCACAAAACAGTTTTCCACTTTGCCACAGTCCATTTTAAATGAGCCTTGGATCATGTTTAGATATGGCTTCTTTTTTGACCTATAGAGTTTTAGCCGGCAATGGTGAATGGCACGGTGGATTGTGTTCACCGACAAAGTTTTCTGGAAGTATTCCTGAGCCTATGTTGTAATTTCCATTACAGTAGCATTCCTGTATGTGATGCAGTGCCGTCTAAGGGCCCGAAGATCACGGGCATCCAATATGGTTTTCCGGCCTTGACCCTTACTCACAGAGATTGTTCCACATTCTCTGAATCTTTGGATGATATTATGCACTGTAGATTATGATAACTTCAAACTCTTTGCATTTTTTCTCTGAGAAACTCCTTTCTGATATTGCAGAGAGACACTGCCACTCTGAGAGGCTCTTTTTATACCCAATCATGTTGTCAATTGATCTAATAAGTTGCAAATTGGTCCTCCAGCTGTTCCTTATATGTACTTGTATATGTATTTAACTTTTCTGGCCTCTTATTGCTACCTGTCCCAACTTTTTTGGAATGTGTAGCTCTCATGAAATCCAAAATGAGCCAATATTTGGCATGACATTTCAAAATGACTCACTTTCAACATTTGATATGTTATTTATATTCTACTGTGAATAAAATATTAGTTTATGAGATTTGTAAATTATTGCATTTCTTTTTTATTCACAATTTGTACAGTGTCCCAACTTTTTTGGAATGGGGTTTGTATAATACTAATATCATATACAAAATCTAACGTGATCAGTGTTTCCCCTAGGTTTACAGCTTTGGGGGGGGGGGTTGGTTGGGGAAAATGACACGCGCGCTGTTCTGAACGTCATCACGCGTCTTGAGAGCGGCCTGCATAGCGTATTAAATATCTCTTGTCTTATTTATTCAGCAGATTTACAATGTCCTGACTAAAAACATTTTAAACACAAATATGTAAATAGTGAGCTGCATGTAATTCATTAATATAAACTTGTTAATGAAATTACAGGTTTCAGTTACCCGTCATGTAATTACCACAATATATTATGAATAAGTTAGGCCAACGTACGTAATTGGTATGTCATGTCTTAGATGAGAACCCTGCTGTCACATTTATTTATGTATGTATTTAGTTACTTACCAAGATCAGTCTTGTACAACCAAGGGGAGTATTTCCCCTCTGACGGCCAAACTGGATCAAAACCTGTCATCCGGTGATGACTGGACATTTGATGCTTGTCAGGGCAGCACTTGAGCTAGGGGGATGGGTATCGTTAAAGGTTTTAACGGTATTACTACCTTCATCGATACCACTTATCGATCCGGTACTTTAACGGTACTCTTATCGATACTTTTTGTTGTGTTTTTAATAAAAAAACAAAAACAAATTGAGAACCGAATTAACACTTTATTTTTTAAATATAAAATAAAATAATTATCTATAGCCTAACAAACAGCAATGTTTGAGCAAATATATATTATACAAACAAAATAAATCAAATAAACAATTTCTTTTGTAAAAGAATGTCCAGTGCTTTAAAGCAACACAGTTGGGGCAGGTAGACTGCAAAAGAACTGCTGGGCTTAAAATTTATACATGTTTGGAACTACTTGCAATGTACACTACAAAATGTAAGTGTATGTATTTCATCACTACAAATTCATTATTAGGTCATTTCTACTTTATCATTTCTTAATAAGCATAGTTTATTCTTATTCATCTATTTGTAAATGCAGTACTGTAAAGGCATTTTTAATGTCTATGATTTATTTAGCTTACTGCAGAAAAAATACTTATGTTATTCATAATTTAACTGAACGTGATGTATTTATTAAATTATTAAATACTAATTTAGAGAGACCTTAAAGGATGCTTATGTCATTGTTATTTGGGAAGACTGCTAGCATATTTACCTCTTTTTACCTCTAACTTTTGAAAGATGTTTTGACGGATTGCTTGTGTTTCCGCCCTTACAAGCTAAAATCTTGTTGCACGTGTTGTAATGATCATTGTCTGCATCCACTCGAGTGAAATGTAAACATACTTTAGACCGTTTGCTTCTCTCTGACATTTCGCGCATGATGGATAAAAATGCAGGTAAATGTCTAATGTCTAAATAGGCTATTATCGTAAATTAGAAATGGTTGGACAGTAAAAATGCGCAAGATAACGTTTATTTAGCATTAATAAACAGGACATGTATTTTCTTAATTTCTCCAGTACCGAAAGCAGAACCGATAGCGTCAGAGCTTATTGATACTTCGGTCTTTCATAATTTAGCACCGGGGCTAGTATAATACCGGGTTTCGGTACCCATCCCTACTTCGAGCAGGAGTGCTACTCGCAGTAGAGCAAGTGTTGCCATCCTCAGTTGTTCCCTGTGAGTGCGCGCGTGCGCACTCATTGGGATAATTGTAAAAGCGCAAACACAGACAAAGACATGCCATCATGGAAATAAGATAAATAGCATAATACTCAACGGCTATTTAGTTTGTTTAATAAAATAACAAATTGTAATCTGGCGCTATAAAGAAAATCAAATCAAATTTACTTGACCTTCAAGGGGGACGGGGTGAGCCGTTAGGGGGGCGGGGCGCCCCCCTTATATAATGGTAGGGGAAACACTGGTGATACAACATCGTTGGAAAGGTCTGAGAGTGTAGTTTTCATATATTGCTACCTTTCTGCAAAAGGAATGAGTTAAAGTAATTTTGCTAAATGTCACAGGCCCTTATGTGGGCCCATTTGCTATTACATATTCATAAAACTAATATCCTGTTCTAAACCTAAAACTATCTTGACAAACGATATATTGTTGGAAAGCTCTAAATGTGTAGTATTTATTTATATCCACCTTTTTGCAGTAGACGTGACAGTAATTTTGGTAAATATCACTGACAAACAGGTATTTTTTGTTGTTATACATTTATAACAATAATATCATATTTTAAACCTAAACAATCTCGAAAAATTAGAGTGTAGTTTTCAGATTTATTCATGTTTTTGTGAAAGTAATGATGTAGTTGTCACGCAATCATCCATGGTCACATCTGGGAGTGAACTTTGTCACAGATCTGTCCTCTTCTGCTGGTTACACATGAATTTTAGTAGGCATCGATAGATTCTATAAATCATGCCATTGAAGGGGCTGCCCACTGTCATGGAGACAGCGGAAATGCTATTTCAACATGTCTCGGTCTGGGACACAGCTCATCACCACTTTGGGAGAGCCATCCGTCGCCAGATGATTCAGGCACACGCAAGTCGGAGAGCAACCCCGTCACCTACGAATTACAACTTCCCCGGCACTACAGAATTCACCCTACCTTGCATGTATCCCTATTAAAACCATATCATTCACCATCTCTCCCACAGAGCCTGGTCCGTCTGAGGAGCCTCCCCCTCCTTCCCTGGACCTGGAAGATGGTACTATGGTTACTCTGTTCGTGAGATCCTAGACTCCCAGAGTCGTGGTGATCACCTGGAATACCTGATCGACTGGGAGGGCTACGGCCCTGAGGAATGTTCCCGGCATCGTGATGACATCCTTGACCCAAAATTCCTGGCGACATTTCACTGGGACCATCCCAGACGACCTGCTCCCTAAGGCAGAGGCCGACCACCACGACGCAAGAAAGTGCAGTCCTCGGGAGCTGACCGTGGAGGGAGGAGTACTGTCACGGAGATGCCAGGCTCTGTCGTCACGGCTACACACCGCTGACAATCACTGGAATTTTAATCACCTGCACTTCATCACCAGCCCTGATCAAACATGTACATAAAAGCAGCACTCACCATTCAGTCTTTGTCTGGTCTCACATGTAAAACTCGGATTAATACTTACCTGTGGAAAAACGTACCTGAATGTTTATATCGTCTCGTCGTCCAAGTGTTCCAAGTCTTTGTTTTTGTCCAGTCTTTATAGTCTTTAGTGTTGTGTTTGTCATTCTCCTCACCATCTCTACTCACCGGACACTTCAACCACCATCCACGATCTCCTGCATCTACAAGAACAGTAATTATTCATACTCCATTAATGTCATATGTTATTTTATCATCTGTCAAAGTGTTAATAAATTATCAATTTGAAAACCTACCATCTCCCCTCTAAGTAGTATGTTCGTTATCCACCATCAAAGACCATTTTTGACCCAGTGCTGGACATGTGTTACCCAGCGATGTAGAAAGGCCAAAGATTCAAACTGATTAGCTGAATTGATTAGCACCTGCTGGATAACAGTCCACGTGAGATACATCAGCAGCTACTGACACATTGTTCCGCTGTTTATTCTCATCTATATGTGAGTCTTTTTGTGTTTAAAGATCAACTTTCAAAAGCGTGCGAGTTAATGCGTGTGATCTCTGACAATAAAGTAACGTAAAGGCAGTCGCGCGCATCACACAGAGCCTGCCTATCCACTGGTTTTGAGCTTTTCTTGTTTTATTTTTCTGTTTTTAGCCGTTGTTATGGCGGGCAGACATGATCGTCCTTTGATAACAGCTAGAGTTAAGAGTGAACGGAGCACTGAAGGAAAAGTTTGCTTTAAAAAAAATACGATTAATCGTGCATTTTTCCTACATTTTAACAATAAAGGGGGAGCATATAAATGAATATAAAGTGACCTCATAACACAGCTCTGTTTACTCTTAAACAGAGTTTTCCACCCTAAATAATGCACTAATACTGCAAACTATTGCTATCGCAGATTATGGACACTATAACAATCTGTTTTAACAGTAAAAATCATGTCTGCAGTTGCATGGACAATCTGGACACTGATGAATAATCACACTTTTAATCTTGCTTTGGCATACATGATACGTACTATCAATCAAACATGTTCATGTCACATACGACTGAAAAATCACATTAATGCAACAAATAAACATTTTACCACTAAAATAAGCATATAAATGAATAAACAGCAAAAGCAGAACAGAGCATACTGTCTTCTAAACCTTTTTAAAAGTTTCCACCCTAACTATTGGAGTAGGAGTAGGAGTAGGAGTAGGAGTAGGAGTAGGAGTAGGAGTAGGAGTAGGAGTAGGAGTAGGAGTAGGAGTAGGAGTAGGAGTAGGAGTAGGAGTTAAATGAAATACATTTCTTTCAACTCAAACAATGTGATATGATTCATGATACTGCTCTCACGATACGATGTTGTCATGTTTTTTTTAGTTGAGACAAATTAGAAATAAACACGTGCCCTTTAATTATTTCAAAGACAGACAGTTTTCCAAAGCCTCTGTACAGCAGAGCGTTTGGCTGACATCTTACTGTTATCACAATCCTATTGTGAGTTTAACAACTCGTTCTTCCAATCTGATCTGTTGCACTATGAGGACTGAGTGTTACTGCTCGTCAGAACGACAGTGGGCGGAGCCAACTAGGCAATGTGTGCCTCTTATAGGAACTGTATTTGAAAACATAACACCATTTGTGAAGTCACAAATCCGGCCATTTCTACAACAACTCAATAAATGCTTTTGTTATTGATAAGGAAGATGTTTTAAGCTATAAAACTGGCAAGGATGACTTAATGATACCACAACCTCTTATATGTCAAAAGCTTAAGTAAAATTTTAATCTCCACACCACCCCCCCTTGTAAAAAGCACTGCCCTATTTACACATTTATTGTGTTTACACATTTACTTGTTCATTCAGAATGTATTAAATTATGAAAATTATTAATTATAGAAAATTATAGACAAAATATTTTAGAACAACTGAAAGCAAAAACATTCTTTAAGTTACTTATTCAATAGTCTTACGCACAGTTCACACTGCCGCCGGCGAGATCGCTCGGGCTGCCCTGCCAACAACGCTGTAAAAAGCGGTAAAGATTCTTTGACGCTCTGACGATCAGATGCTTTGGTATTTATTTAAAGGGGCCACAAAGCAAACAAGCACATTAATCTTGTGCAGACTGACGACAAAAAGGGTCCAAGTTCTGTGTACATTTGTGGGGTGTGCTTTTTTGTTTATAAGTGCTAATATAATTTCAATATGCAGTGTATAGTACACATTTACTAGTCTTGTATTTTTTTGGTTTTAAATGAAGTAAAACTGTGGTTTATTTTCGCAAGGGTCTGATCGATACAGCACCTATTCTTCATTTAATTCAATATGTGTTATTATGTCAGACATATTTTGCAGCAACAACACTGTTTTGCATCCCCTGGTGCTAAAGTTAGCATGCAATTCCCGCATATTTTCAGAAAATATATAACATTAATGCACATCAGCAACTCGCCAGGAATCATTAACAATGTCACTTTTTTTTAATTCAATTCATTTTTATTTTATGAATCTTGATTATTGGAAAACCCACCACAGCTATAATTAACCTCTTCTCCATTTTGCTTAGGAACTAATGTGGTCAGAACCAAAGTTTACAGGACTGTGTTCTCTGGAGTCCTCTCGAGCGCAGAACTTCTAGATTCTGATTAGTTGCCGAAAAAACGCATCATAGCTCATTACCATAAAGTTGACCTGATTTCAACTCTCCTCGACGCCCACGCCAGCCAACATGCGCCACTCCGGAGCTCGCCGCTGACTGAAAATGAATGACTTCCAGCTACTTTGATGCTCTCTGGCAGTGTGAACGCACGTTTACACTGCACTGATGCTTAACTCTTAGCTTTTGTTTTGTCTAGCTGCTTTGTCTTTTTGGTTTGTTTTTATTGTTTAAACATGTACTTTTGTCTTGTCTAATCCATGTCTTTCACAACCTAATTAATGCGATATCTGACAGAACTCTCTCTTTTCTCTCTGTGTTTCTATGTATTTTCTCCATCATCCCATCCATGTGGGTGAATGTTCCTGAAAATCCTTGGTGATCAGAGACATTTGGTATGATCATAATTGCATTAGGAGACCGCGGTGACGGAATGCTCTCATATGAACACCTGTGGCCTCGGCAAGAAACGGCTTGGTTAATTCTTAATGATTCTTAATGGTTCTTTTTCTCATTGTATTTCCGTCACCACGGTCAACTGACGTGTGCGGTGTTGTTATAATTTTCAGTTGGATTGTCTTAACTTACACCTGTAATGTTGTGCTCTGTGTTTATTAACTACAAAGACATGCATGCATCCCAAGAACATCTTTTTACTCTTGTAGCATTGTCTGATTTTGATGTGTAGGATCTAGAAATAGCTAAAAAAAATAATGTTCCCTCCCTTATACAGTTTTATGTTGAGATGATAATGCAGTGTCTGTTGCTGTTGGTTGGATAGCTGTGCTATGATCCAGCTACAAAAGAGGGTGCATTTGCTTTATGGCACTTAGGTTCATTAAAAGATCTGTGATTTTAGTGCCCCTGATGAACTGTTTTTCCCTTTGTTTTCCATGTAGTGAAAGAGTTTCTGGCCAAAGCCAAAGAAGATTTCTTGCGAAAATGGGAATCTCCACCACAGGTGAGAGAAAATGTTATGAAGCATTATTTACCCTTTCTTTATTAAACACATGGATAGTGTAGCTCAAATTGAGCCCTCTTAAAGTCAACAAAAACAACCCATTTTTGGCACCCATATCAGCACTGTTATAAATATGTACTTTTTACTAGTCCTATGTTTTTTGCTCGATCTGGACCAATGTAGTGCAGTGAGACTCTCTGGCATTTGAATATTAATAGTTATAAAAAAAAGTTGCAATTTCTACTCACTGTCAAAATTAGATAAAAATTTCTAAAGTAGGCAGAGCCATGTTTACTAAAATGATTATAACTCTTGAATGGAAGGAGATGTCTTCAACAAAATCGGAATGCAAGTGTACTTGCTCAGTCTGACCTAATTTGGAAAAAAATGGTGCTGATTGGCCACCTGGTGGCACCATAATATTCAAAAGACATGAAAATGGCTATAAATAAGGGACCCTTTGTCTGAAGGACAAGGATGAAAATGAATCGCAGTTTTGAGGGCCTAAACATGCTCGAAAAGTCATGGAACTTTGCACACGCCTCAAGCGTGGCGAAAATTTACATCAGGTATAGAATTAGGCATGGACAAATGACTCTATAGCGCCACCTACAAAGGTTCAGGGAAGTGGCCCTCGCACTGTGTTTTACGTACATGCATTAAATTCGGTGGGCTCGTGTCATCCCAACACATTTAATAAAGTCTCCAGGAACCAAGCCCTTAACCCAACAGGAAGTCAGCTATTTTGAATTTTCTCCGCATTTTTTGTGCAATTTTTTCCTTTCCAGGTGTCTTACTTTAACAAACTCCTCCTAGAATTATAATCAAATCAACATCATATTTAAGGCCTCTGCTGTGCTAAATTGTAAAGAGCTTGAATTTTCGTTGATGCACGTATCCGTGGCAGGCTGCCAAATTTCGGCGTTTTGCCATGAAACAGGAAGTTGTTGTTATTCAGGCTTACAATGTCCAAATGGTCCCAAACTTCACATAGACATATCTATATTCATTAATAGTCATAGCGCCCCCTGCTGGCAGAAGGAAATGACATGCATATTATTGTGATGAACTACAGAGATTTAACCAGATCAACATCATATTTTGTCAGGTTGATCTAAATGCCTATGAGATGTGAAATTGGAAAATCTAGATTTTTCGTTTGAATAGTGTGACCAGGGCAGCTTGACAAAGTTCGATGTTTCGCCATGCAAGAAGGAGTTGTTGTAACTCAGGCAAACAATATCCGTTCTGCCCTTAACGTTACAGGTTTGATAAGGGTCATGGCCTGAAATCATCTACATGACAATATTCAGCTACAGTCATAGCGCCACCTGCTGGCAACAGGAAATGGCATGTTTTACACAGTAATTTACAAAAACCAACATATGAAAATGTGCAAGCATCATTAAAATATGCTATGAATGTTAAACCATAGCTAGCACTACATAGCTAAGTGCGCAACAAACTTGAACTTGAAACAATGAACTTGAACTGTAATGTGCTCCCAGAAACACATTAAATTATGCCATAAAGTGCCAAATATGCTAGATGTTAACATGTTAAATCATGCAACACTAGGTTAAGTGCTAAAACATGGTATTAACACCACAAAACATGAAGTTGATGTACCTCTGCCATACCTCTTCCATTTCACTATGATTTCAGTCTTTCACATGGCCTTACTCAGTAAATATAAAAAAATCAAGGTCATACTTTTAAGAAATGTTCTTTACATTATGTAGGATTTTCTGTAGAAAAGAGTAAATCACAAATAAAGACTTTAGCTGTTTTTTTTTTACAGACAAGGGTCACCAGCGTCTAACAAATGCATAAAAATGTAAAAGAAAAATAAAGATTCCTCACTGAAACACATAATGTGGGCCTAAATGGTTCCGCAGTTGGGATTAAATGGTACAATGGAAAAAAGGACAATTTAATTAACAATCTAGTGTGTGTAGTTCACATGCTTAATTCTGTGGAAATCTATTTAGTAAGGCTAGTGGTTTGATCTGGATAGTAAAGTTTGTGATCAAACTTTATGTTGGCTTGAGAAAGCTTGGCCTGAAAAGTTAAAAAGCAGTTTGAAATGTAGTTTTAAAGTTTAAAGGATTGTAGTTTGAAAAATATGTTGGTGACATAATGTTAACATGATTTAACACGTTTTAGCATGAAGTTAGCACGTTTTAACATGATTTAGCATGAAGCTAGCATGTTTTAGCATTATGCTAACATGATTTAGCATGATGCTAATATGCTTTAACATGAAGCTAACATGTTTTAACAAGAAGCTTAATGCCAGAAGGACTAATGCCACTTATAAAAATGTGCCCACCCCATGTCTCTACGATGTTCTGATGCAGAAATATAGGTGTTTTAAAATGGTTGCCAGGGTACTCTGGTTGGTTGCTAGGGAGCGACTTGGCATTCACCAGTGATTATACTCCAAGCCACGAGTGAAATGAGCCCACCCCCCTTGTCCCTATGACTCTGTGATGCAAAGATATCTGTCTGGGACTTTTATGATGGCAGTCTATGGGATCGGTTGCTAGGGTGCTCTAAATGGTTGCTAGGGTGTGGCACGATATCTTTATAAGTCTCCTGTGAGACTGATTGGTTGTAAAAGTGAAATGAGCCCACCCCCATGTCTCTATGACACTCAAATGCAAAGCAACTTGCTTACCAAAGAAATTTCTCACAATTGTAGAAATGTAGGAATTTCTAAAGGGTCCCAAAACATCAAAGTTTTTGAGTGACTTTGTATGAAGTCACCTGAGACAGCATGGACATGAATGGGAATATCTTATCATTGGCAGGTGTGATTGATATGCAATTAAAATGTCAGGGAAGTAACAAATCACTGGATTGATTAAAATAAAGAGCAGCACAAAATATGATTTCCTTTTTTTAATTTGTTGAAAAGTTAAAAATGGTCGGCTTTAAGGGTACATGGGCTTAATGAGTATACTTACCTTATATTATTTGTTTATTTATTTATCAGAATGATGTGCATGGGACAGAGATAGTAAATGGTCAGGTTCACTTTTATGTAGCCTTCCACAACTTCCGTGAAAGGTGGTAATGTCTCCAATATTGTACAACTTTCTTGTCGTTATAAAATGGTAAATGTTACCCCCTTTCTATTCTGGCCACTCTTTGCCATATAAGAATGGTGAATGAGGACTGTCTAGCATTGCATAAAAAGACGAGTGACAAAATGTGTCCCAGTCAAGCTGAATGCGACCTACCTTTTGTGTTCTATGTGGAAAAGAAAAAACAATGTAATGGTGTGTCCATGTTACCGGGCATATCCACGTGTGTTCAATCTTCAGAATCATAATCATAATAATCATAATCTTCAAAAACTTTCTATTTTACAGTTTGTTACATGGATATTTCTGACCCTAAATGGACCCTGATTGAATTACTCTTGTTTAAAGCTGTTGAAAAAGGCATAAGGTTTTAGGGGGGTGGATGTAACAGATGCCAACTAGTGAGTAAAGGCTGTGTGAGGTGTAAACCACACTCCCCAAATCTCAAGAGGTGCTCTACTGACAGACGCTAGGGACCATGGCCTTCAGCCTCATTGTTAGAGTGCCAGACTCCAATGCTGGACCGATCACTGGTTCAAGTCGCCCTTGCAGCAGATTTGAGTGTGACCAGTTACACCTGGTCTAACACATTTTATTTAGGACATTTCTGTACATGTGTATTAATTGCCTTATATTGTAATATTTTATTGTAATCTGAATCATTTCCATATCATGAATGGTTGTGTTCTAAGTTGTTTTATGTTGGCTTGTTATCATATAGAGCACAACTGGCTTAGATGACTTTGACAGACTAAAGACATTGGGCACAGGATCTTTTGGCAGAGTCATGTTGGTAAAACACAAAGCTACAGATCAGTTCTACGCCATGAAAATTCTGGACAAACAGAAGGTTAGTTAAGTAGTATGCAGTAGGTTACCACTTCTGTGTCAGTCATGTACACAACAAAAATCTAAAGGTAAAATTCTTCTCTTTTTTTTTAGGTCGTGAAGTTGAAACAAGTGGAACACACGCTAAATGAGAAGAGAATATTGCAAGCAGTGTCCTTTCCTTTCCTTGTCAGATTGGAATATTCCTTTAAGGTACCCTGAAGACCCCCCTGCTTAATTTCTATTAGACTTGTGTAGTAATGGACCAATACCTGTATGTATTTGCCAGACCTTTTAATTAAGCAATACTTTGAATCTTTCAATTAAGTGACATTATCGGTTATAACCAGTTACCATGTTCTTATGGTAAAGGTGCCCTTATTTGTATGGTACATTACGTAGCCATTAGCCACCTGCCCTCTAGTGTGTGGTTTAAAACTGTTGGGTGGTGACCACGGCTGGGTGTAAAAGAGTAGTTTACTATTTACTTTTTGTAAAAAGGAATACATTGAAGAATGGCAGAGAGTACAAGCACAGCAGATGTATGCAACCCAAAGCCTTTAATGTCATGTTTACACCAAAAGCAAAGCGAATACGTGCACCGTGTTCCTCGCACTAGATTACTTGCGGGAATTTTCTTTTTTCCTGCGTCACTCGCGTGACTTTTTTGCGTGAGTGATGCAACAAATAATACTGCAAGTATCCTAACGGAGTTCACGCACAACAACATTTCTTTCTGCCAATTTTCCATCATGTTGGATAAAACCACTATTACTGCCCTGTACCTGTTTTGGAAGTCCCAAATAGTCTGGAATGTCACAGCCGTCATGTCTGGGTTCACAGCACCACCCAGAGGCGCAAAGAACTCCGTGAATTTCACTGTGTGCTCTGGGAACTGCGTCTGGATGACGAACGCTTCCAGCGCAACTTGAGGATGATCGGTGCCCCGTTTAAACTGCTAGGGTCACCTCCATGATTCTCAGTTGGACACAAACGAGACAGACGATCTGTCTCAACTGTGTCCATTTGTCTCAGCCAGGTCAGGGGCAGTTTATAATTGTGACCCTTGATTTCAATCATTAATTTCACTATAATTTCAATACTTGGCCTTACTCGGTCAATATTAAGGATATACAGGTTATACTTTCACAAAATGTTCTTTAAATTACTACAATGATATCGCTGATTGGCTTGTGCAACAACGCATCATGCAAAATTTCTGCTCGAGTTAAACTTTTTCAACTTGCGCGGAAAACCAATCGTTGCCCAATTTGCGTCATACGCGCTGCCCAGTGCGAATTCGTGTCTACACGTGTCTATTGTGTCTTTGCATTGACTTTGTATGTAATCTATTCACCTGGAAAATTAAATTAGCTTTTTGTGTAAACATGGCATGAGGCATGGAAACATTTCACTTTAAACTCCAGAAGGAAGGTTGTAACTTGTGAACACGCAAGCACGACAGTGGTGAATAAACACATGAAACGAACGCATGTGTTAATCACAGATGACAGCGATAGTAATGCACAGATGAGTTCTAACATCACCTAAATCCGCTATTAAAAATAAATTACCTACTGCACGTGTAAGCACAATCAGTATAATCAGAGCAGCTGCAGCGCTAGCGCCATGCACCCAGCAGCACATATATGGAGCACATACAGTATCGTATAATCAGAGCGTCTGCAACACGTGAACATTGTGCACATGCAGTATAGGCAGAGCGTATAAATACATTAAAAAGTAAAAGCTCTCTGATGGTTGATTCAGTGCAGGAGAGAGTGAGAGCGTGATGCATCGTTTTCTCCTCGCAAAACACAGCTTAACAAGAGTCTGTACACTAATGTACAGTAACTTGTCAATGTACCTTCAGCCTGTTCATGAAACACAGTTTGTGGTTTTGTATTGTTATAAAATAGTTTTTTTGCTTAAATCCTGGAAAAAAAGTTGTGTTAATGTGACATTTTAGTTCTTTGAAGTTTATGTTTGTAACTTAATATGTAACTTTAATTTAAAATAAAGAATAAAGGTAAAGGTTTAATCCGATCTCATTAATTAAAAAAATAATTGTCTGATTAATCGATTATGAAAATAATTGTTAGTTGCAGCCCTAGAATGTACACAGATACACATAAACAGATGTACATGTACACAATCGGCAATAGTGTGGTAAAAATTGCTTTGCTAAATGCAATTTGTAAAACTACTAACCGTGTACCTGTGCACATGTTGGATAGGAAAAAAGGGTAAACATTTCTAGGATGTTTTTGTGTCACTCTTTTATGTCCAATGTACAGTATAGGTTTGAAAGCAAAACCTGTTCAGAATCAATCCTGTGCACATCTGCTTTTTATCTGCATGCAGCTTTCTGTGTTTCTCAGTGTTAATTGTGATTTTATTTCCACATAGGACAACTCCAATTTGTATATGGTGATGGAATATGTACCAGGAGGGGAGATGTTCTCACATCTTCGAAGAATCGGAAGGTTCAGGTAAGTGTAAAAAAAGTTGTCTTTTGACTAGTCAGCCTTAAGGAAGCTCAGTACAGGTAATGTCAACCAGACACATACATGTGTATTTCCTTAAGTTTTTCATATTAGATTCACTCTTGCTGTAGAAAACAGCTCTCATCTTAAACTGTCCTTAAAGGGATAGTTCAGCGAAAAATGAAAATTACCCCATGATTTACACACCCTCAAACCATCTGAGATACATATGTCCATCATCTTTCAGACGCAATCAGAATTATATTAGAAAATGTCCTGGCTCTTCCAAGCTTTATAACGGTAGTAATACCTTGCATGCGCACAGGTTGGCTAATGCCTCACGAGCCTCTGTAAACAGCCCCTCCACAGAGAAACCTCAGTCTTTATCGATTGGCGATTGGTTCTTTTTACTGGAAGGCGGAAATTCCGTCGCTAGAGTGGCGTTGCAATCTGCCCCATTCATAGTAATGGCAGTGTCGCATCTTGGTAATATTAAGTATCCTTAAAACACACTCTTTCGTAAATGTGCGTCAGCCGTTACCGGAAGCTAGTTATTGTTTATTATTGGTATAACGTTTTAAATATGGATATTTTTCTTTCAAAATCGCATCGATTACCCTCAGAAGGGATTTATTAACCCCCTGGAGCCCTGTGGATTACTTCTGTGAAGGATGGAATGAATGCATTTTTTGAGTTTGAAAGTCGTGGGCCCTGTTTACTACCATTACAAAGCTTGGAAGAGCCAGGACTCTGAAAGACCAGGACAATATAACTCTGATTGTGTTAGTCTGAAAGATGATGGACATTTGTATCTCGGGTGACTTGAGGGTGATTAAATCATGGAGTAATTTTCATTTTTCGCTGAACTATCCCTTAAAAGACCTACCTCACTTTGACCAACCAAGTAAGCTAAAATACAACTAAAACTGTTAAATAAAAGTGCAAACTTTTAATAAATTCTGAATATTAAATAAAAATATACATTCAAATGCAAAAATGGTTCATTCAAATGTTATGTTTGTCCAGCATTGACCAGTTATCCAGTTTAGTTTTTAGTAGTGGTTTGTCAGGTGTATGTTGTCACAACATTTAAGTCGTTATTGTTTTCGTATGCAAGTTTGTAGTAAAACAAAAATGTTTTGTGAATATAACAGTCATGTTTAGATGTGATTTCTCTGACCCACAGTGAACCGCATGCACGGTTTTATGCAGCACAGATCGTCCTGACCTTTGAGTACCTCCACTCACTAGACCTTATTTACAGAGACCTGAAACCTGAAAACCTGCTCATTGATCAGCACGGTTACATACAGGTAAGCAGCAGGATAATGGGAAACATACATATACAAAAGGAAAAGCAGCATTATTGACTGAAAATGGGTCCAACAAACAAATATAATTGATATGATAAATTTCATAAGCAATTCAAATCCACCTGTCATTGCAGATTAAACATTTGTAAACTCTGTATATGGTATTTACTTAGTAGTTTGTACTGTACACTGACAGAAGTGCTAACACTGTTAGTGTTTTAGATATGCCTTAATTTACCCCTACTGTTATAGTAATTGCTTTTTGTCTAGCTTTATACTCTCCCAGAAATAATTGCGTTAATCAGTACTGTATTATTGTCATTTTATGAATATTCTATGCCACTGATTACGTAATGATGATAAAATCGCATAATAATGCAAGTATACCTCTTAAAGAACAAAGAACTTCTAGTTCTTCAGAATATTTACGTTAAAATTGGAATGTACAAAAATAATTATTCAAAATCCATAAAACATAAGTAAATGTTAATTATAAAACTGATAATTACGGTCCTTGGTTATGATTGGTTAGTTCTATGTCGTTTTAGTATAGGCTGCATCCGAAAGCTTAGGCAGCTGACTTGGTCTTAAAATGCTGCTTGTAGTCTTGAAATAAGACTGCTTTACCACAATCTTTACACAACATCTCTTTACATTTAAGCACTTGAGAAGTGGCTTCTTATATGTACCAATTAAATTAATGACAGGTACCAGGTACAAAGAGCTCAGAAAATTCAACAATTCTAATAAGTGCAAAGGTTGTATAGGGAATGCAATAAAATGTACTGCAGTCATTGTAGTGTAATGCTGCGTTCACAACAAACGCGAATGAAGCGAAGAAATCGCGCTATTCGCACGTAGTTGGACGCGTGAACATTTTGAGTTTACTCGCTTAATTCGCGCGTGAAATTCGCTTAATTCGTGCGTGAAACTCCAGTTACGTTGCAAAATGGCTGACTTGGATTTCGTTGGGAGAGTAGCTGCGCTTTATGTGCTATGGAAGGCTGAAAAACGGCGTAGATTCGTTCGGCGCCGTGTCTGGGTCCATCAGATACTTCAGAGGCGCACCCAGCTTGGTGAGTTTGGTGAGCCGGTCCCAGTTTGATGACCTGTTGTCCCGTGTCAGTGGGGGGATTTCTGCCTCCACTTGTAATCACGTCACTACTAGAGCAAGTTCCTGATTGGTTAACGCGGGCGCGGAATTCGCCAAAGTTCAGATTTTTCAACTCAAACGCCCAAAACGCTCAATTCGCGCGAAACGCGCCGCAGGATGTCTATTCGCGTCTTTGCATTGACTTAACATGTAAATACACACCTTTGGTGTGAACGCAGCATAAGGCTGGATGGGAAAAGCCACCCAAAAACCACCCACTGGCCCAACGTAGGAGTCCAGTGGTAATGGTTTCAGCGCGCTCGGTCTTTTCCTGCGCTTATTCTTTACTTTTTATTCCTCAATTTTATCTGACTCCAAAAGATAAAACCTTGTAAAGGTTAAGTTAAGATTCTTAATTGTTTTTTTTTTATTAAAGAAAAAGCACAAACATCTTAATGCAAAATACAAGTATCAAATTGTTACAGGACTAAGAAAATAGGGGAAAAAAAAGAAAGAAAAAATATAAAAATTAAAACATGCATAAATAAGCGGGCATATTAATTAAATAAACACATTCCTATGAGCATTTAGTCACAATAATATAAGCATACAAATAATCATCTAAACAAGCAAGAAGAAAAGGAAGAGAGAAAAAAAAATATATATATATATATATATATATATATATATATATATATATATATATATATATATATATATATATATATATATATATATATATATATATATATATATATATAAATAAATAAATAAGTAAATAAAAACACCTTTTATCCAAAATCTGCATCCTTAAAGTATTCCAGAAATGGGCTCCAAGATTTTATAAACAGATCGGGTTTCATTCGGACTCCAAATTTGATCTTTTCAAGTTTGAGGGCAAAAAGTAGGTCAAAGATCCATTGACGATAGGTTGGAGCAGATGGCAGCTTCCAATTAATTAGTATAAGGCGTCTAGCCAACAATGTACAAAATGCAATGTTATCCATCTCTAAAGCTGTCAGTTTCACATTCTCCGGAAGAACCCCAAATAAAGCTGTCAAAGAGTTGGGGTCTATTGCTGTATTAAAAATTTCTGGAAAACACTCGAATATTCTCCCCCAAAACCTCAATAATTTAGAGCAAGCCCAAAAAGAATGAAACAAAGAGGCTGGCTCTACAACACAACGTGGACAAATGGGGTCTAAATCAGGAAATATCCTACTAAGATGTACTATGACCAGTGAATACGATGCACCACCTTAAATTGAATAAGCCTATGTCTAGAGCTAACTGAAGAAGAATGTATCCTTTTTAGGACAGCATCCCAAGTTTCATTTCCTAAGATAGTACTTAAATCTTCCTCCCAAAGAGATTTTAATGACCTACTAGATGGGGTTTGTTTGTTATTTATTATACTATAAATCTTTGATATGGCACCCCTAATACATCTATACTGATATAAAATACTCTCCAAAATACCACTAGGGGGAGCAGAGGGGAACTCTGAAAAATGTTTACGGGCAAAGCTCCGAGCCTGAAAATACCGAAATAAATGCGAATTAGGCAAGCCAAAATTATTTTTAAGTTGGTCAAATGAAGCAAAGGTATTATCTATAAATAGCTGGTCAATCGTAATTAAACCTTGTGATTTCCAAATTTTGAAGGCCCCATCAAAAAGAGAAGGTGAAAAAGAAACATTATTAGCAATGGGTGCAACTGAAGAAAGACCCTTAAGCTGCAGAGCTTTGCGAAACTGAGTCCAAATCCTCAGAGAATGTTTAACAACAGGATTCTTTATCAAGATACTATGAGTGGAGGGGATAGAAGAACAGAGCAAAGATGTTAGCGTGGCTGGGGAACAACATATAGCCTCTATTTGCACCCAGAGAGGTTTAAACAATTGCAAATCATGTTGCACCCAGTATAATACGTTTCTAAAGTTGGCTGCCCAATAATAAGTTTGAAAGTGAGGCAAAGCCAAACCTCCCACCTCCCAACAAAGGGGTTTCCATGATAAAAACAGAGATTTTATAACTTCTAATAAAGGGCTAAAATTGGCTTTAAACAAGTCTGCATGTCTACGTGTTACTTGGACACCCAAGTACCGAAATTGGTTATTAACAACTCTGAACTGGAAATTTGAATACGAGATATTTAACGCAGCTGAATTCACTGGGAATAGCTCACTTTTAGAAAGATTCAATTTATAACCCGAAAAAATACTAAAAGTGTCCAGTATTAACAGTGCTCGAGGAATTGAGACTAGGGGGTTGGTTATAAATAAAATAAGATCGTCAGCATATAACGAAACCTTCTGTTCTAGGCCAGCACGAAAAATCCCCTGCACCTCTAAATCAGTACGTAGTGCAATTGCCAGGGGTTCAATAGCAATAGCAAATAAAAGTGGAGAAAGGGGACACCCCTGCCTTGTTCCCCGACACAGTGAAAAAGGCTCTGAAATAATATTATTTGAGCATACAGATGCTTTGGGAGTGGCATAAAGGAGTTTTATCCAAGAGATGAATTTTAAACCAAAACCAAACCTCTCCAAAATATTTATGAGATAGTCCCATTCAATGCGGTCAAATGCTTTTTCAGCATCTAGAGAAACCACGACTTCGGGATTGTTGGAGTGAGGCGAGTACATAACATTAAAGAGACGCCTAATATTAAAAAAAGAATGCATGTCTCGAACAAAACCAGTTTGATCAGGTGAGATTACTCTATGCAATGTTTTTTCAAGCCGAATAGATAATATTTTAGCTAGTATCTTGTAGTCACAGTTTAAAAGTGATATGGGATGATACGAACTACAGTCAAGGGGGGGATTTATCTTTCTTAAGAATCAATGAGATAATAGCTTGATAAAAGGTTGGGGGTAACTTAGAATTTTGAAGACTCTCTAAAAAAACTGAAAGCAACACTGGACATGAACTAGAAAATGCTTTATAAAAATCAGATGGAAAACCGTCAGGGCCTGGGGCCTTGCCTGTTTTTAAGGAAGCAACTGCATCAGCTATTTCATCAATTTTAATATCCTCATCCAAAAATCACACAAAGTCTTATCTATAGTAGGCAAATCCAATTTATCTAAAAAAATATTCATTAATGATGTATCTTGAGGAGATTCAGAGGTGTACAAATTTACATAATACTGTTTAAATTGAGAGTTTATTTCTTTATAATCAGTGGTATTAATTCCTGAAGATAAACTAAGTTGGGGTATCAAGCGCGACGCCTGCGTTTTACGAATATGATGAGCCAACAGTTTACCTGTCTTATCACCAAACTCGTAGATCCTATGTTGAATATGTAAAAACAAGTTCTCAGCCTCTTCAGTGGATAACAGATCATATTTTGTCTGCAAAATCTGACGTTCTTTATAAAGACTGGGATTCAATGAATGCTCTGTATCAATTGCTGTTATAGAACTAGATCATTCTTCTAACTGCTTTTTTTGCTCTTTATTTTTATAAGATGAGTATGAAATTATTAGGCCACGCAGATAACACTTTAAAGCCTCCCAGATGGAAGAATAAGCCATACCCTGAGTACTATTAATTTCAAGAAAGGAAGATATATTTGAGGAGATAAATTTAACAAATTCTTTATCCTTTAATAGACCAGTGTTAAAGGACCACTGATAATTCTTTGGGGGTGCTTTTGGAAAATTAAGTCCCAAAACAACTGGTGCATGATCAGATACTACTATGCTTTCATATGAACAATCCTGGAGATAAGGAAGAAGTTTGTTATCTAGAAAAATATAATCTATTCGTGAGTAGGACTGGTGTACGTGAGAAAAAAAAGAAAATTTCCCAGACTTCTCTCTCCCCAGACACTTCCTCCAACTCCTCCGGGGGAACCCCGAGGCGTTCCCAGGCCAGCCGAGAGACATAGTCTTTCCAGCGTGTTCTGGGTCTTCCCCTGGCCTCCTCCTCCCTGGTGGGACATGCCCGAACACCTCCCTTGGGAGGCGTCCGGGAGGCATCCTGAAACAGATGCCCAAGCCACCTCAGCTGGCCTCTCGATGTGGAGGAGCAGCGGATCTACTCCGAAGCCCCCGAGTGACCGAGCTCCTCACCCTATCTCTAAGGGAGCCCAGCCACCCGGGCGGAGGAAACTCATTTCGCCGCTTGTATCCTGGATTCTCACTTTCGGTCATGACCCAAAGCTCATGACCATAGGTGAGAGTAGGAACGTAGATCGAACGGTAATCGAGAGCTTCGCCTTGTGGCTCAGCTCCTTTCTTTACCACGACAGACCGGTACATCGACCGCATTACTGCAGAAGCTGCACCGATCCGCCTGTCGATCTCTCTCGCTCCATCCTTCCTCACTCGTGAACAAGACCCCAAGATACTTAAACTCCTCCACCTGTGGCAGGAGCTCCCACCGACCTGGAGGGGACAAGCCACCCTTTTTCCGGCTGAGGACCATGGCCTCAGATTTGAGGTGCTGATTCTCTTCCCAGCCGCTTCACACTCAGCTGCAAACTGCCCTAGTGCCCGCTGTAGGTCCTGGCCTGATGAAGCCAACAGGACAACATCATCCGCAAAAGCAGAGATGAGATCCTGTGGTCACCAAACCGACCCCCTCCGGGTCCCTGGCTGCGCCTTAGAAATCCTGTCCATGAAGATAGTGAACAGGACCGGTGACAAAGGGCAGCCCTGCCGGAGTCCAACACGCACTGGGAACGAAGTCTGACTTACTGCCGGCAATGCGAACCATGCTCCTGCTCTGGTCATACAGGGACCGGACAGCCCCAGCAAAGGGCCTCGGACCCCATATTCCCAGAGCACCCCCACAGAACACCCACGAGGGACACGGGTTGAATGCCTTCTCCAGATCCACAAAACACATGTGGACTGGTTGAGCAAACTCCCATGAACCCTCCAGTATCCTAAAGAGGGTATAGAGCTGGTCCAGTGTTCCACCGACCAGGACGAAAAGCCGCATTGTTCCTCCTGTATCCGAGGTTCAACTATCGGAGGAATTCTCCTCTCCAGTACCCTGGCATAGACTTTCCCGGGAGGCTGAGGAGTGTGATCCCCTGTAGTTGGAACACACCCTCCGTCCCCCTTCTTATAGAGGGGACCACCACCCCGCCCTGCCAGTCCAGAGGCACTGTCCCCACCTCCACGCTGATGTGGCAGAGACGTGTCAGCCAAGACAGCCCCACTTCATCCAGAGACTTGAGGTACTCAGGGCGATCTCGCCCACCCCCGAGCCCTGCCACCGGGAGCTTCAACTACCTCGGCGACTTCAGCCTGGGTGATGTCCCAGCCCATCCCCGCGCCCCCAGCCTCTGCCTCCTCAGTGGAGGGTGGTTGGCAGAGTTGAGGAGATCCTCGGCATTCCTTCCACCGCCTCGACAATATCCCCTCAGTCGAGGTCAGCAGAGCCCCACCTCCACTATATACAGTGTTGGTAGGGCACCGCTTCCCCCTGATGATGCCGGACAGTTTGCCAGAACCTCTTCTCGAGGCCGACCGATAATCCTTCTCCAAGTCCTCACCGAACTCTTCCCAGGCCCGAAGTTTTTGCCTCCACAACCACCACGTGCAGCAGTCCGCTTGGCCTGCTGTCGGTACCCATCAGCTGCCTCAGGAGTCCCACAAGCCAACCAAGCTCGATAGTACTTCTTCTTCAGCTTGACAGCATCCCTTACTTCCTCGTGTCCACCACTGGTTCGGGTTTGCGCCACGACAGGCACCAGAGACCTTATGGCCACAACTCCGGTGGCTGCTTTGACAATGGAGGCGGAGAACATAGTCCACTGACTCAATGTCCCCAACCTCCCTCGGGATCTGTTCAAAGCTCTGCTGGAGGTGGGGTTAAAGACCCTCTGACAGGGGGCTCTGCCAAACGCTTCCCAACAGACCCTCACAGAACGCTTTGGGCCTGCCGAAGTCTGTCCAGCTTCCTCCCCGCCAACGGATCCAACTCACCACCAGGTAGTGATCAGTTGACAGCTCTGCCCTCTCTTTCACCCGAGTGTCCAAGACATATGGCCGGAGGTCAGATGAAACAACCACAAAGTCGATCATCGACCTCCGCCCTAGGGTGCTCTGTTGCCACGCGCAGCTGATGAGCACCCTTATGCTCAACATGGTGTTCGAGTATGGACAAGCCGTGACTAGCACAGAAGTCCAACAACAGAACACCACTGGTTCAGGTCAGGGGGCCGTTCCTCCCAATCACGCCTCTCCAGGTGTCACCGCTGCTGCCTCACTGCAGCGCTTGAAATCCCCCAGCAAAATGACGGAGTCCCCAGACTGAGCGCTTCCAGCACCCCTCCCAGAGACTCCAAGAAGGTTGGTACTCTGTACTGCCATTCGCCCGTAAGCACAAATGACAGTAAGAGACCTATCCCCACTCGGCGCAGGGAAACGACCCTCTCATTCACCGGGGTAAACTCCAACACATGGCAGCTAAGCTGGGGGGCTATAAGCAAGCCCACTCCAGCCCGCCGCCTCTCACCGCAGCCAACTCCAGAGTAGTGGAGAGTCCAACCTCTTTCGAGGAGTTGGACACATCACACAATTAAAATCTCCACCAAGGATTAATGAATGAGAGTGAAGGTCAGGTATACAAGACAGAAAAGAGGTGATAAAGGTAGCATCATCATAATTAGGGGCATAGACATTAGCAAGAATTAAGGGGACTGAAAACAAAGTTCCTGTTACAATTATATATCTGCCCTTATCATCTGCAATAACTTTGAAAACGACAAACGGGGTCTCTAGATTTGTTAAGCACTCACTCTGGGATTTGAGATCTTCTTTCAAAGATGAAAGTGTGTTGTGCATTTCTTCTCGTACCAGTGAGATTTCACCTCGAATTTCAGCTGCATGTGCATAAAATTTTGCGTAAATTCCATTTTCAAGCCTGCTAATAGCAGCCATAATCGCCACACCCTCAGGCGTGGATAGTTCATCGCACTTAGCCGTTTCCAGAGACGAGCCGCCGGTAGCAGCCGAATCGGTCTTCTTTTGTCGTTGGGCTTTTGAAGACATCGTTGGAACTCAAATAAGATTACAATATTTGTCCAAAGTCATTTACAAATACACAGGGTGTAAAAATAACGATTTTTAAAGCCTAGTTTGCGGAGCTCCCGACTTACTCAACCTTACATGGCAGACGCTAAACCGGAAGTCAAGATTCTTAAATTTAGATAAATGTTTTATCATTCTATTCAACTCACTATTATTATTGGACTTGTACACCAAGGTTCTCAATGTCGCAGGGGTCCTCGCGAGACCGCCGTGTAAAGGGCCCACGATCACAAACTCGACCGTATAACCAGATGTTATGGCTAAAGCAATTTAACAATGTAGCTCCCGCTTAATATTATTAAAAGGTACCCATGTAGCCCCATACAATCGCCTATATAATGCAATTGCATAACAATTTGGTTAAAGTTAAGTAATTTAGATAATCAGAGGTTATGGCTAAAGCAATTTAACAATGTAGCTCCCGCTTACTATTATTAAAAGGTACCCATGAAGCCCCATACAATCGAACTCTTCTCTGACTAAACAGAGGATACACAAAATCTTCTCTGACTAAACAGAGGATACACAAAACTCTTCTCTGACTAAACAGAGAATACACAAAAATCTTCTCTGACTAAACAGAGGATACACAAAACTCTTCTCTGACTAAACAGAGAATACACAAAACTCTTCTCTGACTAAACAGAGGATACACAAAATCCGACTGCATAACAACTTAATTATTTCAATATACTTAACCCTGGTCGTAGTATTGCGGTAACATGGATGCATCATAGTCTACTAAGCCAGTAATTCAGAGTATTTAGAATGGATACAAACATAACAATTTTTAAACAGGTAAATGACAGCAATGATTCAATATCTAATTCAAACAATTTGCTATCTAATTTACCTGACAATCAAAACTATGCACAGCGAATGTGCGGGAGATCCGTTTACAGACTCCCAGAACCTTTTGCTTGCTTCCCTTAAATACCCAAATCAAAGTATACTTCCTCCAAATGGAGATGTAATTTACATAGAAAAGACTCTGAACCTGATCAGGCCCAAATGGCCATTTCCATGAAAGAGCTCAGGAAGGACACACCCACAACAGTGAGCAGAATATCTCCAAACTCCTTAAACCTTTGTTATGATCTGCTCTACTGTTGTGGGGATAAGACCATTGTGTAAGTCGCACTGAGACAATTCAAATGATATGAGACATGAATATTTAGATACTTTGATCACACAGAATGTGGTATATCTTAAATATAGTTCATTGATGAGTTTTGGGGATCTCTGAGCTGAGGGGACGTAGATGAAGAGAGGGGGAGAAAGAGACAGATGTGAAGGTGTGAGTTCGCAATTAGCATCCTTTGAGGTGTGCTATTTGTGATGGGGACGCAAACTCTGTGGGGGAACTCAATATGTTGGAAAGAGTCCTTTGTTCCCCAGGATGTGATGTCCTGTTGGTTTGGACATCTTGGCACCAGTCTTACAGTAGTCAAGCTAATAAACTTAACAACAATAACCAGACATCTCTACAAATAATTCAGAGATTTGAAATTTACAGTATTTGTAGCGTGCGTGTATTTAAGGGGGAAAACAGTATTGTTGTTCTATGTTTAACAACAGCATTAGCCTTCAGAAGGTATTAGCTGTAGTGTAGTTGTCAGTTTTTTTGGCATGGAGCGGTACAGTATATGCTAAGCAAAAACAAAACTACTTTTTAAATATATTATTTAAGTGTATAAGTAGTCTCGAAGTCTTTAAAGGGTAGGACTAATGCTATTTTATGCATTCTGACTTATTTACACTGTTAAAGAGTTGGACGCTCACGCTAGACATGGTTGAACCACATGGGTCAACCACACGGCACTTTGTGTCAACCATAAAGTGCCGAATGCACTTTGTCAGGGTTCATACAGGTTTGCAAATGTCCATCATCTTTTAGATGAACACAATAGGAGTTATATTTAAAAATGTCCTGGCTCTTTCAAGTTTTTTAACGGTGGTAAACAGGACCCACGACTTTTAAGCCCAAAAAGTGCATCCATCCTTCTCAGAAGTATTCCACACGGCTCCAGGGGGTTAATAAAAGCTTTCTGAGGGTAATTGATGCGATTTTGTAAGAAAAATATCCATATTTTCAACTTTGCAAACTAAAATAACTAGCTTCCATCATAAGCTGGAAACACACCAAAGTCCGTTTACGGAAGTTGTTGCACTCCCCCTCCATGTTTGCAATGCCTCTGAGCAGCTATTTTAGTTATGGACTGACTATTTTAGTTACAAGGCTGAGCTCCTGGTACTTCCGGCCTCACCTACAACGCAACACAACCTCACAATTCAAATTGGCAACCATTATTATACCATCCAAATCCGTAAGAAACCTAGGTATAATCTTCAATGACCAGCTGTCCTTTACCGAACACATCGCAAGGATATCACAGTCTTGCAGATATGCAGTTTACAACATCAGGAAGATCAGGCCATATCTCACAGAGCACGCCGCCCAACTGCTAGTTCAATCCCTGGTAATCTCTAGACTGGACTATTGCAATGCTCTTCTGCCTGGTCTTCCTGCACGAGCAATCAAACCACTTCAGATGATACAGAACGCAGCAGCAAGACTTGTTTTCAAGGAACACAAAAGAGCACGTCACACCTCTCTTCATCTCTCTTCATTGGCTACCGGTTGCTGCCCGCATTAAATTCAAATAATTAATGTTGACATTTAAAACCATCTCAAACTCTGCACCCTCATACTTTGATTCTCTTCTACACATCTACAACCCATCAACCCTACAACCCTGTGCTCACCAAACGAACGTCGACTGGTGGTACCCTCACAGAAGGGCACTAAATCTCTCTCTCGTTCTTTCTCCTCTGTTCCCTGCTTGTGGAATAATTTTCCTAATGCAATCCGATCTGCCACATCCCTCACCTCTTTTAAGAAACCGCTAAAAACACACCTCTTTCACGAACACCTGACATCATAAAAAAACACTTTTTTTTTTCTTTCCTTTACACAGGTACTTATCTAGCACTGCAAAACATTGTAAACTTAGGAAAGCACTTCTTCGTACTATTGTTGCCTCTTTTGATGTGTCGCTTCATTGTCTATTAGCGTTGTCTAATATTTGTAAGTCGCTTTGGATAAAAGCGTCAGCTAAATGCCTAAATGTAGATGTTATAGCAAGACAACAGTCCCATCTACTTTAATGGGGGATGGCAGATATTTCTACAATGGTAATCATAAAACCATAATTAAATAACATATTTTTGAGCGATCTAAAAAAATGTGCTTAAACTTAAGAAACAAATGTTATGGCACAGATAATGTCAGGCATTATCTGACATTATCTGTGCCATAACATTTGTTTCTTAAGTTTAAGCACATTTTTCAAGATCGCTTTAGCTACTGAGTATGCGCACAGGTTGGCTAGCATCTCACAAGTCTCCGTAAACAGCCCCTCCCCAGAAAAACCTCTTTAATAATAGATAGGTCTTTAATCTAGATTTAAACTGAGAGAGTGTGTCTGCCTCCCGCACAGCACTAGGAACACTATTCCAAAGTTTAGGTGCTAAATGATCTACCACCACCACTTGATTTAGAAATTCTAGGTATTACCAATTTTGAGTGTAATGGTGAGGGACTGTAATGTATTAGGAGCTCACTCATGTACTGAGGAGCTAAACCATGTAGAGCCTTATAAGTAGTCAATAAGATCTTAAAGTTAATATGTTGCGTAATGGGTAAGCAGTGCAGTGTTGACAGTACCAGGCTGATATGTTCAAACTTTTATGTTCAAACTGTTTTTTTATGATTTAGGCATTTCAGTGACAGTGACGGATTTGGAAACGCTTTGTACTCCATTCACAAGCTGCAGTTCCGTCAGCTATGTGCTGCTTTTCTCTGCCGCTTTTGGCAGGAGAAAGTAGACGCCAAGAAAGATGCTTGCGGGGCAGTATCGCCGTCATTTTTTCAACTTAATTAACGTGTAACAAACACCAGCTAGTATGTAAAGGCTGTGCACGATGTAAACCGGCGGTTCGAGCCTCGTTTAGGCCGAGAGCAGATAGGACCGGTTTTATCCAGTTTTATCCAAAATGCACTATGCGCTAATAAAGTTGCTATGCGCTTTTTCTGACAGAAAAAAAGTTGGTAAACACTTCAACGTGTGTGTGACGTGGAGGTCTAAGTAAGTGAAAGATGTTTTCTGATTCAGAAACAACACAGCAAAACGGCGTTACAAATCTTTGTTATTATTATTATGATTGATATTATGAGAAGTGTAAAAAGATGGGTTACATATCTTAATAAAGATTGATGAAGGAATAAGCTTTGAAATATTTACTGGAAGTCAATGCACTACCAATCTGTCATTTTCAAATTCGCAAGATTTCTCAGTGTTGTTCCCCAACCATTACGAGAAGCTATTTGAAGCGTGGACCTTGCATCTGACAAAATCCTCCATCATGCCAGCCAGGAGAAGAAAGCCAATGAAGTTTTTCCCAACTTAGAAAAGAATAGTTTCCTGTGCCACTTCATCTTATTGATGTGTTGACTCTGTCTTGTCACTTCATGTTGATGTTATTGTTACATTGACCATTTATTGTGCCACTTCTTATTTTGATATAATTGTAAGTAATTGATGTATTGTCACTGACAAATGAAGAAAGTAATAATTTAATATGTCCTCTGACCACCTATGTTGATATTTAATATTTTTCTGGGCATTTGTCATTTTAGATATATATGAAATATATGAAAGTATTTTTAAACAGAAATTGGATGTTTTGTGAATGGCTATGTACTATTTTATTGTTCATGAGATGATAAAAATGCCTTCGGAATGAAATACAGAATTTGTAATAAAAATTACTAAATTATGGACATTTAAAACCTTTAATAAAGCTTTAAACACACACCCAACATTGGGTTGTTTCAACCCAACAAAAAAGTTACTACAACCCAAAGAATAGAGTTGGGTTGGTTGTACAACCCAACCTGTTTGGGTTAAAATAACCCATGGTTGGGTTTTTCCATCTTTGACCCAATATTGGGTTGTAAAACAAACCATATTGGGTTCATTTTAACCCAACATTTTTAGAGTGACAATGTTATAAAGCTTGGAAGAGCCAGGACATTTTCTAGAAATCGTGGTGTAATTTTCATTTTTGCTGAACTATCCCTTTAACACAACTGACCTTGTCAGTTGGTAAATTAGATTAGAAGTAAATTAGAAGTCTTAAGATTTGTTTTTTTCTCTTACAGGTAACAGACTTTGGATTTGCAAAGAGAGTAAAGGGCAGAACCTGGACATTATGTGGTACTCCAGAGTATCTGGCACCAGAGATCATCCTCAGCAAGGTCAGAGCCACTGACTCTTTAGTGTTATTTACTAAAAAATTAGAAATTGAGCAGATCCTTATATCCAAAATAGTAGTTGATATCCTAAACTGTGTGTCAAAATATGATTTATTACCCATTGATTGATGATCACGTGTATAAATGCTTGTCAGCTGTCATTCAGCTGCATTTTTGAGGCACTAGTTCCAGCTATTGCTCCAGCGGGGCCATATGGTGTTGTAAGAAAGATCAGGATGTGATAACCCACATGCAGTCTTAGGGGTGTGACTTAGGGGTGTGACTGTAGCAACAGGCAGAAATAGAAAATTTAGAATAAATTTTGTTTTAATTTAAGAGAGCTATGGGGTGCAAGGAAGTGGCCGGTTGTTTTGGGCAGTCATCCATTGAGCATCACCAGGATGGGCATCAGGCGGACCGGGACTGTTATGAGCAGTATAATGCCAGCTGAAACCTAAAATGTATTCGAGAGAGAGAGTTTTGGGGCTAGGTAGGAGAAATATCTAC
Organism: Beaufortia kweichowensis; assembly: GCA_019155185.1. NCBI lineage: Eukaryota > Metazoa > Chordata > Actinopteri > Cypriniformes > Gastromyzontidae > Beaufortia > Beaufortia kweichowensis. The sequence continues at coordinate 1,705,993 of CM032797.1, read as the reverse complement.
CACCTTTAAATGTTTTTGATATTCTTGGAATTATTAACAGACCACCATTTTGTGAGTGGAATGTCCGTGATGGATTGTACAGGTGAAACTCGAAAAATTAGAATATCGTGCAAAAGTTCATTTATTTCTGTAATGCAACTTAAAAGGTGAAACTAATATATGAGACAGACTCATTACAGGCAAAGCAAGATAGTTCAAGCCGTGATTTGTCATAATTGTGATGATTATGGCTTACAGCTCATGAAAACCCCAAATCCACAATCTCAGAAAATTAGAATATTGTGAAAAGGCAGGGTGTCCGCGGGGTTGTAAAAGGTAGTAAATGAAATTAGCCAAAATTAAGGGTATTAAAAAGTAATAAACGTCATCTGACGAGGTATTACATTTTCGAGCCCAATTTTTTTTTTAGATAAATTTTCAATTTGTGTTAAGTGCAGGCCTTTCTTCTAAAATTTGCGTGGATTTATATGTTGAAAGTAGGACCTGAGCGATATCATGTGAGGTGTGCGTGCGCGCTGAAACAAACTGGGTACCCGGCTGGCTTGCTGCCAAACATGTACGCGAGCTCGCTTCCGTTCAGTAATTAAATTAAAACATGGGGAAATGCAACTTTTCGGACCTCTGGCTGGAGGACTCAAGATTTAAAGACTGGCTTAGGCCAGTAGTTGGCAACAGCCGCGAGGCTTATTGCCACGTCTGCAAGAAGACGATTAATATAACCTGGGTGGGGGTGAATGGCGTCAAATCGCATATGGAATCAAATAGCCACCAAGCTAGGATGCGCGGACGTAGCGAGCAGCTTCCCATATCAATGTTCTGCGCAAACGGCTGCATATCCAGCATTTCAAAGGGGGATTTACGTTTATTTAGCCTAAAGTGGAGGTTGTATAGGGAAGTGTGATTGCAGAGAACCGATTGGTGTATGGCACATAGTTAACGAAATATTCTGCACTTTATTAATAAGGCACTTTATTCTACTAAGGGCCAAATGAGTAGACATGCCAATGACTGGTCAACATAGGCCCAATGTTACAGGCAGTGAAATCTGTCACATACTTATATAATTACAGTGTAAAGTTGTACTTTATTATTGTCATTGAATCATATTGTCATTATATCTGGTTGCTTCGTCTTTTTATTTTTCAAGGCCCAAATTGAACCACTTGGAAATTTGGTTCAAATTTTGATGCGTAGCTGTTCATTCAAATGTCCAACATTGTTATGCAATTGTTACTTTTTGACATTGATTAATTGTGACATCTTGAACTAAGGCCCATTGTGACATCTTGATTAATCCCTCTGCTTTACTTAAATGTATCAGCTTAATTTATTTTAATAACACCTGTGCTTACTTCACGGCCACCTCTTTTTTTAGATTGCTCACACATCAGACTTACTGACTAATGATCTATGAAGATGTCGTCTCCTTCCTCTTCTGTTTTTATTTCTATTCTTATATCTGTGGGCAGTTTTTGAGTCCAGTGTTGATGTTAAGTTATAATGACCTTGTTACATTGTGATGCAATATGTTATTCCATTTGGAAAGATATTTCATTTACGCCACTACAGTTGCAGTTCTAAGTCGCGCTGGTATTAAAAATTTTTGAAGGTAGTAAAAGGAATTAAATTCAACTTAAGAAGTTCTGTATATACCCTGAAAGGTGCAATATTCTAGGCTCAAAGTGTCCCACTCTAATCAGCTAATTAAGCCATAACACCTGCAAAGGGTTCCTGAGCCTTTAAATGGTCTCTCAGTCTGGTTCAGTAGGAATCACAATCATGGGAAAGACTGCTGACCTGACAGTTGTGCAGAAAACCATCATTGACACCCCCCATAAGGAGGGAAAGCCTCAAAAGGTAATTGTAAAAGAAGTTGGATGTCCCCAAAGTGCTGTATCAAAGCACATTAATAGAAAGTTATGTGGAAGGGAAAAGTGTGGAAGAAAAAGGTGCACAAGCAGCAGGGATGACCGCAGCCTGGAGAGGATTGTCAGGAAAAGGCCATTCAAAAGTGTTGGGGACTTTCACAAGGAGTGGACTGAGGCTGGAGTCAGTGCATCAACAGCCACCACACACAGAACAACAAATAACGTCAGAAGCATCTTACCTGGGCTAAAGAAAAACTGACTTGGTCTGTTGCTCAGTGGTCCAAAGTCCTCTTTTCTGATGAGAACAAATTTTGCATCTCATTTGGAAACCAAGGACCCAGAGTATGGAGGAAGAATGGAGAGGCACACACTGCAAGATGCTTGAAGTCCAGTGTGAAGTTTCCACAGTCTGTGTTGATTTGGGGAGCCATGTCATTTGCTGGTGTTGGTCCACTGTGCTTCATTATGTCCAGGGCCAACGCATCCGTCTACCAGGAGATTTTGGAGCACTTCATGCTTCCTTCCCTCTATGGGGATGCTGACTTCATTTTCCAGCAGGACTTGGCACCTGCCCACACTGCCAAAAGCACCAAAACCTGGTTCAATGACCTTGGGATTACTGTGCTTGATTGGCCAGCAAACTCGCCTGACCTGAACCTCATAGAGAATCTATGGGGCATTGCCAAGAGAAAGATGAGAGACATGAGACCGAACAATGCAGAAGAGCTGAAGGCCGCTATTGAAGCATCCTGGTCTTCCATAACACCTCAGCAGTGCCACAGGCTGATAGCTTCCATGCCACGCCGCATTGAGGCAGTAATTGCTGCAAAAGGAGCCCAAACCAAGTACTGAGTACATATGCATGCTTATACTTTTCAGAGGTCCGATATTGTTCTATGTACAATCCTTGTTTTATTGATTGCATGTAATATTCTAATTTTCTGAGATTGTGGATTTGGGGTTTTCGTGAGCTGTAAGCCATACTTTTCAGAGGTCCGATATTGTTCTATGTACAATCCTTGTTTTATTGATTGCATGTAATATTGTAATTTTCTGAGATTGTGCATTTTGGGTTTTCGTGCGCTGTAAGCCACAATCATCACAATAATGACAAATCACAGCTTGAACTATCTTGCTTTGCCTGTAATGAGTCTATCTCATATATTAGTTTCACCTTTTAAGTTGCATTACTGAAATAAATGAACTTTTACACAATATTCTAATTTTTCGAGTTTCACCTGTATGCTGATTCACAAAGGTACAAATGTGCTAGGTCATTTAGGGCTTTGTAGGTGATATAACAGTATCAACGCATGAACAATGGGCTCATGCGATCATACTACTTTGATCTTTTAAGCACTCTAGCAGCTGCATTTTGAACCAGCTGAAGCATGATTTGCATGACACCCTCCCAGTAATGAGTTACAGTAGTCAATTCAATGGAGTAGTCAATTCAGTAGTCAATTCAATATCTTGTTTCAGGAGCCACACCATCCCACTCAGTGACATACATTGGCTCATCACCACTCCCATTCAAGCCTCTCCAAGCGTTGTAAAACATAAACCAGTCTTTGGCCGGAAAAATCAAGCATGGTTCTTGCCATGTAAAACATCACGCTGCACCTTGTCAAATACATACCATCCCACACAATTATTAGACATTGAGAAATCATGCTTACATCGACAGAATAATGAATTCCACAGTTTATAAAGACATTTCGCAGAAAAACTTAAGACTATCTGTCTGCCAACTGAAGCTTAACAGAGGATGGGTGATGCAACAGGACAACGACCCAAAGCATAGAAGTAAATCAAAATCACAATGTCTTCAACAGAAGAAAATACGCCTTCTGTAGTGGCCCAGTCAGAGGCCAAGTGTTAGTGCGGTATTAGTTTAAGCAGACTGTGTTTTTCTATTGTTGTGACTTAGATGAAGATCAAAACACATTTTATGACCAGTTTATGCAGAAATTCAAGTAATCAAGTAAGGGTTCATATACTTTTTCTTGCAACTGTATCTTGCAACTGTGACCATCAATCATTGGGGTAATAAATAATATTTTGACACACAGGAATATCTTTTGTGTTTTACCTAAGGACTCTTAAACAACTATTTAAATAATTCAGAATGTAGGATGTGATGTAGCTGTGAATAAGCAACATGACACCCTGTGAGATGCCTTATATAAACTCATAAAACTGTCCAAAAACATGAACCTAATGAGCCCCTTGATCTGACCAGACCCCCAAACAGACCAGACATGGCTGACAGGAGGAATGAGAGACATCCTAAAAATTAGACATTTCCAGCACAAATACTAAATTTTCAATATACTTTATTGACAGCTGAATTACAGCTGACGAGCATATATACACATGATCATCAATCAATGGGTAATAAATCATATTTTGACACACAGTTTAGGATGTCAAGACAACTTTAGGTTGGCTTGAGAAAGCCTAGCCTTTAAATTTTAAGCAGTTGTAAAAGCTTAATCTAATCTTTAAATAGATCAGATAGATGTTTCTCGCATAATTAGGAAGTTACTAGCATGGTTCTAGTTGCTAGGCTTGGCTAAATTGCTAAATTTTGAAAATAAACATGCAGGATGTGCATGCAGCATGTGAAGAAATAATGCCAGAGCCGGGATTCAAACTCGGGTCGCACTGTATATTTGTCTGGAGCGCTGTCCACTCAGTCAGACTTCACCGCCGCTTGCCATGTTAAAGTGTGGAATGATGGTTCTTTAGAGCATAGTGATTGAATATTTACTCGCGGGGAGGCGTTTCCTCATCTCAGCTCGTAGATTTACAGGCACACACAAACAGTCAATTCGGAGAGAAATAAAACGCACATAAATTATTTAAATGTAAAACCAGAAAAACCGCAATTCACAAGCGCGTATTGAGCCGTGGATGTCGTACCGAACGGTTCAATATTAAATATTGAGAATTGTGGCATTCCTATTAGATAGAATGGAAGTTTGAATGGATTAGAAATAGTACATAGAAGGGA